>JAWNNJ010000392.1:0-600000 GCA_035045125.1 Hypselothyrea guttata | reverse complement strand
GATTTAATACCAAAATGTTGTAGTTTCATCATTTTTGCGTACCTGCAACGAAACAGAAAATAATATCCAAATTAGTTACAACGAAAATCTGGGCAATAAAATTAAACTTTGTATACATATAGTATATATAGTATGTACTTTGTGTGCATAAACGTAAAACTACCAAAAACAAACTGAAGTTAAATGAAACTTTTACCGCGACTTTGGCCAAACGAGACGCTGAAAAATGGCAGTCCAAAGGTAAAGGTAAAGTTTTGCTTATCACAAGCAAAAGCGTTGCCCAGGCGAGCAAAGGAAAATCTTTAAAAAATCATAATAATAAAAATAATAATAACAAAAATAACAACAAAAGCAGCCAGGACAAATACCAAATACTAATTTAACAAGATAGCGAACGGCGAAAACGAAAGCAGCAAAACAAACTTAACCCAAAAGTTTGAGCTACAAAAAAAAACAGGAAAAAATTCAATGCTGAAGGCTAAGCGAAAGTTGAAATTAGTCAAGGGTGAAATCAAGGCGCTGACATCAGTTGATATAGTACTATATAGTTTTGTTGTTCCTTCTTTTCTTGTTCTTGGATGGCACAAAATTAATTGCCAACCAAAGTAATTACGTGGCATAGCATGAAAATTAACCCCACAAGAAATAGGAAGAAGAAGAGGCATTGCAGACTTTCTAAACCAATTTCACTTTTAGTCAATGTCATAACTCATACGCCACGTCGACAACGGCGATAAAGCTTTTATGCTTTTAGGCCAATTTAATGCTAGACTGCTTCACAAAGCAACAACAAATAAAAATAAAAATCTTGCAGCAAAAAACTTTTGCGAAATAATAACAAAAAAATAAAACCTGAAAGATCATAAATCACATGAAATATATGCAAGAGTTTGGCTGACTTTTTACTTGGCTTATGCGTTCGTGTGTGTGTGTGTATGTGTACCGGAAACACGTCAGCCATGTTATGCACCGGAAGTTGATATACGTCAGTGCAGCAGTCGAGCAGCGCTCTCTTGCTGAGGTTGCATGTAATGAGGCACTGATTGCTGCATGAGAAATTGCCACAGAGCCTCGTTAGGGTGTTGCTTAGCCGTTGATTAATTTAATGTTGGTTTCTTTATACCCTGTTTTTCGTACATCACAGTTGACATCACCTACACTCAGAGAAAATAAGCCAGAAACCAGCTCAAACTTCTGAGATATCTCAGATTTCTCACATTAATCAAGAATTTTATACAAAAACTTACATAATTTATTCTATACAAATTATTTATTTTTATTAAATTTTATTTCAATAAACAAAACAATTTTTTCCCACAATAATTCTAAGGAATAGTAATTTAACTACTAGTGATAATCTTACTTATCAAATAAGAAAAACTTTGATTCATCATATCTTTCATAATTATAAACGGATTTGATTGATATTGATAGAATATTACTACTGAAAACAGAGTTTACGTAGATACATTCTGCTTTGAATCAAGTAAAAATTCTTGTCGTTTTCGTTTGTTTTTCTGAGTGTATATAATGTTGCAGCATAACTTTTGCCACTTAACCTCTGCATCCTCGGTTGCAACTTGGCCATTACCATCAACTGGGCTTATACTGTTTTAGCTGTTGCTAGGAGAATGCTCCGCTTCTTAACCCATTACAATGTGCGACATTTTTCTTACAGCCTGCCTCTAGGGAGGGGAGGCGGGGGAACTTTTTAAGAATTTGCAGCATTTTTCAAGTGGCAAGCGCTGTGTTTTCGCCCTCTCTGTGCCTCTGCACGCTGCATAACTTTGTTGCATAGTTTTTATGCATGTTTTTTACTTTTACTTCAACTTCTGCTACATTACGTATTATAAATGCATAAAGATTTCGCCCGGCGTTTACTTAATGCTGTCACATAACTTGACGCTGAAATGCCGGCGAAAAGCAACTAAAAAATATTTACAGAAAATTATATAGAAAATGAAAAAAACAAGTTAAATAAAAAGTTAATGAAAATTGTTAAATAGGACGCTTCTAAATGAAATAATTATATAGAGTTATTAAATTATTTTATATACTATATATTTAGCGCCAATCTGTGCGTGAGAGAAAACTGAAATTAAAATCGAATTTATAATGACTGGCCAGCTATGAAAATTGACAACAGCGCATTCTGCGAAGAACGCGGTGGGCTCGAACCATAGAAAGTGCGAGTTTATTTGGGTCTTCATATCAGAACCCACAAAAAAACTGCATTTTTGAGCTCATGCAGCTGCATTGTATTCTAAAATCTTTGAAAAAGGTATTTATTAAACTCAATTGTATATTCGATTTTAAATTAAAATACAGAAATAAAATTAGTTATAATATTATATTCATATTTATGTAATATTATTATTTTTATTTGCAACTACGAACCAAGAATTGACTTTAAAAAGACTTAAAATCTATGAAATAGTTTTGCACATTTTCCACGTCGAAAACTGGCAGGAAGGAAAATATTATTTAAACTCAGAATGACAGTAACATAACACAGAATGTCAGTTACACGCAGTCAATTGACACGCAAATCTAAACTCGATGCTTCAACAGGTCTATAATAGCATATACAAAGAAAAATCAATTACGAAAACACAAAGTAACTTTGACAGGCACTGAAATGAAACTGTGAAATTCAATTTTGTGGCAACAAAAGTTGCATGTGGCGTATGCGTAATCTGACAGCTAATAAATATAACGCATACGTCGGGTGTGACCAACAGGCAAATAAAAATCAATATCTATGAGGATTCGATGTGCGGCGCTGCTTGAGCTTTGCAATTTCATGCATCAATTGCCAGATTAAGTTTATTACGTAGGTAAAAAAAAATAGACAAGAAAAAAAGCAGCAATCATATCTACTGAATAAGAGATAAATTGCATATCTTCGCTACTTTAATTGTTCCGTTTTTTTTCCTTCCACCTGGCAGTTAGCTATCTGGGTCGGCAATTGGATTTGCAGCAATTAAAAGCGGATTAAATCTGCTGCGCGTGCGGAAAATGAAAACTTTTCTTCACATTGCATTTCTGCCTCTCCGCGTAATCTGATTGTTTTGTGAGGGAGGTAAAACGGAAGGGAGAAAAACGGGAAGATACTCAGCTTTATTGTTCTCACTTGTTACAGCATTTTATGCGTATTAACCGCGTAATTGTTGCAGCTTTGTACGGCTTACCGCTCAGCTTCTAGCTTATTAGCATGATTTACGCAAAGAAGCGCAGGAAAAATCCATATAACCACGTCGAAGCTGATATCCAAGGCAACGCTGCCTTCGAGCAATAATCTCCTAACATTGCTCCAGGCTTTACAAATAGATAATTGTTATTATCTTTTGACTTCTTGGTGAGCTTTATCATATCAGAAGACGAGAAATGGCAGAAAGAACTAGCTTATAAAGCTGGTTAAGCTTCGATACTGATCTAGATATTCGATATATCAACTATAACATCGAATTTTAACTAAGTTTAAAATTTAAAACAATTTTAAAATTCGATATTTGACCTAATGGGGCTTATAAAAATTACTACAATTTATCATAAAACTTCTCAAGTTCGATTAAAATCTAAAATTTACAAACATTTCTTTGCATTTTTATCGAATCTAGCAGGCCGCCATTTTGTTATTCTATATAATTACGAATAACTTTTAATCAGAATGTAGTCGAATATGTAAACAAAACTCTAAAGTTAAAGCTTTGTAAGTAAGTTATGGTGTAACATTGAATGCAACCTTTGATCAGAATGCACAAAATGGCGTCGAATGTAGCAACATGGAATGGGTTTTAATCAAACTAATCAGTGTGCAACTGAACAAATACCTTTTTCTGTCAAACGGTTTACGCATTGGCCCAAAATTTCAACTAATTATAAAGCAGGGCAGACGGATTGTGTGTTAAGTAGAGCTACTTGCAGACAGGGCATTAGATGTATCTCATTAGTGCTTGTAGTGCTTGTTAAGCACAACACGAGGGGCTTTGTGGGGTTAAGCAGCATTTAGCATTACCAATTTGCCAACATGTACATGCACTGCAAAAAAAAACACAAAAAATTGATTCCTTCTACAAAATAAATCAAACTAAAACAAAATAAATTCAAGAGCAAATACATAAATTCGGATCAATTACGGATTTCAATTATTTAAAGGATGATTAAATAAAGTAGAAATTGTAACTTACTTTAATCTTAAAAGTTCATAAACATAAAAACATAAATAAGAATTTAACAAAAGCCAAGCATTTTGTTCTAGCATCAAGAATTTTCCGGTTCATGGAGCTATTGATGCCGAAAAGTTTCGTTGCTTTAGATTTTCTCTCAGTGTATGTGTGTATATATATGAGAAGCATAACGACATGTCAAACTGAGCTAGAAGTGCGTCTACCCAAATGAGGCTAACAATATGCTAGTTTCTTAAGCTAGCTCTGTCTCTCTCTCTTTCAACCCTCTCTCCATCTCACTCTGGCTGTGTCACAAATGTAATTAATTACTAGAGGCTTGTTTACAGTGCATACACACCCCACACACACCCTTACACACCCTTACACATTTAAGCAGCAGCTAAACTGTGCGTCAACAAACATTCGCACTTCAAACAGCATTTTCTTGCAGCGAAACTACTTCGCAAGCTGTCTCAAGTGTAAGCGAAAGACTGTTCAACTATATGCGCTTGTGTGTGCGCATACACTGAGAAAAACAATCTAGAAATTCGTTTCTAAAAGTACGCTTGAATGAATTTTTATTCTTTCGTTAAGATATGCATTTTTATTCTAAAAACTGGCGCATTTTAAATTTAGAACTTAATTTTAATTGTTGAATATTTTTCTCACTGTGTATAAACATGTACTTTATGCTTGTATATATGTATGCATGTTGGACTTTTCAAAGACCATGTTGCTTGCAACAAATAAAGCCACACCCACAGTGCGCTGACTTTTTCGCAACTGAAGAAAAATGTGTTAAATAACAAGCGGAAGTCAAGTTGCAGGACAGACAGGACGCACACTCACACACACACACACACACACACACACACACATGAGTTATACTTGCATACCAATACATACATACAACTACTTCTACTGGCAGAGCTGCCACTTGAGAGCCCCAAGCTTATAAATGACTGCCGGAGCATCTTAAGTTATGATATGCCCTTTCACTTACGCTCTCTCAATTCCGCCCCCTGTCTCATCACTTCCTCTCTCCATCTCTCTTTCTCTTCCTCTTCTCCTTATTCTCTCTGTCTGTTTCTTCAAGATAAATGCCATTTTCACTGACCGAAAGACATTCGAAATATGCTGGTAATTATTTTGTTGAATGTCTCAAGGTTTTAGCGCGTGCTTAAATTTATTGTCTGGCTTCGGCGCTCTCTCTTTCTTCTCTTTTTCTCTCTCTCCATCTCCTTCTTCGCCTGGACAGTTATTAATGTGCAGGTTAAGTTGGCTACGTTCCAACACATTTAATATAAATGATTTTAATAGCATTCGTCCTACCTAGTACGAAAATTCTTTCTAAAATCTGGAGTCGAATTTTTCAATTTAAATTGATCATTTGTTTCAAATGTAGTAAGCGAAATTAATGAACTCTAAAAATAAATATTTCTACATTAGAATATCCATATTTTAATGGAATAATATGCTCTTTCCAAAAAAAATAATGATGATCACTCCCAAAAACAAATAACATTAAATGTTGTCGCTCTTTAGAGATCCATTTATTATGAGCAAGAAAAAAAAAACAAGCAGTATGTTAGCTCTGAATCTCTTTAGATCTCTTTATTTTCGTTTTACCACTACAAAAAAAAATATACATAATTTTATTTATTTTAAAAATCTATATAATTTAGTTCTCTTTTATGCTCCCAAATCCTTTTTATATTCTCAACCTCAACCAAACTTGATTTCCCTTTATCTACGCTATCCCTATATCTTTCAATTTGCTTTACCTACCATCTTCTTCTATAGCTTCTCCTGTCTCTCCATTTACACTTTCTGCTCAGTTTGTGACGCTATTCTTTTAACTCTCTCCCTTAGTAGTTGCTCTCTTACTTTATATTATCATTGGCCCCGTAAGTATGCAACAATTTATGAAAACCATCAGGAAGAATGGCTTCCATAACGTCAACTCCAGACAAGAAGTTTGCTAGTTTGTAAAAACTTTAAAGTGCAGCACGTAACGGCGATAAATTTTCAGTAAAATTTCCCATACCTTAGACGTACGTACAATCTTGCTTGTTGAGCAGAACACACACTCAACGCTGTCTTTTTCAAATGCAAACTTGTTAGCCATTTTTTCCTTAGCTTCTGGCTATAGAAAAAAAAGCGAAAAAAGATATGGCAGCAGCCAATTTTTGCTCAAAGCGTTTGCACATGATTTAGCGCGATTTTATTTTGGCTTCTTGTTTTTGCTTTTCTGCTTTTGTAGCTGTTTGTGCTTTTGGCTGTTGCTGTAGGTTTTCTTTTTTATTTTTTCCATTTTTTTTATACAGCTGTCAGTGGCACACCTGCACACATGCTCACCTTTGCCGTGTGTGTGTGTGTGTGTTTGGAGTATATATATTTATATGTTTGCTTTGAAAAAGTGCACTTGAACTGCAAAATGAAACTTTGTTGTTGTGGCGACGCGTTCAAATAATTACCTCAACTATATACAAATATACACGCAAACAAACACGCACACTAGCACACAATTATGTGTATGTGTGTGTATAGAATTTCCCACCAAAGTTAATTAAATTATTTGCAGCGCAATTTAATAACAATTTGCTTTTAATATAAACGACCAAAAGTTGCGCTTCATGTTTATATAAAATGTAATCAAATGTATATAAAACAAGTTTTATATATATTGTATACGACTAACAGCTACCCTGTAAACTGTGCTCCGCAGAAAGCTGCTTTGGAATCAGATAATATTTTGGGAGCTGATTAAAAACGATATTTTTTCGTTGTTTTGAATTTGAAGCCAATATTGATAAACATCACAGATATATCGTTATTTTTAGGGTTAACAAAATTTATTAAAAATAATTACTAGTAATTAAATTAAAAAAAAAAAAACAATTTAAAATCAAAAATTGGAAAATTATATTAAAATAAATTTAACAACACTTGATTTGAAAAATATTTGAATTTGAAAATAAATGCATTTACTAATTGACTAAGAATTTCTTGTAAGATACATTCTAAGGTGCATTATATCGATATCTAGTCATTTCTGTATCGATAATTTTTATATCGATATAGGAAATATGGAACTTTCACCAGCTCTACCTATGGTTAAGCTGCAGAGCATATTTAAGCATTTTTGATATATTAGCTTTTGCAGCACTTTTACACCTGTAAATAATTCCCATATAAGCTTTAATTACCTCAACAAACTGAAGCGCATTTCCCCATAAATAAACAACAACAAATGGTGCAAAGGATGGCAAAGTTCTTCAATTAATTTGATTGAAATTGTAATGCAATTAACATCAAAAGCTCTTCTTCCCATGCTCTTGAATCATTTACAAAGTGTATTGTAAACATTTAAGGGTTAAGGGTTAACTGAAGAGCAACATTTTGATTATATAAATTAAATTACATGTCAGTTTTCATTTTATGTTTAAAGCTTTAAAGTGAATGTTGGCAAACAATGGATAAATAAATATACAAAAATTTTAATATAAATCAAGTTTAATCTAAGAATTATTCAAACCGTTAACTAACATTTTTTATACTTTTTTATTCTCCCTAAATATTATATTTAAATTTTAAAAACCTTATATAAGCACTAACATATTTAGGTTTTAAACATGTTAGGTTTTTATATTTACAATTAATAATTTAACAATTTTTTTCCTTTATTCTTTTTGAAGGGCAAGTTTCAAGTCTTCAGTAAAATATTACTCATTCAATAATAAACTTTGATTAGAAAAACTTCACAACAAAGTCTGCATAACTGAACTATAGAAATTTATAAACTTTACTCATATATATCATATATCACGATTGCATTTTCTTGCATTTCTTCTTGTCAAAAGTTGAACTCGTTTTGGCATTCAACTTTAGTTAATATTACAGCAACAGCTAAACAAATGTGACTACAACAAAGCAGAAATAAAATGAAGCATTACTGGAAATACCAAGTTTTCACACACTCGTAAAGCACAAAACGTGGCAACATTTCACTTTGTTGTTGACAAGTCCAAAACTCATCGACCCGTGCCCAATATGTGGTCGGTATTTCAGGGAAGGAGTACGGATAGGGGTATGAGGCGCTGCTGTCAAACCTTTCGACATTTGATACAGCGAGCACAGAGGCATTGAAAGGACTCGACTTTGTAGAAGGAGGAAGAAGGGGGCAGAACAGGGCAGAACGGGGCAGAAGGGTGTAGAAGGAGTGCAAAATCCTTCAAAAGCATGGCGCGTGTGTAGCCATAAATGCGTCATTGGCTCATTAGTAAATGAACTGTAAATGGATTCGCAAAGCCTGTCAAAAGATATGAACCCTTAACACTAGCCCAACGGAATTCGGCTGTATCTGACTGATTTTCGCATTGCACATTCAATTATACCCTCCTTTAGCTGGGGATTTCAATGAATTTCAGTTCAGGAATTTGTAAAATAATCTCTTTAAACGTGCTCTAGACTTGGAAGAGAAGTAGGAAGACGAATTGTGAGAAGCATTAGAAGAATATAGTCGAAATAGATGTATTATAGAAATAGAAGCAAAGGTATAAGAAGAAAAGTAAAAGAAATTATTTTGTTTAAGAAGTGATAACCCCTCATAATACCAATATTGGCCCTAAAATCTACATTTTTCGACCAAATGCTCTCAAGTTTAGTTTTTCTGCATAATTTTACAATACAATTCGTTTACATATCAATTCATACGATTTTAAAATAAAAAATTTTGTTCCCAAAAATTTCATCTTTTTTAAGGGGTACCCCTTAAAATATTCACAATAAAGTCAAAAATTTTGTCTTTGATTTCTTACTGTAAATTTGAATTTCGAATTCAAATAATTAAGAAAAAACCACACCGTTTGGAAATCGATTGAGTTTTGACAAAGTTATGCTCTTTCAAAGTTCGACAAAAATGGTTATTTTCGCTTGAGAAGTTGAAATTTATTGATGTACCCACCCACCACAGTAAAAGTGGAGGTAAAACAGAATTGTTAAAGTAGATGTAGAAATATGCTCTGAAATTTCTAGAAAATTATTTAGATATGCAAATAAGCTCAATTCAACACGTTGAAAATTCTGTTTCTCCTTGGCAATCCATAGTTAAATCTTTGGCCATAATTCAAATACCTTTCGAGCTTGAAATGAAGCTAAGTAGATGGCATAACGGATATATAACACGCAGGTAACAAAGCAATTCGGAAGCCTGCCACTAAATACTTAACATGTGTAGCACTTACTTGCTGCCATCGAGGCATACGGGGTCAGGGGTTAGTGGTTAGGGGTCAGGGGTCAACGAGACCTGAGCATTTGACAAATTTACGTCATTGAAACTCGGAAATTTCACACACTCGCACGTATATAAACTATTATTAATGATAATCACTGTAATCACATTAAGAGCCAAGCAGACGCCGCTACCCAATTACCCACAATTGTCAGAGAGAGAGAGAGAGAGAGGGAGGGAGATAAAGTGGGCGTGGCTGGAATACCGAGTGCCCTTACGGCCCTAAGTCTAAGTAGTTTGCCGTTGGGTAAATGGACACAATGTATATTAATTAACGTCACATCTCCGTATATATGAGTATATAGGGTGTGTGTGAGTGTGTGTGTGTGTGTGTGTGTGTGTGTGTGTGGGGGGGGGGGGGGGTCTAATGCCCAGAAGTTTACTAAGTAAAATCAATTAAAGCAACAGGCCAAATTAAAACCAGGGCTGCTGCAAATATCGGAAAATTGAATATATTCAATTAATTAAAAGAATCTTAATTATTTTGATATACCTCAGAGAATTATTTAAATTTAGAGCGTTACCGATATACGTATCAATTAAATTATCTATCGATATCTTCGGTGAGAAATCATCTATGTCGGACACATAAACGTTTCAAATTAAGTTCATAATTTAGTCGAAAATTTACTTCAAAATTCATTTTGAAAATTAGTTTAAAATTGGTTTAAATATTTACTTAGAAATCATTAAAAATAAAATTAATTAGCGATTCGGTAAGTGCTAAGAATTTACACTTCAAATTTTATTTTAGAAATCATTAAAAAAATTGCTTTTACTTTACTGAACTGTATTAAAAATATTAGTATTGCCAATTAAAATCGGTTACTAAATAGTATAAACTTACTACATATATACATACTTCAAAATTATTTTCAAAATACTTCCAAAATTCCTTCCACGTACTTAAAAACCGTAAAAGATAATTATACTACAGTTTAATTTCTTAATTTGTTTTCCCTTTTCGATAACTGTTTATATATCGTTTAATCGTTCGGTAAATAGTGGTATAAAGACCCTTAACGGACACGCTGTTATCTATTCGCATCGCATGCGCGTACACCGCGAGAAATAATTACTTTTAATGGCTGAGGATTGACTGCGAAGTTCGCTGGGCACATGTCACGTCAACGGTTTTTTTTTCGGTCGAATGGGAAGGGAAGGGAAGGTTCGAGGGGTATATAAACCATAAAAACTTTTTGCTGGCGCTTTAGATAAAAACGCGAGAGCAGAAATAAAGAGAATGCCATAAAACGTGAGAGTTTCTCTTTTTCGGGGGGGTTCAGAGGTCAAACTGCTGCCAATGTGGTGTCATTAACGAAGGCACATATACTCATAAAGTACACACATATACATATAGCTATATGGGATATAGGTGTGAGTGGGTTTTCCTATAATGTCCGACATGTCCGTTTGGCTACAGTTTTGGCTTCATATTTGCCGCTACGTGTTGCACATGGAATCTAATTTCTTTGGCAATTAATTGCAATCGTGTTGGCATTAGGCTTAATCTGCAAATTGCACAAATAAAGAAGGGCGTATATACACTCAGAAAAATAAAGCATAAGTTCATTTCGTTCTAAAAAAAAGTTTCAAAATATATATTGATTTGTTCTAAAATTCCAGTATAAATCAAAATAGAATCGTAAATGAAATCGGATTAATTAAAAAAGCAAAAAAAAAAAGTGAAAAGTTTTTTTAAATTAAGTACGAATCGTAATTCAACTTAATTTAAAAAAAATTTTAAAATAGAAATACGAATTTTAAGAACGGATTTAAAGCAAGCGTTTTGTTCATGGTTCATGAAATTTCTGGCCTAATGAACTTTTGAAACCGCAAATTCCTTTTTTTTTTCAGTGTATAGTAAAACTTGCTAAAGAGAATTATGCGAATTTTCTAATTTCAATTTTCTAATTTCAATTCCCTAATTAATTTTCTAATTTAATTTTAAATTTTTTTCTTTTCAAACAAATTTAAATTTTGCAGATTCCCACCACTTTTTTAAATTTTTCATTAAAACTTAAAATTTTTAAATGAGGTTTTTTTAAACTTTACAAACGAAAATAATTTTTCTCTCTGTGTATATCAAATTGTGTGCCTTGGCTGTTTGTCGTTTCATTTGCACAAGTCAACGAATGTTAATATCAAATGCAATGTTCGCCAAATTGATTTTATGATTTACTTAATTGCTGCAGGACTCCGATAAGGGAGTGTGTGTAAGGGTGTGTGTGAAAGTGTGTGTGGGGGTGTGCGTTTCTATGTATTGGTGATAGTATGAGTTGTATTACGCACACATGGGTTATCTCTTCATTGCCTCAACGCTTGGGGTTAGACAACAAAGATGATGAGAAATTTGGACTAATTAAGTTTTTCAATTGGCAGGCGTATCGCATGCGAGTTAATTCTCTCTCAAGAGGATAAATTAATAGAAATAACCAACCACAGGCATCAGCTGCGATGAAACGAAATTAAATTTCCAGGGGATTAGGCAAGGAAATCAATAGGTTTTCTTAGCAAAATAGAAACATTAGCCATATATTTTAGAAATGTTTTAATCAAACAACATTTTCATATTTCTACAGTCTTATTTGATAAACTATAATATTTAATCGGTAATAATTGAAGAGAAATTATTGTTTTCTCTGAATAGATCTATTTTTCATCTTTTTTTCTTAAAATCGATATCCTAAATTCATAATTAAATTTCTTCCTTCACGAGAAAAACAATATTTTATATATTTTAATGTTTTTCAACATATTATGCAATATTTTAATAACATATTTATAATAATATTTTAACAAAGGAAAACAAACACAGGAAAAACGAGGAAAGGAAGAAGCAGAAGCGAAAATTTGGAGCTTACCTGCAAAGAGAAGGCACAGAAAAAACATAGATAAAAGAGATGTTCTTTGAGCAAAAGAGGAAATTCTGTTTGTATAAGCGAAAAAATATGAAACACAAAAAAAAAATACAGAGGCAGACGAAAACAAAACGCAACGGAACCGAAATGCAAGAAACAAGTACAAAAAACTTCAAAAAAAAAAAAAAGAAAAAAGAAAAAAATCTGAAAAGCCGCAGAAAAGCCTATTAAAAACCAGAAAGAGACGCAGCAGCTGCAGACCCTTAAAAACCGGTCGCAGGACTACCCTCAATATTTGGGTAGGCGCTAAAACGCCTTTTTTACACGCACGGCAGACAACCGCAGGCGCCAGGGGGCGCCACTCATTACAGACTAAGTAAATTTACGTATCTGAACGCTGGCATTAAAACGTAATTGTAAAACTGCCAAGATGCTAAATTTCCCGTCAAATGTCGCCATCAAAGGCACAGAGAAACAACAAAAACACAGCGAGTGTCAAAGTAAACAAAAAAAATACCAAAAAAAAATAAAAAATAAAAAAAAAACTTTGCCTTTGTTTAGGTTCTCTAGGCACGTGTCAAGTCAACGCACTTGACTGAATTTTCAGTTGCAGCGATTTATATTTAGCTCAAAACCCGCAAAATACAAATAGCAGGCATAGCAAACGAAATTAGCTATTTAAACGCCAACAAAATCCAGCTACTTTACGAGCCGTGCTTCCGTTTTTCTTGCTATTTTTTGTTGCGGTTTTCTCATGTCGGTTGACCGCAAATTAAATTAGAAGAAAAACGAAACAGAAATAACGAGTTGTATACTTAACGAGAACAAGAAGCAGTAGACGGGGCAACTGTATTAATGAAGAGAGAGGGGGGAAGGGAAGGGAAGGGAGAACGGAGGTTAACCACAGCAACGGAAGCGGAACGACAACAACGAGTTGTCTAAAAGTAGGACAGCTCAGAACTAGTCCTGACTAGGCCAACAGCTTCACAAATGAAAAACCTGGCATAATCAGCTTCAGTCGGGTGTGCTCTACAGAAGCTAATGCTGGAATATATAGTAGGATTTAGGGAAATGAGATTAGAGATTAGAGCGATATTCAAAGTATGTTTTATGTTCCATCCTAACAAGACACGAAACCTCATAAGGGAATTTATTTATATAAATTATTTATTTATTTACTATTGACAAATTTTCTAAAGCTACAAATATAAAAGATTTTAAATTTGCAGCAGCGTTAAAAAATACTCTAAATAATCTATTTGCTAAATTATAGATCTGTTGCTTTAAAACCAATTGTTGTGGTTTTTGATGATTCGTGCAAAGCCTATGAAAGTTATCAAAAATTTAGAATCAACTTAAGTAGTTTAAGAGATATGGAAGCAGCTTAATGCTAATTTAAAAATTATGATATTAAGAATAAAATAAAAGATAAAAAAATAAATTAAGAATTAAATTTCGGATAAATTGAATTTTAATAAACAAGAATCGAAGGCGCATAGCGAATCATTTTTTTTTTTAATTTCAATGATTGAAAATTTGTTTCATTCCTTAATTTCAGCCAAGACTTAATTTAATAATAATAAAATTGAACTTGAATTTAATTAAATATTTAATAATAAATACCTAAGAGCAAGAAATAATACTCTTGATTATATATACATATATGTATTTTATTTAATTTTACTATGTTTAGTTTTAACTTGTTCCATGTTTTAATCTCAACTCAGTTGTACGTCCCTTTACCTACATTTTGCTATTTACAGGGTATCTAATAACAATAGCCGAAAGATGCAAGGCACTGAAACTTGGTTGTAAACAAGTTGCCAAGTGCTTTGCAGTTTCAGTTACAGTTGGAGTTTTTCTTTCGGCTTTCAGTGCCTTGGTTTAATAGGATAATTACGTAGCTCAGGTACGTAAGCCGTAAGCCCCAAGCTTGCTTACGTAACTCGCTTACGGTGACCACTTTCAACACATTCTAAAACTCGATTAGCAATTAGTTTCATTTCAATGCTGTTTATTGGACTAAAGAAATTGCGCCTTGTCCATCGAAAGGACGATCTAAACTATGACCGAAATAAAAAGTAGGAAAAAAGAACTTTACACAAAGTACTTAAGAACTTAAGGTAGCAAAACTTTTTTATGTTTATCCCTTTTTACATTACGTTGCGTTACGTTACGTTACGTTACGTTACGTTACTTTCATTGTTTCCTACTCCTTCCCTAGTTTTGGATAGAGTCTAGGCTGTTGTTTTTGTCAAATGGCCTGAAAGTTTTGTGCGGCAGGGCATAAAAAAGGGTTGCCTCAACTTCAACTTTTGTTTTCGATGGTCTCTCCACTAAGAGGCTTACAACGAAATACAATTTTATGCTCATAATTCATTTCAAAAGAAATACTACATAGACCCTTCTTGAAGGTAAGCGCACCACTTATTGAAAATTAATGACTTTCTTAAAGCTCATTAGACTAATTAGAAAAAAAAATTCTGCACAGAAATGGATGTATAATAAAACTGAAGGGGTTTATTAATTTGTAGGAATTTATTTGAAATTTTATTATACAATAGATATTTAATTTGAAAGTAGATTGCAAGATTTAAATATAATAAATATTTAATTTGAATTTGTATTGCATAGTTGATAAATTTATTATAAATATTGAAATGGATGTGTAATAAATCGGCTTTAAATAATTAATAAATTTTTGAGAACTTATTTGGAATTTTTAGACATAAACTTAAATAAAGTCTATAAAGTAAGTGAAACATTTTAAGGTTGTCTTTGTCTTTTTCCATTGATTCTGTGAATGACATTGCGGTCGGATAAGAAACAGCGAAGATATACAAGAGACACTAGTAGCGCTTAGTGTATTTTATTTATAGAAAGTTAGATATATTCGGTTGCAGTCAGCTTATTAGCTAAATAAATTTAAAATTTCAATATAATTTGTATCACATTCACTTAAAGCATTTTCTGTAAGGCGGATCACTCGCGACTGTAGCATTCTGGCCAAGTAAACAGCAAGTGCCACAGAACAACCTTAAGCTGCTCTTTCAAACTTTATGCAAACATGAACAGCAGTTGACAAAACACCTAGAGAACAGTCTGCTGTTGTTGCTAACAAAACTTAATGCAAACATCAACAATAACAACAGACAAACAGACAGACAGACAGTTGGACAGACGGACAGACGGACAGAGAGAAAAAACAAACTAAACATTGGCATAATTTATGCTGGCGCCAGAGTTCACAGTCAGAGTCACAGTTTTTATTCATTCACAATCATTAAATACAAATAAAACGCCGCTAAAGATTCCCGATTGTGCCAAATATGTTAAACATATGCATAAAAGATAATGAAATCGGCTATAATAAAACCTAAAAAAAATCCAAAAATACTGATAAACAACAGAAAAACGTCACAGACTGTCTGTGGAATCACAACAGAATATTGTGAGAATGTCATTAATTTTGCAGCCATTATTTATTATGATTATGTGATATTCATTCCGCTTTTATTGTTTATCTGTTGACAGCTCAAAATATGCTCCCAGTGATAATAACTCTGATTGAAAATGATAATTTTAGCCCGCCTTATGCCATATGTTTAAAATGTAAAAAAAAAATCTAGAATTGGTGAAGCCGATAAGTCGGACATACCCGACTAAAGAATTATCTGTACTCTAGATTTTATAATCTTAAAACATAATTTGTTCTCCACAATATATTCATAAATTAAAATCAATTTATTCAATAATAAATAATAATAATAATAAAATACTTGTATATGATTGCGAACCAAATAAGAAAAACTTTGAAGCATCATATCTTTCGTAATTATATACCGAATTTGATGAAATTTAAAGAATTGGCAGACATTAATAATATCCACCATATACTGAAGAATTTATGTATATAGATTTGTCTTTCTTAAAACAGTAATTTATGCTCATTGTGGGCGGAAGGGGCGTGGCATCCAAGATTAAAAAAACCTTGATCTGCGTATTGTTTAAACCTATCTGACCAAGAATATATATATAATTCGTGGGGTCTACCATGTCTCCTTATGCACTAACTTAACATACCCTATTTATTTTTCGAACTACAGGGTATACAAAAACAAAGAACACAATTGCAGTGCGTAGGGTTTTAGCTACCGATTTGGTTGCTTGTTTCGAGTTTGCTGTATTTCATGTGGTCGGATTGGATCAGCTTTGGATCGCATCGAGTGGGGATTTTTGCTAGTTTTTTCCCCTTGCTGATCGTCGAGCTGTTAATAAATCATTTCATTTATGGCAAGCCAAGCAATCGTGGCAATATTGGCGACAATGTGGCAGCATTTTGTTGCTGTTGCTGTTTCTCTTGCGTTTTCTGCTGATATTGTTGGCGCCGCAATAAAAAGCAAAAATAATAAGATATAAATGATGGAGCAATGGCATAATCATGACACTGGCACATCTGTCTTTTTGCTTCAGTTCATTTTATTGATTTCTAAAAATACGTTTGGAAGTACTTGAATCGAGTTTGTTAATTAAAAATTTGAGACGCAAATGTTAAATTAAATTTAAATAAACTTTAGCTTTACAAAAAAACAATTAAAATGATTTATTAAACTTTTACAAATGATATTATTTGAAGATATTATTTATAGATAATTTATTTACTTAATTTATTTATATCATTAAAAAACTCTTTTTTTTTATTTATTTATTATTTTATAATATTTTATACACTATAATTTATTTATATAGCTCTCTAGTTTCTACCGAAATTTAATTCCAGAATATAAAATAAATATACGAATTTTATTTAAAAACTTTAAATAGGTCGACTAGGCAGCAACATGATCCAAAAGCTGTTGAGCTCTTGGCAACTGATTAGGTTCATATTGAGGTCATAAGTATGCTGTCTGCCACGCCCACTTCTAGTCAAGTATTACATAGCGTCTATTGAAATTGTGTTAGGTTTTGGCAGGATATAAAAACTGTAACAAACAGAAGCCAAATGCTGTGGGAAATGAGAAATATTCTGTGATTGCAATTGTGTTTGTATATAGATATAGATATATATATCCGTGTGTGTGTGTGTGTATGTGTGTGTATGTGTAGCAAGGCGTTAACAACAAACCACACTTTGTGTAATGGTCTTAGAATAGTATATGAGTGCAAGAGACGCCAACGGTCATACGTGTCGTATGTGTGATATTCTATTTGTATGGCTGTAAGTGTTGACTTTGGCAACAACACCCACTGTATTTTTTTGCTTAGTTCAACTACTGAATATGTGCATTGTTTGTTCACACACACACAATCATACACTGAGAAAAAAAAACTGTCATATAAGATTTTGCAATGTCAAAAGTTCAATAAATCATAAAATTCTTGATCCCAAAATAGAAATTCTTTAATTAAAGTTCCAATTTCTCTTTCAAAATTGAACCAACTTTTAAGATTAAAATAAAATACGATTCATGCTTAATTTAATCATGGTTTGCACTTAGTTTAAACTCAATTCCATCAATTAATTTATATTTAATCCGAATTCTATTTAGACTTCAACTTGAAGTCAAGAAAAAACAAGCTTTTTTTGAGCTTTATTTTATAAAATAATGCATACAAAATTTGTGCAAGTGTACCTACGAGTACACTCACATTTTGACCTACATCCCGACACGTCTAGTTTTTCCCGGCTTGGATTTTCATTTTGAGCCCGCATTTCCTTCTGCCACTTCTTATATTATTTTCCATTTTCATGCCCAAAACGCATTTTCTTGCACATTCTTGCTCTCTCTTTCGAATGGAGGTCATGGTTTCCGGTTATTACACTTCGCCTTCCTATATATTCCGCATTATTTTTTAATTTGCGCGCTATTTTTTAGTTGATGGAAATTATTCAAAATGAAACATTGTGCCAACAAGGGAAGCTTTTTATGCTGCTTTTTGAAAAATATATAAAAAAATATAGGGACGGGGCAGATCAGTGGGACGGAGGCTACAGTCGGACGTAACCGACTGTAGCAGACCCTTTACTTTGAGTGTATGTACATACAAACACAATCAGACGCACACACACTAAGCTACCCGCGTATGCATGGCACACCACCCCCCCTCTGCCTAGTGCGGCAAACTGTCTGTGGCATATGTTCGCTGTTTCTTATCTGATCGAAACAAAATTCACAGCATCGATAGAGAATGTCGTAAACTAGTTAAATACCAAATTACAAATCAATAACTTTAAAACTGTGGCTACAGCAGCTTTTTGCGGTTTACGGGGGAAGGGGGGGAGGTATCCAAAATCTAAAACAAACTCGTGCTGCTTACTGAATAGGGGAACCTAAATACCGAATATGGTGTTTCTAGCTCTTATAGTTGCTGAGATCTAGGTGTTCATACAGACGGACAGACAGACAGACAGACGGACAGACGGACAGACGGACAGACGGACAGACAGACAGACGGACAGACGGACAGACGGACATGGCTATATCGACTCGGTTTGTCGTCCTGATCAAGAATATATATACTTTGTGGGGTCTGCCACGCCTCCTTCTGGGTGTTACACACATTTCCTCTTTGCACTAAACTAATAGACCCTTTTTACTTTTTTAAAGTAAAGGGTCTAAAAATTCACTGACTCGTGAAAAACTCAATTTTGTGCGCGCCTTTTGGATATGCAATAGGAGAAAAAGGAAAATTGAAAATTTACTTGCATTTTCCCAGCAAATATTTGTGTTTTGCATGCGAAAAACGGCAGCTTATGGTAAAAAAATTAAAGCGGATTTAATATGCTGAGTATTTGTATTGTAGTATTTTTTTACGCAATTTTTTCCTACAATTTACAACACTTTTTTTGGTAGATTAATATTGTATACATGGGAGTATCATGTTGCATATTGGCGATGCAACAAATTGGTATAAAAATTACTTTGCTTTCCGCTCAAAGCAACATTAAAGCGGATATTTTATTTGCGAAATAATTGAGATATTTTATGAGCGGATTATAGTTGTGTTAACAAATCGATAGCATTATCGATACTATCGATACTTGGCAAATTAATCGACTATCGTTGTTTAGTCCCAAAATCGATTATTCCAAGCAAACAACTACGACTGTTTAAAACCGAGTCGAATAATATTCAAAGCATTGACATTGAATTCAAAAATTTTAAATATTTTAATAATTTATTGGATTTTAATGGATTTAATTTTTACGAATAAACCAAAGACTTTTTATGTGGCTGTAGATCGATTGTTATCGATATTTTACCAACACCAGTAACTTCCTGCGAGCTGGTTATAAAAATTGATTAAAATTTAAAATGAATCGAAATAAAAAACAGGAAATAAATAAAAAAAATGTAAAACTAATCGAGAAATATCAAAAATAATCGAGAAAAATCAAAGACATATCCAGAAAAATCGAAATGAAATCAGAACAATTGAAAATAAATCGAGAAAAACCTTGCAAGGCATTTATAATATAAAATTTTAGTTTTAACAATATAAAATATAGTTGGGATCAAAAATTTTATATTTTTAATTTTATACATAAGCTTTCAAAATTGCGTCCTCTTTTTTTTTAAGCAAAGCTAACCTTTGGTTATAGTTTATTTTATTATATACTCATATCTACTTTTATCCCACTCAAAACTCCATCAAACTTTAAACGTCTGCATAGATGGCTATAAAGTAATTTTAACAAACGCAATTTAGGCTTAATTTCAGCTGAAATGCGTAGAATTTTGACATGTTCAAGGCATGATGCTAAACTGCTTCTTCTTCTTAATACTCTGCTTCTTCTTATCAATGCCACGTGGCAGGCAATTCAATTAACCCATACAACGCGCTATAATTTGGCAAGACACGAGCTTTATCCACTTGATAAGGTTGACTTGAAGCCATCCCCACCTGACGCTCACCTCAGGCTCTGCGCTGGCATTAAACTAATTTTCTACGACTGCACATTAAACACAATATTTCGGGGATAAGGGAGAGAGCTTTTTGAGGGTGTTGGGCGCAGGGGGACTTAAGGCAAAATGGCAATTATGTAGGTAGTTTTCTGTGTAGTATATACACTCAGAGAAAACCAGCCAGAAAATTTCAGAATTTCCAAAATGAAATCAATCCAAAGAATGTCTTGCAAAATTATAGAACGTTTCTGACGTTACTTACTTGAATCAAAAAAAAAATAGAAATAAAAGAATGTCTTGTTTCAAGTAAAAATACTTATAGCAAACAACTTAAAATAAGCATAAAAAATCTTAAAACAATTTTTTTTATAAAGAAAAAGAATTTTCTTAAATTAGAAAAATATTTTCGAATCAGAACAGGGTATAAAAAGTGAGATTATTTCAGAAACAACCGAGATTAACTTAATATAACAAATACCGAGATTGAATTAAGAAAAAATTAAAATAGATTTAGGTAAAAATGTAATTTAATTGAAGACAAAAAAGATTGAAACCATCCTGAATGCGTTTTTAAATACCAAAAAAGTAAATTTTTAAATTCCTTTTTTGTTACGTTTTTATTTTTTTTCTCAGTGCAGCTGAGAGCAGGCCTTTTTGCAATCCCAAAGGGGCAAAAACTCAATCTCATGGATAGTCTGTTGTTTGGATTTCAACGTTTGCAAATTATGCATGCGTCCTTATCAATATTCATAACTTTATTAACTTTAACTTTAGCATGGCGGTGATAAGAAAGTTTCATTTGAGAATTCCCTAGCATATTGATAAGATTATATAGAGCGACATATTGAACCACGAGACAGTAGCTTCCACATATATATGGCTCACAATTTAATCACCGCTTCTAATGGACCTTTTGGGAATTGCAAGGGCGGCAATTGAGGAGGGGGTTGGTTAATTTAACGCGCCGCTTCAGCTTCAATCTGTGGCATCGACACAAAAAACATTGAATCAGCATAAAATACACATTATGAACAAGCAAAGCTGCGCTGGTAGAGAGTGCTCGACTGGAGAAATACCCTGTATAAATAATTTACGCATTTCCAAACGCATTTCCATACGCGTTTCCAAACAAAACTTAAGACAAAAAAGTTAAAAAAATTAATTTCATACTTTTTAGTAATTTTTATTAAATTAAATTTTAAATAAAATTACATTTTTTATTTCAAATGTATTATATTTTAAAACACATTTTAATTTACCAATTTCTGAAAGTTATAGATGGCGCCACATAACAAAAATTTTGATGAATGGAATTTTTATTATTATTTTACAAAAAAAAATATATAATTTTTTTATTTTAAAGATGTCATGTACTATTTATTTCAACAAAATAATTTTAAGAATTGGAACACTTAATACACTAAAATACATATTCCTATTTTTAGAATTTTTTAATAAGATTGATTTTAACTGAATTTCAGAACTTAATTTTTTTCCCTATTAAAAAAATTTATTTCCTATCTCATTCAAGTATGAAGATCTATAAATTAAACCCAAGGGTTGTTAACATATTTCCTCAACTGCTCAGGCCTGTAAATTTACACAAATCGTGTATACCCTCTTTAGCTATTTTCAATTTCCTATAGAGTATAGTATAATATGCCCTGGCTGAAGCTGTACGAAAATTTTATTAAAATCAGCCGACTTGGCTAAGCGCCAATAGAAATTTTACCTGTTCCCACTTTGCCCCATGCCCCTGCCCCTGCCACTGCCACAGCCCCTGACTCCAGCCTATGGCTGTCTTTTGTGGCACAGTCTGCCCCATGACCGTACGGTCATAAAATTAATAGCCTTCGCCTGGTTTACGGCAGAAACCAAGGCGGAAAAAAAATACGCCAAAAATTGCCTAACAAAAAGAATTTCTATTTATTTTTTTTTCTTTTTTTTTTTGAAACGCGTAAAGCTTGGGATAATTTTATAGTCCTGTGCCTGACGCTAGAGCTTCATTCAGATAGCCATCATGGAAACTTTCGTCTCAGCAAAAAAAATTTACTGCAAATTTTTAGCGTGATTTCAGCTAAAATATGAGCTTAATACTTGTAGTTGCGCCATGAGGAATTCTGGCTAATTTAGTCTCAGCCTGCACCTGTCAGAATATAATTTTGAGCCAACCACAAGGGCGGACATAAGAATTCCCAGAATGCCGACAGATTTCATCTGAGGATTATAAAGTCATCAAAGAGCAAAGGCAGGCAAATTATAGGGCGTGAAAAGAAGGCTTTTTAGGGGTGTTAAATAAGGTAGAGCATGCAAAATTCACATGCATGATGAATTATTATACCTATAATAAAGTTTGCATTGTTAGGGGATTGTTATATGACAGTAAATTTTTATGTTGTTCATATATAATATATGGAAATAGCTTGAACAGGTATAATAAGCTATAAAAGAAAATCTCTAAAAATGTTAGAAATTCATAAACTATAAATAATTTATTAAATAATAAAGTTTAAATTGGGGATTGTTAAAACAAACGAAACGAAAATGAAATCTCTTTAGAAAACCTTTAAATTTTGAATAACTTGAAAAGAGAGACCGTAGTTTTAATTACTTTTAAGTCAACAAAATATTGAATATAAAATTAATAATTATGAATGTGAAGTTAAGTTTTATTTAAAATAAAGCTCATTTTTAAACTATAGGTTTTCTTGTATATTTATCTTAAAATTTTGCTTCGGCTTCCGACTTTAATGATTTCCTAACATTTTTTAATGTACTTTCTAATTTAAAACATAAAATAAATTGGAAAAATATAATAAAAATTTGAATTTTAAAAGTAAATTTTATTTTAACAAAAAAATAATAAATAATGATTATGCACAACATTAATCATTATCGGAGTAGGAAATAATCAAAATCAATATACAATTTTAAAATAAATATGATAATGATTACTTTCTCAAAAATAATTAATTAGTATGCACAAAATTAATCATTATCGGAGTAGGATCATAATCGAAATCAATATACATATATATTTGAAATAAAATTTATAATTATTACGATCTCTACATAAAGAAGTTCATTAATTAAAGAATGAATTCCTTTTATAAATCTGCTTGTTTATGTTTAATTTGAAAAACATAAACCACAGTAAACTGACAACTATCGGCATTAGCCTCATTCAATTCAGGCACAAACTCCAAGTTAATTCGAGCATCTGCTGCATTTTTTCAGCACTTCCAACGAGAATATGCAGTAAAAAAAGAGTAAACAAACAATGCAACATTTATGCAATGCTTATCGGCAATTACAGACATGCCTCCAACAGGGGCAACAGGGGCAAAAAAAAAAGCTAAAGAAAAAGCAACTGCAGGGTCCCGCTGAACGCAAATTGCGAAAGGCAAACACATCTGCAGTTGATGTCAATAAAGTGCAAATTTAATGTGCTCTGCCCCCAACTCGCCACGTTTTGAAGTTCTAATCATCCGCATGCAGCAAGAAGAAGAGCGCACAAATAGATGACAACAACAAAAAAAAAAAAACCCCCAACGAGGAAGAAAAACTTGTTGTTAATTGCAACAAAAAAGGGCGCACATTACAATTGCCAGGGCTCTGTAATTGTTGCAGTTTTATGCAGTTTAACGCACAGCAACTTTTCAATTGTTGCGACAGTTTTATTGCGTAATTTATGCACATCGAATGATGGGGAGCTTTGGACTACAAGATACCCTGCAGTAATGTTAATAGGTGTACATATAGCAAAAGCATTCAATATCTACTTCAAGAACTAATATAATATATATTTAAACTTTATTGAAAAAAACAATTCCAGATAGTTACGAAATCGATATTTTATCGTACTTGATTAATCGATATTTTACCAAAGCTAACTTGTCGATAAAACATCGATTAAACACCATATAAGCTTTTTATTGATGCCTAACAAAATAATCATAAATTGCATAAACCAATCGATTGTAGTCAATCGGTTTTGATAGATAACGTAAACGACATAGAGTAAGTCGAACAAGAAGTAAATCTACTTAAAATGTTCAAAAAATCTATCTTGCATCTGTTGATTAATCGATAATTAATGAAAGCTAACTAATCGATAATTTATCGCATGTACACGATGAATTTATGCATAAACTGAGAATAATCAGGTATAATGAATCGCAATACATCAATCGATTGACATAAACCGATTATTATCGATAACAAAAATTAGTAATTATAATTATAATGGCTTATAATATATTAATTGACAAAAATCAGGGCTTAAGCTGAGTGTTACAAAAGCTTTAAGATGTTATAATACCCTACTTATGGCATTTTGGAGCAGGGTATAACTAGGCAGGGTGAGAGTAGTACGTGTGACCGATCGCTGCGGGACTGGACGTGCACTAAACTGGCGACAAAAACTTTTTTGCAACTCGGAATAATGAACAGACGCACAAAACACATACAGCCATAATTTAGGCATGCGTGTCTGTGTGTGTGTGTGTGTGCGTGTATGTGAGAGTGCTGACATTTTGAATTAAGTGTAGTTAATGTTGACAAACGTCAACATTATGATGCCTGCCTGACTTCGACTCTGTAGCGCAAAAAAAAGTAACAGAAGAACAATGCCCCAGCAGAATACTATAAATATATGTAGGTATGTATAGGCGTACACTGAGAGAAAAAACGAAGACAATCTTACTTTAGCAAGTTTAAGTTGTGTTATTCGGAATTTATCTTGATCGGGCTAAGAACGTATTTAATTTAAGTAATAATAGAATCACTAATTTTAAAGCTTACTTCAAATAGGAAAAATATTGATTGAAGACATTTTTTATTGTATGGAGTTTTTAATTGAAGAATTTTTTAAGAAATTTTGTATTAATTTAAAATTTGAACGCCTGATTTATCAAATAGGAAATTTATTTAAATAGGAAATATTTAATTTAATTGAAGTAAGATTCTTATTTAAAGCAAGAAATGTTATGTAGGAAACGTACTAGAATTTTTCAAAAATTATTTTTTTTAATTGAAAAAAGTTTGTGTCTGCATTTCTCGCAGTGTATGTATGTACTAATGTGTGTAACCCACTCGAAGTGAATTTTGTAAAGGGTCTCTAGGGTGCACGACGGAAGGGACACATTGAAGAGTGGCATTAGGCGCTTGATTGATGAATGTGTAAGTGTTAGATTAAGATAATCGACATTTCAATAATACAATACACACACACACAGACACACATAATATTTACACACATACGTAAATAAACGCTTGGAATTGACACTTATTTAATGCTACAGTGTCTGACATAAATTTACGCCCTGAGTGACGTGTGAAGTTGATTTAAGGCGCAAGAAATTGAAAATTACACAGCAAACATTATGAAAATTTACTGTGACATAAATATTTGCCAGCAATCAAAGTTATTACAAACATACGTGCCAGGTGCTGCCCATAATAGGTTAGCTTTTTTCATCAAATGCAGACAGTCGGATGCAACCAACAGTAAATTAAATGTTTGTCATATACCTCCTGTGTTTCTTAGACGAAACTAAAGACATTCACAGCATTGATAAATAACAAGGTAAATTACTGGCATGCCAAAATAGAATGCTGTAGATTTATTTCAGACTGTTATGGCTTTTTTTGCAATTTGTGGAAATATGGAAAAAATTTTTAAAAATCTGAAACAAAATTTATCTGGCTACGCTAAAGAAGAAACTAAATATCAAATTTGAGATCTCCATCTCTTTTAATTCCCAAGATCTATATGTTTATACGAAGATAGATATACAGATAATTGAATAACTAGATAATTAGTTGTAGTTTCAATTAAAAAACCAGTAAGTATGTAGCCGATCAGTCGGATGCAATCGACGGAAGAATGTATGGCAAAACAGAAAAATAAAATATTTTTACAATATAATGATGCATACAAACTGTTCGCGATCAAAACCTGGCAAAAATAAATATTCAAAATTTTCAACCGTGGAAATTAACTCAAAAACACGATTTTATCTCTAAAATCCACAATTTATGTCCAAATCCACCCATTGTCAAGTTTCTTATGATTAATTTTCCTAAACTAACCGTTTAGGATCAAAATCTGGCAAAAATAAATTTTCGAAATTTTTGACATTTTGCTAAAGTCAGAAAATGGGATGTCATGGGTGTTTGTACCTCAAACACACGATTTTTGGCTCTAAAACCCACAATTTTTGTCCAAATCCACCCGAGTCAAGTTTCTTATGATAAATTTTGCTATATTAACCGTTTACGATCAAAATCTGGCAAAAATAAATTTTCAAAATTTTTGACATTTTGCGAAGGTCAGAAAATGGGATGCCATGGGTGGTATGTACCTTAAAAATACGATTTTTTGCTGTAAAATCCACATTTTTGGTCCAACAACACCCAACCAGTAGGTATGTAGCCGATCAGTCGAATGCAATCGACGGAAGAATGTCTGGCAAAACAGAAAACTTAAAAACAAATGTATAATATAATGATCTTTATACTCATTGAAATGCATGCAATATAATAATAAAAAATAACTTGGCTATTTTTGTAAAATAGTTTAGCTTTATTTTCAAAATTGGCAACGCTGTCTAAACTGCTCATTTGACCCGGGTTTTTGCAGACTTTGCAATGAAAATTGTGACATAAATTAGACAAAGTGCATGGAAAAAGAAGTAGCAACGACGATATTTAAATGCAATTGTCGCCGTTATTGTTGCTATTGTGTTGCTGTTGTGTTGCTATTGTGTTGCTGTTGTGTTGCTGTTGTTATTCTTGTTGCTATTGTGCTTAGTTGTAAATGATTGCCCAAGCTGAAGCCAAAGCTGCAGCTATAACTGGACAAATGTGCGTTCAACGAGGCGTCAAGAGCCCGCAGGAGGCATGCAAAATATGCTGAATAGAAGCAAACACACACACACACACATATACACACCGTATAGCTGCTATATCGCTATATCTCTCTGTACTATATGGCATAAAAAATTGAAACACTTTTTATGCGTCACGTGGCATTTGAGGCAGTTAGTTGAACGTTTGGTCTAGGCTTGGCATTTGCCGCCATTCAGTCGTTTGTCGTCACTTCAAAAACAAAATAAAAAAAAAACAAAAAAAATAAAAAAAAAAAAACATTTGAATGCGGGTTGCAATAACAAAAACTAAAACACAAATATTTGCTAAAGGTTGAGCGAACTACAAATACCCTAAAAAAGTTCAATTCAATAAATACATGTAAATATAAAATAAAGTTTTAATGAAATATTTTGTTAATTATTTTTGAGAATTATTAAAAACCTAATACTATACTTCTGTTGGTTTATCTTCAAATTTAGGGTTGTAACATTGATTATTTATTTTCAAATCAAGAAATTTTATTTGATACAGAAGTTTAAAATTAAATGCTACTATATTTATATTTTGGAAATATATTAATATACATAAAATACACAAATAATTCAAAAAAAATGTGCAAAAATATAAATACATTTAGAAATTTAAAATAAGTTTTTGATTAAGTTTGAATTTTTTAATTTTTAGTACATTTTATTCAAACTATTTTGACGATTCCTATGGATGTTTGAGAAATATCCTATAAATATTTTTTATAAATTTTTTTAATTCATTTGAAACAAGTTTTTCATCGAGTTTAAATTGTAAAATTGGTTTTTTATTTTATTTTATTTTTTTGTTTCAAAATATTTTTTTTTTAGTTCATCGTTTATGCTATTTGTTTACAGGGTATTAAACCAAACGGAATACAGAGTGAAACAAAAAACGAATTGAAATTGGCATAGACTGCCAATGAATTTTGCAAGAGGGCAATGTCAATGCACTTTACTGGCGTTCAAAAATAGACCAAGAAAACAAGAGAACAGAGAGCAGGGAGTAAAAGGAGTACAGAAGATAGAGGGTAGAGGGTATGAGTTGAATGGACAATCAGCAAAAGATGCATATATTCGAAGAGCGGTTTTCAGTCGAAAGTGGGAACACTTAAAACTGAATGGCAAATTGAGTGGAATAGTTTGTTTTTATGTCTTTAGTTTTATTATTTGCGGAATGATTGCAAAACAATTAGCCAGAAAAGGCGTCGAATGCTTTGGAAGTAAAACGGAAAGGAAACGCAATTTATCATAGTTCTTATGCATTTCTCTGGCGCCTGATTAATTATGCATTCCTCGAAGAGTTCAAACTCACGTAGCTGCCATAATAAGCGCTTAAGTTATTTCGATAATTTCATAAATCGAACTGAACAATAACAGGTACATTGAACCTTCGTTTTCTATGCCAATGTCGATATCCAATTAGCTGGAACCACGAACAACGAAATCTTAAGCATACACTGAAAGAAAAACTCAAGCTAAATTTGACAAGACAGAACTTATTAACAAAAACTTATAATTTTGTTCAGTTTACTTTTTTATTTTTATTTTTTAAATATTCAAATTATTTTGTATTTTTTTAGTCCAGAATTCTTTGAAGTTGAATGACATCTCAGACACTAGATGGCGCCACATTAAAAATTTTAAGAAAATCTGAT
Organism: Hypselothyrea guttata; assembly: GCA_035045125.1. Classification (NCBI taxonomy): domain Eukaryota; kingdom Metazoa; phylum Arthropoda; class Insecta; order Diptera; family Drosophilidae; genus Hypselothyrea; species Hypselothyrea guttata. The sequence continues at coordinate 571,213 of JAWNNJ010000392.1, read as the reverse complement.
ATTTTTCATTAAAGATTTCATCTAATATATCTTTTTTAAAAATATTCGATTCTAGTTATTCTACTCTAATTTCAAGATATAAGTATATATTCTTATTTCTAGAACTTTTCGTTAAGATATATAATTCTTATTAATTCTTTTAAACTTAACATAAGAACGTAATTTTTCTCTCTGTGTAGTGTGTCGTTAGGTCTAGAAATTAATGTAAGCGGAAAATGTGCGGCCCTAAAAAGCATTTCGAAATTTCTGTCACGCTTTGATTTCCTGTTTCACAACTGAAAACAACAATTTAAAATTCTATTAACACATTACAGTTTAGCACCTGAAAACCTCAGACTACCGTCTCCAAGGCTGAAAGTGGTAGAAACCGTTTGCCAGCTGCCTGTGCTGAAGATGCCACTGATAAGAGTGCCTCTCACACTCTTTCCTCCCCCCTGCCCCTATCTCTACCTATTCCAAACTCTTTGTATACGTGCTGTACGTGCCTATTGTTTGCGCCTTTCTAATCCACACGTATCCTGGCCAGACTTTGCTGCCTTTGTTTCATTGATTTTCCTTGGCCTCTTTTCCAGCTACTCGGCAACACTGTGAGGCTGAGATTTGCTTTGCTCAGGTGGTTCCAAAAAAACAGAGCTAAATTGGACGTAAGCAACAATAGAATACCCTGTGCCATACTTTACAAATTGTTTCTTCAATAAGTTCTATGCTTATTAACCAATTTAATTGAGCTTATCAGCTTAGATAAATATAATAATAGATAGTATATATTCCGAATTACAACTTTTTAGCTACAATATTACGCTTGTTATACGGTTTTTATCGATTAGAGGTAAAGAAGGCGTGGCATTCAACATTTGAATTAAACTGGAGCTGTGTGTGACTTATATCTAAATATATTCAAAATTTGGTTGCGCTAGCGTTTATTGTGCAAGTTTAAGGGTTTTTATTGATTCGTGGGCGAAGTGGGCGTGGCATCGAAAATATTAAATAATCTTGGTCTGTGTATGATATATAACTATCACCATTCTGAATTTGACTGCCCTGGCATTGATATATCCCAAGATCGATACGTTTCTACAGACAGATGGTCGATCGATTCAATTTCAATAAGATACGAGCTCCCCCTGCCTGTTTTATACATCTACACAAAATTATTATAGCCGTTTTAACCCATTATAAGGGTATAGAAAACACACTCAAAGTTTATCAATCGATTCTGTTTTTTTATTTCATTTTCAATTCTACCTAACATCAGCTCTTATTATTTGCATAATTTGCTCTCTCTTGGAGGCACATCTCTCCGGAATCCAACAGCACCTCTCTTTTTTTATACAACGTCCTTTATGTCGCACATAACCAAATCGGCATTGGCAAGTCAATATGCATAATGGATTCTTCTCGTTCGCATAGAGCAACTGATCACATGAGCTCTCAAAAGACATACATCGTCTTACCTCATGCCTGCCACATTCTAGAAGAAATTTAACTGAGTATCAAGTACATTTTCTATAATTACAACTTACGCATTGTCGGCGGTACGAAGATCAACAAACTGAGACTTAAAGTCAAGACAATTGTCTGATAAATCATTATGAATGTTTGTGTCTGTTCTCCGGTTGAAGTCTGATGACTGAATAGCTTCTTAGTTTCAATTTCAAAGACTTGCCATAGCAAATATGCCGTGAATAATGCATTAAGCGTAGCTGTTCTTAATTGGGATTAAACTGTGCAGAATTGATGAACTTAGAGTTACCCTGTACTTATGAATAAATACGAGTGAAATTGTTATGATTTTGCTTTAAAGTAAACTTGAAATTCAATCTTCAGAAGAGGTCTTTAAGTGGAGAATATCACATTTAAAGAAAATGTCATTGAAAAAAACATGATATTATAAATCTGAAATATTTTATATAAATATTTTACTAAATATCATCTTGAAACTGAACAATGACAAGCATCCCAAGCAGCTACAACAGCGTCTATTATACCAGACTATGCCATATATTATATGGTAATCTTGTTTGTTGGCCTTCAAGAGAAACCCCAGAGATAAGGAATATAATAATATTAATGCAAATCGTCATAATCTAGGCGTGTCTATGAAGTAGAACATTTTGTTAACTGAATGAAAAGTCTTTGTGCTTAAAGTGAGAACACTTATTAATGCATAGATTAGAAATCTTAAAATGTTTATCGATAATTCACAGCCTAATGACTGTGGATTTGCTGGCTTTCAATGATTTCAAGTACTCTGGCGATTCTTGAGAAAACTCTATAAATAAGAATCAAGGAAAAGACAAAAGCGAAACGCTTCCGTTTGGCATCGGATGGCACAACTGGCGGGGGAGGCCTTAGGGACTGTGTCAACATGTGTTCAACATGATCACAAACAAGCCGGGGATATCAGCATAAACATTACCAAAATCGCTCGAAGCAGAAAGAGTTTGGTGTTGAGATTTTTTAGCCACTTTACTATGGGAAAAAATCAACTATTTTGGCATTAATTTTAAAAATATAGCTAGAGCTGTTTGGAAGAATATTCCTTACACTAAAATATAGTTTTGAAAAACATGTAGAATAAAATTAATTCATTTCCTATTTAAGGTTCAAAGATTTTTTGATTGTCTTATATATTGTCTGGTATATATAACACCAAAATAACGTTTAGTTAAAATTTTGAGTGTCACGCCCATTTCGCTCACAAATCAATAAAACCCCTATAAATTGTACCACTAGAGCTAAAGTAACAAAATTCAAAATGTAGATGGTTATCATACGCAGCTCTAGATCATTTAATATGTAAAATGCTACGCCCTTTTTACGCCCTAAACTAGAAAAACCTAATAAAAAGCAAAATGTTGAACATAGAAAGTTGATATTCAGAATATATACTCCTGACCATTACATAAATCTATCCTAAAAGGGGAAATATAATCGATTGAGAAACATAGAAGTTATTAAAGAAACAATATTGAAGGCTTCGCCTCGCATATAAGAAGATGCATTGCTGCTGTGCTGCGTATAACACTAACGAAATAAGTATATTTAAAGTATTTTTAAAATATATTTATTTAAAATTAAATTTTTACTTAATTTGTATCAAAATTTCTGACTTTTTGCCCATAGTGCACTTGAGAGATGCATGCTAAATGCGCAAACACATTTCAATTTCGATGTGTGGCATTTCGTGCATCTCTAAGTGATGTATAATAGGGCGTTGAAATGCATTTGAAGACGTTGCTTTCTCTCAACTCGATACTCGATACTTCTCGTTGCTCAGTTCGCAGTTCGCAGTTCTCAGTTCTCAGTTCCCGTTTCTCTATTGTTTGTGATGATGAATTGCCCGGCACTGTGTCTAGTCTCAGCCTCAATTCTCAGTCGTATTCCCATTCTCAGTCTCTGCCACTTGGCAGCTGCCTGTGGGCCGTCGGTCAAGATGAAAGACAAGTAGCTATTGAACTGTAACAGTTTTCGCCTTTAACATCTCACTATTTTACACAATGCAGCTCACTCTTTCCCTTAATATCTGGCATAAGGCTATAAATATGCATTGCCTTCACACTATGACATTTGCACTCTCTGCCGCTCTCCATCTCTCTCGCTCTACACAGAGAGAAAACATCAAGAAGTCTTTTCTTTGACGTTAAAAAATGCCAAATGTTGAGAAGACAGAACTTATAATTATGATTCTTAAAAATCGGCATTCGAGTTTATTTTTGTCAGTGTAATTTTTTATACACTGTATTTATTACAATTTTTAAATTATTTTTAATTTTTTTTTTTTTTATTGTTTTCTTTTTATGTTTAAATAAATTTAAATTTTGAATTCTCGTTTAAGTCGTATAACATCTTAGATAACATCTAAATGATACCACTTAAAATTCATTCTTATAACTAGCATTTCAAAATTTACTAAAAAAAAAAACTTGATTTTCTTATTTCAAGATTTTAAATATTTATTCAAATTTTAAAATAATGTTTTTTATAATTTTGATTCTTGTTTCTAGAATTGTCTCTTGCACTTTTTTAAATAAAGGTTATGTGAACTTTATTTTAATATGCCCTTTTTCTCTCTGTGTACTTATTGATTCAATTATTTAAATTTTAAAATACTGATTTTTATAGTTTTCATTTTAATTTATAGATTTTTTTCTTGCAAATTTTTAAGTTAAGGTCATGCGTACTGAATTTTGACACGCCCTTTTTTCTCGCTGTGTATGGCTGTCTGTCTATCCGTGTCTGGGCTGCATTATTTACGACTTCCGTGATGAATTTTCAGTGACCACTTCGACAACTCCAACTCCCCGCAGCAAACATCGCATGCAATCGACATTCATAAAGTGCCTTGATTTTAAATATAAACCTCAATGCGTATTTCATATGCATTTCACGCACTCTCTTTATCTGTCTGTCTGTCTGTCCGTCTTTCAGTCTGTCCGTCTGTCTGTCTCTCTGTTCTGCCTGTCTGCACTGATGGACATTGCAGAAGAGCTCTTTCTACAAGTCTCTTGCATCTTGTGCGGGCGTGTTGAAAGATTTACAAAAAAAAAAGTGCAGCCAATGTTTGGGCAGAGAGCTCAGTTTTCTCTCGGAGAATAGGATACGAAGGTATTGTATTGCATACTAAGGCAAGAAATTGAGAAGATTGAGCGTTTTGCATACGCCAAATCAGAGACTCCACAGGAAATTGGCATTAAAGCAACTCAAAAACACGTTTATTGACTCTACAAATCATGCTTCTTGATTGAATGAATTTTATTTCATTTTAATCTCCAGACTTTAATTTAATAATTTTTATTTTCATTTGAAATTTTATTTTAATTTGCTAAGTTGACTGAACTTGCTTGACATTAAATAAATATAGAAATAAATATAGAAATAAATATAGAAATAAATATAGAAATAAATATAGAAATAAATATAGAAATAAATATAGAAATAAATATAGAAATAAATATAGAAATAAATATGTAAATCAAAATATTTATATTGATAATTTTTTTGCATTTAAGAATTTTATTTAAGAACAATTCAAAAAAAAACAAAAAAACAATTAAAAAAAAACATAAAAAGAATATATTTTATTTCTGATAGATCTAAAATAAATACTGTTCTAGGCGTTACAAATTTATCAAAATCTTTTATTACCCCAAAATCCATATATTTAATAACTAAAATAAATATATTTTGCTTTTATTTTGAACACTGCCATTTTGTGAAATTTAATTCAATAATTGCTTAGAATAAAAAATCAATTAAACAACTTGTATAACAAACTACACAGCTTGCATATTAATTAAATCTTGGGCCATGCATAAATCACAACAAAAACCCAGCCCAAAACACGAGAGAAGTAAGTAATATCTGTATAGAGTAATATTTATAGCCTGACAGCCGAAAAAAAGAGAGAAAAACCATTTGGTTAATATTTTTATCATTTTTCGACAGCAGCAATATAACAATAATAATAATAATCATAATAATAACAATAAACCAAAAAGCAGTAGAAGAAAAGCATCAAAAACAAAACATGTTTCGCTCGATAACTTTTCTGTTTTCCTCTCAGTTTTTTTGTTGTTTCTGTTTTTTTTTTTTTGTTTTGTTCTCTCGGTTGTCGTTTCCACTCGAGCAATTAATACGTGAGCAAACTGGAAAATATACGCCGGAGCTCTGTGGAGCTGTCAGCCAAGTGCAAAACAATGTTTAGCCCTGATGTATTTGTGTCTCAACCTGAGCCTCTGCGTCTGATTCCGACTCTGAATCTGATTCTGATTCCGAGTGGGATGGGATTTGAAGTGCAAAAAGCGAGGGGAAAAACAGCTGAAGCTCTGCCATAAGACATGCATTCAATGTCGCGTAAGCCGATATACCGAAAAAATAAAAATAAGCAGTAAGAACGGAGCGGATAAGTCGGACGCGCTCGACTGTAGAATACCCTGCTCACTATGTTTTAAATATAACTAACAAATATTTAGTGATATATTTTACTTTTATGTCAGTTTTATTGCTGGAGAGCAAGTAAGGCAAAATCTGCAATATTGTTTCTACAATAACTTTGATGTTTCTTAACCGATTTAAATGCGCTTTTAAGGATAAATAAATAAATTGGCAAAGAGTGTATATTCTGAATAACAACATTCTGTGTTCAATATTACTCTTAGCATTCGGTTTTTATCGATTAGGGCGTAAAGGGGGCGTGGCATCTAACATTGAAAAACAACTTGATAAGCGTATTGAATACACCTACCTACATTCCAAAAATGGTTGCTCTTGGTTTTATAGTTTCCGAGATCTAAGCGTTCATTCAGACGGACGGACCGAGCTAAATCGCCTCAGCTCTTCTTTTTGGGGTTTTCCACGCCATCTTCCCATATTACAGACATTTGCACAAAATTACCCTATTTTTCATGAGTACAGGGTATAAAAATAGAAAAAGAAAAAACTTTCTACTTCTGTTCACTTAAGAATGACAGCAAAAACCATAACCATAAAATTGTATTATGTGTAGGGCATGCTTCTTCTTCTACTACTTCTATCTGCGATTGCGAAATCCAAACACGCCTCTCACATTGTCACATCGGGCTGCGTCTCTATATTTAGACAGTACTCCATGTAATTATCAACATTATTATCAACTATGCGTAGCTGATGATGATCATCACGATGATGATGATGATGGTGATGACGCTGAAATATAACACATTTTCCACTGCATAATAAATTGTTTGGGTGTACGGCAGATAGATATGCTTTTTTGCACAAACATTCTTCTCAAAATCTCCGCTCATATTTCAAGCAACCAAGCGGAAATCCTTTATCCTTACCCCCCTCACCCCTTACTCAGCACCCCCTCCATCCATCCATATGCTCACTTATTATATGTGCGAGCATGCTCTCTATGCTATTCTATACTATACTATATTATACGCTCGCATTTTTGCAGCTCGTTAGATAGGCGACAGTATAAAGTTATTCATAGAATTGTTGGCGTTGTTGTCATTTTTCGCTATTGTTACTCTGACTCCTATTATTATTGTTGTTGCCTTTGCGCTTAGGTCTATTCGGACACAGAGCGTATAAACCCAACTCGAAAAAAGTTTTAATTGGATGCTTATTGCACAATTTGCCACATTTTTAAGGCTTTGCCAAAGTTTTTATGCGATTACTTCTCATTAGGCTGCGCAAAAAAACGAATTAAAGCTAAGAAAATTATCGAAATAATTGAGCTGGCAGGGCAAGAAATTTTATTTTAAAATTGTTCAATTTAAAAATTAAAAGCAAAAATTGCAATTTTTTGAAAATTACAAATTTTACATAAATTTTAAATTTATAAGAATTTTATTTATTTGGGAAATTTATAAAATGTATTGTCATATAAAAATTTATTTATTTTTATTATATATTATTTATATTTATATATTATTTATATTTATATATTATTTATATATTATATATATATATTTATATATTTTATTATTTATATTTATATATTTATTATATATTTTCTGTTTGTTCTTTATTTTCTGTTATTTAATTATTTAATTTTATTTCTTTTCTTTGATTTGCTTTATTTTATTTCCTTACTTTAATTCCCTCTATTTTATTTTCATTGTTTAATTTTCTTATTTATTTTCATGAATTAATTTATAAACTAGTTATGTTGATTACAGAGTTATTTTATTTATTTATTTTATTTTATTTGCTTTCTCTTATTTGATTTAGTTTATTTAATTCAATTTTTTTCCTTTTGTATAATTGTTCTTAATTTTCTTTTTGAATTTTCTCTCAGTTATTTATTTTTATCATTTTCATTTAATTTATTGCGTTGGTTTTAATGAATTTATTTATTTTATTAATTATATTTGATTGGATTTATTTAAGCCCAAACAAATGTTTTAGAAAATGTAAATTATGTTGCTAATTAGTGCAGATTTCTGTTTATGCTTTCGAGAAATGTTTTCAATTAATTGAACAGTTCAGATAATAAGCTGTAGAATATAAAATCGTGGATATATGTTTTTAATAAACAGTCAAACCAGCGATAAATGCACAGATTTCAATTAATATAATTGCGCCCTGTGCGGCAACGAAATGTATTTTTTAAGCCTAATTAATAGCAAAGCAAAGCGCATTTGGCTTCATTACATTATTGGCTCCAATGGCTAATAAATGCTGTAGTCCAATACAGAAATTATGCGGAATGCGCCAAATGCTGCGCTTAGGAATGCCAAAATATAACAATTGCAATTAGCAGAGCACAATGCTAATTGCATTTTGGGATACATTTTGTATATTGCATTTGTAATTGGCCCAAACAATTCTGCACAAATTGGAAAACTATGGAAAATTAAATGCCACAAAATGCATAAACAGAAATTGGATATTTTTGATGTGCATGCGAAAATGAAATTGATGCTATTTCTGTGCATACAAAATTGCAAATTGCACACGAAATTAATGCAAATAAATGGGAATTTTAAAACAACAGTCATTAGCAAAGTTTATCACACGCCTAAGTTTCACTTGAGGCTGACATAAATTATGACTTCGCTGCCGAAATGTTTGATCTTTGATGAACCACGCCAGGGGCATTGAAAGAGTACGCAAAAGGCATCTACCTGCATTGCCATTCAAGCTCATAAATGGCTATCAGTTTACAGAGCTTTCAAAACATGGGACCGACCGACGTTCAATAACAAAGAAACAGCTGAAGAAACTTTGGAAAAAAGCACTCGAAATACTCTAACGATTCTTTTATACATACATATTTTCAAATAAAACTTAAAAATCTGCTTAATTATTCAATAAATATTAACAGCTTTGAGCAAAAGCTCTCGAGCTTTAATCCAAAGCTCCAGATATTAAATCCAAAGCTCTAGAGCTTTAATCTAAAGCTCCAGAAATTAAAGCCAAAGCTCCACAACTTTAAGCTTACGCTTCAGAAATTACACGTAAGCTACATAGCTTTAAGTGCAAGCTTTTTAGCTTTAAGCCAAAGCTTAGAAGCTTAAATTTAACGATTGGGGGCTTTAAGCTAGAGCTCCAAAATTGTAAGCTAAAGCTCTAGAGCTTTAAGCGCAAGCTTGTGATCATTAAGTGAAAGTTTAGCAGCTTAAAGCTTAAGCAAAACCTCTTTGTTTTATTACAAGTTTTTTCAATTTACCAGTTTAAGCTTTATCCTAAATATGCATCATAAAAACTAAAAGCTAAAAATTTTGATTACGCTTTAAATATCACTTTACACGGCGAGATGTCAAAGCGTTTATAATCAATTTGTGCAGTGTATGCACATACTACTACACCACAAATATTACCTGAGAGATAAACTAAAAACCAGTTTTTTCCTACCATAGGCAACAGACACGGGCCCAGCCTTAAAAGCAACAAAAACCAAAACAAAACTGTTTGAAGGCTATCAGAGAAGTTTTATCAAACAAAAACTTGAAGAAAATGCAACGGAGTGAGAGTTTGAGTGGCGTTAAGATATGCTTTAATCTGACTAATATGATAACAGTTTGATTTCTTGAATTTTATAGATAAAATGCAGGCTTTTCAAATAAATTTAGAGCTTTTATGTCGTAGAATAGACGAGAAAAATATACTCAAGATTTAAAAAAAAAAGCTTGAAAAGCTTGCTTAGTTACAGAGAACAATAATTTTATAGTAAAAATAAAAAATTGACTTATAAAAATTGATATTTTTTATAAATAAATATTTAAGAGTATCTTCTAAAAGTTATTATTGAAAATCTATATCATACCCTCCTTTATAAACTACAGGGTATACAGTCAAAACTTGTGCCTGTCGTCGTTCGATCGTTTGGTTAATGGAACGTTTGCCCAGTTGGCTAATTTGTGCCAGAAGATATTAGGAATTAAGATCAAAGAAAGAGCGATATGCTCTCTGCTCTCACTGTCTTTCTCTCTCTTCCCTTTTCTCCTTCTCTCTTGCTCCCTTTGTCTCTGCGTATGCCATATCAGCGATCTCTTGTGCACGAATTAACTTCAAACAGGCGTGAATAATGCGTTCTGATCTTTTTGCATACCCTGTACCCATGATATGGGTAAAAACAGGGTTCATAACTTTGTGCAAATGTATGTCACAGATAGAAGTAGGCGTGGCAGATCCCATAGATAATATATATTCTTGAAACTGAGTCGATCTCTGCAAATATAAAAGCTAGTGCAGTCAAATTTTGAATGTAGATACTGACACTGATCATAATTATCTAAAGTTTTCTATGCCACGCCCACTTGGCCCACGAATCAACAAAAACGCTATAAATTGTACTAGATTAGCTAGAGCTACAAAATTTAGAATGTAGATAGATATGTATACCCCATACATAGCTCCAGTATATTTCAAATATTGAATGCCACGCCCCTAAACGATAAAAACCGAATAACAAGCGTGGTATTAAATATAGAAGGTTATTATTCGAAATATATACTCTATAGCGTTCTATTTATCTATCCTGAAAATCATATTTAAGAAAAATATGGCTGACTTTGCATCGCTCGCCCTCTGACAGGATGCAGGATATTTTACAGTCGGTCGCTTCCGACTTATTGCTGGTTTTTTTTCTGAAATCATAAGTTTTTGCCCCCCATTGTCTTGGGAAAGATTTCAACTAAAACCGCAAGACTAATCTGAAATTCATGGGGCTCCATTGTTAGAACTGAGCTCTGTACCACATTAAAGTGCCGCTGACACGCGTCTGCTGGCTTATGACATATGACTCTTTCCCCCTTCCTCCCTTCCTCCTTTCCTTCCTTCCCTGTGCTTCTTCTGCCCCTTGGCTCTACAAAATGTGTTGGCATGTGCGCTTTTTTGTACACATTTTTCAGATTTTGCTGATAGTTTAATTGCTTTCGACTTGATAGTTTCTGCTGCCTTCTGTCGGCTTCTGCTTCTTCATATTCCTCTCTGCCTTTTGTTTGCTACTGGAATTACGTTACGAGTCGTTAGTCTGATAATAAAGATATCACATGCATGGCATTTGAATGATAATTGCCCGGACAGACAGCGAATTCTAGGCATTAAGCACATTTGACAGCCTGTTAATTATTCCGAGCCAAAGTGCAAAACACGCAAACCTCTTAAAAAATTAAACTTAAACTACCTTTGGTTATGAGGTATTAGGCAGTTGGTAATTTGATATTTATCTGAAATATCGTTTACAAATGAACATCTGTTTCATCGATTAATGCATCTCATTAGAAAGTTGTTTGTTTTTCATTCGAAACTGTGTTCAAATTGATGAATTGACAAAAGCAAATCTACTATAATCTGAGGAGTTTCTTAGCAGGCACCACAGGGTGCCCAGATCTTGTTGTTTTGATTTCTTAATGGGGTTTCCCGACTTTTTAAGAAGAAACTGTCGATTGAGATTAAATATGGTTTTGGGTATTTAAAAAGTTGGACTATGAACATTCAATCCAGATAAATTTAATTACAAAATAAAAGTAAGCATAAGAAATATAGATTAAATTAATTTAATCAAGAAAAAGTAAATTAAACTTATTTAATAATGTTATATAATTTTTAGAAATTTTAGAAATTGACTAAAATGTTATACAATTTTTAGACCCTTTACTTTAAAAAAGTAAAAAGGGTCTATTAGTTTAGTGCAAAGAGGAAATGTGTGTAACACCCAGAAGGAGGCGTGGCAGACCCCATAAAGTATATATATTCTTGATCAGGACGACAAACCGAGTCGATATAGCCATGTCCGTCTGTCCGTCTGTCTGTCTGTCTGTCCGTCTGTCTGTCTGTCTGTCTGTCCGTCTGTATGAACACCTAGATCTCAGCAACTATAAGAGCTAGAGACACCATATTCGGGATTTAGATTCTCCTATTTCGCGAGCAGCACGAGTTTGTTTTAGATTTTGAATACCTCCCCCCATTCCCCCGCAAACCGCAAAAAGCTACTGCAGCCACAGCTTTAAAGTTATTGGCTTGTAACTTGGTACGTAACTAGCTTATGGTATTCTCTATTGACCCTGTGAATTTTGGAACTTGTTTTTATATGTTTAGAATATATTTTCTAAAAAAAAAAATTATATCTCAATGGAATTTTAATGTTATCTGATTATAGCCCCAAATTGTAGGCGTGTTTTTTATTTGTTTGAAATTTCATTATTATGTCGCAATGAAATGTAATAAAATCGAAAGTTTCTACTGAGATAGCGATAAGACACGTTCGATATGTTTGTTGTCGACTTTTTATCGTATGCCGATAATACGGCTCTAGATGCCTCAATGAATGGCTGTATTTACAGGTTGACAGCATTAAATTGATTAAGGTGTGTGTGTTGAGAAAGAAACAAACAACATAGCTGTAAAAGACATATCCAACATGGTCATAAAGTGGCACGATCATAAACCAAATCTATGCTAATAAAATGAGGAATAGACCGCATGCCATATAGGGGGAGTAGCAGTTCTTATAGGTCTCTTTTTATGATGCCAGGAGTACAAGTGTTTGCAGTTCTAATAGAGCAATAAATGCGTAATAAATATTCTCCATTTCTAGCGCCACATAAAACCACAAAAAGTCACAACTTCGCTGCAACTGAAGATGATGAAAAAAACCTGACGCATAAACCACACAACTTGGTAATGTTTGATTACAGAAAAAAAGCTAGACATAAATAAGTTTGGTTTAGCATTTCATTAGGCTAATCAAAATATTACACTGTAAAATAAATAAACACCGTTGTTATATTGTGCCTACACTGCCCACAAAATGTACAAAATGTACAATGAAAACAAACATTGGCATTTAATTAATGACTTTTTATCAAAGCAGCTAAAAACGTGCTGCTTTTTTGTAGTTTTTTTTTTTGTTTTTTTTTTTTTGTGTATTTATTTGTATTTGTATTTGTTGACTTGGCGTTTTACCTAGTCGAAATTAGCATAAATCGTAATATGTAAATATCGACATGAACAACAGCAAGAAGCAGAACAACAGCAGCAGCTAAAAAGTTGCGGTATCGATGCCTAATGAATATTCAGAGTAAAAGTGTTCGATTTTGTTTTTGTTGCCTCTGGGTCGTCTGATAAGCTCAACACATTTTCCATTTCCACTACAATTGGGGTATATTGATTTTATGCAGCTGGGGCTATTGATAACATTGGAATTAAATTTAAATTCTTCGTTAAAGTTAAATCTAGAGCGAAATAAATTTATATATTTTATAAAATTGTATTAGAACTTTTTATTTAAAGCTCAGAGAAATACTTTGTAGGAATCATCATTAGATATAGTCATTAGCTTTGCTAAACAACAAACAAAACTAAAATTGAACAAATACTCTAGACGCTAGAGCAAAACAAGTGAAGAAAAGTTTTTGTTGCATACCACAGGGCGCAACTTTTGGGTAAATCTCTTAAATTAACAGACAAATGAGTTTTTTGCAAAATCAACAACTAAGTTTCAATTTTAATTATGATTTTTATGTGCAGCATTATATATAGATTAAATGAACTTCTATTTTTGTAGAAACTAGATTAAATAAGCTTCTATTTTTGTAGAAACTTTAATGAATTGTTGGATTTAACAATAGTTAAACTTAAGCTTAGCTGAGAATTCATTTAATGCCATCAGCATGATGAGTTTCATTAAGCTAATGTCGTTCAAGGTTAAATTTAGCACTTGGTACAAGAAAAAATGGGATTATCGAATATAGTATCGCATGTTTCATACCAAATATCTAGTATCTATGGATACTAAGCATGCTTAAGCCAAAGTAATGAATGTTTTGCCCACAAAACAAATCTACATGCGCATATTTCAAGCGTGTGTCGCAACCAGATGATAAATAGTAAGGAATACTTTCAGTGTATTACACGCCCACGCACCACCACGCCCACTTTCATTTCATTTATTTTCGCTACATCTTTCTCATTTGTCGGTAATTAAGCTATTTTTGAGCACACTCCCAAGAACTGCGTGTCTGCCACGGTGTCTCGCTAGAAATAAACTCACGAGCGTACAAGTGAGTGTATTCACATATATTCACTATATATTCAAGAACATTCAAAACAAAACACTGTCAGCTGTGACCAATTAATGTCAGTCCCTGCAACATTTCAGTCAAAAAAATCACAAAAAAAAAAAGTGAATACCATTAAGTGAATGCTATGAATAGCACTCATGAGTAGGCGTGCAGCATTTGCCATTAAATTAGTGAATCGTTTGCGAATACTCAAAGGCGCTGATTAGCCTGAAGCGTTAACCAATTGATATGTCACATGATTTGAGGCAAAAATATACGATTTATGATATGACAATGAACTTAAATTTAAAAAAAAAAAACTTATATAAATATGTATATAAACACGCGCCCACACAAGCGCAAACACATAAATATATATATAAATAGATGCACAGCAGGATAAATATATTTCTAAACAGACATGCAGCTATACAAAGCTCTATCTTTGATATATCGAAATGTTTCATCAGTTAGACGTTCGCGTGTTTTTATTGGCATTTCTGCCCAGACCAAGGGGTATACGTAGTTTGTATAAATAACAAAAAAAATAATAATTTTTGAAAAATTTAGAAAAATATATTTATAGCAAAAATTGTAGAGATTTTAAATCAGCAAAAAAACAAGGGAGAAAATACAACATTTAAAAAACTAAAATAATAATAAAAAAAACTACCACAATTCATAAAAATTAATGGAAATATAATTGTAACGAAATTTTAAAAAATTGTACACAATAAAGAGACCCGAAACAGAAGGGAATATATACAGTGAGTGTCAGCTTATTTGATGCAGTCGAAAAAATTTCAGGAAAAGTGCCATAACTTTTGATCCAAAATAGATATCGAAAAACTAATAATGCAATTTTAAAGACAAAAAAATTCTTTCTCTAAATTAATTTTTTGTATTTCGCTATTTTTTTTCTGTATATTTTAAAATTAAAGGAAATGAAAAAAAGTCTCTTTACAAATCGAGCAGCTTATTTGATGCAGACCAATTTCATCAGAATAAAATGCGGGGATTTCCCCGAATTTCTTAATTTCGCGTGTTTTCATATTATTTTTGCTATTGCCCTTCATTATTTGTGTACTTTGAGACCGATTAACAAGTCAGAGACTGCGAAAATTGCCAATTATAATCATGGGCCGACGCACAAGTTTGGAAAAGCGAGAATTGGTTATTCATCACTTTAAGCTTGGCCAAAGTCAACAAAAAATAGCGTCTATTGCTAATATACCATCATCCACGGTTCAGCACATAATCCAGCGCTTTTTAGTGGAAAATAGAGTGACGGACAATGGAAGAAATGCGCCAAACAAAATATTAACACCAAACGACGAACGCTGGATTATCCGGAAAGTTAAGGAAAACCCTCGCATATCGGCTCCAAAATTGGCGGATGAGGTGCTCCAAAGTCTGGGCAAACCATGTAGTGCATCCACGGTTCGTCGTCTCCTCCGCTCACATGACTTTCATGGTCGAATACCACTAAATAAGCCATTCATTAGTCCGAAGAATAAAAAATGCCGTTTGGACTTCGCCAAAATCCATGTTACGAAGGAGGCGGACTTTTGAAACACCGTGATTTTTGCAGACGAGCCCAAATTTAACATATATGGATCGGATGGTATGTCACATGTATGGCGGAAGCCCAATAAACAGCTCGATTCCAAAAAATTGCGAGCTACTGTGAAGCACGGTGGAGGAAGCGTTATGGTTTGGGCCTGTATGTCAGGATCTGGAGTTGGAAATTTGGTCTGTATAGAAGGAAACATGGATAAGACATTATATCTCTCTATATTGAAGGAAAATTGGCTCCAAAGTGCAGATAAACTTGGTATACGGCCCAATTTTCGCTATTACCAAGATAATGACCCGAAGCATAAGTCAGGAATTGTTCAATCCTGGCTTATTTGGAATTGCCCCCATGTCATGCAGCCGCCGGCACAGAGTCCCGATTTGAATGTGATTGAGAATCTGTGGGCATTATTGGAACGGAACATCCGCAATCACAAAATAACTAACAAGGATTCCTTAAAAGTGGCATTGCAAGAGGAGTGGCATAAAATTCAGCCGGAATACACCCAAAAACTGGTTGACTCGATGCCAAACCGGCTGAAAGATGTCATCAGCCAAAAGGGGTATCATACAAAGTATTAAATTTGAAAAAATTCGGAAAAATATAGCTTATTTTTAGTTTTTAATATGCTGCATCAAATAAGCTGCACCATTTGAAAAGGCTGTTTTTTGTTTTGTTTTATAATTTAAGCCTATTGAATATTTGTTAACGAATAAATTAAAACTTATTTTGGAAGAAGAAAAAACGATCTTTAAAATTGCATTATTAGTTTTTCGATATCTATTTTGGATCATAAGTTATGGCACTTTTCCTGAAATTTTTTCGACTGCATCAAATAAGCTGACACTCACTGTATAAAAAAAATTAAAATAAATAAGTAGAATAATTACAAATTTTAAAATAAATAAATACAAAAATCAAGACGAAAACAAAGATTTTTTATATATATTTTATTTAAATCTTGTGACAATATTTATAAAATTTACCTAGAAAACAGGAAAAAATATATAAAAAAAAAATAGAATAAAGTTAAATTTTAAAATAAATAATAAATAAATAATTATAATAAATAATAATTCCAAAAAAAAACAATACGCAACCAATTGTATTTTATCTTAATCTTGTGACAATTTATAATTTATTTATAAAACATATCTCTAAAAAATATATACAATTTCTACATTTATACAAAATCCCTAACCCCTTTAAAGCAACTGGTACAGGCAACAACAAGTCATAACTCGCCTACATGCTTGCCATATTTTGTGTTCATAAAATTATAAAATTAAACATAAAACTGGCAAAAGTATTTTGCCAAGATCCACTTGAGTTAATCTCTATAAAGTTATTAAATTTAGCACTCAACATAAAACCAGCGCGAGTGTACTAAAAAGTCTATCCATGCCTAGTCATCTATGTATATATATTATGCATATTAAAATTCATTGTTGGGCGTCGAAATATTAATGAAAATGCAGTGAAAATTTATGAGCTCGTCTAATGAATTTATGGATGCTAATATTAGATATGACATTGCCTCGACGATTAATTGATAATTCACATAGACAGAGCAGCGACTATAAATATAGTATATATAGAATATATAGACTGATATATTGACTTCAGAGTTTATACATTTTTATGGGCTCCAAACAATGAGTGCACTTTGCACTTTTGCGTCTTAAAACCGACACTTTTGAGTGATTAGAAAATATTATTGCTTTTTGAAAAGCTTATGAAAAGCGTCAGCTTTAGTGTTGCCCATTTAGCTATTATTTTTTGTATTCAAAAATTCAATTTTCAATTTTATTTAAAGCGGATTTCGATTACTTAAAATTACAAAATTCTAATTTTCCATTGCATTTATTTTTAAGAAATCGATGTAAATTCTCAAACATTATTACATAATCTTAAATGCGCTTAAAAGCTTAAATACTATTAAAAGCTTAAATAAGATTAAAAGCTTAACAAAGCTTAAAAGCTGCTAGATTCAGAGTTGCCTTTTTAGCTATTTTAATTTCAATTTGGAATTCCAATTATGAATTATTTAAAAAAAAACCCTCTGTATATTACAAAATTCCAAGTTCCAATTGCACAAGCTTTAAATAAATCCAAATAAATCCCCAATAATTATTACACAATCGTAAATAAGCTGCTGGAAATTTATGAAAATGCACATCAATGAAATACAGCATAAATAGAGCAGAGATCTAGTCCAATATGCGCCTATATTTATGAAGATTTCCCTAACACCTTCTCATAAACATAAATATACAAAAACAATTGTGGCATTACGATTGGCGCCAATATTTTCCACACCCGTAGAGCCAACGTAAACAAATCGATAAATTGTTTTGTTTAATCAAAAAAAGATATGGAAGAGAGAGAGAGTATTGTTTGGCATTATAAGCCGCTTGTAATCCGCTAGAGAAGCACAACAATAAATAAATTTGGTGTTTGTCACACGGACGGGACGAAACGGGTTTTTGGAATTCATTCGAAAATTCCGAAACGCAACGATTATGGCATTTATAAGAATCAAATAAATTTTAATGAATGCAAACAGCAATATAAATTATGAAATTGAACAGTTTGGACGCTGCCTGATTTGCATTGGCGCCAAAGAAATACAATTTATAGATTATGCGTCTTTCGCCTCCAAGGTGATAATGGGCGATTGCCATTGTTTATCGTTTATCGATAGATAAAAAAAAAGAACAAAAAATATTGACATACCTGATCTTGACAGAAATAACCGAATCCAATGATGCCAGCAATCGCTAGAAAGAGGCAAAATACAATAATTGTTCGTATTTTGGAGCGTGGTTCCATTTTCTTGATTTCATAAACACCGCTGGGAAGCAATAGAGCAAAATCACTATCAACTTGTACGGAGACGTTCTTATGCATATCCACGGGCATGTTCCATTCCCGACTTTCCCGTTCACTGTTTTCGATTCAAAAATCCCTTAAACCGATCACCGATTAACGATATCCGCTCATGTTCAATATGCATGATCAGTCTTATCATTGCGCGATAAGAAACATCGTTGTGGCGCCATCTGTTGCCCAACTGTTCGGCCGATCGAACAAAGTATAGAATTAGCTGTAAGAAATAAGTGCAAATTTTATTAGTTCATAAAAAAATTTGAAAAAAAAATTGAAAATAAAAATAATTCTAAAAATCCCATTATTAATAAAAGATTATTCAATTTTTATTATAATTATTTTTAAATCAAAGATTATTCAATTTTTATTATAAAATTTCAAAAATAATAATTATGTTTTCAATATTCTGATAACAAACTAAATATTAAACTAATATCGGGAATAACGGGTTGCTAATGCAATAATAATTCTGTTTTTCATTGTTTGAATATAACTCAACAAATAACTTTTACTAAGAATAATAAAAATAATCTTTATTGCATGAAACTATAATCACAATTCATAAAAAACAATACAATTTGTCTGTTCTTATCTGTTAACAAAAGCCACTAAATCAAGTAATCAATTAAATAAACAAGTCTTACGAGTTATTTGAACTGAATAGGTGAATGCAAAATATTATTCAAATTCATTTGCTGTTTATTGTGATATATTTTTAGAAATCCACTGCATTTTTAATGACTTTGGTGCCACTGTCTGACTATTGTTAACAGTTTTGCGTTTAAATATATTACTGATAAGATATAAATAAATAAAAAATAAAAAATTGATAGCGCTTGATGCTAAAACACTTGCTAATTAAACGTTAATTGGGTGAGAAAATAGTGATAAGAGTGTAAGAGATCGAAATTAAAGATAATCTATCGATGTATGTGTAACACTTTGCTGTTGTTATCATTTAAGAAGGGTTTTTAAAGTAGGACTGATAAAATATCTATGTCAATATCGTTACTATCGATGAATTCTCAGCTTAGATATATCGATATCATGAGCCTTTAGAAATTATCTATATTAGAAATTTATAATCGAATATTGTGATAATCATAATTAAATGCTTTTTCAACTGAATTTAATGAATATTTCGTATGATATATCGATATTTTCAAATATCGAAGCGTCATTCTATCATCGATATTGCCAATATCGAAGTTTTACCAACTTGAAGAGCTTTTTCGAAAGCTGCTCAATTTGTTAACATAACAAACTGAACGTGCCATAAAAACAAACGTATCTTGAGCAAACAAACAGATCGACAAATTGTAGCTATAAATAGCTGCGCATAGCAAACACACTTACATACATACATATATATATATATTTATTTATATATGTACATCCGTTGCCTATGTGGGCCGCGCTACAAACTGCCATAACATAAATCAAAAATCGGCACTACGCAAAAAATAGCAAGTTATAGCAACATTTTTTACAGTAGCCGCCCAGTCGGTTTGACGCCCAGGCGACGACATTGCCAGTGTTGTCCAATTCGCCTTTTTCCCGTCAACCGAAAGTTCCCGTAGAAAGCCAAAATTCTGGCATTTTACAAACAAAAAAGTATTCCCGCTTTGTCATTTTACAAAATTCATGCAAAATTAAGTAACATTTAACGATTTGTTTGCTGGCCGAATTCTCGCAGGCCCAACGCTCGCGGACGGAACTCTTGTTGGCCTAATTCTCTTTGGCCTAACTCTCGCTTGCCGATGACGCAGGCCTAACCCTCTCTTTGGTCTAACCCTCATTAGCCGAACACTCGCCTGACACTCTCTGGCCAAACTCTCACTCTCACTCCCTCTCCAACTCTTGTTGGCCCAACTCAAGCTGGCGGAACTCTCTTTTTTAAACACTCATTGGGTCAACTGTCACGGGCTTAACTCTCGTTGAGCTTACTCTCGTTGTCCAAACTCTCGTCGACCGAACTCTCGCCGGCCTTAATCTTGTTGACCGAACTCTTATTGTTGCAACTCTCGTAGGCCTAACTCTCCTAGCCTTACTCTCGCTGGCCTTAGACTCGTTGGTCTAACTTTCGTTGCTCCTACTCTCGCTGGCCGAACACTCGCTTTCCGGACACTCGCAGGCCGAACACTGGCTCTCTCACAGATTCAACTCTTGTTGACGAACTCTCGTTAGACGAACTCTTTTTTCAACTCTCGTTGGCTCAACTGTCACTGGCTTAACTCTCGTTTACCTTACTCTTGTTGTCCAAACTTTCGTCGACCGAACTCTCGTCGACCGAACTCTCGCAGGCCTTAATCTTGTTAACCGAACTCTTATTGATCCAACTCTCGTAGGCTAAACTCTCACTAGCCTTACTCTGGCTGTCCTTACACTCGTTGATCTAACTCTCGTTGGTCCAACTCTCGCTGGCCTTACTCTCGTTGGCCTTACTCTCGTTGGTCTAACTCTCGTTGATCAAACTCTCACTGGCTCAACTCTCGTTGCCCCAACTCTCGTTGCGCTAACTCTCGTTGGTCCAACTCTCGTTAGTCCAATGTCGTTGGTCCAACTCACACGCGTAAACCGAACTCTCACTGGCTCAACTCTCACTGGTCCAACTCTCGTTGGCCCAATTCTTGCTGGTCCATCTCTAGCGGGTGGAACATTCGCTGTCTAACGCTTGCTAGGCCAACACTTACTGGCAGGAAGTATTTTGATAAAAACTTTTCTTAGTGCGCACCTAAATATTTTTATAAAAATTATCCTAAAGCAATTAAATTTCTAAGTGAATCGCAAATCAATCGGTCTATAGATTTAAATAAAAACCTTTTTTTTTTCTAAAATTTAAACTATATTTAAAATTATTAATTTGCGCGTTTATTTAATTTTAGTCAGATTTTTTTTGTAAAATCTAGCTTTTTTTAAAACAAAATTCCGGCAGCACTGATTGTAACTGAACTGTGCCATTTGCTTTATAAACAAACAAAAAGTGCAACAAATTAGCAACATTTTGTCGCTGCCACGCACGACAGCTGCAGCGGCTGCGACGCCGGCGTCGACGTCGCCGTTGGCGTCGGTTGCAAGCTGACGTCAAAAAAGTGGCGCATGCTGTTTGTTTATGGCAATAACAATAACAAAGCGAAAGCAAAAAAAAAATTAAAATAAAATATAAAAAAAAATCAAAAAAAAAAAAGTATATCTTTATGTATAAACAAATAAATTTTAAAGAATTTGCGAAAAACAACAACAACTGAGAGTAAATTACAAGCACACACACGCACGCACACACGCACAAACAATAACAGAAAGGCAGGTGAAAGGGAGACGCAAAAACAGCTGTTCGCCTCAGCGTGTTGCAACATTGGATTTTATTTGGCTTAAATTGTCCAATTGCTTAACAATTGAGCCTCGAATGCACTTACTTTGGCCAGAGCGCACTTGTTGGCAATAATTCTGAGCAATTTAATTAATTTATTTACATTTTGGTGGGCTTTTGCGTATTCTGAGCGCCCGCACGCACGTTTAGCGTGTTTTATGCTTTGCGCTGCACTTTCGCACGCACAAAACGCGCCCAATGCGCCAAACAACAACAAACGCGTTAAGATTTATAAACATTTAGCGTTGCAGCACTCGATGGTTGTGCAATTTGTTTAAATATTTGCCAATTTATTTATAATTTTATTTATTTTACGCCGACGCGATGCGCACTCCCGTTATTTTGATCCGTTTTCAGCAGCAGCGGCGGATAAACTGAGCAAAGAGAAAACAAAATACGTCACAATTGCGCTAACGGCGCTGCCAACCTGCTTGCATTTAGCGCGCACAGCTGTTGCGGGGCTGCCAGACTTGCAGCCAATGGTTGCCACACTTTGTGTGTCGACAACAGTGCTGCCAGATATAGCCAGCTTCAAATTGAATAATAACTGAAAAATATCTTAAAATAAATATGTAAATAAAGCAAATAAATAAAACAAATAAATAATATTGAAAATAAAATCAATATGGAAACTAACTAAATTGCTGGTTTAAATTATATTAAAATAAATATGTAAATAAAGCAAATAAATAAAACAAATAAATAATATTGAAAATAAAATCAATATGGAAACTAACTAAATTGCTGGTTTAAATTATATTTAAGAAATAATAATAAAATTTATACGACTTATAATACTAAAGTACTTTGTTCCTCTGGCTTAAACCAGAATTTAATTCTTTAATACAACCAAATAAGAAAAATTATAGAACTTATTTATTAATATTTCTTTTTTTTAGATTTTTTACTTTTAAACGCCAGCACTGCTTGCAGTCTTATTATTTTTTAAATGGCAACACTGTTTTTATCAAACGGCAACACTTGCCGCGCATTTTGAATCTAAAAGTATTTCTAGTTGAAACTTGTTCGAAATGCATGCATTTTTTGCAGCTTTAATAAATTAATAAAAGCAAATATATTATATAATTATTTAATTATAAATTCATTACCATTTGTTTTAATTTTCTTGTGCATTTCAATACTTTCAAAAATTCTGCACTGCTTGCTATTTTAACTTATTTCAAATGGCAACACTGTTCAGCAACATATTTTATGTATGGCAACTCTTGCCGCGCGCTTTAAATCAAAAACCAAAAATCAAAAATATTTGTGAGTGAAACTTGTTCAAAATGCGTATAATTATGCTAATGATTGCATTTTTTTCGACTCTCTGCAACGCCTACAACCGCCTGCCACGCTCCATTAAGCCATTGCATTATGATCTGCGCATTTTAACACATTTGGAAGAACCGTCAAAATTTTTCTTTACCGGCGAAGTGGAAATCACGCTGAAAATTCTACATCCAACCAATAATATAACTCTGCATGTTGGTCCACGTTTGAAAATTCAATCCAATGGCACCTCCTTATTCGCATTGAACAAGCATTGCGATCCATGTATTCCAATCCAGAGTGAAAATCGTATATTGAATGGCGATTTTTACGTTATTCAGTTGCAATCAAATCTGAAGGTGAATAATCGTTATGTACTCCGCATGGCATTCTGGTCCCCCATATACAAAACCATGAACGGATACTACGTCAGTCACTTTAAGGATTCCTGTAATTCAACTAATATGAGGTGAGGATATCCAAATTATATATATAACGTATACCTCTAAAATTGATAAAAAAAAAAACAAAAAAACAAAAAAAAAACAGCTAATACTTGAAATATCAATTACTCGTTACAAACAACTCGCTACTTTTACTCGTTACTTATAATCGTCACTTATATCTTCGGTTACTTATGGTATCGGTTACTCATACATAGATCTATAATATGTTAGCGATTGTGTAAGGTCATTTCTGGTTGATGATGATGTATTTAACAGACAGAAGTTCTAGCAGATGCTATAAACTATATTATATTATATTAAATATATTTTTATAAATATATATTCAATTATAATATTAAATTTATGAACAGATACATGACTGTAACACAGTTTGAGCCCACGGATGCTCGTAATGCTTTTCCCTGTTTCGATGAGCCCGCTTTAAAGGCAACCTTCGACATAGCTTTGGGTCATACCGAGCAGTATAATGCGCTAAGTAATATGCCTCTAAAAGATAGGACGCCCATGTAAGTACGAAGATTCAAAAAGTTATATAGAAGTGCTTATCCTAAAATTCTTATTTAAGACCTACAGGCCGTACCGCAAAAACTGGGTTTGGAGCACCTTCCATCGAACGGTGCTCATGTCCACCTATCTGGTGGCCTATAGCATCAATGATTTCGAGGCTTATACGACGGAGACTGAATACAAAAAGTCGAAATTCCAATTCACCACCTGGGCAAGATCGGGTGTATTAGACCAATGCAGATATGCAGCCGAGATTGGACCCCTCATATTGAACTACTTTGAGGATATATTTGATACGGATTACGTTATGCCCAAAATGGATCAATTGGCGGTGCCCGATTTCAGTGCGGGCGCGATGGAAAATTGGGGATTGATCACCTACAGGGAGTCGTCGTTGTTCTACGATGAGCGCACCTCTACGTCCATGGATAAACAGCGTGTGACAAATATTATAGCTCATGAGTTGGCCCATCAATGGTTTGGCAATCTGGTGACGATGGCCTGGTGGAATGATCTCTGGCTAAACGAAGGATTTGCGACCTATATGGCAGTTTTGGGGATGGACCAGTTCTGCCCATCTTGGAATGCCTACGAGGAGGAATCGTTGGACAGTATGTTCACCGTCTTGTATATGGATGCATTTCACAGCACCCGTCCGGTTCACTCGAAAGATGACGGTCAAACTAATATATCAGAGCTCTTCGATGTGATCACTTATCGCAAGGGTGCGGTTATCATACGTATGATGCACTTCTTCATCGGGGACAATGCCTTTCGAAAGGGTCTTCATTTGTATCTGACGAGGCATGCCTACGAAAATGCCAACCAGGACGATTTGTGGCATGCGCTGACCGAATCAGCTCATGGTATGAGCTCTTTGCCAAAGAATTTAAAGGTGCAAACCATCATGGACACATGGACCCTGCAGGCGGGTATACCCCTAATAAAGGTCAATCGACAATACAGCAACAATTCTGCCTCCATCACCCAGACGCGTTACTTCATCATGGGAGGTGTTGATAAAACCGATGACTGCACAACACTTTTTCCGGCGGATCCATGTTGGTATGTGCCCATCAGTTACGTAACGGAGCTTTCCGGTGATTTCGCTAACATTCAACCCAGCTGCTGGTTACGTTGCGACAAAAATGGGCAGTCGGTGCGATTGGTAATTCAGGAAGTCGCTAATGAGAACGAATGGCTGTTGCTAAATGTCCAACTGGGCACCCCGTATAGGGTGCTCTACGATATACCAAACTGGGAGCTGATCATTGCCTATCTGCACTGCCCGGATCGTTTCAACCGTATTCATGTCCTGAACCGTGCTCAGCTCGTTGACGATACACTGGCGCTTGCCTGGAGCGGACATGTCTCCTATAAAATGACCCTGGAGTTGCTGACTTATCTGAAACACGAACGGGAATATATGCCTTGGCGTGCTGTCCTCGACCAACTTTCGGCCATTGAGCGCCTCATGCGTTGTCCCTCAGAATTAGATACGTTTCAGGTGGGTTTTTTCTACCCAACACCCATTAAAAATGGCCAAAAACAGGGTTTATAACTTTGGAAGAATGTATGTTTGTTATAAAAACATTGAGGGGGAAAGCTTGAAATGAAGGTGTGATAATCCCTTAAAGATACCAATATTGGCCCTGAAATCTACATTTTTCGACCAAATGCTCTCATGTCTGGTTTTTTGCAATACAATTCTTCAGAGCCCCAACTCTTGCGATTTAAAAAAAAAAAATTTTGTTCTGAAAATTGCATTTTGTTTTTTTAGAGGGACCCCTTAAAATTTTTTTAAAATTTCAAAATCTTTGTTTCTTGATATTTTACTTAAATTTTAATTTCGCACTCGAATAATTCAGAAAAAACCACACCGCTTGAAAATTGGATGAGTTTTGGTGAAGTTATGCACATCCAAAGTTCAGCAAAAATGACTTCTTTCGTTTAAGGAATTATATTCCCCTATGGGCCTATAAATGCCATTTTTCGATTAAATGCTAGGATGCTTGCTTTTTGGTTCGCTAATCGTATGATTTTGTACAGCACTACATGTTCCATCTGCTGGAACCCATTTATGAACATCTAGGAGGCATGACGGAAGATCCGGATAATCGTCACCACGCCGCCCACAAAAGTTTGATCGTGCGCTGGTCATGTCATTTGTGTCGACCCGATTGTGTGAAGTCAGCTTTAAAGTACTACCGTCGATGGGTCATGGTGCAATGTCCAGATACGGAGAATCCGGTACCACCAACATTACGCCCTGTGGTATACTGCATCGCCTTGAAGCACGGCGATGTCGAAGATTGGAACTTCCTGTGGCGTCGTTATCGCAGAGCCACGGTGATTAGTGAACAGCACGTGCTTCTGATGGCTCTGACCTGTACCCAAGATGTGGGTAGACTCGAGAAGTTTCTGAAATATTTATTCTGTTTGAAATCTCCGTTGCGGAAGCAGGATTCTCCAATGATATTCGCGGGGTATCTGCGAAATAAGGTAGCTCGGCCGTTAGCTGTAGAGTATGTTTTCAATAAATTTCAGATGTTGAAAGAGTTGTAAGTGAATATATATTTTATTATCCCTTATCACTTTCAATCGTTCTCTTTCTCAGCTATTGTTCAAATCGCAGAGAATTGGCTTTGCTGTTACTGCAAGTGTCGCAATATGTCAGCACCAAAGAGGAGTACCATCGGTTCAGGAACTTCGTAGATCGGCAGAGAAACTTTCTTAATAAATCGGAACGTACTCTAAGACGTGCTCTGGAACAGGCACAATCCAATCTTCGCTGGCGTCAAATACATCTGAAGAAATTTCTTAGGCATATATCTGGGATATATCCTGATTGAATTGTGAGCAACAAGTAATTTTTATATATTTTCTTAAATTTGAATAAATTTATAATATCTATCTCTAATATCTAATCTTTTTGACCAAACACAACCAATTAGAGTTTGTATAAAACAATTGGAGCGTAAAAATTAATTAAAATGGTCAATCGTTATTTATTTTAAAATATTTTTATTAAATTATAATTATTTTTATACATTTATTTAATTTAATTCTCACTTGAATTGCATTAGTGTTAAATGAAAGCCCCAATCTAAACGCTAATATTAATCACAGAACACAATACTACGCTGCCTACTAGTGTTGACATAACATCGATAAAATCAAAACATCGAGATTTTCTGCAATCAATAATGGTCGCCATCGATAATAATCGATTTCAGTTCCTTAGTTAAATTTTTGATGAGCGATCGGTTCAGTAAACGGTGAACTTTATAAAAAGTAAACAGTATAAGAGAACTGTATAAGTGAACTTTATAAGAGAACTTTATAAGCTAACTGTATGAGTAAACCGTTCGCTGAACTACAAAATGGGACACAGTTCTTCCGTTCAGTTTGAGGAAACCTTTAATTGCATTGTCTCTCAACTGAACGATACAACCCTACACCTTACCCCAACATTTACTCCGTACCCCCTGCTGCGCCAGCATTGCCACCACCTGCACCACCACCCCCTCCGCCTCCGGAGAAAGCACTGCTCGCGTTACCAGCACTTGCGGCAAAGAGCTTGCGGAGATTTTGCAGCATGCCCCAGACGACGGTGCCGGCGGTACCGAGAGTTTCGAGCAGATCGAATCCGGTGCTCTCGATGGCCTCCTCGCGATCCTCCTCGGTCTCAATGGCCGACGACTCGTTGCCGTTCTTGTGGTGCGGATGATGAGGTGCCTCATGATGCACGCCCCTATGTCCGATCAAGCGGTGCGAATTGGTTCGCACATGGGTATCGTTGACATCGCCACCTCCGACGGCATTCAGCAGATGCTTCACCGGCTCCAGCACGGGAATTGCGAGTTTAATGCGATGCAATTCATCGGGGGTTTCCGTTGAGCTCTCGTGCTGCTCATCCAGATCGAACTCATCGTCCAGGGTATTGCGTGCAGTCACCACCTGTAATAAAAGGATATCAATATCAATTACTCGTTACTTGTACTCGTTACTTATATTATTGGAGATCTTATTGGTTTGCTTATGCGTAGATCCAAAATATGTAAACGTTATTGATAGGTCAGTTCTGGTCAGTGTTGTCAAATACGTTTTTTTTTTCAAGCTTTTGTAAAGATAAGTTGCCACAAAAAACGTAGGAACAATTTTTCCCTTTTTGCTAAATCATTTGAGCGATTTATGAGATTATGATCTAAAATGCTGTTGAAAAGCATAGAACATTTTAGGAAAACCATTACTTCTTTTTGGATGCTTTCTTTGAATGGTTTCAGGTATATTTTCTGGCACAGTTTTATTTTCAAGTAAACTGTCTCTGAATTATAGACCAAAATATATATCTATTATCTTTATAGTCTTTCATTTTACACTACCTCATCATCGGTGTCCAGGGTATTGTTGCGTGTACCCTGCAACTGCAACAGACTTCCAAATAATTGCTGTACATGCACGGAATTTGTCGCCTCTGCGGCGTTACGTTCAAAATCGAATTCCTCATGTGGTCGGTGCTTCTGATTGCCATCCACGAAGCTAACAATGTGCGAATACCCTGTAGTTTTACTGCTGTTGGTGGGCTTTGCTGTTGTCGTCGTCGTTGTCAGCAACAGCAGCCACGCTAGCTGCATAGAAATGAAGAAACAAAATTATAATTAATTCAATATTTATTTATTAAATTTATAATTAGGTATTTGATATTCCTTAGGCTGCGCACACGCGATAAGCCTTAATGAGATTGCCTTTGGATACAGATGATTCTGGTATAATGTTCTACAAATTGACAGAATCAAGGTCTTTAAAAGTGATAGTTAACTTCCCATTATAATTTTATGAGCTCCAAATTGGGTTGCTTGACTTTTAGGAAAACAAAAACAATTGACGTCCATATATGCAATCGGTATTTATGTGTTTTGAATTATGTTACATAATAATCTTCATTTAAAACCAACAAAATTTTATAGGAAATCCTAAGTTTCAGAAATGTTTTTACTTCCAAAAAGTTTCTGGAACGTTGGGAATACCAACAAGATGGATTGAGGTTTACCTCTGTATTATTTTATTTATTGAATATGTTTCAATTACTTTAAAAATATCGACAAGAGGATGAAAAAAACCTCAAGTAGGAAGCAGATTGGAACAGACATAGACTTGAAATTATTAAATCAAATTAAAAAATATTTTCTATTAAAAAAAATGTTTTCAAAATATTACAGAATTTTATAAAATTTATATATATATTTTTAAAATTCTCTCCGATTATTTGTACTACATTTTTTGTGCTTACGTTAAAAAACAGCATTAAGCATATTGAACTATATGTCGAACTGGACAAACGCGACATTTTTATTGTACTAATTTACTATATATACTTGAGCATATAGTACGAGTTTTGGATGTTTATCTATTTTGTAAGTTTTATTGAACTGCACTTATTGAAAATACTAGACAAATGCCAAGTACTCGAAACACGTTCAACGACAACCGAGCACTGACTGAATAGGCCCAGCTAGGTGCCCATTGAGGAGTACGAAACACAAACAAATTTCAATCCGAAGGTAGTCGGTAAATAAATAATTGATTAATATGCATCGCAGGTAGGCACAATTTTTTAACTGCAGAAATTCATTTAATACTTTTTTGTGTTGAAGCGCCAATTCAATAAAATTTGAGAATCTAAAACAAATCAGGGCCAGCTAATAAAATAAAAAATATATATACATTTTTTATATATTATGGCAAAACCAGAAATATATAAACGATTCTATATTTCTGCAGTATTTTTATCGAATTTTGAAATCGTAGTCGACTTAGTATGTGAACTTGGTTTACTTTTGGAAAAATGTACAGTTTTAATTGAGAGCGGACTGTAAACATGTTCAAAATAAAATAATCTAAATTCCAAATTACCAATAACTAAATTTTAGTATTCAAAACATTGCATTGTTTGTCACGCGTTAATTACACCCTTTATAATTTAATTAAGATTTTTCTTAGGTTTAATAATTAGTTGAATTCTCTTTTTTGATGTTTTCAATACCTACGAAAAATAATTAATAATACAATGCGAGGTCACGGTGTATCCCTTACGATGCAGGTAAGTAGAATAGATATAATCTTGAATAAAAAACTGAATAAATTTGGATATGTAGTAAGGGGTACTAGAAAGATAGATAATACAATAGATCATTCAGGTCGCGGTACTCTAGTCTTCCCTTATATTAAAGCCTTAGAATACTTAGAACTCCTGGGTCTTATACTGTTGGTTGCGTCCGACTATCGAAAATCTGTTTTTTCTATATTGAAATTTTGGCTTAAAAAAACGGATTCTCATTCACTGAAATTACACAAATTAAAATAGGCGAAAAATTTCTCCACTTACAAAAATAATTTTATGAACTATTTAACATCCCAGCAATCCTTACAAATTCCGTTATTTCGCACTTTCTAGTTTCGCTTCAGTTACAACAAATCTCATTTGTTATATAGCATTCATTTGCTACACAGCTGGCATTTCATTTTCGAATATATATTTTTAGTGTTTTCATGTCAAAATTTAACCAAAATAAAAAAATACCCTAAATTATAGAAGTATAAATGGCAACATATCTCACGCAGATCTCCCGATGTTTAAGCTACCATTCACCCATTTGTCGTCCCCATCGTTTCTTGCATGGCAAGTGTAAGCAATGGCGTCACATCTGTACAAGATGTCCGAAATGTCCCGAATGGAGACCGACAGCGTTATTAATGGAGATACAGCCCCATTTATCTGGGATGGTTCATCTACACTTCTATTCGCAGCGTGCAGCAAATATTTTCACCTTCAATACGAATACCGATAAGTTGAGCAATGTTACCAAGGATGGCATATCCGGCAAGAATGTGGTACCCGTTGGCATTATCGTGCCCGACAACAACGAGAGCAATCTTAAGATTGTTATAGTGCCCATGGATCTGGCGAATCAAGATGCCGAATCCCTCAAGCATACTCTCAGTGCCCTCAACGAGCTGAAGAAACATGCGAATGACATCGAAGAATTCGCCAATACCATGATGAAGGACTTTCGTGCGGATAATGCAATGAAATCTGCAACCGAAGCAACCGATTACAATCAGGTCGATGCTGTGGGTGCTATACCAGCAGAGACACAACCACAACTATCGCGTCAGAGAACAACTGCTTCCCTAGCACCTCAATCCGATGTGCTACCAACACCCAATAACCCAAACATGCCGACCTCTCCGATCGCCACGCCTCTGGCCCCGAATACCACGCCCAACCAAGCGCCTCCTGCCCAGCAACCGACGGCACTACCTTTGGGAGATCCCAAGGAAAAGCAGATCTTGTCTAGTGCAAAAGAGGACAAAGTGGTGGAGGATGTCTCCATAGATGTACCACAGGCACTGGGCAATCAATTGCACGACATGGCCATCTCGTCTATGCAATTGTCCTTTGAGATGAACATGACCAGCGTACGGGATGCCATACTGTATGGCGAGGAGGCCAGCTTGACGCCTGTGCCTAGCCTGGGCGACGATGCGATGGTGTCGTTTGATACCAAAGTTGAGGTGGACCCAGCTAATAAACCGGAGCATTCGGTACCGCTGCAGTTCAATGCTCTGATCACGGGTACCGTTCACATTGATACCGAAAAGCTGCAACCGGAGCAGCTAACCGATGAACATTTGCCCACCTACAACGATTCGGTTACCTCGATCGCAGCCAATATCTGCAGTTCGGCACTTCAGCAGGGTTTCACAACAGACCTCAAGACGCCGCAAGCAGCGCATGGTAGCATTTCAGCACCCGCTAAGATGGCACTGAAGCGTCATCTGCAGGAAAAACACATGAAGACGGAGCACAATCGTCCGCAATTAACGATGACCATGCCACAGGTGCAGACGCCTCACTTGAAGGACGGTTGCAAATATCCCATCATTAAGCCCAAGAAGAAGTGCCCGAAACCCTGCAAGATCCCCGATCCATGCAAAGAAGAAGATCCCTGCAAGATGCCAAAGAAAGACAAGAAAAAGAAGGCTATGGATACCACGACAATCGTATCAATGGCTAAAAAAAGCGACTGCGGCAAAGGTGCCAAGGGTAAAGGTGGCAAGGAGGGTGACAAGAAGAAGGATCCGTGCGACAAGTTCAAAAAGGGCGGCAAAGGTGGTAAAGATGGTGGCAAGAAATCGGATCCCTGTGCCAAGTTTAAGAAGGGCGGAGATAAAGGTAAAAAAGACGATGGAAAGAAAAAGGATCCCTGCGCCAAATTCAAAAAGGGCGGAGATAAAGGGAAAGACGGTGGCAAAAAAACCGATCCCTGCGCCAAATTCAAGAAGCGCGCCGACAAAGGTAAAAAAGACTGCGGCAAAGGCGGCAAAGATAAGGCCAAAAAAGATCCCTGCGCCAAGTTCAAGAAGCCCGCTGACAAAGGTAAAAAAGATTGCGGCAAAGGAGGCAAAGATAAGGCCAAAAAAGATCCTTGCGCAAAATTCAAAAAGCCCGCTGACAAAGGTAAAAAGGACTGCGGCAAAGGCGGCAAAGATAAGGCCAAAAAAGATCCTTGCGCCAAGCTTAAGAAGCCCGCTGACAAAGGTAAAAAAGATTGCGGTAAAGGCGGTAAAGATAAAGCCAAAAAAGATCCTTGCGCCAAATTCAAGAAGGGCGGGGATAAAGCCAAAAAGGATCCCTGCAAGAAAAAGTACTCTACCTTCTCCAGTCCCCTGGCGAAATTCTATTACTCCAATAAATCACGCTGGCAACCACAACGTTCGCTAGCCAGCAAACCTATTGTCTCAGAGGTAATACCCAAATCAGCTCTACCACGCTTCATGATCCACTCAAAGCTGGTACATCGCTATTACACGAAAGGTTTGCCACGTAAGGGGGATTTAAGCGTCTGGTTAAAACAGAAACAAATGCAAATGGAACGAAGCTACGCGAAGAAGGCGGATAAGTCAAAATGTGCTGCATTGGAAACAAAATCAAAAAAGAAGCGTAAGCATAAGAAAGCCAGAAAGGGTCTTCGTGATGATTGCTATAAGATGGAAACTTCCGAAGATTGTCCAAAACCAAGAAAGGAGCAAAAATGCGACATGGTAAAATTCCCCAGAAAGAAGTGCCAAAAAGATAAGAAGAAACGTAAGCCCAAAATGTTAAAGAAGGAGAAGAAGCTGCCAGCTATATGCAAGAAGTTGGCTGGTAAAGGTAATGTCTTATCCCTTTTTCGAAGCTTCGATTTCATCACCGATGTTTTCGAGAAATATCGCTTTTTCTAGATTTAACTAGAGAATACTTTCCCAAATGTATTCAGTGAAGCTGGGATACTAGATCGATTATAAATTTGACAATTATCCCAGCTTAACATTTCAGTGAAGGTGGATTAAATCGATTTGTCTGATTACATCCGACTCTTAGCTCCTTAGCTTCTCGGTGAGGCTGGGTTGATACCTACAATAACTAACTATACCCCTCATTTCTAATCGAAGGTAGAAAGAAATGAATTGCTGAAAAGTAAGTTTGTAATTTCGAACCAGATGCGTATGATCAGCAGCTCATGGCATAGCTATAGGCAAAGCTTTTCCCAAGCGGCAGTTCAGCCAGAGGAGGATCGAGATCTTATCGAGGTCATCAAGATACCGACATCCTATCAAATATGTAAAGAACAAAAAAGGCGTCCCGAAATAAAGCCATATGGTGAGTCAGTAAATCAGTAATTAATAAATTTTATTAACCTTTTGTATTTCGAATAGATGTGCTTTTACGTATCGCCTCGGTGGCCCTAACGGGCTCTGATATACACGTATATGAGAATGCAAATCGTGAGATCGAGGGCATTACTTTGGGCCACGATGCGACCGGATATGTGGAGGAGGTTGGTAGCTGTGTGACCAACTTGCATGTGGGTGATCGTGTGGTGATGGAATCGGCATTGTCCTGCGGTATTTGTGACTATTGCAAACAAGGATTGTACAACATATGCAACGAATTGGTCTACAACGGTTTTCTGGCAACACATCAGGCACATCCGGCCGATCTGTGCCATCGTTTGCCTGATTCGATAGGCATGGAGGAGGGCGCACTTACCCAAACCTTGACGATGGGATGTCAGGCGTGTTTCAAAGCGAACCTAACGCCCGTTAGCAACGTACTCATTATTGGAACCTCCCCGACTGCGATTACCGCAGCGATGTGTGCCAATGCGATCGGTGCCAAAAAGGTCATCATTGCAGGTACCGTCATGTCCGATTTGAAAACCATTAACCAGGACTTTGGCATCAATACCATACACTACGACGCCAACGGATTGTTCGGCGAAGTGCTCGAATCGGTCTACAAATGCTATAACGATTGGCCCAGTTGTGTGATCAATTGTGCCATTGCTCCGGTTACCATGAACTTGGCGATAATGGCCCTGCAACCTTGTGGTACTTGTGTGCTGTCCGAATGCGAATGTGAATGTGCCAGTTTTAATGCACTCGATATCCTCATGAAGAACATACGTTTAATACCCAGCTTCCGTTCCGCCAACATGTATCCGACGGCACTGCAGCTGATGAAGTCCGGACGGGCTCCGATGGGCAAATTCATTGCCAATATCTATCCATGGAAGACTTTAGATCTGGCCTTCAAACAAGCCCAGCACGAATCGAATGTGGGCCTGCGCAAGGTTGTCGTTAACATCAGCGATGGCATTAGCATCGGGAGTTTACTAAAACAAAAATTCAAAACAGGATCGATAGAGAACTGTGCAGATAGAAATAAAAATTAAACAGAAGTTCAGTAATAGTTTTTAATTAACCACTTCTTTTTTTCTTTCGTTTGAACATTTGTTTGGGTTTCGTTGGGTTTCGTTCAAGAATAAAGGCGATCGGTACCATCTATTAATTGGGTGTTGCTCTTTCAATCGTTTCCTGAGAAACCTTTGGATAGAAGTATGGTTTAAAGTTTACTAAAGCAAATCTAAATAGGATAGAGAACTGTGCAGATAGAAATAAAAATTAAACAGAAGTTCAGTAATAGTTTTTAATTAACCGCTTTTTTTCTATTTGAACGACATTTGTTCGGGTTTCGTTGGTTTTCCGATTTAGAGGTATTACGACTGGAAAGTTAAAAATGGTTTAAAGGCTTTGTTTTCATTAATCAAGAACAAAGGCGATCGGTACCATCTATCAATTGGGGGTTGCTACTTTTAAGGCTCTTTCAATCGTTTCCTGAGAAACCTTTGGATAGAAATATGGTTTGAAGTTTACTAAAGCAAATCTAAATAGGATAGAGAACTGTGTAGATCGAAATGAAAATTAAACAGAAGTTCAGTAACAGTTTTTAAAAAATCGCTTTTCTTTTCATTGGTTTGAACGACCTTTATCGGGTCTTGTCGGTTATCCGATTAAGAGGTAGTATTAGTAAAAAATTGGTATAGCTACTTTTAAGGTTCTTTCAATCGCTTCTTGAGAAACCAAGGTTTCAGGGAAGAAGTACGGTTGGAGTTTACTAGAACAAATCAAAACGGGATCGATAGAGATAGGCAACTGTGTAGATCGAAATAAAAATGAAACAGAAATTCAGTAACAGTTTTTAATTGATCTCTTTTCGCTTCATTTGAGTATGAAATCGAAAAAAAAAAGAGTATTTAAAATATTTAACATTTGTGCTGCTCTCACTCAGCATCGATTCTCTCTCATTAAAGACTAACGACCAGTTATGCAGTTATACATAAAGTTAATTATTATTATTGTACTTCGCTGCTTACAACAAACTATTTTACAAAATTTACATACGCAAAAACTAATTCGATATCAAGTATGCTAAGGAATAGTGTTGGCAAAACATCGACGGTCAGCGCGTTCGATAATTATCGATTAATCGGTTTACATACAAAGGTTAGACGTATTTTAAAACATTTGTTTATAGAGATTACACCCTGCTTTTGACTAGTACAAATTTAATAAATTAAAACAAATAGATAACTAATAAGTTTAGTATATATTGCACTATACTTTTACATCTGACCCGATTAATCGATTTTAGGACTAAACAAAGGATGATCTTTTTCGATAGTGCTGTCGATGGTCTTGCCAGTACTACTAAGAAGGGAATCGAAACAAAAACACATTGAATTTTGGTTTGGGCTTTACAATTAAATAATGAATTAAGTGCTAATATCAATATGCAGATATGTATGCATGAGTAATAGGCATGTACGAGTGCGTGTTGACTAATTAGTAATTACTGGACTGTTTTTTCTTTTCATCTAAATAGGTTTTTGCTTTTGTTCCCATTGGTATAGTTGTTTTCTGTTTTTTGGCTCAGTGGAAAAAAGCAAAAATTGCATTTGGCTAATATTCCTATTAAGTTGTTCTTGGTTTTTATATAAAGTTGTAGAATCGTCAGTGTCAAAATATATATGTATATTAATAAATAAATAAATTATTTGCCGCGTGTTGCATTTCACTTTCATTCCGTGAAGGTAGTTCTTGTCTTTTTGGTGTTCTAATTGCTTTTGCATTCACATTCTGTATTTTAATTATCATGAATTTGCATTTCCAGCTCAACATCCGAGCTATTTATCTCACGCAACGAATTGATAAACATATAGCGCGATGTGAAGATATAGAGCCAACGGAACCATTTCATTTGCGACTCGTGCTCCATCATGGCATTACGCACCACGGACGCTTCCTTCCAGCTCAGAATGCACCTACAATAAGCATAGAAATTCAATAAGTTAGTATCAATAATCCATAATCTTAACACCAGGGCTGCAAATCAGTTTTTAAACGAACCGATTCGAAATCGGACTTTCAAAATTTAGTTCATTGGGAGTAGAGCTGGGCTTCGATTCGATTCCGATTTGATTTAATCGATCTTTTTTTCGGCGATTAAATCGATTCTTTTATCGATTTTATTTATTTTTTTTTTGTCTCTAATAGTTTGTTTTTGTTTTTCAAACAATGTTAATTTAATTTTGTATGCATACATATTTAAATTTTTCTCTAAGATTACCTGCAAATTGGAATTAACGGATTCATTTCGATTAATCGATTAAATCGATTTTTAGACGTGAATCGATCGAACCCAGCTCTATAACATATTTGAGCTAAACTTCAAACGTTTGACACTAAACTCACGATTCAATTCAGTTTTTGGAAAATGTTTATTATAAAACGGGGTAGGCGTTTTTTACCTAAATCACATGTATAAGTATATTATAAAACCCAATATAGTTCAGTCTTATTTCAGAGCTCAACCAAGCAACACAAACAAATTGACTGAAGAACATTTTGAATTTTGTTGGGATAATTGTTAACATTGTTTTAGCCGTGATGCAAGCCCAGAGCAAAAGGAAAACCTCAAACTCGCAACGGTTCATTAAAATGTAACTTTCAACGAAACGGTTATATTAGCGTTTATTTAACCGGTTCTTCTTCTCGATCTTTAGCAGCAAAAAGACGACCCTCCCTTTAAGGCCCGCCAATAGAATGCTGAACAAAAATGCAAACTCCATTACAAAGGAACTTCATTCAATACGATTCTACTTTGGACTTGAGGGATATTTGTTCTTGGTCAGTGTCGCTGTTTTCCTTCTCCAACTTATCATGCAGGTTCTGGATGTGAGAGGCGCGACTGTGGCAAATTCGAAGGACCTCTTGCAACTTGGCTGTCGTTTTGTGTAAAGTTGTTTCCAGTCGGACTCGGTTTTGGCCTCAAATGTACGTACGGCATTCCATACACACTAGATATATGTATTTCGAAAATTCTATGTTCAAAAATCCGAGGTTGGTTCTATTAATATATACTGCTTTACGCCCAAAATTAATAAAACCAACTTTGTATTTTTGAACATAGAATTTTCGAAATATATCTAGTTTGTATGGAATGCCATACGTACTCTAGAGACCCAAACCGAGTCCGACTGGGAAACAACTTTACACAAAGATATTCAACACGCTCACGGAAACGGAAATTTTTCAATTGAAATATTCAAGAAAATATAACTTCAGAAAAAAAAATTTAATTTCGTTTTAATGATTTTTGATTAAATTTTTTGTTTGCTCGTCGAATGCTCAACACAAGCTAATATAAACTTGTTTTCCGAATTTCATAAAATCCGAAACATCGAACGTGTTTAAAACGAACCGGTTACTAGGTTTGAAGCTGGTTTAAACCAAACTTTTCGGTTTATTTGAATCAATTCGATTATTTTTTTTGCATTTCAATTAATGGGAGTTCTGCGCGCTCATCCAGATGGACAGACAGATCAAGATCAAGAATATATATACTTTGTGAGGTCTACCTCCTTCTGCCTGTTACATACATTCTGACAAAGTTATTAATCCTGTTTTATCATTTTCAAATGGTTACAGGGTATAAAATGTTACCCAGTCGAAATAGCGAACCGAAATCGTAAGCAAACGTTCAAACGGAACTAAAACGTGGTTCGAACCAGTTTTTTAATGTTCTACAATTTCAAGACCTTTTTTGGGATTTGCAGCCCTCTTAACTGTTCTTACCAATGGGAGGACATTAGGCAGGTGCACAGAAGGTCCAAGATCGATAGGTATTTGCGTACCAGGTTGATAGAGTCGAGCGTATACAGTTTACAAGCTGCGAAATAAAAGTTTTTATTGAATATTATTAGAGCTGGCTATAATTAGAAAACGTAAGGCTATAACAACAACAACAACAACAATCGCTACAATTAACATGACAATTAACATGTGCAAGTTTTTTTTGTTCGACCGTGACTCACCCTTGGGTAATAAATTGGCTAAACAGAGAGAAGCTGCCGCATAATAAACGGCACAATGATTGGGATGCGAGCTGACCCCATCACGATCGAAGGTGAATATCGCCTGTATATCAAGACTCTCAACCGTATGCAATATAAATCTGGCAACGGCATCGGCACGCCAATCCACATTCGGATCATCCGGTAAATTGGTGGCGTTCACCAAGATAATATTCGATTCGGCAATTCCCAAACGTTTGCAGGCCCGAAACAGTTCATCCCGCCTCGTCTGTCCCTGTTGCTCGAAGTTGCCTAAAAAGGAAATTGAAAATCCATTAGCTGATGCCGTATTAGGATCGCCATCGATAATAATCGATTAATCGGTTTACATATAAATATTATGCATATCAAGCATATTATTTAAAATTTCAATTAATCGAAATTAATATCATTTTGATATTAATAAACCTTTCATGTTAAAGCCTCTAAAATTGTGCTACTACAATAGATTTTAACCAGCCGATTAATCAATTGTGAGACTAAACAATCGATGGTTGTTTAATTTGATAATTATCGCTAGTATTGATATTCGATTGTTTTTATTTTTGATGGTCGAACGGTTCAGTGGGATTAAGCTTCTTATGATACGGTTCACTTACACAGTTCACTTATAGAGTTATCTGTATAAGTAAAAAGTCAAATGTATAAGTTAACTGTATAGCAAGAGAACTGTATAGGTGAACTGTATAAGAAGCGAACTGTATAAGTGAATTATATGAAGTAAATTATATAAAGTATAAAAAAGTAAGCTGTATAAGAGTGAACTGTATAAGTCAACCGTATAAGAAGTCAACTATAAAAGAAAAAGTCAAATGCATAAGTTATATGAATTAGACAGTATAAGTGGACCTTATTATGAAATCAACTGTATGAGTGAACTGTATAAGAAGTCAACTTTATAAGTCAACCTAATAAGATGTCAACTGTATAAGAGAACTATATACAAAATGAACTGTATAAGAGTGAACTGTATAAGAAGACAACTGTATAAAAACTTAAATGTATGAGAGTACTTTATAAGAGAACCGTATCTGTTTGAACGATTTGAAGCCCAATCAAGAACACAGTTCTTTAGCTCAGATTGCGGAACCGGTTCAATCGAACTGTGCATGAACCGAACACCCCAGCACTGTCGCTTACCATTGGAGAGGCAGAGCACGTACACCTGGCAGCCGGAGCGTTGCGTCAGCGAGTAGATCAGGGGCCCAAAGAACATGCACTCGTCATCCGGATGGGCGATGACCAGCAGGACACGCCCCATTGCCGCCCCCTTGGGCAGATGGACGCTACGTAGCCGTAGGCTCTGCTTGAGGGCGTTCCGTAAACCGGAACTCTGCTCCGGAGCAATAACTTCTTGGCCAACTTGCTCGGCATGGTTGTTGTTGTTGTTGTTGTGGGCGGGGCTGGGGGCGTGGGCGTGGGCGGATAGCCAGAAGGTGAGCTTGTAGAGCGCCAGGCATACTAGCAAGTATACCGCACAGGCGATCAAAATGTGCTCCAGCGCTTCGGAGGTTGTGGAACTGAGGCGGCAGAAGAGGGCGCGGGGGGTGAGCTGTTGCCTGAGATTATCGGTTCCGTTAAGTGTTTTGGCCAAGAGTTCGCTCAGCCAGTCCAATTTCATTTCATTGCGTGTTACGTTCAAAATCTTCACCAAAAATGGACATAAAAAACGCACCGAAATTATTTTTCACCACAATTCGTCTAAATAAAAACTAAAACTAAACTAAATCTGAACACCGACGTTAAGTTAAGCTAACTTAAGCCGTTAATTAATACTTGAAACGGTTTGCAAATTACACGCGGCGCTGCTAATAAAATTCCATTTTATTTTTGAGCTGCGTGTTATTTTTTTATTTCATCTTTTTTTAAGGGGGGCAACAATTAGCGATGTGCGCGTGTCCGCCAAATCGTGTCCACTGGCAACATCACAAATTTCCCATATAATTTACCATAATTTACCTTTGCTTTTAATTAAAATTTCTGAATTTTTAAACTGAAGTTTTTAGCAAGTTTTTGCAGTTCTTGGAAACATCTGAGCACATACGTGTATAAATATTGTGAGTCGGCTCGGCCATCTCTAGCAGCCAGTGTTGCCTGTTTGGCTTATTTTAAGCTAGATTCTGCAAAAGAAGCTTGCAAATTGCTTTTAGCTATAATTCGAGCATTTTACATATTTAATATATTATTTTATGTCGTATACTTTATTTGAACAAAATATTGTATAAGGTTTGAGCAGTTCATGTCAAAACTGTATTTTATATTTATTAATTTCACATTATTATTATTTATTAATATAAAAAAAATAAAAAATTTGTAATTTATAGCGTTTTTAAATATATATTTAATTTTAACCAATATTTTAGCTATTTCAGCTGCATAAAAACAAATAAATTTGTTTTTTGTAGTGTTTTTTTTTTATATTTAATTTTAACCAATATTTCAGCCATATATACATTTTAAATTAATTCGTGCTGCGTGAAAATATTTAAAAAAAATTGATTTTGTATTTGTGGTTATTATATTTTTTTAATTTTAACCAATATTTCAGCAATATTTAGATTTTGGCTATTTTTAGCTTGTTTTTATGGCAAATAGAGCTCACGTGCGTGCCCAAATGCTCGCAGCACTGCTAGCAGCTGACTGCCCGCTGGCGTTGCCACCCTGTCGCTGCCGATAACAAGCAACGATAAGCTGCAGCGCTGTAGTTATCGCTCGTTGCGCAGCACTAGTTGCCGAAATTCTATAGAACCTTAAAAATAATTTATTTAATTTGAAAAATTATTAGTTAATAATTATATAAATAGTGTTACCTGCTGCACACATGTGTGCATGATATACCGTAGTTTAACGCAAGACTGCCCCCCCAATTCCCCCGACCAGTGCAGACAACGAAACGTGAGCGGCATTTGTGCAACAAAAAAAAAAAAACAACAAAAAGAGAAAAAAAACAAAGTGTGCGTTGCTTGCGGCTAGCGATAATTAGGTTAAAACAAACGGCGGCAGCGTAACAGCAGCAGAGGCAGCGGCAGAGGCAGAGGCAGCAACAGCGGCAGCGTGTAAATAGAGAATTATAAAAATATATAAATAAATATATGGTCGGGGTAGTTCAGTCGGACGAAAGGTTACAGTCGAACGTAACCGACAGTGGGAGATTCTTAACCTTGTGTATACGTACTTACAAACACAATCAGAGGCACACACACACACCCCCTCCTCCCTCCTTTGAATAGTATGGTTAATTGTCTGTGGCATATCTTTGCTGTTTCTTATCCGATCGTATCGAAATTCAAAATGTCGATAGATAGTGCCATAAGCTTCAAACATGCCAAATTACAAATCTAAAGCTTTTAAACTGTGGCTGCAGTAGTTTTTTGCGATTTGTGGGGAAAGGAAGAGAGGTATTTAAAATCTAAAACAAACTGGTTCTGCTTAGCGATTGGGAGAACCTAAATCCCGAGTATGGTGTCTCTAGCTCTTATAGTTGCTGAGATCTAGGTGTTTATACAGACGGATAGACAGACAGAGAGACGGACGGGCGGACGGACATGGCTATATCAACTCAGCTCGTCGTCCTGATCAAGAATATAGATACTTTGTGGGGTGTGGCACGCCTCTTTTTCTTTACACCAACTTTATAGACCATTTTTACTTTCTTACAGTATAGGGTCTAAATATAAATCAATTGGCATGGCACAGCAGCAAGGCATGGATTCCGCATTGTTCGAGCGGCGTTTGCGGCCGGTCTATGGTAAGTTATGACATAAATAAATACATAGCTATATATGGGCATTTCCACAGAAAGGTCCACCGGGGCCAAAAAATTAAAATTTCTTAAAAATTATATTTTTAACATTTTTAACATTAAGAAATATTAAAATTTAACAGATTTGAAAATATCTATTATAATCTATTATAGTTTTCAAAAAATTCGAATGCAAAGTCGCGAAAACGCATTTTTTGTCATTTTGAAGTTTTTTAGGGCATTTTTTTTTTGAAAACAGCTTCTCAAACAGAAGCATCATGCTCAGTCATTTGTTTTCAAAATCACTCCTGTTATGTAAAAATAAATAATTCCAATTATTTTTGTCAATTTAAAAACATTTTAACCATTTGTTCCTTAAATACTTTCCAACAACAACAATAACAAAAACATACATAAAAATGGTCACGTGCCAAAAGTCACGTTACAATTTTTTTAAATTGAATTAAAAAAAAAAATGCAAGTCATCTTTGAAAAAAATCATAACCATTTTGAAGAGGCATCCATGCACAAGAGTTTAAAATTTGTTGCATTAAAATATTGCCACTGGATTCGCTAATATTGGCGATTGAATTGGTTGACCTCAAATGCCACTACCATTTTCTTCCGGTGACAAATGTCTTGAATTTTTCAATTTTCTTAAAAATGAAAAGTTACCCAAAATCAATCTTTCCACCAATGAAAGAGCTAATTAAATGCTATATGTTAAGCCTTTCAGAAGAAAAATATATCGCTTCCTTTTAACCGTTTTTTTACTTTGAACGCGTACGAATGTCTTGTGCGCGACTGTGGAAATGCCCATATATAGAATATATATTGTCTCGTTCATTGGCAGACAATTTGGAGGTGGGCAACAATCGCAAGGCGCTGCAGGAATCGGAGAAGCTGCTAAAAAAGCATCCAAATCTGCTCTGCGCACGTGCTCTGAAGGTAAGGCCGATATCGAGCATATCTAGCGTATATAATTTATATATATATTTTGATATTTTTAGGGGCTGTCATTGTTGCGCTTGGGTCGCTACGAAGAGAGCCATGCCGTGTTGCAAGTTGTTGCCCAGGAGAAACCCGTCGATGATTCCACGCTGCAGGTGCTCTCCTTCTGCTATCGCGAAATGGAACAACGTAAGACGATTTGGATGTGGAATATGTACATATAGCTATAAGAGTTCATATTTCGAAGCATATTTCTTGGCACTTTCGCTTTCACTGGCGCACAAATTAGCCTAAACAATCGATTTATATAGAAGATGTATTCTTGGCACACGCAACAAACAATACATCTGCTATATACAATCACAATCTAGAGATTTATCTATATACTCAGGAGATTAGACTAAATCTTTTATCATTTGCCCTTGACGTTGCTTTTAAGTGTTCGCTTTTTATCAGTAAATTCAAAGGCACTTTTTAAATCAAGCGTATAAGCTGAATTCCTAGGGTTATTCATAATATTTAGATCTGTCTAAATCTTGTATCTTTTGCCTCTGTCGAAACCCTTAAATTTTACTTTTTTTTAAGTCAAAAATATCTCTCAAAAGAGTTTAGAGTTTAATGATTAGTTAAATTTATTGTCCAAATCAACTAGAAATCTTACATACTTAATCAAAATCAAAAACAGTTCTCGAATCAAGCGTTTAAGATGGATTCTAATAATTCTATACAGTATTTTCAATGATGTCAAAACTACAGCTAAAATATATTCGTAATCTTACACACTTTAAGGTTCTTTTGATTCTT
Source organism: Hypselothyrea guttata (assembly GCA_035045125.1). Lineage (NCBI taxonomy): Eukaryota > Metazoa > Arthropoda > Insecta > Diptera > Drosophilidae > Hypselothyrea > Hypselothyrea guttata. The sequence goes on along the minus strand of JAWNNJ010000392.1, from coordinate 526,834 downwards.
TACAATATTCTCAATCTAGAGAATTATCTATAGACTATAGAGACTTGTCTATAGACAGACGTAGTTCTAGATCTAGAGTTTATCCTGATTTTCTAATCATTTGCCGTATAATTAAACGTTAGATTTATCAAAGTCATGTGTAAGAAAATATCTCTAATGAAGCCTAGAATTCTAGAACTGCTATTAAACTTATTTATTTAAATTCTTCAACTAATTCCTTACCAAATTCTTTTTGATTTTCAGTGGACAAAATCGTAGAGCTCTATCAGCATGCGGTTAAACAGAATCCCGGCAATGAGGAGCTGCTGGCGCATCTGTTTGTCTCGTATGTTAGGGTTGAGGACTACAAATCACAGCAGGCGGTTGCTCTGCAGCTGTACAAGGCGCAGCCGAAGAATGCGTATTACTTTTGGTCGGTGATCAGCGTGGTCTTCCAGGGTATACGAGGTCCAGAATCGGCATTCCCCGAGAAACGCAAGCTCTATTTGGCCTTGGCGCAGCGCATGGTCGATAAGCATATTAAGGATGGCAAAATGGAAACGGAACAGGAGGCATTTCTCTATTTGCATATTCTGAAACTGCAGCAGAAATACCAGGAGGCATGGGAGTTTCTAACCGGAGAGTTGTGCGCTAAATTGTATCCGGGTGCGCCGGTTAGCATGCAGTTCGAGCTGCTCAAGCAGCTGGGCAACTGGCAGAAGCTCAACGAACTGATGCAGACGCTGCTAAAAGCCGAGTAAGTAAAATTAAACAGAATTCAGAGCTAGCAAAAAACGGGTGTACCAAAAAAACACCTTTCACACTGACACGATATATAAAAGTCTCAAGATGACCGCTCGCACATCGATTCGGTTCGGATTGGTCTTCGCTCAACCTGCGACCGATTTTAAAACCCTTTACTTTAAAAAAGTAAAAAACGGGTCTATTAAGTTAGTGTAAAGAGGAAATGTGTAACACCCAGAAGGAGGCGTGGCTGACCCCACAAACTATATAATTTTGATCAGTACGACGAACTGAGTCGATATAACCAGGTCTGTCCCTCTGTCTGTCCTTCTTCATTAAGACCTAGATCTCAGTAACTGTAAAAGCTAGAGACACCATATTCGGTATTTAGGATCTCCGAATCAGTAATGGAATTTATAAGAAATGTATTTAATATATTCCCGCTTTTCTTTACAGTCCGGATCGCTGGGATTACTACAAGGAGTTTCTGGAAAGCTGCTTTCAACTGCTGAAAGCGCCGCCCGCCGAGGAACCGAACGCTGGCTATAAGCTCAGCACCTGCCACGACTTTCTGCTGGAGATCATTGAAACCGCCAAGCGTAAGACGCGCGGTCCCTACCTCGCACGTCTCGAGCTGCATCAGCAGATGCGTGCCCATCAGCTGCCGGCGCAGGAGATGATCGGAGACTTTGATGAGCTCGTTATTGAGTATTTCCAGCTGTTTGGCGACAAGTCGTGCTGCACCCATGATATAGCCCTGTTTCTGCCCTCCATCAGCATGGAGCAGCGGCAAGCGCTCGCCGGCAAGCTGCTGCTAGAGAGCGGCATCAGCTCCACAACCTTGCCCAAGAGTGTGAGTGTTTTTTCACAAGAGTCTTTCAGGAAGTACAAATTAGTATAGTTCGGTTTCATGAGGTAAAAAGAAAGGTAGCTCAAAACGGACAACCGAATCGTTCTATAACGTAAATGGTCTCGAGTCGACACATAACTTCTGAGAGAGAGCTAAAACGGTCGTAGGTTGAGCAAAGATCATACCGAAGCAAAGCAATGTTTGCGTGATGTTTTTTTGGTACCCCTGATCGTAACAGTAGAAGAGATCGGATTTTATTTTCCGATTGACACCACACTTGGAACCGATTACTGTGAAGTTTTCTGCTAAAACAAAATACCCTTTTGCTACCAGCCGAAAGAGAGAGCAATACCTTTCAACCATGATCGCTTTTCGTCGCTTGTATCAAAGATGTTTACAAATTTTAAAGCGTTATGAATTGCTTATTATTAAGGGATATTCAACCTGTATAAAACAACCCGAAATCTAAACTCTCTTTTAATCTCTTGCAGAAGGAGCACATGCAGAAGCATATTTGTGCCTTGCAGATTTCGCGCATGTGCGGCGTGCATCTGGAGCAAACTGTAGATCATCTGTTGGCCTTCTATACAGCGTTGAAGCTGCACTATGAACATGGTTATAGCACGTTTGGCAAGGAGCTGTTATCGACTGAAATGGGACCATCCGATCCGTATGCTCTGCTGGCGGCAAATGTGATGTACGATATCTGCATGAGGGAGAACAAATCGGATCATCTGTTTGAGGCGCTTTGCCTGCTGCAGTATGTTTTACGCAACAGCACCAGCAACTTCCATGTCAAACTGTTGAGTCTGAAGATCTATCACACGTTCGGCTGCATGCTGGGCGCCCAGGAGATGTACGATTATCTGGACATCAAGCAGATTCAGCTCGATTCCATGGGCTACGTGCACTGCAATCTGTTGCCGCTATCCGGTCGCTTTGCCGGCTCACGTAATTGCTACGATACCACGCTGAAATTCTTCACCAACAGCTACAAGGAGCGACTCGAGTACATGGCGTTGACCTATCGCTTCTGCACCTTCTCCAAGATGGAGGAGTTCATGAACTTCAAGGTAGGAAAGTGAAAACGACATCGATGCTTTGACGTTGTTAAAAATTTGTTGTGTCTTTCTACATCAAAGATTTCAATCGATAGTAAATTCTCCAAATTTTATTGTTTCTTAAATTCGGTCGATAAATTTTTAGTCAGTCCGTTAGAAGAACGTTAAAAACATCGATCCATGAGATATCAGCGATGTTTTAAAGTCGATGCTTCGGTGTTGTATAAATTCAACATATCCTCGACGATGGTTTTAACTCTATGCATCGATGTTTTCCAATATTTTTTTAAAATTTGGATGTATTATCGATTTGTCGAGTGGCATTGATGTTTTAAAACGCCATATCGATTCGCATCGATGATTAATTTGACAAACATGAATGTATCGATTTTGTAACCCATTGCAGCGATGTTCTATTTGTTATATGCTACATCGATGTGATTATCGACTTGCATCGATCTTATATTTTAAAATAATCGATTCAACGATATTTTATCGCCTTGTATTGATGTTCTATTTTCAAAATAACGATGCATATATGTTTAAACGAGGTTAATCGACTTTATTCAATGTTTCCTTTATTATCAAAACATAGATGTTTACTTATGATTTTTATCCCTACTTCTAGGAACGACTGACGAACAGTTTGCTTTATGTGGCATGTTCGGTGGAGGCGCAACTGTGCGACCTTGTCAGCTGCTACGGCAATGTGCAACAGAATCTGTCGGCCTATGTGGCAATGAGCATTGAGCCCGCCGATGATCGCATTGCCTGGAACGAGCTGAGCGACAATCGTGATCTGGAGGCAGTTATACGCTGGGATCCGCTGCATTTGATCGATGGAGCTGCCGAGCGCAAGGAGTCCTACGATCAGGAGATCGAGGTGCTGCAACTGCGCTCGCTGCTGCTGCGTTTGTTTGCCACATTCATTGACCTGTATCATGCGCCGCCCAGCGCCAAGCTTGTGATGTCCAACAGCAACAACAAAACGCCAACTCCAGTCGAAGACACTTCAATCTTAGAGCTGTTGCGTGAATCCTGGACTGGTCTGCATCAGCGTCTGCGTCTCATGAACTATAAGCCGTTGGCGCAGAGCTTTCTTGTCAATCTGCTGCCCACACGCCTGCAACTGCTGCTCGAGCTGCCCTACGAGCGTTTCTTTGACGATCTGGCGCAGCTGGTGCTCGATTTATACGTCGGCGCCTCCCATCTGGCCCTGCAGTGCAAGAGGGTCAGCGAGAATGTCGTCGCTGTTGTCGAACTGTACACCAAGACCATCAACGAGAGCAACGAATGCAACGATGTCGATGGGCTTTGGAGACGGCGGGAGCACCAACAAAAGATTGCCGCCTGCTTGGAGGTGCGTTGCGAGTGAAAATTGTCAGCATGCGCTAATGCCCACTTTCAGTTTTCTTGATTGTTAGCATATTTCGTCGCATGCGCTAATGCCAACTTTCAGTTTTCTCAATTTTCTTTCTTGTTAGCATACTTTGTCGCATGCGCTAATGCCAACTTTCAATTTTCGTAATTGAAGGCATTCTTGGTCGCATGCGCTAATGCCAACTTTCAGTTTTCTTAATTGTTCGCATATTTCGTCGCATGCGCTTATGCCAACTTTCAGTTTTCTTAATGGTTAGCATTCTTCGTCGCATGCGCTAATGCCAACTTTCAATTTTCGTAATTAAAGGCATTCTTGGTCGCATGCGCTAATGCCAACTTTCAGTTTTCTTACTCAAAGCAACATCTTTGTATGCTATAGTCTTTGCTACAACTTATAAATTTGCAACTTGCAGATACTCTCACTTTATGCCTTCCTGTTGTCGGTACTGAACGACAAGCTGCAGACGAGCGCCAAGACAAAAACAAAAAAGAAGCCCGCCGCTGACAACGAGCGCGAACCCGTCAGCGAGAAGGAGCGCAGTCAGATGGTGCAGGAGCTGATGCGTCAGCTGAAACACAAGCTGGAAGCCTGTGATGCCGCCATGCGTAAGTGCTAAAATATCTATAAAATTCACATATCAAAATCGAACTGAAATAACTTTATTCTGCAGGAACTTGGAAACCGCCAACGCTGCCCCGAGATTTGAGCTCATTTATGGCTGACATGTCGCTGAAGCCCGAGGTGGAGGCCACGTTAATAGGCGATGTTTCGGCCACGTTTAAGGAATCGCATGAGCTGATGGTCACAGAGCTGCGCAACTTGTTAAAGGACAAACTACGCATGATGGCCAAATAGACGCCTTGCCCCCTTCTTTATAGAGTTGAACTCGATTTTGCTGTGCAAAATCTCAACAAAATTCAAATTGTTTAACATAGAACGCAATCATCATTATTCAGAAGACACCAGTTTGTTATTTAATATTTTAAAACCTGGCTTAATGCATTATATGACCACATCACTTCCCAAAATACCTATATACACCCGTCAATTTAGATTATTGTGCACTTTTTCGGCATTTTTTATATACAACAGTTAATGAGTTGTAAAACAAAATAAAAAACCACAATAAAAAGTATAAATTGAATAACGAAATGTTTTAAAATTTATCGCATATCTTTTGTTTTTCAGCTTAAATATTATATTTATATTTTTAATGCACATATCATATGGTATCATGTATAATGGGGGGGATTATCACTCCTTAAACAAAAAAAGCCATTTTTTCCCAAAACTTAACCGATTTTCATGCGGTTTTGTTTTTTATTTATTATTTCAGTTCAAAATTAAAATTTAAGCAAGAAATAAAATTTTTTGATAATTTTGCGAAAATTTTACTTAAAAAAAAAAATATTCCGGAAAAAAATCTTTTGATGTAAAATTGTACAAATTAATGCCTAAACAAATTGTATTGTAATTAATTGTAAAATATAAAGAAAAAACCAAACAGTACATAATTTGGACAACAAATTTAGACTTTAGGGCAAATATTGGTATTATGGTTGGAATATCACTCCTTAAACGAAAATAAGTCGCGCGCGTTGTTTGATCGAGATATAGTCGGGCCTACCCTATACTCTATACTTACTCTAAGTAAGAAGCGTTAGCATAGAGTAAAACATCGATGTTGAAATTTAAACATCGATATATGTATCCGACAGCTGTGAAAACATCGATAATATCGAAGCGGCTCTATTGCTTACATCGCTAGTTGCCTGGAAAAACGGGATATTTAAGGTCCGATCGAATGTTTATCATTTTAATTTAGTAATTTACAATAAACTTTACAAATTGCAGCTAGCACAATGGCAAGAGCAAATGAAAAACAGCCAGCATCGAAGAAGAAGGTGATTTCCTTAGAAACACAGTTGCGAATTCTGAAGTGTTTCGATAACTCGCAAACTATCGCGGAAATTGCTAGAAATTGGAGTGTGAATGAATCAACATTGCGTACAATTCAAAATAATGGAGCGGAAATAAGACGTGCAGCTTTTAATAGATCCCGTGCACCTATATTTGAAAAAATGGAAAGAGCCCTGATCGTTTGGATACAGGATAGTTATGTCGATAAAGCCCCTTTATCCAAGCAAATCATTCGGAAAAAAGCTCTCAGCATTTACGAAATGCTTAAGCAAAATGAAGAGTCTTCATCAAATGCAAATTTTGCGGCCAGCAATAAATGGTTCAGGAAATTTAAAAGACGCGCTTCAATCCATAGCTTCCTCGGTACACGAGAAGCTGCACCCAACCTTGATCAATCGTACCCGCTAGATCTCCGGACATCACCCACAGTTAAAAATGAGATTGATTCAGTTGAGAATAATAACACCGCATCGAAAGAGCGAGCTTTAAATAATTGCTTTCAGAGTCCAGAAGATCAATCTTTTTCTCAGAATCCTCTGATGTTAGAAACATCGGAAAATGATATCAATTCAGTTGAGAACAATAACACCTCATCGGAAGAGCGAGCTTTAAATCATAGCTTTCAGAGTACAGAATATCAATCATTTCCTCAGGATCCCCTGATATCAGAAACATCGGATAATTATATCAATTCAGTTGAGAACAATAACATCTCATCGGAAGAGCGAGCTTTAAATAATAGCTTTCAGAGTCCAGAAGATCAAACTTTTTCTCAGGATCTCCTGATGTTAGAAACATCGGAAAATGATATCAATGCAGTTGAGAATAATAACATCTCATCGGAAGAGCGGGCTTTAAATCATAGCTTTCAGAGTCCAGAAGATCAAACTTTTTCTCAGGATCTCCTGATGTTAGAAACATCGGAAAATGATATCAATGCAGTTGAGAATAATAACATCTCATCGGAAGAGCGAGCTTTAAATCATAGCTTTCAGAGTACAGAATATCAATCATTTCCTCAGGATCCCCTGATATCAGAAACATCGGAAAATGATATCAATGCAGTTGAGAATAATAACATCTCATCGGAAGAGCGAGCTTTCAATCATAGCTTTCAGAGTCCAGAAGATCAGGATCTCCTGATGTTAGAAACATCGGAAAATGATATCAATGCAGTTGAGAACAATAACATCTCATCGGAAGAGCGAAATTTAAATCATAGCTTTCAGAGTGCAGAAGATCAATCTTCTCAAGATCTTCTGATAATAGAAACATCGGAAAATGATATCAATGCAGTTGAGAACGCTATAAGCTCAACGGAAGAAGTGAAACAAATCAACACATTAAACAAAGCCAAACTTGAGCTAGGATTTGCCTATGCAGAGAAATTACAAACGGTTTTCCTAAACTGTGATCTCCTTATCGAAAGAAAACTGAAGTTTAAGCGAGACTTGGAGAAGGTCCTTCTACCCTATAAGCAGTATTACAATAAAATTACAAAGCAAAAGAGAATTACGGACTTTTTTGGAACGAAAGAGCAGCCGGCGCGGAAAAAATTCAAGCATACATAATCTAAAAAACAAAAATCATTAAAAAATAAAAAACTGTTTTACAGTTAGCTTTATAAATTATAGCTAACTATAATAAATAATATCAATAGTTGAATTTCTCTTAAAATGAATTGAAAAAGAGATAGAATAAAATGTTCTGAGTATTTCACCTCACATTCTGAGCATTTCGTCTCACATTCTGAATATTTCATCTCACTTACTGAGTATTTAATCTTACGTTTTGATATATTGAATAAGAAATTGTTATAATGAATAACATCATATGTTGTATTTCTCTTAAAAACATGAAAGAGTTGAAAAAGAGATTAAATAAAATATTTGGAGTATTTCAACTCACATTCTGAGTATTTTATCTTACATTATGTTAAACTGTATAAGAAATTATTATAATGAATATTACATCATTTGTTGTATTTCTCTTAAAAATAAGAATGAATTGAAAACGAGATCAAATAAAATATTCTGAGAACTTCACCTCATATTCTGTCTATTTCATCCCACATTCTGAAAATTTCACCTCACATTCGGAGTATTTTGTATCGATTACTAAACCGATGACAAATGTGGTGGGATTCACACAAATGTTAAAAATTTAAATTCTCGAGAAACTACAAATTGAATAAAAAATTGTTATAAATTTTATTGCAAAAATTATGAATATTTTTTAATAATAAATAATCTGCTTTTCAGCTGTGCGCCTTGAGAGTCTGCAAATACGGAGCACAGCGTGGATCGTTGATGTGCTGTTGGGTCTGTAGATGAGCCAGCAAGTTGTGATTCCGGGCAAAGCTCTTGTTGCACAGCAAACAGATGTGCGGCTTCTCTCCGGTGTGCGTCTTGTAGTGCACCTTGAGCACGCTGGCGTAGGTGAAGGTCTTGCCACACGTGTTGCACGCGTAGGGGCGTTCATTACGATGGGTGCTAGGTGAATGAAATGCAGTTTAGAAATTGGTAGAAAGAAATATATAGAATAATATTATTTCATAATGCTAACCGTTCGTGTTTCACCAAAGACGTGCGATCCGAAAAGCTGCGCTGACAATACTGACAGCTGTAGGGCCTGGCGCCTGTGTGCTTTCTTATATGCCGCATCAGCTGATAGTTCACATGAAAGGATTTATGGCAAATTCTGTAAAGAGAAAAAAAGTTAATTATGTATTTATTTCTCGGAAACTATAAGAGCTAGAGCAACCATTTTTGGAATGTAGATAGATATATACCATACGCAGACTCAGTTTATTTTAAATGTTGTGAGCCACTCCCCCTTTACGCCCTAATCGGTTAAAACCGAATAGCAAGCGTAATATTGCACGTAGAATGTTGTAAATCGGAACATATCCCCTCTACCATTCTATTTATATATCCTTAAAAGCGCTTTGAAATCGATTAACAAATATAGAAGTTATTTAGGAAACAATATTGTAGGCATTGGTCTGCTTTGCTGCCTGGCAGCCTGGCCTTTAAAACATGGACATAGAGACATAAAAGTAAGACGACGCATTGCTGCTGCGGTTCGTATGGTATTTTACAAATAGTTATTCTTAAATCTTGAGAACCCTATTTGATACCTACTCGCATTCGTAGGGCCTTTCGTTGTTGTGCCTTCGCATGTGCGTGTCCAGCGTGCTCTTGCGGGGATAGCTGTTGCCACAGATGTGGCAGACATAGGGTTTTCCTGCCACAAGCAGCTGCTTAGCGAGGCACTCGCTCGTTGCCACAGAGGCTGTGGCAGGCGGCTCCTCAATCAGCTCATCGTTGCACCAGACGCTTTCCTCCAGCACCTCAACTTCCAGCTGTTCGTAAATCTCTGTGGGCTCCGTTTCGGCATGGTTTTGACTCTGCTGCTGCTGCTTGGCGGGTTTATAAATATATTCACACAGAAAATCATCCGAATGCCGGCAAATCTGTCGAAATTTATGCGCCAGGCGCAGAAACGCGTGACATTTAAGGCAGATGCGTGTGGGCAGATCGGAGCTGCGTATCAGCTGTAATAAAATTAAATTATATAATAGTAAATTATGCGAATTTAATGGTATTTACCTTAATGCCGCTGCAGTTTTCAATTTTCTCGCAGATGGAAATTTCTCGTTGTTGCTCTTTATCCTCCTCATATATTGAAACCATTTGCACTCCGCTCTGCTGCAGGCAAATGCGACAAACGGCATCAATATCCAACAGCATCTCAGTTGTCTCCATAATTAAGCGTTTTTCTCAATTCTTCAATTAAAACTCAATTTAAAGTGCTTTAATTTAAGCTCTGAAATGTTGTTTTGAAAATTGCCATTTGTTTATAAACAAACCCACGCTGTGCTATCGATAAGCCGGATTACAGTGTTATCGTTGCATGCAGTTATCGATGTTCGTGAAACTGCCAAGCAGGGCTGCAAAATCAAATCAATTTGCCAAACTTGCGAAGCAGGGTTGCCAGAAATAACAAGTTTCACAGTATAAAATATTTTACAAATATTAAAAAATTAAATTAAATTAAAATTTAGATAAAAAATAGAAAATAAAGCATACAAATGACTAACAAAAGTAAAATGAATTTTTTTTATTTATTTAATGTCAATAACGACCAGTCGACTTAATAAAAATACAAATTAATAATAAAATTAAATTAAAAGTTTAACATATAAATGTATAATCGGGGAATACAAAATGTAAATTAAATTAAAAAAAGAAGTAAAATATGTTCAGCATTTGCTACTAAACGCTGTTTGCAAACCTGGTTATGTGTTTTCGACGTTTGCAAAACTACAAATTAGAAATGATGACAAGGTATAATTAAACTAAAATAAGCAATTTTATATTTTTAAAAATATTTGGTTATTTAATTAAAAGCGTTTGTTCTTTATTAATTAATAAATTAATTTAATATTGCAAATGTGCAATTAATTTTACCAAGTGGCAACTCTAAAACAGCGGCAGTGCTGCCAATAAGCACTAGTATTTGGGTATTTTTGCGCCGTTCGCCAGCTGGTCACACCGCAGATGAAACGAGAATTATTTGTGAGTGATAAGGCGAACGATTTCATTATTTCCTACAACATTGCAAGGCGCCCCATGATTTAACACTCCAGTTGTGGTGTTAACAAGATGCAAAAGCAAGAGGAGATCACGACGCGCCTCAAAGCGATCTTCGAGCTGTTTCTGCGCGACAACTTCATAACCACAGACAATGTTTACTTTGAAAAGCTCATATCGCATCTGCAAGAAAAGGGTAAGTGTGTGTGTGTTGTGTGTGCGGCTCTAACTGTAAACATATATACATATATATGTATATATATCTGTTTCCCATAGAGAACGCGTTTGTGCTGCAGGCGCCGTTCCTCATCGACTGGATCGACAGATGCCTGACGATCATCACCAACGATTTCAACAAGGTGCATCCAAAGGTTATAGCTTTTATGCTGAATCTGATCAGCTTTATGACCTCCAACGAATGGATCGTGATCAGGGTGCGAGAGCTGGACATTATGCACAGGTAAATCCCGGTTTTAAGTTGCTCTCATGGCTCTTTTGCATTTGCAATTGCTCTTTCTTATGGGCTAAGCAGCTCGTTTAAAGTGAGAGCTCTCTCTCGCATGCTAAGCAAATTGCAGGAACAATTGCGTGCATTTTCTCGCATTCCACACAAATTTCTTGTCGCGAGCTCCAATTCTTGGAATCCCATTCGCTATGTTGTTGGGCTGTCGAAAAACACTCATTGAGAGAAATCAATTCTGTTTTTACATATTGATCAGAATATTAGGTTGTTTGGTAATGACATACCGGTTTTTACATTCAAATTTCGCGCTTCGCTTGTGAAGTCAAATATAATCGTATCTGGCAATGCTGTATATCGTTTGAAAGGTATTGGCAACACCTTTAAAATGACATATAGTTTTTTTACGTTAAAAAATTACAATTGATTGAAATGGAGTTCACAAACGCAGAAATTCGGGCAATTTTGAAATTTTATTTCGCACAAGGAAAAACTGCTGCGGAATCTCGCAGACAGATTATTGCTGTCTTAGGAGATAACAAACTTTCGATTCAAACTGCCGAACAGTGGTTTAGGCGATTCCGAAGTGGCAATTTTGATACCGAAACACCCAAGCCTTCCGGACGACTAGTGACCGTTGATACGGATAAAATCATGGAAATAGTGGATCGAGATCGTCATGTGACTCTTAGAACCATCGCAGAGGAGCTGCAACTAAAAAAAATAAAAAAAAAACTAAAAATCGTCAAAAATCAATAAAGAAACCGGTATGTCATTACCAAACAACCTAATATTTAAGTCATCTGAACTAACTCTTTGATTCACTTTCACTGACTCCCTGAATCTCTCTGGTATTTGGTATTTTTGTATTGGATGAACTGATTAGTTTTTTGGATGAACTAGTTTGTCATTTGGATGAACTGATTTGACATTTGTATGTACTAGTTTGTTATTTGAATGAACTGGCTCATCATTCGAATGAAATGGTTCACTTGAATGAGTTGGTTGGCCAGTCGGATGAACTGGTTCGTCTGTTGGACGAATTGGTTCATCATTTGGATAAACTGGTTCGTCAGTTAGATAAACTAATTCGTCATTTGAATAAGATGGTTCGTCAATCGGATGAACCAGTTCGTCAGTCGGATGAACTAGTTCATTTTGAATAATTTTGTGGCCTACAGAAAAACAGCTTTATTAATGGAATGACATTTGATTCACAGGGTTATACACTTTCTGCAGACGCATGAGAGCAACTTGAACCCGTCGATCAAGCTGAGCGGAATCCGGGTGATAAAGGCCGTGAACACGTACGCCATGGGTCTGGCGTTCCAGCGGATGAAGCGCACGTGGACGATGATGATCCAATACAGCAACAATGAGCACACCTTGTATGTGGTGAGGGAGGCGAGGCAGCTGCTGTATGAGATGCTGTACAAGTTCTGCGATAAGCTGCATGATGAGGCTGTTACGCTGGAGATACTGGATGAGATTATGAAGCCCATACACGACAATGTCTATATAACGGAGGAAGGGAAGGAGGAGCAGCAGGAGGAGCGCATCCATGTGAGCGTGGATGACAACGAAATGTTGCACAAGATCTCATCCACGGTGGATCTGCTTTGCTACATACTGCAGCAGACGCTGGTCAGTGAGGAGCGCACCAAGATCGTTGCCCTGCTCAGGGATCATCACAATATCGAGCTCAATATCTGGAAGCTGGTGGAGATGACGCACAATACCTACTATACGGAAAAGATGCTAAACGCCCTATGCAGTTATCACTTTGCGCTGCTCCTACACGAAAAGATCTTGAATCCGGATTGCCTGGAGCCTCCGGAACAGTTCACCGAGTTTGGACTGTCCTTCTTCAATCTCATGAAGTTCTGCATACAACGCTGCGATGGCGTCAACTTCATCAAAATGGCCGAACTCCATCATATACTGTGGAAGAAGCTCGGCGCACGGGCGCCCAAAGAGATAACCATACAGGTAGGGAGGTGAAAATGGCATCGATGCATGGAACATCGACGAGGGTTTCAACTTGATGCGTCGATGTTTTTCGATGTTTTCAAAAATTCGATGTATGTATGTCCGATAGGTCGATGTTTTTGATAGTAAAAAAACGTCAAGTTATACTGGTAGGGTGGTGAAAATAGCATCGATGCATTAAACATCGAAGAAAATTTGATGTATGCCCGATACATCGATGTTTTCAATCGATGTTTTTTAAGGTAAAATCATATTTTATAGTTTCTTGAATTTGTTCAGTAAACTTTGAAGTTGGTTCATTTTTAAAACATCCATGTTTTAATGATATATTTTATAATCATCAATGTTTTAGTGCTATGTTTTTAAAACATCGATCCATGTTTTATTGTTATATTTTCAAAATATCGATATCTTATTATAATTAACATCCCTAAATTCAGGACGAACGCGTGGCCTTTGAGAATCAGTTGATCTGCTTCCATATGCTGCCCTTGCTCTTCTCCATGAAGTTCGCCATGAAGATGGCCGATGAGGCCAAGAGCGAGCTCTTCGATACGTACATTATGAAACTGCTGGACATGTCCTGTGAGCAGACCTTGCGTTTATGCTACAGCCTGCGCGATACCTTCATCACTCCGGAGGGTAGCGTCAATGGTAGTTTATTTACTCCGGAACTCGCCAGGAAGTGCGTTCACAGCATACTCTCCCTGGAGCACGTGCTGAACAGGGAACAGGCGATCACCGTCTGTCAGGCGTTGCTTTATGCTCTCCGTGAGGTCGTAGCTCTAAGCGATTCTAGTAAACCCATGGATCCGGAGGATTGTCATGGCGCCAGCACCTCCAATAATTACTTCGCCATACATCCCGCAGGCTCTGAGGCCATCGTCAATGATCCGCGTGTCCTGCATTCTGTGATTGTCGGTTTGCGCACCCTGATCGAACGCTTCAAGATCACCTGGAAGGAGTCCGTGGAGACCATAGGTCTGGTCAACTGCTTGGCCTACGTCTTGGAGAACTGCAACATGGATGCAACGGTAGGTAAAGGCTGATAATCAGACCGGAAAACCTAAAAAACAAACAGAATTCGAATATAACCATTATATATGGTGCTAAGTAGTGTTACCAAAACATCGATAGTGAGCACTATCGATAAGTTAGCAGTAGGCGTGGCAGAGCCCACAAAACATATATAGTTTTGATTCTGATAATAAGCTAAGTCGATCTGTCCAACTATAAGTGCTAGAGCAGTAAAATTTGGAATGTAGATAGAATTATACCTTGCGCAGATCTATGTAATTTCAAATCTAAAATGTCAAGTTCGCATTTCGCAATGATAGATAAAAACCGTATAAAAAGTGTAATGTCGAATACAGAAACTTGTTATTCGAAATATATATATTTTAACATTAAATTTATCTATGCTGAAAAGCGTATTGAAATCTCTTAATAAACACCGAAGATATTGAACAGACAATATTTTAACATAAATCATAAAAGCGTGCTTCAACTAAAGATAAGATTAACAGACAAGTTAAAGTAAGAACAATCATAACTGCAGTACTTTGTATAAAGTTGAAAAGTAGTGTGCAGGGTGTTCTGCTTTCGGTTGTACCCGACTGTGGATTTCCCAAATTTTTACATAATTTATTTTTTTTATCCTATTCCGTTTTTGCAGTGCACCGTGCAGGCTCTGAAGCTGGTACAGCTGGCCGTGGAGCATTTCCTGTCGCCCAATATGGCTCTGCTGGTGGACAATCTACAGGGTTCCGCTCTGGTATGCCTGGGTCCGATTATTGTGAAGCGCATGCACGACACTACGTGGGAGGTGCGCGATTCTGCCCTAGAGCTAACCACATCTATTGCAAATATCTCACGCATAAGTAAGTTGGGGTTAATACTTGAATTATTTGTAATACAAATTAGTTCTATCCGTTATTAAAAAATGGTTCTTGAACAAGAATCTTTATTATTTAGATGGCAAATTTTAGAACTTATTTTTATACCAATATTTAAATTAAACGCTAATTGATTTGTGTGATATTTTTAGAGTTTCCTGCATTCCAACGTTTTCTGATTGACATGAAAATCCCACCGATTGTCTATGGCATGGCCAAGCATGACATAGAACCCTATGTAAGAGCCTCGGCCTACAAATGTCTCTCCGAAATGGTGCCCATTAATGCGCTCTGGGAGAACGGACTGAGTCAGTTGGATATGGTGGTAAGTATTAACTATAATATCGATACTTAACACGATCGATTATTTAGGCACTCGATAATGCGCGAACATTGATATTAATCGAATTCTAATTTTAATTATTGATAATTATCGATAGTGCTATCGAACACTAAAACCTTTATTTTTATGCATACTAAGAGTTTCCCTTGTCTTCCAGGATCACCTGCTGTTCGTGCTGTACCGCGAGAACGAGGACACGGTGCGCAGCGAGGCGATTGTGACACTGTGCAAGATCTACGATCACCGCAAGATCGCGCACAAGTACAAGAACACGCTCTTCTCGACGCTCAACTATTGCATTGTCGGCGATCACCACTGGGAGGTGAAGGTGAACGCCCTTTGCTTCTGGAAGATGGAGTTCCAGCGTCAACTGAAGAATCAGGGCATGATCGATGGGGTATTCCCGAGCGTTACGTTCTCCAAGGAGCACAAAAAGATCGTCACGCTGACGGAGCGGGAGGTGAAGCTGCGTTTGGCCAAGGTGCTGGCGGAGGTGCAGCAGTATGGATATTATGGCATTATACTCAAGTGCTTAAAGGAGGAGTACGCCTATGAGGTGCTAAAGCTGATCGTCAACGGCATCAAGATGATGAATGAGAAACTGAATGCCTACGACTTTGAGATCATACTGAAGGATATTGAATCCATTTGTCCCTCGGTGAATAATGTGGATTTCAATTTCTCCGATGCGCCCGCAGATCAACAAATGTCCATGGATGATGGGCAGCTGCATAATCCGCCCATAAATGAAAATCAGGCGGAGCATGTGATCGAATCCATTCTAAACGCTCAGGATGCGCAGCTGCTGGAGAAGACCTTCGAGTCCCAGATGCAGATCAATGACAATCAATCGCAGCCCAGACATATCGATGAGTTCTATTATAAGCAGTTTGCGGTTTCTGTGCGCCAGTGGCGTGAGGAAATCGCCAAAGTTGATTTGGATCGTTTAGTCATACAGCAGGAGGAATGGTTCGATTGCAGGGATAATTTGGTTTGTCTGCTCGATGACATACTGAATGCCATCCAACGTGATTCAAATAAACTGATTTCCGATTGTTATTGATTGATAGCGACGCTAGGTAAATATTTTATAAGCCACATGTTTTGAAATAAAATTTACTTTTCTTAAGCTTGTTGTGTATTTAAATTGAGCGCCAATTCCTATCGATAAGTTTTCTTGTGGTGTTTAGCTTTAACTTTGAATTAAGCGCCAATTCTTATCGATAAGCTTTCGAGTGCTGCTATAGAGTTGTCCCATTCGCACGCGCAGCCTCGCCAATTGTGCTGCATGTCTGTAATGCAATCGATACCTACAAAACAAGATCTTGGTTGTATCGATATCGTTTTATTTCAACTTGTAAAATTTTAACTTGTAAAATTTTCAAAATACCTATTGCCATTAATCTATATTTTTTTAATTTTTTTTCTGGGTATTTGCGGATTTAAAGTTTTCAGCGACACTTCCCCAATTTAGCTTTATTTGATGTGCAATCAAGTGCCATTTTCAAATTACAAATAATGCGCGCCAAACTGGCAGCCATATCGCTCAGCGTTGCACTGCTGTCTGTATCGATAGCTGCGTGTCACGCGTCCATCCCAAATTCGCGTAATTTTTTGCTGCCTCGAGGTGGGCACACCGTTTGCTCGGTCTGTTAGTCATGGTGGAAAATTCGAGGAGAGCGTACCTATGCGCAAGAATAAGCAAAGAAGAAAGTTGAATATTGATTAAAATTTCTGCAAAAAAAAAAGATATATATATGTAATTATATATTGTAAATGTCTTTAATTTAAGTGATATTAATCAAATATTTGTGTAAAGTTTAATATTTTAATACGCGTAAAAGTACAACGAGTGAAGCTAACCGCACACAAAGAAAAAAATAGCAAAAGCAAAAGCACCAACAACAAATACAACAAAAAAAATTGAAATTTTCTTGTGTGTGGCAAATCAGAGATTTCGATTGCCCATGGTCGTCGTGTGTACTAAAAAACGAGAACAAAAAAAAATTGTAAAACCTTAAAACAGAATCAGAAACAGAAACCGTTAATAGTGTGATTTTTTTGAGCCTTTGTCTGTAAGTGAGCGGAGAAAGCTTTAAGCGGAATCCCTTCAAGCAAACATCCCGTCGCCATTTTGAAAGTGATTTTACATACAACTACAAATACAACTACAAATTATATACGTACACACATACATACATCAACATAACCAACAAATTACAATTAATACAAAATAAAAATAAAAAACTCAGCAAAACAAAACAATTACAAATAATCAATAAACGAACTGGCAACAGTGAAAACAAGGCAACTCTCTGCAAAATAAATGCAAATAATTTGTAATAATCAGTATAACAAAGTGGCAAAGAAAATCCCCCGCCCCCCCCTTCTGCTCGACAGTTTCAAAGCAATCGATAACTGCGACACACATACGGTTGTCTGCCTCACTCCCATGCCAAACAGCGAGTGTGTGAGCGAGCAAGACTGCATACAGCAAAGCAACACAACAACAACAACTACACTATTGGCGTGAAAAGGTTTACAACTCAAAGTAAGTCGCAATTGCATTTGTGTAGGTAATAAAGTGTGTGTGTTGATTCATTAAATCGGGTATACACGTTTTTATACAAACAATAAAAAACGAAATTTCGTGTGAATTAACGCTAAAATTAATGCTCTTAATTTTCCTATTATTCACACACACACACTTGTGCTATAAATATATCTATATATGTGTGTGTATGTAATCAAAGCTTATTGTGCAAAGTCTGTTTTAGCCGCAGCGTTGCCAGCTGACAAAATTAAACAAAAACCAAAGAAAAATAAAAAACAAAAAAACGGAAGTTAAATTTGTTTTTGTTCATTTTTGTTGTCTATCGCCATGCGGAAGAAAAAATACCAAAAATAAAAAACGCCGATTTTGACACTTTCTGGCAACCTTAGCTTAAACATACATACATACATATAAATCTCGCAGCACATGCTGTATGTGTGTCTGTATGTATTATATTATAAGATGCAGGCAGTGTTGCCAAATGCGCTTTTTCCCCGTCAAATCTGGATCTTTTTTGTGTAAATAATTTGCTTAAAGAAATAAAACTGCGAAATAAACTTATAAAAAAATCTAATAAATAATTTAGACGTTTTCACCACCGTACCTTTTGTTAAAATTTTAAAATTTTATTTTTTCTTGTGAATATTTTTGTTTTTCTAAAAAAAAGTTGGCAACACTGAATGCGAGCAAACTTTTATTTATGTATGTATGTATGTATGTATGTATGTGTTATGTGTGTGCTTGTGTTTGTGAGAGAATCTTTGCTAATTTGCTTTTGTTTTTCTTTTTCTCTTTCCTTTTTGGCAGGACCCGAAGCCGACTTGGATGACAGCTAAGACGCAAACGGCAAGAGAACGAAAGAGCGAGCGAAAGAAGAAAGCTGGATAATTGGAATTTAGAGCTAAGCGAGAATAGCCTAACAAAAAGAGATAAATCAACAGACTGATAAACAATACATAAAGTTAAACTATATAAAATACATATATATATAGCTATATATATATATAAATATATACATACAACTTAATTGTATATACACAACGAGGCAAACCAAACGAACGAACAACAACAACAAAAGAGAAGCAGAAGAAGCAGCAGCTGAAGCAGACGCCGACGAAGCAGCAGACAAAGCAGAAGCAGCAAAACGCTAGCAGCGCAGTCAGCAGCAGCAGCAGCAGAGGCAGCGACAGCGACAGGTTCGAGTTTGTTATCGATAAATTAATACACAAAGAGAAAAATCGTAAATAAATAATTATTGATTTTAAGTGCGTGTGATATTTAACGTTAAGCATTAATTTAGCGAATAACCAAAAACAAAAACAAAAACGAAAACGAAAACAACAAAAAGCAGAAATTTTAATAGCAAGCGAAAGAGAGCAGGAGAGAGAGAGAGAGAGAGAGAGAGAGAGAAATAATAACAAAATAAAAGGATAAACAATTACTATGACATACTCGCACAATAGCGTTAGAAACAACATTAAAATGACAACAGCAGCAGCAACAAAGTCCATACGCTTGAAAAAGGGCGCCAACAGCCCCCCACCACCCCCCTCCAACCCCCACTCGTCAGCAGCAACAACAACAACATTGGAGACGACAACAACAACAACAACGATTGCAACTGCACATTCCAACAGTATTGCCGGCAGCCCCCCCTCAAACCCCCCCTGCAGTCCGCAGACGCCCCTGAACAACAACAACAACAACAACAATCGCATGCAGCAGCAGCGCAGTCGCCAGCAGCGTCAATCGCCGCAGCAGCTAAATGGCGGAGGAGGAGGAGCAGCAGCAGGAGTAGGCGTGGCAGCTGCAGGCGGAGGCGGCGGCGCTTTCTTTTTTGCCAACAACAACAACAACAATCGCGGCAGAAACGGCGCAGGAGGAGGGGGAGGCAACAATCGCTCCCCCCGCCAATCCCCCGCCACCATTTTGGGCGGTGGCTGCTCGCCCCCCTTCAGCGCAGGGGCGTCACGCAACAAGCAGCGCAAGAGTCCAACAACAACATCGCCAACGCCGCTGCTGCTGCGCGCCTCGCCCCCCCATGCCCCCCTCATGCCCAATGCCTTGACGCACTTTGCGGGCAGCAAATGCTTCGATGCCCCAGCGCCGACTGCGCTGCCCAAGCCGCCGCAGCACTGGACCGAGGAGAAGCAGTGGCTGGGCGAGGGGGAGCGTGAGAGGGAGAGGGGACTATCCAGCAGCGCTGGGCCCACATTGCAGAGTCTGCTGCGCAGTGGCGGCGCAGGAGGGGGGGCAGCAGCAGCACAGCGATGCAGTGCATCCAGGTGGCAGCCGCAGGGGGGGGCAGGGTACATGCTCAAGTCGAAGCGCAATCTGCTAGATGATTTCGATACGCACAATCTCAAGTTGTTGCTGAACGTGCAGTCCTAACAGCCCGATTAAACCCCCCTTCCCCCACCACCACCACCCCTCGAATGACTCCACCCCCCGACCCCACAACAAATGATAACGCGATAACAGCTGAAAACAAAATCAACAAAAAGCAAAAATATAAAAATTGTAAAAAACTACAAACAAAAAAAAACCAAAAAAAAAAAGAAGGAAAAGAAAATGATTTGAACTTTTTTAATGCAAATAAAAAACAATTAAAGAAGCAGAAATAAAAATCGTAAATGTTTGTGATCTCAAATGTATCATAAAACAGAAGGAAGAAGGAAGCAGAAAGAAAGCGGAGAGCAGAAATTGAGAAGCTAAAAATAAAGCATAAAAAATAAACGAAAAGAAAAGCAGTAAAAAAATGGCAAAAAAGTAAACAAATGAAAAACAACAACAACGACGACAACAACAAGAGAAAAAGATGCAAAATTCGCCGAGCAAAGCAGGCGAGAGAGAGAGAGAGAGAGAGGGAAACGAAAGAGCAGAAAGAGAGAGAGAAGGAAAGAAGCAGAAAGAGAGCTGAAGTTAAAGTTCTATATGTATGCGGATGCTTCAGATACAGATGCAGATACAACTACACACACAGACAGACAGACACAGATACACACACACACACACATACAACTGAAGATTGTTTTATCAACGTGATACGCAAATAGACTTGAAAAGAATTAAAATAAAAACAAAACAAAACAAAAATCATAAATGTAATTGATAAGTAAAATTATAAATTATATAAAGAAGAAGATGGGGAGAAAAGGAGGAAAGCAGAAGAGCAAAAAGAAGAAGCAGCAAAATGTTTGTATATTGAATACAGCAAATCTGAACGCTAGAAGCGCCTATGTTTACTGATTAAATACCCCCCCTAGCGGACAAAATGTGCAACGTACCTTAAACAATAACAAAACAAACAATAACAAAAAAAAACTACATAAAAAACAGTGCAAAATGTTTAAACAGCATGGAAGCCCAAATAAAACAATAAAATAAATCAATAATAAAATAAAGTAAATAATAAAAATAAATAATAAAATAAAGTAAATAAAAGAAACAATCAAATCAAATAAATTAATAATTAAATATAAAATAAAAAGCAAAAAATTTACCACCCACCAAAACACAAAAGACTAAAACAAACGACTTTAAAGCAAAGCAGCAGATGATGGAAATCAAATAAAAAACAGCGAAAGAGCAGAGAAAACAACTAAAGAAGAGAAGAAGCAGAAACAAGAAACAAAAACAAAAAAAAAGCAAGCGCCGACGACAAACTCGAACCAAACGCAGCGCAAAATGCAACAAACTTGCCTAAAAAACTACAACAACAACAACTCGTAAAAAACTATCATAAAGAACTATCACCACTCAACGGCCTCTCTAGCTTAAGCTACACTGAAAGAAAACTAGCACGAACAACATCAACAGCAAATGAAAACCTTGCATTATTTTTACAACTATTTTTTTATTTTATCTATATTATTTAAACAAAAAAAACCAACCAACAAAATCATGGCTTTAAAAAACTACAACTAATTTACCGTATTGTATATAAAAAACAAAAGCTAAATTAAAATTCCGCTAAAATTCAAGCGCAAACATTTTATTTAGCTTTAATTGTATATTAAATAATTGTAAATAAATGAATTTGCGCTTAAAAAACATTCTAAAAAAGCAAATAATAATGTGCAACTTTGTGGCAATTTAGCGTTTTTTATAGAGTTGGAGAGGAACAGAGAAAACTACTTTTTATCGAGAGAGAGAGAGAGAAGATGCTGTAAAGAGAGAGAAGAATAAAGAGAAAAGCAAGCAGCAGCGTAATAATTGAACCCAGTACCTTATTTGCATTATTAGCATTTAATTAATTATTAATTGTTAATAATTAATACATGTAAATTATTTAAGTCCCCCCCCCCCTCTATCCCCCCTCCCCCTAAAACTCAACTGAAAGTTATTGTATTTTGCGTAGATAAAAAAAGCAGCGTGAGTTTTGTTGTTATTGCTGTCTTTTTTTTGCATTCTATACATTTTGTGTGATAAGAGAATTGATAAGAGATAACAGCAAAGATAAGAGAGAGCACAATATTTCTATTCTATTGCCAAAATTGAGTTTATACTTTAAATACAGCTAAAGTGATTCCAACTTAAACAAAACATGTTTCTCATAACAAATATCATAATAATAATAATAGCAATATAACAATAATAATAATAATAATAATAAATCATGTTAGTTTTTAAC
This sequence comes from Hypselothyrea guttata, assembly GCA_035045125.1. NCBI lineage: Eukaryota > Metazoa > Arthropoda > Insecta > Diptera > Drosophilidae > Hypselothyrea > Hypselothyrea guttata. The sequence goes on along the minus strand of JAWNNJ010000392.1, from coordinate 504,430 downwards.
GATTCAACAATTGTAATGAAAAGCCAAAAAAGTCATGCACTAAAGTTTTAGGTTTATAAAGAAAGCCAAGTTGTCATATATTGGTAGCTTTAATGCTTGTATACTTCAAGTTACTATATATATACACACACACACACACACACACACACAACAAACACACACACACACATGTATCATACATCTAGACTGCTAAGAGTATTTTATGCAAGACAACAGCGAAACTTCCCATTGTACCAACGAGCAGCGCTCGCAGGCATTAAATAAAAATCATAAATTAACTCTAAAATTCCCTAAAAAATAAAACCCAGCTAAGAGAGAGAGAGAGAGAGAGAGCGTAGAACTCGCGCAGAATTTTGCATTTTTTTAAAGCGTGTAAGCTATAAAAAACTCGAGTAAAAAACACACATTTGTTACTGAACGTCAATTTAAGCAAACAAAAAAAACAAGAACATAAAAAACAGCAAAAATACAACTCTGATATGCTTAAAAAAATGCCCCCCACTCGTACCCAAAAGGCAAAAAATTCGATTTCTCACTTAAAAATACCCTGTAATTTTTGCGCTGAGCTGCGCGTCGCCTTCAGCAGGCAGCAACAGCTGGCAAACTTTTAAATATAAAAAAATAATAATAATAAAAAATACACCAATCAGTACAAATTAATTATCATTTTAAAGTGCAGGGCAGGCGACATAAAAAACTAATTTAAAAAGCCGCCGATAAGCCAAAAAACTGTCTGCTAAAAAACGCGATGCGCAGCTGAATGCAAAAAATAAAAATAAATTTAAAAAGATTTAAAGCTCCACAAAACACATATACCCCACACTTTTTTAGGCCTGCCAGGTACGGGCGCTCAAATTCGATAAAAAATTCGTTTGAAAAACAAAACAAAATAAAAAACAAAGTGAATTCCTTACATTTTAACTTTCATATCAAACTTATCAGTTACATTTTCCAGCTAAATTTCTTTTAAAAAATTCATTTTTTACACTGACGTTTCAAATTGAAGAGAAAAGTTTCTATAAATATAATTTTTTTTAAAAGCGAGAGAGATTCGAATATTACTTTAATTTTATGCACATTTTTAAGCAGCGTTTAGAATTATATTTTTTATTTGTTTTTTAATTTCTGCATTGATCTAATTTACAATTTAATTTGCAATTTTTTGTGATACTTTGCTATATAATTTTAAATCCATATTTACACTAAAAAAAACAATTACCATAAACGGACCACAACAACAACAAACAACAACAACAACTCACAGCATTATAATTGTAATAAACAACAAACAAACAAACAAACATTTTGTATAAACTCTAAGCAATATTGGAATTGGAATTGTCTTAAAAAACCAAACTCAACTTGTAACATTTGAAAACGAAAAGAAAACAAAACAAAAGAAAAGAAAGAATATGAAAAATCAAAAAACAACCCAACCACAAAAAACAATAGCTAAAATAAACAATTGTACACGGCTTTCATAAAGTAATTTATCAAAGCTTTGTATGATTAACCAAAAAAAAAACCCCAAAACCTGACTTTTTATTATATTTGAAAAACTTTTTCAGCTTGAAAATTGATTGAGATTCCATAAACCGGTAAAAAACCTATTTGATAAATGGTTTAGATATCAACGTTTGGTTTTGGTTCCGGTTCTTTCTACCAATTTTCTCTATACCCGATTCGGTTCAGGTTTTGCTTTAATGTAAATACTTTCGAAACGGTTCGGTTCAAAACCGATTTGGATTTTTATATTATTTTATATATATAGTTTTGGTTCGGAAGCGTATGGTTCAGCATCTCCTACATTTGGTTTTGGTTTCGGTTCGGGTTCGTCTGAGTAAGCATTCTTTCTACCAATTTTCTTTTTACCCGATTCGGTTCAGGTTTAGCTTTAAAGTAAATACTTTCGAAACGGTTCGGTTCAAAACCGATTTGGATTTTTATATTATTTTATATATAAGTTTTTAGCATACAAGGTACGATTTTAAACTCCTTTTGGTATATAGTTTTGGTTCGGAAGCGTATGGTTCAGCATCTTCTACATTTGGTTCCGGTTCGGGTTCGTCTGAATATTACTTGGTTTTCAGTAATTTTGTTTAATTCCGATTCGGTTCAAGCTTCGCTTTTAAAGCCCATTCTATTTCAACTACCTGGCTCCGAACCGGTTCGGTTCAAACCCATTTGGCATTTCATGTTTTTTATAAATCGGTTTTCCGACTCCAAGTTACTGTTTCAAACTCCTTTTGATAAATAGTTTTATTTTAAAAACGTATGGCTTAATCGGTTTTGGTTACGGTTAAGGTTCGTATATTATTTCGTTTGCAGTAATTTTGTTTAATCCCGTATCGGTGAGCTTTTAAAGTAAAGTAGATTTCGGCATACCGTTTTAAACCGGTTCATTTTTTTAACCGGTTCATATTTTTTAACCTATGATGGAGCTATAAACAATGCAAGGAGAAACCAAAATCAGCAGCTGAAACGATTACATAATTTGATGGAATTAGAAATACCCTGAGCAACGCACAAAGGTGTATATAAATAGTAGAAATCGGTAATTTACCTTCTAAATATAGCTACCTAAGGTTGCAACAATAAATAGTTATCGGTTAGGCTATATTTCTTATTCATAGTTACAAAATATTTTTTGCATAATAGGCATGACAAACGAATATTACCCAACGACAGCTTCATGGGTGGTTTGCGAAACAGTGATAAAAAAGACTGGGAAAAAATATTTAAATTAATTACATTGCAATAATAGGAGAAACCAATAGTAAAAAATAAAATCGGCAGAAAATGCCCTAAATAATATCTTCATCTTCAGATCACAGCAAAAAGGATGCAGAGAAAAAAGGAAAAAAAAATAGTTCTTCCAAATTTCAGCACACAAATTCCCTCAAGATAGGAAAGGAAAAAAAGGATGCAGATAAAATTCCCTCTATAAAATGACCTTTTACATATATGCGAAAAAAGGAAAAAAAAATAGTTCTTCCAAATTTCAGCACAGAAATTCCCTCAAGATAGGAAAGGAAAAAAGGATGCAAATAAAATTCCCTCAACTAAATTTCCCCCACTTTAGATCGCATCGAAACGTATGTAGCGAAATTTCCCTCAACAAAATTTCCCATTTTTCATCTCAGATAATTTTCAGCGAACTTGTGCCGGATACGCAGCTCAAGCAAAAAAGCGACATTGAGCTTTTTTGTGTGTTTGAAAGGTAAATAATAAATAATAATAATATTAATTTTGTATTACTGTTAATTTAAAAAAAATAAAAATAAATAAATATTTATTTTAAATATTCTTTTTATAAAACATGAACTAGCTTTGAATAAAAAAATTTTCGCAAAGTTGGCGTTTGATGGATTTCTTCCAATTTTTTTTTTTATGTGTAAAAAATGGATTATTTATAAAAAAAAGCAACAAAGGCAACGCTGTTTCTAAGGCTTAAAGTCATGCAAATTCTGTTCGATATTGATGAAATAAACAATGAGACACAGATACATATGTACATACATACATACATATGTACATATGTACATATTAGAGCGATCTGCAAACGCTGGAAATTTGATGATTCATCGGACTCTTGGAAAAAAACAAAACCAAAACTAGTATTAACTTGGCATAGTTATGTTTGTATGCATGCGAACACGCGCACACACACACGGGCATAGACAAACTGGTAAATGTGTATGTATGTGTGTGTATGTATGTATGTATGTATCTGGTGGTTTCTCGTTGACAAAGACGCAGCGAGCAGAAAAAACTGTAAACGTGCCTCGCATCACCTTCGCCAAGCGCCCCGTCCCTCAAACGGCGCAAGAGCGAGACGGCAACAGCAAGAAAGCTACCACAAAGCAGAGGCCGAAACGATCGTGTTCAAAGTTGTTTTTGTTGTTTTTTCTTTTTTTTTTAGTTTTGTTAAATGCTGTCGCAAAACAAAAACTGGATTCACGCATGCGATATATATACGTAAATAAATATATACATACATATGTACATATATCTGTATGTATGTCTGCATTACATGCACAGTGTAACTTCTTTAAGTGCAGCTCTAAGCAGGTTTTTGGCAGATTTCAACATTTGATTGCAGATCGTTGAAGTTTGGCACCACTGTGCGTATGTATTTCTTTAAATTTGTATGTGTGTGTACGTTATTGTGCAAATTTCGGCCTGTTTGTAAGTTTATTTGTGTGTGTGTGTGTTTTCAATATGGCGTCCACGCAAAAAACAAATTTCATGCCTTGTGAAATGTAAATACCCACGTTTGTAAATATACAAATATGAACGTGTGTATGTATGTATTTTTGGCGAAATCTTTGCAGTTTATCAGTTAAGCACGTATGTATGTACATATTTATATTATATTATTAAAAGCAAATTAAAGTATGTACATACATATGTATGTAATTATTACATTATGCTGCCTTATACATACGCAACATTTACATACTTACAGTCTTAAGCACGTATGTACATACATACATACATACATATGTAGGTTATTTCAAAGCAAACGCATAAACAATCTCATTTTTGTTTTGTTTTTCTATTTTTTCTGTTTTTTTTTTCTTATTTGTTGCTGTTTTCATTTCGCGGCTGGCATTCTTCTTTTATGGCTTTGTGCTTGCGATAATTGCAATCAACAAGCAACGGTGCAGAGCAAACGAACAGTGCTGCCAGTTCAGCTAGTTTTATGACAGATCTCGCTTTTTTCTATGGTACACATTGTACACGTACAATAATAAATAAAAATACAAAAATTAATATATTATCATCTATTATAAGTGCACATACATATCTATATTCTTATAGGCCTAAAAGCTAGCTATAAAATTTCCAAAATAAATTAATTAGTGTTTAATAATTTTTTAAAAAAGTTAGTTTCCGTTTGCATCAGTTTCTAGTTTGTCTACCAAATGCTCTTCATAAAAAGCCAGATTTGACGGGAAAAAAGCGAACGCGGCAGCACTGCTTTTAAGGCATAGACACCGCGACGTTGACGTTGAGACGGCAAATGTTTGCGTATCGCTCTCCCACTGGCGCTCCCCCCACCCCAATGGCCGCCTACTGCCCACAGGCAGCGAGAGTTCACGTTGTTATTGTTAAGAGCAAAGAAAACGAAAAAAAGAGGCATAGGAGAAAAACTAAAACTGCAAAACAACATGACAAGCGTAAAATAAACGCGTATGCGTGTGTGTGTGTGTGTGTGTGTGTGCATCTGTAAGATATACAAACAGACACACTTACGCACTTACGTGTGTGTTTTCGTAAGTGCGTAACGCTGTGTGCGTGTGTGTGTACGTGCGTTACGTTACGTGCGATATACGCAAATGCTCAAAATATAAAAATAATTTTGTTCGTATGTATTTTATTGTTGTTTATGCGTATGCCTGTGCGCACAGCGTTGCCAGAAATATGAAAATTTACAATAAAAAAGAAAATAAATAAAAATGCACAAGAAAAAAAGTAAAACCAAATGCAATTAAAAAAAGAATTAAACATTTTCAAAAATATATTTTTAAATGGAATTCTTAAATTTATCTACACTGGCAACGCTGGCCCCCAGCGGCTTTTTCAAGCTCTGGAATAATTTATTTTTGCTGCGCAATTTCTACTATTGATTCCCTGTTGCTTTTTCTTTTTACGTTTTTCATTGTTTTTTTTTTTGTTTTGTTTTGCCGTCGTCGTCGTTTTTGGTTTTGTTTGCTTTTGCTTATTTTGCACTTTTTTTTGTTTTATGGCTGCTGTTGACGTCCGTTTGAATTTGATGCAAAATGCTTGTCATACATACAAACATACCTGCATACATACTGCACTTGAAAGAGAAGAGAAAAAGAAAGCTGTCCACATACATACAAACATATGCCATGGTTGCCACATTAAGCACAATGGTGTTTTTTGCTTGGTGTATTGGTGTTTTGTTTTGGCAACTGGCAACCCTGCATGTTTGTATGTCTGTATGTATGTAGGTATGTATGAGTGTGGCAATCAGCACATGTACTCAAAATGGCAGCCTAATCAAAACGCGAACTTATGTATAAACAAACGCAGATGGAAATACACTGAAAAAAATTATGCTTATTTAAAGATGAATATAAAGTATTTAATATATAGTAAGACAAACATAAGTAGCACCTCAAAATCAACCCCGAAAATGATCAATGAGGGAAGAAACATATTTATGTATCGATATATGTATGTATGTTCGTGTGTATGTATGTATGCATTACGTGTTTGTAATGCATTACGAGCCGCCATACGTTACGCGCCTTGACGTAAGCACATTGAGTACAATGACTTCTGCTGGCCTACGTGACAATTGGCATAACGTAAAGCGGCGCTGCAACAACGTAAGCCAAGTACGTTACGAAAAGCATCATAACGACATACAGACATGCACGTATCAAAAAGTATGTACATATGTATGTTTGTACAATCTACATATTTACAAATCAACACGTAAACACGTAAGGCAAGAGCAGGCATGAATTAGTGGAAAATTACAGCAAAATTTTACATTTGACGTAGTTGCATACATACATACAAATATATACATATATGTGTACATATATATATTTCATTTCAAAACTAGAACATTCCCAAGCTCAAGATAGACGCGTTGGCGCTTTTGAAACAAGCTTTGGAAACATTTAACGGTTATCTGCCACATTCAAAATAAAAGCTTTAGCAACACATACATACATACATACATACATACATACATACATACGTATACAGCATGAGTCACTTAATTAGAGCAAATATCATAATCAAAGGTAAATAAACATTTTTGTGTCTTGACTATTTGCCCAGGGGATTTTGTTGGGAACACGTTAGATACAATTGTTGGCAATACGAATTAAGCCAAGGGCAAATTGATAAAGTTAATATTTATGAAAGAAATAAAGCACATCGATTAGTCCAATTAACAGCAAATAAAAATAAATTGACTAAAATCTGTACAAATTACATGCGATATAAATAAAACAGGGAATTCGGTTGAAATCAAAATTCCTATTGTTAAATTTATATTTTATTTAAGGGCCAAATAATTGACAATAAGTAAATTTTGTGATAAATAAAATCTGAAATATTCTTATTGCTAAAATTTGGTTTTAAATAAGTCTTATGATATCAATTAAATTTATAACCGAATTTTATCTTTGTTTTATCAATTTGTTTGTTCAGGTTTTAATATATCCAGTAAACGTGAGCGATCAGTCGGACGCATTCCACTGTAGAATATCCAGTATTTTTCTTCGTTTTATTATTATTATTATTATTTATTATCGTTATTTGGGCATTTCCACAGTCGCGCACAAGACATTCGTACGCGTTCAAAGTAAAAAAACGGTTAAAAGGAAGCGATATTTTTTTCTTCTGAAAGGCTTAACATATAGCATTTAATTAGCTCTTTCATTGGTGGAAAGATTGATTTTGGGTAACTTTTCATTTTTAAGAAAATTGAAAAATTCAAGACATTTGTCACCGGAAGAAAATGGTAGTGGCATTTGAGGTCAACCAATTCAATCGCCAATATTAGCGAATCCAGTGGCAATATTTTAACGCAACAAATTTTAAACTCTTGTGCATGGATGCCTCTTCAAAATGGTTATGATTTTTTTCAAAGATGACTTGCATTTTTTTTTTTAATTCAATTTAAAAAAATTGTAACGTGACATTTGGCACGTGACCATTTTTATGTTATGTTTTTGTTATTGTTGTTGTTGGAAAGTATTTAAGGAACAAATGGTTATAATGTTTTTAAATTGACAAAAATAATTGGAATTATTTATTTTTACATAACAGGAGTGATTTTGAAAACAAATGACTGAGCATGATGCTTCTGTTTGAGAAGCTGTTTTCAAAAAAAAAATGCCCTAAAAAACGTCAAAATGACAAAAAATGCGTTTTCGCGACTTTGCATTCGAATTTTTTGAAAACTATAATAGATTATAATAGATATTTTCAAATCTGTTAAATTTTAATATTTCTTAATGTTAAAAATGTTAAAAATATCATTTTTAAGAAATTTTAATTTTTGGCCCCGGTGGACCTTTCTGTGGAAATGCCCATTTATAGATTTATTTAAAAATTGATCATCTATTTTGCATCTTTCATAATAAAAATTGAGAATATCTCCAAGTAAATAGTGTAAGTCATTCACCCTTATAGCTTAGAATTGGGAATGGTCAGGGGAATCCCGCAGAAAGGCTGAAATAGTAAACAATTTTGAATACTTAACGGCTGGAATTTCTTCATTAGATTGTTTTTAAAGCGGGTTCCAAAATTGTACTGCCATAAAACCATTAAATAAATTTGGGACAATATTTTTATGAGGTTATAAGTTCTAAAATGTTAGGGATGAATGGCCTTTTCGAAATCTCCACTGTAACTAGGCATCATTCCATAATTCCCATGCTATTCGAAGTGCGACCCACGTGATCTATTGTATCGTCTAGCTGGGTTCATCCAGATTCGACCCCGTCGACTGCCGCTTGACATTCATTGAGTAGTAAATGCGAGCTGATAAGTAATCAAGAAACTGAATACTCGCGCTCTGTGGGTCCCGATAAGCGCCTGGGGATGAGTATTATTTGTATATATACATCTATATACTACAAACAGATGGTGTGATCCGTCTTGTTGGATGTGAATAAAGAATTGAGTTCAGTTCAACATTTTCCAGCAACATTGCAAGATGCCGAATACCCAAACAATTGCCTTTTGCCTGGTGCTGAGCATTTGCTTTCTATTAAAGCAAAATCAGGTAGGATATCGCTTGAGTTATAATTATATATAATCCGTATGTAAACATTATATAACTTCGAAAACAAACAATCAATTTTCGAAATTTGGGTATTTCTATCAAGTTCCATCAAGTGAAATTGGTTAAGACTTAATTTAAAGACAGTATCAAGCCTAATTTGTGAAAATCGGATAATGATAATAAAGTTATTGATTTAACGTTTCCAAAACTGGTTTATTCAAGTCAATCGGTTCACAATTGGCTAAATTATTGAATATAAAATATTCCAAATTTCTTATTGTTTTTCATAAAAACGCAATTCGTACATATTTTAAATTAAATTGTCTTTAAATTTATTCTAAACAAATATTTCTGAAACAAACTAGATAAAAATGTCAAATTTTTGAGTATTTTCCAAGTTATTCAATGTTTAAATAATATAATAATATTCTAAAATTTCCGGAAATCTTGCAGGCCAATGTGATATTTCACTTCTCGCTGGACTTCAATGTTAAAGAGCCGTTAAACTCAACGGAGTCCATCAACAAAACCATTACGGTCCACAACAATCACGTAACCATTGAGGACAATAATAATAGTGCGCCCTCGTCGGAGCAGGGCCTCTACAGCGATGCGGCCCTGGAACTGCTGGGTGGAACGCAACGCGCGGTGCAGCAGCTGAATGTGGAACTAGCGCCGCTTGTGGGACGTAGCAACGATCTGGCAGGACGTCTGAAGCAGACGTTACGTTACGTAAACGATGTGGATGCCAGCCTGGAAAATGGAACGTATCCACAGCATGTGGATCTCTTGCGCAAGTACGTAAGACTCGTGGAAGGGCTGCGCACTGGAGGCGCACGCACGCTGGAATTCGTGCTGCTCAAGCTGGCGCTGGAAAAGTACGAGCTGCTTTCCAGGCAGCAGCAGGTCTCGGATTTCCTGCTGCGAGCCGATCAGGCCTGGAACAGATTCAAAGCAACTCAAACTGTGCTGGCAGATACCACGTGATTCTACAGTTAGACATAATCTAAGTTTATTCTATATATATATATGTTATATATATGTATGTATATATTTGTACTTGTAGTTAGGGCTATTATTAGTTAAAGCATAAAAGACAAACACCTCACACAAAGGACTTCCTGTTGTTCGCTTCGGTTGCACGCGGCGACTCGGCATTGCGGCAGGTATATGTGTGCACTGAGAGAAATCTTCAATGCATTTCCAATTTGAATGCAAAAAGAGAAGAAGAAAGAAAATAAAAAATGCATTTAATTTGAATAATAAAAGAATAAAAATAGAATAAAATGTATATTAAAAAATAATACAGAATTTTGTTGTATCATTTTTTAGGTTTGAAATTATTTTGTATTCACGAGAAAATTATTATTTAGCACTTCTAGATGGCGCCACTAAAAATGTATTCTTATAAAACTAGAATTTAAATTTTTATTTTTGAAAAAATTAGTTTTTTCCTATTTGAAAAATTCATATACTTGTTTCTAATTCGAATACATTAGGTATACGAATTTTTTATTATTATTTAATATTATTATATGAAATTATACAATTATGTAGTTGTTAATATTGCCAATTCTTAACGCTTTTAGAATGCAGTTTTCCCACTGTGTAGTATACCAGAGCGAAGCAAAGAGTAAAACGTCATTCATCTGACCCAAATCTCCCTCTGGGACTTGGCTTACGTTATCCGATTCGAAACGATTCGGTTCTCAGGTAGTCGAAACAAAACCCAACGACGCATAAATTGTAACGATCGGCAGCTGCAGACGGCGCAATGTAGGGTTCGCTACCCTCCCACCACCGTCCTGGAATTCCTGAAACCAGAAACTACCACAAAAAAAAAAAAAACAAAAAAAATAACGGTCATAAAAAATGCACAAAAAACACTTCGCATGCGGGCACAGAAATATGTATATGTATGTGTAATATATAAATATGTATGTGTATAGATCGTTTCTGATTTATGTATGCATTTTACACCCTGAGAAAGCCTATTTGAACGCCTGGATCTCAGCAACTACTTAAGGTAGGATAACCAAATTTGGAATGTAGATATATGTGTACCATACGCAGATCAAGCTTATATCAAATTTCGAATGTCACGCCCACATTGCGCACGAATCAACAAAAACCCTTTAACTTGTACAATTTTGTATTTAGAAAGATATTATTTGGCAAATATATTCAACGATTTGATAACTAACTACGCTCAAAAGCGCAATAGAATCTATTGATAAACACAAAAATTATTAAAGAAATAATATTATGTGCTCTATCTCTTTCGCTTCCTTTTAGAGCGACTGTCGAAGCACGTTTGGAATGAAAGAGAAAGCATTACTACTAAGCAAGGTATTCTACAGTTGAGTGCGTTCTACAGATCGGCCTTTTATTTGCATTTATGGTGTTGATCCTACATCCTCTAAATTAAAGAAACATATTGAATTTAACTTATTGTTCCATTGCATTTCAAATTTCGATAGCAACACAACGGTCAATAAATGCAAATGCCAGGGCAGACAAAATGCATATCGATATTTGAAGTGCACTAAACTGCGCTTAATATATCGATAAAAATAAACAACTTGCTGACTGATTTATAAAAATATTATATTTTAATTTGCTGATAAGCTTAGCGGGTTTATACTTTTGTAAATATTATTTACATTTATTTTATAAATATTAAAAACTAGTATAAGTCAAATTTTGCTAATCTAAATTAAACAAACAATAAATGCAGTGCATTGTGCAATTTCATTTCAAATTTCGATAATAACGAGCGATAAGCGCCAAGCAAAACAATGCAGCTGCCAGGGCAGCTGAATATATCGATATGAACTACGCTTTTTGAATGCAAGCGATAATAAAACAGTTTAATGGCAAATTTCTTGTTTTAATTTGTCAATTATAATTTATACATTTAATTTAAGCACTAACTTTAAAGCTACAGTTGCAGTTCTGTTTGTCAGTTTGGCGCCTTAAATTGGCGAAGTATTTTTAAGACCTCGATTTTGAATTCCAATTTCTGGTCGCTGCTCATGCGCTGCATATCGGGCTTGATGCTATCGAAAAATGCCTGATCAGCGTCCAGGTTATCGTTATCGGACTTGAAGTTATTGGCGGCATTAGGCGTGTTTGTTGTTGTTGTTGTTGCTGGGCAGTTTGTGGTGTCCAAAACGGAATGTTGGCTAACGGGAGACAACGTATTTTGTGGCGGGATTTCCTCCGATTCTCGACGTCTTTTTACCGGAGTTCGTAGGCTTCGAAGGGGTTTTTGGCGTTTTGCTGTGCCTTTTGGCTGCTGCTTTAGCGGCTGCTCCTCCTCGTCCTGCTTCACGTTGAGCAGAAAGCTCAGCTCCCTCTCATAGATGTAGGAGGCCCGCGAAATCTCCTCCCCGCTCTGCCGCAGCCTGTGAACGCGCAGATAACTGTCCCTCGTGTTCTTCCAGCGTTTCAGCAGAGTTATGGCTGCCGGGGAGATATATTTATTAATAATTATGCAAATAAACAGTAAGGATGGACTACAGTCGAACGTAACCTGTCGGTTAGCAGCAGACCCTGAAACAAATTTCACTCAAAATCGGGCAAATTTTCAGTTCAATATCTTAGCTGTTTCTTATCAAGTCTTTATTAAATTTACAAAATCGGTTTAGAATGCCAAACTTTACGTACATCACAATTTACAAGTCTGTAGCTTTAATAGTGTGGCCACTGTGGTTTTTTGAAGTTAGCGGGTAGTGGAGGGGAGGTATTAAAATTCTAAAACAAATTTGGGCAGCGTGCAGCATTCTAAATACCAAAAATGGTTTCACTCGCTCTTATGGTTTACGAAATCTAGGTGGCTGCTACGGTTTTTTTGCGATTTGAAGTGGAAAAGGGGGAGATATCAAATATCTAAAATTAACTTGATCTGCTTACGATATTGAAGAACCTACATACCAAAAATGGTGTCTCTAGCTCTTATAGTTGTCGAGATCTAGGTTTTCCTAAAGACGGACAGACGGACAATAAAGCCATATCGCATCAGCTTGTCGTTGTGATCAAGAATATATATACTTTGTAGGTTTTACAACGATTGCCTCTTTTTATTTGCACTAACTCAATATACCCCATTTGTGATGTTTTAATGGTACAGGGTCCATAAAATGTATAGCTTCTGGTCTTACCAATTTCCTGCCTCTCGGCCACATTGGCCGCCTCGAAGCTGCTGCACAGCTGTTGGCCAATTTGCTGCCAGGCCTGATCGCGCAGCTCGCGATTGTGGAAATTCTCGTGGTCGCGATCCCAGATGATGTGCTGCTTCTTCACCGCCTCGATGAAGTCGTACATGGAATAGCGGAAGTTATTGCCCGCCGTCTTCAGCACTTTGTGATTTCCCATTGCCTCCTCCTTCTTGTTTTTAGTTTTCTTACTTTTGTTTATGCGGCGTTTTTCTCTCTCTCTGTGTGCGTGTGAAAACGCGTGCGTCCACAACGTGCTGGCTACAAAAACAGCTACAAACTGCGGCGAGACGCGTGCGAAAAACGCTAGCAAAGCGCACTACAATCGCTAATGGCGTTGCCAGACTGTTGCAAAAAGCACAGCGTAAAAAACATTAAAATGTATAATTCAAATTACAGATACAAATTCTTGATTTTCGCTTAATAATCGAAAATTAATTCCATTTTCCGTTTTTAATAAGGCGGTTTTTATTTTCTTTATGCGCTGTTTCTGTATGCCTATGTGTGCGTGCGAAAAACGCTAGCAAAGCGCACGGCAGTCGCTAATGGAGTTGCCGGACTGTTGGAAAAAGAAGGATTTGGCTTAAGAAAAACAAAAATTATATTTCTTCTGAAAAATAACACAATACATCAAAATTTCATTTGTAGTGTTTTTAAAAAATATTCTTTTTTAAATTTATTATTATCATTTCATTCACCAAAATGTAAAATTCAAATTGCAATAAAAACCCGCATTTTGAGTGTTATGAAAAATATTCTTTCATTTGTGTTTTATTATTAATATTTTTATTAGGTCAGGGGAGTTAGGGGATAAATTGTTCAATGGGTGCAACAACGGAGCTTCGGCTTATGACCTTTAATACATAAGTGATTTTTTAAGTTAAAACAGAAGAAATGCAAATGAAATGTGAGTTTTTGTTGATGCTGTTGTTTTTCGCATTCGATTGCTTCAAATTAGATGAATTTTAATTATATTATAATTATTATTATTATTTTTATTGGGGGTTTGTTTCGGTTTTTACATGGGCCTGCCCATGCCGCGACCCATGGGCATGCCACCTCCTGCCATGGGGGCTTCCCCGGCCTTGGGACTCTTTATTGTCTCGTCGACGGAGAGGATCATGCAAGCGGCTTCAGCGGCGGCCGTCAGGGCGTTGATCTTGATAATCGAGGGCTCCCAGACACACTGCTCGTAGTTATCGGAAATATCCTCCTTGGTGATATCGACGCCGTACCACTGACCACCTGGAAAATAATCAATAGAAAATAATATTTTTTAGTAAAAAATTTATATATTTAAAAATGCTATGTAATTATTAAAATTTATAAGTCAATTGAAAACGTAAAATAAATAGCAAATGAGATAATAATCAAATTATATAAAACTATAAAAATTCAAGAAAAAAATTAATTAATATAATTGTACAATATTAGAAATAATCAATAATAAATAACTAATTTATATAAACAATTAATTAAATTGTAAATAAATAATTAAAACAGAAATAATAAGCAGTATTAATCGCACGCCAAATATATCGCCTGCACGCGCATCTCTGGCAGCGATTTTCAATTTGCGACGAGCTGGCAACGCCGCGCCAAAATGCCCGCGCAGTAGAAAGAAACGCAAACAGTCGCGACTACCCCGGGCGAGTGAAAGAGCACACCGTATGGACGCTGGCAGTCGAACGAAAGAGCTGCCAAGAGAAGCACGCGCTTTGCATGCACGAATAGAAAAGAATAGAAAATAAAGGAAATTATAAAAATAACAACAAAATGTCGACGGGAAGGAAACGCAAGCAGCAGCTGAAGCCCAGGCAGGACGTGCAGCGGTCGCCGGTGAAGCGGCAGAGCCTGGACGTGGGCAGGGGGGAGGCGACGCTTTCCAGCAGTTATCCGCTTGCAGATTACGACTGCGAGGACATAAAGCCCGATCTAACGGAACTACAGCTACAGCTGGCAGCAGCAGCAACAACAACAACAACAACAACGACGCCCAAGACAGACAAGGAAGAGCAGAGCAAAGCGGAATTGGAGGAGCTGCAGCAAAGCGACTCCGATGAAGACGGATATTCGGAAATCAATGCCAGCACAAGCGAACTCTTTTGTGAAGGTAAATATTTATATATGTATATATATACATATATATATATAATACAGGGTGCGTCATCTTTAATGGCAACAACCGATTTTCATTTTGTAATACCCTGTACCCATTGAAAATGAGTAAAAACAGGGTTAATAATTATGAACTACACTAACCTTAAAAACTATCGCTAGCAATGCTAAAAATATCGATTTACAACTATAAATTTAAAAAATTTCGATATTTTGGTATAACAAAAAATCGTTATTTTTAAAATGCTGCTATAGTATTGAGTTTGAGCAGCAATCGATAAAAATTGTATCGATTTAATCCAGGTTATGAATTACAAAAATATATAATAAAATACAATAATAAAAACATTAAAATAATAAATTTTCAAAAAGACAAGTGAAAATAAAACATAAAAAATATAATTAAAATTGAAAAAAAATAAATAAATAAAGTACATAATAATATAATATCCAACTTAAAATAAATTGAACAAAATACATTGATAAAAAAAAATAAATCAAAAATAAATATTGCAAAATAAAAAAAAAACATTTGCACAAAGTTATTAACCCTGTTTTTTCCCATTTTTTAATGGGTACAGTGTATAGAAATATCCAAAATGATAATATTTTATAGTTGTTGCACCCTGTATGCACTAGATTTAGTTATATTAAATATAAATGTATAATAAATGCCGTTATTCCCAGACGAATCGGACGACTTTGATGCGGAGTGGAGCGAGGTGCAGCTGGAGCCCCGCCTGATCTTTCAGTTCGCGCCCCCCGGGCAGAAGACGGGGTTGCAGGTGCCCAAGCACCACTGCCCCCTCTACTACTTCAATCAGCTGCTGGGCAAGCGGGGGGAGTTCTTCAGCCAGCTGGCAAGGGGCTGCAGTGGAGGGGGAGGCGGGGAAGCCACCACTGCAGAGGAGCTGGAAATTTTCATGGGATTGTCTCTGTTGATGAGCGACATGAAGCTGCCACAACTAAGCGATTACTGGACTCAAGGGGCGTACTACGGATTCCGGGGATTCTCGGATAAAATGTGCCTAAAGCACTATCAGCAGCTGCTGCAATCGCTGAGCTTCGTGGAGCTGGAGGGGGGAGCAGCTTCTACCTCCGAGGCTGGCAAGCTGATCAACTTCTTTAACAGCCGCATGTCGCAGCTGTATGTGTGTGGCGAGGAGCTGGTGTTGCATGCCCCCATACTGCAGTGGAAGGGCAGCTTTAGCTACCAGAATCAGCTGCCCCATAGGCAGCGCAGCCACGCCCAGCAGCTGCATCTGCTGAGCGAGCAGAGCGGACTGATCGTAAGGATGCTCCTCGAGTCCCTACCCGAGCAGCAGCCCCCCCGCAACAGTCGCCAACTGGCCATGCAACGCAGCGAGCTCGCCTTGGAACTGTTGCAACAGCAACTGCACCATGGCCACAGCGTCTACGTCTGCAAATATTACGGAAGTTATGGATTGGCCCTCGCTCTATCCCGATTGGGCACCTACTGCAGCGGCATGCTGGACAGGAACCGTTATGGCAACAGCAAGGCCTTGGTGCATCATCAGCTGGGGGCGAACTGCATTGCCACCCGTTACGCTGCCACGCCCCTCATGATGGCCAAGTGGCGGCGGCGGGGCGAGAAGTGCGCCTACTTCTACAGCTCCGACTGCCTCGCCATCTACGCCAAGGAGATGTCCATGCAGAAGATCAACGCCAGGTACGCATGCAAATCGACACTTATCGATATCAAGTATCGATTTCTTATCGGCATTTAAATCGACAACATTTATCAAGAGTTTTACTAGGGATTTAAATCCATAAAATTTAATAGTTTTTTTTTTAAATATTTAAGAGTTATAGAAGGGATTTAAATCGACGAAATTATATAGATTTTAATGGTATATTCAAGACCCAATTCATATCGATAAGGTCTATGAAATTTTGACTGAATATTGAATATTTTGAATTAACGATATGAAATCGACAAGATTATTTCAATATATATCGATCAAAACTGTCGGATATATCATCGACAACCAATATCGATGTTATTCGACATATCGTTGTTAACATTTCAAGCATCTTTTAAATAGTAATATATATCGATATATCGTTGTTAACATTTCAAGCATCTTTTAAATAGTAATAACACATTTTAATGTTTTAAATTTGAAACGTTAGGAAATCGACAATATATCAAAAATATCTATTTTCTCCTAAATTCATATATTTTTCTAATAACGATATTTTTGCTATTTTTGATACCAGGCCCAAGCTCATACAGCAGCTGGAATTTCATCTGAAGGCGAACCAGGCAACGCGTCAGCTGCTAATCGAGTATCAGCCCAGTGCTGGGGGCATGCAACGTCAGCAGCAGCTGTTGCTCTATCTGTTGAATCTGTTCGTGTTCAATGCGCATCTGTTGTACCTAGCGAATGCTCAATTCACACGCGGATATCCCCAGCAGGGGGTGACGAAGCTAAAGACCTATGCGGAGTTTCGCTCTGCTATCATTAAATCGTTGCTCAAGGACGACTCGGTTGCAGCTGCCTCCCCTACCCTCAGCCTGCCCCTCTCCACCAAGCCTGTTCCGATATCCACTCC
Source organism: Hypselothyrea guttata (assembly GCA_035045125.1). Lineage (NCBI taxonomy): Eukaryota > Metazoa > Arthropoda > Insecta > Diptera > Drosophilidae > Hypselothyrea > Hypselothyrea guttata. The sequence continues at coordinate 486,736 of JAWNNJ010000392.1, read as the reverse complement.
GTCTCCTTTGCCCACTGCTCGTCGATCAACCGAAGCCAAACACGAGCTGATCTTCGTGCAGCAGAAGAGACGCAAGAACTGCCAGCATTGCAACAAAACCGGCATGTTGCAGTTCACCAAATACATTTGCAACAGCTGCCCCAACATGCCGGGACTCTGCAAGGATCCCTGCTTCCAGCTGTGGCACGAACAGCTCAAGAAGATGAACTAAGCCGAACCAAATACAAATCATGTTGAGAAATCGTAACATTTAATAAATATAACGTGTGAAAAGCGCACATCCCGCCTCTATTTTAGTGTTATAGGATCGGGGGATTGTTAACCTTTTTTGGGATAACATAAATCCCCAGGGAAATTCTCAAATCTCTGCCAGATGGAATAGACGGCTGAGCAATATGGGATAGAGGCATCTTCTCGAGGTAAAATCGGGGATAGAAACACCTAAAAACAGGGCTGTCAAAGGGGTTTAAACCGAACCGGTTCGTAGGCGGAATTTCGTATAGTCCAGGAATAGAACCAATAATAGCAGAGCAGCAAATCGGTTTCGGGAGCGGAATCTATAATTTAGTTCTGGAACATTTAATAGCAGAGAAGCGAATCAGATTTGAACTACTGGTTTGACATGACGAAATTTATTTTACTTTGAACTAAACCCTAAGCCGAATAGGACATTAAAAAAAGCACTGAACTTTCAAACGGCTATAACAACTTTACAGCTTATGGGGTTTGTGAACCTTTCCTGGAATGTCATGTATCCCTAGAGCAATTCTCGAATAAAAACTAAGTTAATAAGCAATTAACGAAAGAGATACAGGAATCTTCTGAAAATAAAATATGGGACAGAATAGCAGAGCTACAAACTGTTTTTATCGAACCGACTTGAACCGGAATGAATGCAGGAACAGTAACACTACTTAGAAGCAAACCTTGAACCAACCTTAGTCGAACCCTAGTTTGAACCTAGTTAGCTAATCGTGAGAATCTGTGCACTCACCTTGAGCATGCTTCTGGCGCAGCTTGTTGAGAATGTTGGTCGCATCGAATCCGGCATTGTCGCACAGCTGACGAGGTATTATCTCCAGACCCTTGGCAATCGCCGCAATCAGCAGCTGCTCCTTGCCGGCAATGGTGCGGGAATAATCCCGCAGCAGCTTCGACAGCTCCATCTCAATGGCACCGCCTCCAGCGACGACCGAGTCGTGTTTGATGGTGCGACGCACGATCATGATGGCGTCGTGCAGCGAACGCTCGGTCTCCTCCAGGAACTGCTCGGCACCTCCTCGGAGAATCAATGTGCTGGTCTTGGCATTGGGACAGCCTGGGGAGTAAAGAGTTTGGTTAGAAGACGGTAAGTTTGGGGCAGATTGTGAATATAAATTTTATAAATATTTAAATGTATTCTTTATTGTGAAACTCTCGATGGCCGAACTCTTGTTAGCCGAACTCTCATTGGCCGAACTCTTGCTGCCCAACTCTCGATGGTCTAATTCTCGCTGGCCGAACTCTAACTGATGCAACACTCGCTGGCCCAACTCGCGTATGCCGAACACTTATTGGCCGAGCTCTCACTGCTCCAACTCTAGCTAGCCGAACTCTTGTTGGCCGTATTCTCGTTCAATTTTTGTAGGCCAAAATGTCAATGATGGAGCTCTCACTGGTCTTACTCTCGATGACCGAACTATTGTTGGCCGAACTCTTGTTGGTCGAACTCTTGCTGGCCGAACTTTCGTTGGCTCAACTCTAGATAGACCAAACTATCGCTAGCCCAACTCTCGCTGTACGGACAGCCCAATTTTTGTAGGCCGTACTCTTGATGATCGAACTTTCGCTGGCCTTACTATCTTTGGCCTTGCTCTCGTTGGCCTAATTCTCTTTGGCCAAACTCTCGTTGATCTACTTCTCGCTGGCCTTACTCTCGCTAGTCTATAAAATGTTGTGATCACATTCACAAAACATTGAAATGTTGTTCCATTTGTGCTCGTCTGTAATCCGACTCACCTTGGAATAGATTGAAGCGTTCTCCGCCCACTTGACGCTCCTCGAAGTGCTCACAGAGACCCAACACACTCGGCTTGATGTCGTTGGCGGTGGTCATCACCGCCCCTCCGCAAGCCTTCATGGTGCGCTTGAGATCTTCCTCGGGTACACGTCCGGCGCAGAACATGTCGCGATCTGCGAAATATTGTGTGGCCACATCTCCGATGGGCAGTTTGGAGAGCACTACATTGGCGCCGGATTCGTGGATTTTGGCGAGTTTGTTGTAGAGTATTTGCCACTCGGCATCGACGACCTTCTGGTACTCCTTGACATTGTCCACACGGATCTCGGCATTGTCGCGTTCCGCCTTCAGTTCCAACTCGATGTTGAGCAGTGCGATCTTACAGTTCTCATAGGATTTGGGTGCCATCTCGAAGCCCGCATAGGAGAAGGTCTTCTTGAAGGCAACACCGGAGATCAGCATCGATTCCTCCAAAGAACCGCCCGTCACCTTCTTGATACCAATCATGTTCAGAGGCAACAGCTCATCCAAAGAGAGCACAGCCTCCACCACAATCTTGGAGAAGAAATCACGCTGTTGATGGATCAGTTTCGATGACATCGCGGTCGCCGAGCACTTCTCGAGGAGAGCCCTCTGCTCCTCCTTCGATTGCTTCTCGATGTGTACCGCCATCTCGTTGATCTTCTCCATGCACAACTGCAGGGCCTTGCGTATGGCCTTGATCACAACCCGGGGGTGCACGCCCTCCTCCACGAAGGGTTTCACCTGCTTCAGGAACTCCCCAGCCAGCAGCACTACCGACGTGGTACCATCGCCCACCTAGAAAGATATTTCGTTTAGTTGGAGTGGAATTTGCAAAGGTTTCATCAAATTAATCGATATCGTCGATAGTTAGCAACCGATTAGTTGAGGCAAACCTTAGTTAAATTGGGATTTACGAAAGTTTATGCAAAATAATCGATATCACTATAGGTATTATTGATAGCTATTAAATAAATCTATCAGATATTGATCGGCTTGCATTAGTTTTATTGACAGAGATTGTTATTTAGATTAATCGATTATTATCCAGGGCGATTACTTATGGTAACCATAGTGTAGGGATCATATGAATACCCTTATTGATAATTGGGATAGTTTGGGTTATTATACCAACATTGAGAATAACATTTGTTTTGATGACAAATTATTTTTAAGTAAGCCGATTAATCGATTGTTATCGTTGACGATATATATCGATTGCCAGGACTACCACTCACCTCAGCGTCCTGTGACTTGGCGATGTCCACCAAGGTTTTGGCCGCCGGATGTATGATCTCGAGCAGCTTCATGATGGTCGCACCGTCATTCGAGATGGTCGCCTTGCCCTGGGCGTCCACAATCAACTTGTCCATGCCCCTGGGGCCCAAAGTGGTGCGAACGGCATCGACAATCGATTGGCAGGCATTGATGTTCGATATCAGCTGCGGCTTGCCCTGCGATGTATCGGTGCCTTCCTTCAGGAGCACAATTTGTGGCTGCTACACATACCAATGCAAATAAAACAAGAAACAAGTTAATAAAACAAAATTAAAAAAAAAAAAAATGCGTCAGCTGCTGTCGATTTATCGAGAAGCTTCTGTTTTTTGTAGGTTATGTTTAATGTGCCGCATGATGCACAATTGCATTTCGTTGCAAACACTGAATTAATATATGTAAATGTAATTTACTTTAATTAATTTATTAATTAAAATGTTTTAATTTTTTTTAATATCACGTGTTGGCCGCTGAAAATTAATTTTCGATTTCTTTTATTTGCCAGCCGTGTTTTGACTTGTTTTATTGTTTATGCACTTATTTACGCACGTACTAACCATATTTAAGTGATGTTATTTGCCGTTAAACGTTAATTTTAGCTAAAACAAGCAATTTTGTTAGCAGACAGGCGGCAAGGCGATTGCTCTTCACGTTTTCCGCAATGAGTAAGCGGCAGGGCTGCAGGCCAACGATAACCTCAGCGATAACACAGGGCTGCGCAAATATCACTATTGTTTGGCGATAGTTGCGTGCGTGCTGCCATATCGATAGCCGAATTCGCCCAATAGCCAATTCGCCTGTGTTGTGCCGACATGTTTATTCAAATTTAAGGCGCCAAAATATGAGTTTTAAATTGTTGGTTTGTAATTGAAGTAAAAACAATGTAAATATGTTTATATAGTAAAATAAATATGTGAAATGTGTACTTTCTTTTAATTAATTTATAATATATAATATAAAATATAATTAATGTAAACTTATAAAAATTGATAAATAAAAAGGGGATAATATAAAAATATATGTACGTCAGGTATACAAAACTATTTGGAAAATTTGGCTAAATTATTTAAATTTTAAGTAAATGTTTCGATTAAAAAAAAAACAAAGTTTGTCAAGTAGCCTTATAGCCTTATAGTATATGTAAGTGTTCTAAGTGTATTTCGAATTGTCCCCCTTTAGTTTTCGTTGAAACTTCAAATATAGATAAATATTTCTCTTGCTATTTATATAAATTTGGCGATCTTCCACTCATTGCACGCAACATAGATGGGCCGTAAAGTATATTCCATTTTCGAAATTGTTGCGTTGGTTTTTCAGTTTGTTCTGATCGCTCAACTTGAGTGAGTTGTTCCCACGAGCAGCGAAAAATACAAATTTACAAGAAATATATAGTATATATACATATATTTAAGAAGAAAAAACTAATTAGTTTCACCTAAATCTAATTCGGTAACAATGGAATTGGAATTTTAGTTGTAGCGAAATATGTTTTAAGTATAAATTGTGCAACGATTACGAAACTCTAAACTACTAAAAAGAAGTCGGAGTAAGAAAATGTAAGTGGGTAAGGAAAGCAGTAAGTAAGGGGACTATTATGCCCCACAATAGATCTATTTGTGTTCTAATTGTATACACAGCGCGAAAATTGGTGTTATAATAGTTTATGAATAAGAATATAGTAGAAAAAGTTTAATGTATTTTAAAATTAAAAAAAAAGAAATAAAAACTCCTTAAACTAATATTTTAACACTCTAGTATATTCAATTTTGATCCAATAAAATGATTTCATTTTATTTTTTTTTAATTTAAGGTGTTTAATAATAATAATAATAATAATAATAATAATAATAATAATATACTATAATAATATATAATAATAATAATAATAATAATAATAATAAAATAAAACTTTTTTTTTGAAAAGTCCAAGTTCTAAGAAAAAATTTCCCGATTTCAAACTTTGAGATGTTGTCATTTCAGTTTCATAATTTTTTTTATTTTATGTCAATTTATTTATTTAATGTCAATTACGACTAGTCGGCAAAGAATTTAAAATACAAATTAACAGTAAGTATACAATTGAAATTAATATCAATAAAATTAAAGGATTATTTGGTAATGTTTAATTGGAGGAATGAAATCCATTCAATGGATTAAAACTTGTTTTGATCTAAAATAAAATAAAATATTTCTTTATAGATTTCAATGTTTTTTTATATAAAATATTTTGATATAATTAAATAGATTTTAACAAAATAAAATAAAAGATAAAATTGTATATTTTATTTAATGTTATTATATACATATTTATTTTTGCTAAAACTCAAATTCAATTTTTTACGAGCTTATTAGTGAGTTTTTCTCACTGTGCACAACAGTCAGCGCCTCGTTAAGCTGTTGTCATTAAATTTATGTATCATTTGTAAAGTTTCAGCTGTTGCCAGTTTTCCCCCTTCTATAACTTCCCCCCTTCCCCCTTTCCCAGACTGGTTGCTAGGCCTGCACATGGCATTGTTTTTGTTATGAAATGCAGTCAAAACAAAATGCTTAAGATTCAATCAATTTGCCGCATCCGGCAGCAAAAGGAAAAGTTCTTAAAGCTTTTCCCTAACGCCCCGCACAGTCGGAGGCAATTGACCTCACACACACACACACGCACAGAGTGCATGCAATAAATGCCAAAGCTTTCCGGGGGCTTTAATTGAACAAAATGGGAGAAAAGCGCAAGAAAGCTCGGAGCTTCGGTTTAGTCAATCGGTGTCCGACCGAAACGAAAGATCTCTCGCTAAGCAGAACGAAACTAGCAACTAGAATAAATTAATTAAATAAATTAATAAATCAATTAAACTCAATTAAATTCCGAGCAACTTTAGCAGTAGCCGTAATATTTTCCACCCAAAATATAGAAAATATTGAAAGGCTATTTGTAACAACGACAAAACGACAACGAAAAGTGAACAAAAGTTAAAAGCAAAAACGTTTTTCAAGTGCCGAAATCTTGTCTGAAACAATTGCTATATATATATTTATATTGAAAATATATTGGCAAAAGAATTATAACAGATTTTGAAGTGAGAGCGCAGAAAATTAACATAGTACACAAATTGACGTCATTGCGAAATACACTGCAGGAAATACAAATAACAAACAAACAAACTGAACATCGAAAAGCGATTTCAGTTTCTGTTTTCAGTTTTCCCAAGTGGAGTGAGAAACCAAATAATAACAAGAAAATAATTATCTTACGTCTGCCAAACTTTGTTCTAGTTTTATGCCAACGAAAAACATCTATTCAAGGTTTTAAATGTTAACGGTGCGTATTTATTACATACACTCGAAGAAAAAAACATTCAAAAAACATTCATTCAGCCTTATCCGAAATTTACTTGAGCTGATTACAAACGAGCTTTATTCAAATATTCCTTTATTATTTGGTCCAGAGTTTCTGAATATTTTAAGTACATTCAAGATTATTTAATATATATTTTTGTCTTAAATTAAAATTTATTTATCAAGTATTAACAAATATTTTTCATGTAGTCAAAAATTTCTAGATTTTAAGTAAGTTGTAGATATTTTAAGTACATTTAAGATTGTTTAAAACATATTTTGTGTCTTGAATTAAATTATATCTATCAAGTATTATCAAGTTTTCTCCATATAGTCAAGCATTTTTGCATTTTATGTACGTTTCGGATATTTTAAGTACATACAAGATTAATTTAGTTCTTAAAAAAATTTTTAATTCTATCAAATTAAATTAAATTTTGATACTTCTTAAGTTCTTAAATTGTTTTCAAAATAATTTCAGTCATTGAAAAATATTTTTTGAATTTAGGAAACATTTTTTTTTTGTAAAAGAAAAAAATTTGAAGTATTTTTATGCCTAATTCAAGTAAAAAACTTTTGTTTCCAGTATTTTTACTGTGAACTAAACATTTTTTTTTGTTTTTGAATTTAGGCAAGATTTTTTTTAAATCATAAAATATAAAGTAAGAAATATGCCAAATAGAATTATTAAAGACATTTTCCACTTTAATTTGATGTTAGAAAGTTTAGTTTTTTCTCAGTGTATACATCAGATTTTCAGTGAATCAGCATCTGTATATAGTGTTTTAACGACTCATCCAATTTCGACATCAGCATTTCTATGATAAATTGTGTGTGTGGAACTATGGTAAAAATCATATTCATTTCATTTTCATGTCTCTTCGGATGATGGGGGGACTTTTTGTTGTGGGCGGGATTTGTGAAAGGCAAAGCACGTGATGTCACCGGCGTGTTCGACTGCAATCTGAATAAAACACTTTGGCAATTTGGATTAACACCGCACATATTTTATACAATTTAATTTAATTAAATTTATATACATATAGGAATACATTTTTCAGCTTATTAGCTCCATATACCAAGTAGTTCCACAGACATCAAGTTCCATTTGTCGGTTTTACTTAGTATTGAGAGATTGCATATGTTTACTTATAGATCGTCGGCCTTGATAAGCGCTCATCAGCGCTACTTTATGAACTTATAATGTGAGATCTTCCCTCATCTATATAGATGTACATATATAGACTCGATTCACGGTTGCCCCCAATGTTCACAATTCTGCTAAAAGTGGTGTTATTTTCGTATTTCTATTGGGTTCATTTTTCCATACTAGAAATTGTATGTTTACATATATGTCTTATAGTTCAGATTATACATTTATATATGTTAATATATAGATTAATAAATTTTTTAAAGTTTCTTTTTTAACAACTTAATAGAACGAGTATAAGGATTTTGAATAGGTATTTTGAAATACAGGTATATTTTTTTTTTAGATATTTTTATTGTATATTTTTAACTGACATTAGCTCCATTTCCAATATTTTTTTAAAATTAAATTACGATTTATTAACTACCAAGTAAAAATTATATATATGTAGATTTTAAATACTAAATTTGAATTAATTTTAATTAAATTTAATTAAATTTAAACGCCTTTTGTGTTTATAACTAGTAACAAGCGGCAAATTGACCTCAAAAACCAGCTAACTTTAAAAAATCAATTGTATTTAGCACATTTTTGAAACACTTTGGGTTCTTTTAAGATCTTTTAAGTGGCAACCGAGTCTACGGTATTTCTTATGTAGAGCTCTTTGCTCTTTTATTGTTGTTATTAAGCGGATGCAAGAACAATGTAAAGAATTTTTCTTCTGCGCTGCTTTCTGCTCATCATAAACTACAATTTTCATGCGTGTTTCGGTGCGCTTGGGTGTACGGCACAGGCCCACCGGGGAGTATTACGAGTATATATATATACTTACATAAACACAAACATTCTTGATTCGTATATATCATTGTTAAGGCGCGCCGCTTGACGTCATGTTGGGTCCACATGAAGTAACATTACACTAACTAGACTATGAATATATATAGTTAATAAACTGCACTTACATGTGTGTGGGTGTGTATGTGTGCGTGTGTGCCACATAGTGTTGCAAGCTGAAAAGCTCGCATATTCTGTATAAATCAATAAAAACAAAGGGGCGCAAAAAAAAACTTGTTGATAGAGACAAAGTACACAAATAGACAATCGTAGAGCTCGGAAGTTAACTGAGGAAACCCGACAAATGCTGAAGCAAAAGCTTAAGAAATTTTCAAACTATCCAGAGAATTGTTTAATAAATAAAACATATGCTAAATTACATAAAACAAGTTAAACTATACAGCAAAAGTAGCTCAATGTTTGCTCAGCAGTTACAACACAATAATAATAATAATACTACACAGGGAGAAAAAATTTGCAATTCTAAAATGCTAGTTTTAGAGTTTTTATTCTTAAAAAGATATTTAAAATATTATATTTAATATATTATATTATTATTTAAGATATCATTTCTTCATTTTCTTCGAGTATAGCACGCCATTTTCCTCTTCCTAATTCTAGTTTTAGCATTATCGATTAAGATCGATTATCCCAACAATCGATAGCATTTCAATTAAAATTTTATTAAATTTTGAAAGTTTTTTCATAGGAAAAATCATGTATTTATTTCTGAGCTTTTGCTAACGATCAATTCCTAGCATAAACTTCGATTATTATCGCACTAATCGATAATAGTTTAAGTTAATTTTTTTTAAGCAACTTTCTGCTCATATAATACTAAAATGTTTCTCATTTTTTCTGCTCTTTTATAGCTAAATCCTGCATGAAACTTAGCAACTGCGATATTGATTTACTTCCAATGATTGTAAAACATTACGAGACTTTCGGTTAGGTCGGATCACAATTATAATTTTTATTTTATTTATCAAACGACGGCTGCATTTTTTATATATATTGATTCAAACACAAGACGCGTATAAAAAATGGCTGAAAATCAAACAAAAACAAATAAAACGACCTCTAGCAAAGGGTACAATGAGAAGATCGCACAGATGTCAATTCATCCAATATTGACGCCCCACAATGGGACTGTGCGTAAGCAAATAGAGCACAATCAGGTGTCCAAAATGAAACAGAGCTTCCAGCCAGATGTTAAGCACGCTATGGAGGAGGACTGGCAAATGCTGTCATCCAATAAAAACAAATTGAAACGAAAGAAGAAACTGAGCGCATCGCTCACATCCGTTGGGGATACCGTTAATCAGGAGAAACGCACACGCATCGAGGGCATACAGTTGAATATCAGAAATCGATCCAAGGATGATCGAAAAGCTGCATTCGAAGCTGCCACAAAAGCTTCAGCTGTACAACAGCAGCAGCAGCAGCAGCAACAATCGAATAAGGTCGAACGTCCCGTTATTATCGGAGGAGTTAATGTGCTTTCAGCTGCACCGCAGCGCTTTAAGCGAAAGCTCCAGGAGAATGTGGACACCATACAAAAGCTCAACGCACTTGCCGAACAGCTGCGCCTAGAAGTTAATGAGGTAATGTGTACAATAAAATACAGCTTTTACATAAAATTAATTCGAAAAAAAAAATATATATATTTAAAATTATAGAAAAATCAAGAGCTTTCATACTTGAGTTATAAATTTTGGGTGTCAAAATTGAAAAGTTAATGCCAGATAATTCTTGATTCAAGCATGAAATTCTTACTAATTCTTAATTATTCTTAATTCAATCCCAATTTAATTTTGAACTTTAATTCCATCCTTATATGTAGAACGAATTCCTATTTTTCTGGCTGTAATTAAATTTTTTCCTTCAAATTTGCCTTTTTTTTTTTTTTTTAAATATTTTTTAGAACATTTTTGAAGTGGAAACTTAACACATTTTTTTTTGTTCAAAAACAGCTTTTTTTGAAAGCGAAATAACTGTCACTTTTTAAATATGAATTGACTTTTTTCCTCTATTCTTGGGCTTAAAAAAAATTCAAAATAATTTTAAGATATGTTTATAATTGTTTGATAAATTTATTTATTTATTTACATATTATATTTAATTATATTGTTACATTTTCAATTACAGCTGAAGTCCAGCTTAATAACAGAACGCAGTGCAGTGCGCGCCTTAAGGTATGCAATCATTTTTGATTAGAATGTTAACACTACCAAGCGATAACTTTATGCACTTGCGATAACCAATAATCGATTGCTTTTGCAGAGCCCAAAACGATGCCGATAGCCGAAAATGGCGCAGTGAAGTGAAGAAACTTCAGCAGACGCTGGAGTCTACGAAGAAATCGAATGCGACGAAGAAACCCAACGAATTGCCCCTGGAGGCCAATACAAATATAGCCGCCGAGGGCCTAATCAACTATGAAATCCAAAGACTGAATAATGAAATCGCCGTGCTAAAGGAAGCAAACAAAACCAAAGAGGAAAAGACCCAGGTAATGATCAGCAATAAACACTAAATAAATATTTATACCACTTATATGGTGTAAGTAGCACAGATTTATGCATGTACGGTAATCACTGGGAAATTATAGATTATGTGAATTACAGCTTTTGTTTTTAGAGTGTTAATAACAAGCGCTAAAAGAATCTTAAGTGTATAGGTCAAAAATAAAATTAAATTAATATTCAATTATTCGGTTTCAAAAGAGGAAAATAGTTGTTTAAAAGACCTTTGTTGAGTAAAATAAAAGAACTTAAAAACTTCGTAACGAATTGAACGGTTATTTAATGGGGGAAAATGGAATTTTCAATCAATATCTTGATAAAAATTATAATTTAAAAATTCATAAAAAATTAAAAAAATAAAGCAAAAAAAAAAAACAGTATTTGGTATAAGTTTATTTATATACCATAGAATACTTTCTTCTATCTTTTACCATTAATTAATCCTTAGTAATATTTGATATAATTTATATATTTTTTTAAGACATAAATAAACTAGGTAAAAGTTTCCTGGTGATTACCGTTGAAACATACCTATATCTTTTGTACCGCTACAGCTTTAAAGCTGACAGTGAAACCACGCTATAGTGAACGTCTCTAAAAAGCGACAAAATTTACTGAAGTTTACTGGAAACTTGTACCCAAATTCAGCTATTTTTTTGCTGGCTTTCACTATAGCGAGGCTCCACTGTGCGAGTTTTGTTTGAATGTTAATGTTTGCATGCTCCGCCTAGCGTTTGTGCTTTTTTTATGGCCCTTTTGCGTGCCAGTAACTCCCCCAAGAACACCAAAAAGCCCAGGGCTATGCCAATGCTCCACAGACAGAATACGGCGTGAAAGTGTTCCAATTTAAGAACTACCGGATCATCGCTGGTATTTCGCCTACGGCTCTGATGCACTTTTGTGCCTGACTTGATGAAGGCCGCGTTCATAATGCGATCCCAATAACGCTCGAAACCATACTCGTAGGCGCTGCGTATTAGATAGTTGAAAAACCCCAGATAGGGAGAACCGTAGGGCACCGTGTAGACCGCATGGAAGGGTACCAGACATTGTCTCATCAGATGAAATACCGGACGACCCAGATACATGTGCTGACGTGCGTTCACATGGAACTGGGCAATATGATATTTCTCCAGATAGGCAAAGCCCCGATCGTTCCGATTGAAGTGCTCGGCAAGCGTTGTTTCCGGTACGTCCATCATCAGCTGCCGAATTTTCGTCTCCAGCCGATGTCCATTGTTCAGGAACTCCTCTATATGTTTCACATGACGTGGACGAAGGAGAATTCTCTTTGAAGAAGCTGCCAGCATTGCGAAATCGTTGATATCCGGCAGGGATTTGCGATAGAGCAGTATGCTGGTCAGATTACCCTTGAAGTAGGCATGTAAAAGGTATCGATATTAATCGATAAAACCGATATTAGATTAATTTTTTGTATAACACAGCTCGATATGATATGGTTTCTTGATATATCACAAAAAGAACGATAGATCATCAGATATGCTGGTTGCAACACCCTTGGTACAGGATTGGAAAAATATCGATTTATATCGATATTTGCAAAAGTTTTTTTTTTTTTAAGTTTAAAATGCTTTAAGTGTTCAATAGATCGATATTGGTTGATACTCAATATCGATAAAATCTCGCCAATTTAATTTATAAACTTATCTTATCGATTTAAATTCCTACCTTAAAGGCATTGCCGATGAGGATGGTAAAATACAACCAGTAGACCAGAAAGAGTCGTAGGCTAGAATTTCTAGGCATTCGCCAGAAAGGTTGTCCAAGGCTACTGGAATAAATTTGTAGAGAGAGAGAATCTTTTCTGCCCCTATGTAGTACATGACAGATGATATTCGCCAGGAGGAGGGAGAGCAGTAGGAAGCTCCAAACCCAGGCGCCAAAGGAACGAAAGAGGTTCCAGAAAAGCGTCTCCGACTTGGCCTTGGGCACGATAACACAGAGATCATCTCGACTGTGAGCGATGGTCGTTTCTGCGTACTTCTGCAGAATATTGGGTGCCAGAAATCGTATGTTCATTGCGATATCATCGAATTCCGTTGCAATCTCCGTGGCGCAGATATCGGTGGACTGATTAAGCGGATTATACGACATCGGACGTGTAATAATTCTCGTGGCATTTAATCTTTGTGCTATATATTCCGAGAGTAATCCATCCGTGCCAAGTATCTGACCATTGGGACCATAAACCGCACGCACCTCATCCATATACAGGCACATTCGCAACGGTTTCCTCTGCATATTAGGTATTCCCTTGGGGAAAAATTGACTCAGAGTGGGTAAAACCCCAGGTTGTATTGGTACAGCCAGCAGAAAGTCATTGTTAAAGGGATTATATCGATAAACATGCATTCGATTGAACCTCCAGAAAATAATCACAATATTCAGCAACCAGATTGTCCAGAATTGTCGGAAACTTGCACGCATCCATTCACGTGAGAGATTACTGGGATCTCGAACTAGGAGCATTACATGGGACAGATGTTTCGCTGCAGATTTCTTATTGATTAGCGATAGTTTTAGGGGTTGCGATATATCCCTAATTATCATAACCATGTACATTAGTATGCCATCATCTCTGACAGACTCCAGGGGACGATAGTTCGTTCTAGCAGGGGAAAAGAAGGGGAGAAGAGAAAGTGGAAAAAAGAAGATAAGAAAATGTATTATCGCTAATATCGATAAATCTGAAGATATTTGTTTCATAAAGATTGAATATTAGGGATTGAATTAAGAGCAATGAAATTAACAAATTACCTAATATAATTTTAGATACATTTTTAAAAAAGAACCGTCGGAAAATTGGGCAAATTTAAAACCTAATCCATAGTTTAATAGCTATAACATTCTTGAAGATGGAAATTTAGCAGTTAAATAGAAAAAATCCAATTTTAAGAATTACAAATAATTTAAAGTATATTTTTAATAAAATTCGTCGAAAATTTAAAAGATTGAAAATTTCTGTTTAAGAATTTGTTTGAAATTAAAGTTCTATATAAGTATTAGAATAATGTCTATAGCTTTATCTGAAGAGCTTACCTTAACGATATATAGGATATATCGCATTTGGTTACAACCCGTAGAATTTCACCGGAATGATCATGCGTAAGTTGGTTTTCAAAGTACACAAAAAGCACTTTGAGACGAGCATTGCATAGAATTTTGCTCACTTCCGAGATAAGTTCGGAATCTCGACTGTTTTCAGGGGGTATGGGCACTAGATTTTGAACCAAGGGAAATACTTTTAGTACTAACAAAATTATTGTTAAACGCTTGAATGTTGCCATTTTGTTGGGAGTTTTGAAACTATTGAAAAGTGCAGTGAATATTGCTTTTATATACCTATTTGACCCCCGGCTAATTTGATTAATGTGAACCCCAAACTGACAGGAAGCAAATATTGTTTTTATGATTTGATGATTGTGTTTTGGTTTTGTGTCTCGTTTGCCTAATGGAAAACTGCAACTTAGTACTAAGTGCATGGAAAATGCTTTTTTGCTTTCGTTATCAATTATGTTTCTGCTTTTATTCTGTTGTTGTTGTTGTTTTCTGTGATGATAATCATCGATAATGATGATTGGTATTGGATGCATTTAAGAAAACCTTGTGTACCTGTGATTACTTGCAGATCATTGGGCAGGCTGATAGACTAAAGGCAGCCGATATGCGCCAATTGAAAACTGTATATGAAAACCGATTGACTCAGATTCAAAAGTCAGCCAAAATTGAAATAACACGTTTGGTAAGTTACGCACAATTTCTGAGGAGCCGCAACTTGTGCCTCCACTGAAGCCAGTCGAAGCGGACGGGCAACTTTTGATTATTGCTTTTTTAATGCCCATAAAATGCGTAAGAAAAAGGGTATAGTAAGTTTGTATAGATAAATGCAACAAACAGACTCTCCAAAGCATGTTTATTAATCGTCAAAGCGATAAACTGAGTAAATATAGTACTATCTTTCGTATAAGTGAGTGGATCTTGGCATATGTTAGAGCTAAAGCAGTAAAATTTTGGATGTATATAGATATATACCATACACAAGCTAAAATTATTTTAAGTTTTTGATGCCACGCCCACTTCGCCCACGAATCAAGAAAAACTCTGTAATTTGTAGCATAAGAGCTAGAGTCACAAAATTCAGAATATAGATAGATGTATACCATACGTAGCTCAAATTGATTTCAAAATTCGAATGACACGCCTCATTTTTGTCCCATTCGATTTAATCTAAATATAAAATTTGTGTTTGGTGAAAAACGCATAGAAATCGGTCTATAAACACAAAAGTTATTAAGGCAAAAGCTATTAAAGAGATAACGTAAGAAGAAGCACTGCTATAATATTGCAAAATTGAGTGCGGGGTATGCTACTGTCGGTTTGGCTCGACTGTAGCCTTCCCGAATTTTGGTTTATCTCAGACCTGTATGAAGTGGGTCTTGGTGCTAAACTAAGGAGAAAAACGCACAAAATAAACGCCCAAAAACAAACAAAATCAATAATAATTATTTTCAACTTGTTTTTGCGTTTTGCAGCTAGAGGAAATTAAAACCAAAGAACGTAATATAGGACAGCTGAAGAAGGATTTGCAGCTACTGCAAAATGGCAAGAAGTTAACTGAAGCCAAAACGAAACCCAAAACGAACGAAACAAGCCAAAAACTAAAGAAGCCAACTACGAAAGCGACAAAACAAACACAAACAATACAAGTACCAACAATACTTATAGCCACAAAGGCTGAAAATGAAACAGAAACAGAGAAAGAAACAGAAACAAAAACAGTAAAAACATCAGAAGATACTTTACTACTAACAAATCCCATACACCCGGCTCAAGTTACACCTAAGGTAAGTTGAAAAACCTTTGTAAACCAAATATATCTATAATTTAATCATCCAAAGATCGACTTAACATGGGATTAATCTTTGAACTATCAAACTTCTAAAAGGCTAATCTCTTTTAATTCTAAATATTACATTTAGAAAGTTCTTGTAATGATTGTTTAAATATACGGGTTTATCCATGGATTAATCTCTTAAAGCGAGATTTAACATGGGATTATTCTTTCAACTATTAAACTGCTCAAAAGCTATGTAATCTCTCTCAATTCTAGATATTACATTCTTTTAATGGTTTAATCCAGATGAGCTTTTAAGTCTTTCTCCTAAAAATTATTCACAATTTATGATTACAATTATTTATATTTTAACATTAAGAGTGTTTGCAACTTCCTTCTTTTTTTAGATTGTTGATTATTGTTTATAGATATTTTTAATCTATACATACAACCTTTATTTAACAATGTGAATGAATCAAAGCTTCTATTGTTTAAATATAAACTAAAATCATTTAACATTTTTACGCAATTAGTTGGCAATTCGTATGAAAAATGCTGATTATTAGTATAGCTAATTAATTATTTTTAGCCTGAGTAAAATATATTTTATGAGACATTTTACGTCGTATAATTTAATGCAGAGGTTTTTTTTCAAGCTTTAAATTTTCCTGACTCAATCTACGATATAACAAAATTTGGTTTAAAACAGCTTTGGTTTTTATAAAGCTGCAGTTACATAAAATAAATACAATTTTGTTCGAGTTTAAGTTTAAGCTTCTTCTTAATCTTCTTCAGTTGAGTAAAGTAGCTTAACAAAGTGGTTTAAACTAAAAAATTGAATTACATTAAAATTAAATTAGAGCTTAATTGTTGCAAGCTGCTTAAAATTTTGAGCTTATTAAAAGTTTTAGATGGTAAAAGCTTTTCAAGTAGCTTTTTTTATTGCATTTTTAAAACTTACTTAAAAATTATTTAATTGAATCTACAAAACAAATTTAGAGTTCAGCCTAAACTTTTAGCTTTCAATATTAGTTGAGCTTTAAAGCTCCTGTCATTTTGACCTTTTCGCTGGTCAGGCAGTTGAACTTGTCCAATTTTCCCAACAAGCGGGCGGGTGAAATGTTAAGCGCTCATAAAGATGGAGATAAAAGCTCTGTGTTTGGATAATATCATCTATCCGTATAGCAATTTAGATATTGTATCTCAGCTGCTGCTGCAGTTGTTCAGTTGTTGCTGTTATGCGCTATTGGCATGATCTATGATATAATTTTGCGTTAGTTATGAGAACGAGCGTCAAGCCAAGAGACAACAGACAACAGACAAGAGACAAGAGACAAGAGACAAGACAACAATCGCCGAGCGATAAAAACCTGCTGCAAAGTCGGCTGAAACGTGAGACAAACGAAATGCCGATAGCAAAAAAAAAGACGCCACAAAAAGAAGAAGAGCAAAAAAACTGCAGTGCAAGTGTTGCAACTCAATGGTGCAGCAGCGGGGTAGGCGGGGGGAGAGAGAGAGAGTCTGCAGAAGAGAGTGGCAGAGAGGCTGAGAGTGAAAAGAGCGTGCACAAAAAGCCGGTTTCTGCAGATCAGTGTTGCCAAATTCACTTTTCTCCCGTCGAATCTGGCTTTTTTTTTAAGAATTTGCTAGAAACATTTGAAAACTGCGGCAAGGGGAATTTTTTTTTGAATCTGAATTGCTTAGCGTTTTTGCTTTTTTTTTAATTTTATAAATCAAGAAAATTAGTGAAAATAATAAAATTGTTCTGCAATTAAGAAATTTGAAAACAAAATAAAAATAAATAAATAATAAATACTAAATAGTACAATTAAAAAAAATTTATATAAAATAAAAAAAATAAAATAAAAAATTAATAACATAATTTTAACATTCAAAACAAATAATATAAAATATAATAGTATAAATTAAGAGATTTCGATTTGAATTATCATTAAAAAGCCCGGAGGTTCTTAATAACAACTTTTTTTCTGTTATTTGTGCAATATATATTAGCTTTATTTGCTTTAAAAACTAAATTGGCAGCACTGACGAGCATATATCACCACCACCACCAACAACAACAACAGCGTCATGTATACGCAGCGTAGGTAAAAAAGTTGAAAAAAAAGCAACAACAGCATAACGCACTCATTTACTCTCTCGCTCTCACAACTCGCAACTCCCAGCAACAACAAGAACAACAACAACGGCAAGTTGACGAAGCGCAGGTAAAAGAGGTTGAAAAAAAAGCAAAAGCAACAACAGCATAACGCACTCACGCTCTGACTCGCTCACACTCACTTTCTCTTGCCCGCGCTGAGAGTGCAGAGCGCACGGTCGGCGTCGCAGTCGGCGTCGCAGCTCACGGCTCAGGCATGAATGAGGGAGGCGCAAAGCCGACGCCGCCGTTTTCAGTTCAGTTTCGTTCAGTTCGCAGACAGCGCAGGTGCGCATGGCTCGTTCTCTGCCAGCGTCGCTGTCGCCGTCGTCGTCGTTGTTTTCGTTGTTTTTGTTGTTGTCGCCTGCCGCGCAGCAGCCAAGTGTCAAGTGTACGGAGTTTTATTTTTGTATGCGCGCCAGGGGTGGGGGGCACATGCTAAATATAATTTTTGAAAAAATCACAAATGAAATGAAAATCAAAAAGTCGAATGCCAAATGTTAAACTGGGTTCAAACTGCCTGTGTGTGTGTGTGTGTGTGTTTTGGCCATAATTAGGTGAAATTTTCAAATTTGTTGTCGTTGTTGTTGTTGCTGCTTTTGGCCTTTCAAAAAGTGCGGCCAATACAATAAAAAAGTGAACCAAACTCCAACTCCAAAATGCAAGTTCAAATCAACCACAATTATTACTGTACAAAAATTCGACAGGGCAACAGTCGGACGCAACTGACACTAGAATAAGCTGCAGACTGTTTTTCAACTTATTTTTGAAATTCAAAATATCTAAAAAATATCTTTAAATAAATATAAAAATTAAAACAAAAATGCCTAAATATATAAATTAAATCAATTTGCAATAAAAAATATTTAAAATATTGCTTCAAATAAATATGAAAAATAAAAATCAAAAACATCTAAAAACCGCATAAAATAATAGTAATAATAAAACAAAAATACAAAAAAATAAATAATATATATTTTTAATTTATATGAAATAATAATATTATGTACAAAATATAGCTTAAAATAATACCAAAATCCGAATACAATGTTCCATCACAATATAAAGCTAGTTTTTCGGTTTTCTATCGATTAAAGTGTAAATGGGGCGTGGCATCTAATAATTAACATAAGACCGATCTGCGAATCTGGTATATATCTATCCATATTCTCAATTTCACTGCTCTAGCTCTTGTAGTTGCGGAGTTCACCAAGTTATTAACCCTGTTTTTACCCATTTTATGGGTACAGGGCGCAAAAACAAAAACAAATGATACAAAATATGAAAAAAAAAACCCTCGTACAATGCCCATCAATGGATACAAACAACAATCGCTCGACTTGTCTGTTGTTATTGTTGCCTTTGTATCAGTTTACAACAAAAAACAGCAAAAATACAAAAAAAAAAAAAAAAAACAAATGGAAAAAATTGGAATAAAAAATCCATACACATTTACAGTTTGTCTTTCACTTTTCCTATTGTTTTGCAAAACTCTTAAGTTTAACGCACCGTGGACTAAGTACAGTGGGTGTGATGGCACACAGGGCGTGTGGGCGGGGCCCGGGGGGGACAGTAGGCCGGAGGATCCACTCATAATTTCACCAAATTTACAGCTATATATTAGCAATGCATGCAAAAAGCTAAACAATATGGAGCAACAGTAGTTGCAGTAGGGAGTGCGCGACGGCTTAGATACCCTCTTAAAATTTTTTTAAAAGTTTATTTTGCTGTTAATTTAATAATTTAATACAAGCATAAAATATAACAATATGGAATATTTTAAATTTAATAATTACAAAAATTTTAGTTTATTAATCAATAACATAAAATATTCTTTTCATATAAAAATAATAATATATAATATTATATTTTATAAAAATAAATATTACCAACAATACAAATAAATACAAAAAATAAAATCAAATCAAATAAATATCAAAATAATTAAAATAAAATAAATCATATATTAAAAATATTCCCTATTTCAGTAAGATATATTAAGATATCAGTATTATCACTTTCTACCACATTCCACATTTAGGCACATTCGACGCCATTTTATACATTTAGGTGCTTTATTTCATTAGAGCCTTTAAAATATTCCAAAATTTGACGTTCTACAAAAGAAGTTACCGAAGGTTCTAAAATGCTCTCATTAGTTTACTCCATCTTCAAGTCTATTTTGACTGCCTTATACCCTAACTGTTAGACTTATAGGGTATCTAAAAAACAAGCAAATTAATTGTCTATCTGAATCGTTCCGTTTCGTTCCGTTACGCTGTTTGAATTCAATTTTACAGTTCATTAATCGCGCTGACTGGTAATTGTTTTGCAGCTTCTATCGATATGCATATTGTCTATAAGAAAATGTTATCGAAGCATGACCGTCGATTGATCGATCTCGATTGTCTATGTGAAATTGTTGATTTTGTGTTTAGTATTTGGTGTTTGGTTGTTCACGAGTTCACACACCGTTCTCATTAGGGTGCTCCATGTAGAGCTCTTCCAATATTCAAATCATTTGCATACTTTAAGTGCAACTTGCAACAACAACAACAACCACAACCACAACAACTGCAACTGCAACAAGTGGGGAATCATGTCATCTAACAACAACAA
This sequence comes from Hypselothyrea guttata, assembly GCA_035045125.1. Lineage (NCBI taxonomy): Eukaryota > Metazoa > Arthropoda > Insecta > Diptera > Drosophilidae > Hypselothyrea > Hypselothyrea guttata. Next base: position 465,970 of record JAWNNJ010000392.1, on the reverse strand, counting down.
GCAGTGCCATCGATAAATAAAAAGTGTGTTTGTGTGTGTGGGGAGTGTGTGTAAAGTGTGTGTGCAGCATCAATTGGGGTCAGTGAAAAGCGTTTTTAAATGTTAACGCTATTTTAAATACGATATATACAAACACACATCACACACACACACACACACACACACACTCGCACACACTGCAAAATTTTGTAGACATCTTCAGCGTCCAGCATCGTCGCACAGTGGGGCATTACGCGAGTTTGAGCTGTCAAAAATCATAACTATTTAATACAAATAAATTTCAAATTTAATTTAATTAAATAAATATTAAAGTAAAATTAAATGTTAACAAATTCAATTAACAAAACAGTAAGGGCGGAACATATCAGTCGGGCATAACCGACAGTAGGAGACCTTGTACTTTGTCGTCGTCCTCATCAAAAATATATATTTGCATACACTTTGTTATAATTAAATTTTCGTGAAATAAAATTTGAATAAAATATAACTTAAATATAATAACTAAATTGACTGAAATCTAAATCTAAAAAAAAAGCCATAAAAATTAAAGCTATAAAAACTAAATTTTGAATTTCTATTATTATAACATTACAGATTAACAAGATGCGTTTAAATAAAATAATATACAAATAGAGTAAAACTGAATAAAAATAAAAATTAAATTGAAAATAAAATTACAGATCAACAAGTTAAATTTGATTGATATACAATACAAATAAATAAAATAATAATACTAGTAATATAGAAAATGCAATTTGTTTTTTTTTTTTTATCAAATAAATTAAATTTATCAATATTCAATAATATGCTTAAGTTAATTTCAAATATTTATTTTTTCTGATTAAATTCAATTTATGCACTCCAAATTGAGCGGTTTAACCACTGTGCGTCGTCATCGTCAAACGACAGTAAAAGCGTAGCCGCTTCCCTTGCCCCTTACTTCCTCACCGCAAACTTCAGCTAATGATCATTGTGTGGCAAATACAGGTTCATTATGATGCTGCATCATGATGTTGCTGAAAAAAATACAAGATGCTCCAAAGTTTCCAATATGCAAAGTAACCGCAACAACAACTAGTTACAAAAACAAAAAATTAAAAAATAAAAAAATAAAATATAGTTATGGTAAACGGGGTGTGTGAAATGTGAACCATATGCAAATCGCTGGGAACTCTTTTGCCAAATCTGTCTACATAAATATTGCTGTTTTATTATAGTGAAAATATTACGGTGAAGACAACAACAAAATATCATAAAAAACATAAAAAACATAAAAAACATAAAAAAACTGTTGATTACGCTTCAAATTGTTGGATGAATGAATAATGAAATTGATTGTATACAAATGATTAAACATGGATTACTACTACGAGCGTGGTAGGGACATCAAGGTAATGAAATACACTGTTCAAAACATTGCTACATTTTTAAATTAGATTCAATTAACACACTTCAAATTATTGGCTATAAAAAATGCAGTGTAATTTAATTCCAATGTAATAAAATTAAAGTAAAAGAAACCCAAATTAAATTTGTAATTTTTAATTTATAAATTTTTAAATAAATAAATAAAATAAAATATCCATAAAAATATCAATAAATTCAGAATAATAAATAATGAAATTCTAAATTTAATTAAATGTTTCAAGTTTTTAGATTTATTGAAAGAAAAAAACATATTTATTAATTTAAAAAATATTAAAAAATTTTGAATTTAATTGCAATTCAAATCACAAAATATAAAAATTAACATTTTTCAAATTTTTAGATTTATTATTAGAAAAATTATTATTATCAATTTAAAATAATAACATACTAATTACTAGAAAGTGAAAATAGTATTTTTAAGCAAAATAAAACTAAGTTAGTTCATGAATCTTATAAATATTTACAATTGTTTGTTTACTGTGTAGCTGGCGCCTGCATTTGTTATTATTGTTCTGAGAACAATTGTTTGCTCATGTCAAGAGTTCTATTGTTGATTCATCACACTCTCATTACGCATACAATGGGTGTACATAGATCGTATTTGGGGTATGCCACAATCCGTGAATGAAAAGCGAAGTAAAACTCGCGTTGCACGGAAAATTGTTACAATAGAAATCTTTATTTATTTATTTATTTGGGCAACTTTTTACAATTCATTGGGCTCTTTTCTAAAATGTCACTCTCTCTCTATTTTATTTTAACATAATATTAACACATTTCGCTTAGAATTCCCCAGCGTTTGCTTTCACTCGAGCGTCCTCTGTGCTTAGGTTTAGTGAGTATCTAAAACCTACTAAGCATTTTGTTGTTAAATAAATAGTTAAAAATCAACAAAGATTAGTTGTTCAATTCTTAATCTTTAACGATTTGTATTTGCCAAAAAAATTAAAATATGTGCAAAAAAATCATGAATCTATTAGATTTTTTATTTTCTCAGCTAGATATATTTGTTTATTTTTGGTTCATTTGTAGTTAGCTAATTTTTCATATTTTTTGCTTAATTGCTATTTATTCATAGCTATTTTTTAAGATAATCTATCTTATTTAGGCGCTCAAAGTGCCTGTAAGCGAACAGAAATTGTAGAATTCAATATATTTAAAAATTCCTTGAGGATTCCTCGTGGAATTTTGTAAGGAAATCCCTTTGGGATCCCATATAAGGTTGTGCTTATTTCTACTGTAAATCTGGCTTTTTTAGAAGCTCAATGATTTAGAATTCAAATAATTGATAATTCCTGATGGATTCTTAAAGAAGTTTCCCGATGAAGTCGTTGTGATATCCCTGATAAGATTTCTCCAAAGTTTTCATTTTATTAGCAATTTCCATGGGATTTCCTGCACTGCCATCAGACTCATTAATAAATCATTAAACACTTGCACTGAAGGGCAACAAATAATTGAATTTCAGCTCAACTTTTATAACTTGTACTTTCACTTGAGCGAAAATCAATCTTCATCTTTCATCAGTCTATGGTATCTTCCTACTTTGGGTCTTTTATCTCATCCGCTCTATTCAATATTTAAGCCAACTACTTAGTCATTTCTTTGTTCAGTTTTCGAGCAGAAAAACTTAATTCAAATGTACACATATCAATTAACAGCATTCGAGATATTGGTAAAAAGTAATAAGTCTTTTTGCGCTTTTTGAACAATTCGTATAACTCTGGGGGGTTATATGAGCTTCTGCTTTTGTTGATATTGCATATATCTGATATTTCGTATTTAAACTCAAGTTGACGTATGATTATGTGATTAATAATATGCGTGGTGCTCACCTGACAGCTCCGATAGTAAGCGAGCCAAGGAAATTAACGTTGTTGTTATGTTTTTTGAAAGGAAAGGCAGACACACTGGCGCAAACAGTTAACCACAAACACGCATACACTGAAAAAAACAAATACAGTTAAATTTGGATTATGATAATACATTTTAATTAGCAAACAAATTTGTTATTTTCCAACTAACGTTACAATCCGTTCGAAAAATTATATATACAAATAATCTGACGTTACGGAAATGATGTTACATTACATAATTTCTCTTTTAATATTATCAGAACTTGTTTGATATTTTATTTGGATGTTTGAATCTTTTTTACCAATTGTAGTTATTAATTAATAATAAAAAATAAGCGATTAATTAAATTTAAATTTATTAAAATATATGAAGAATTAAAAGTCAAATCAAAGATGCTTCAAAAACCAGAAAAAGTTTAAAAACAATTTCACATCACTTTAATTTTTGCCATAAAATAAATGGTAAATATAAATAATTTAAATATAAAAACTATATTTATGAAGTTTTAAAATAATTTGTAGTTTTCAGCAAACAAATAAAATAATTTAAACCAAGGAAGAATTTATACAAGTATATAAATTTTATATATTAGCTTAAAGAAAAATGTATTTCTATTCTATTTTTGTCGTTCTTATAAATACTAAATGTAAAACAGCTCAGATTTTAACAGAATTAAATTATTATTATTAGTAGAATATTTCCACTATTCTTTTTCTATCAGTGTATGAGCGTAGTATGAATATATGCATATAGATTAATGAGCGTCGTGTCAACAATACGCCTTGTCCATTCATTAGTTCAATTAACTATCGCTATAAGGCTGCTTTTCAGGCCTCTCAGATTGTCTGACTTGGGTTGGGTTCCTCCAATGATAAACAATATAATTCATTAGCGTCTAGTATCGAAAAAAAGCTAAAACTTTCGCTTTCGCAAGATCAAATCAAATCGAAAAAACTAAAAAAAGGCAATGCACAAGAGCAGACGTCTGCCAGACCAAAAGAAAAACCAGTATTACAATGCCAAATGCAAATATATATACATATATATACTTATGATATTTATACATATAGATGCATGCATGGGGGGGTTTTTTTGTGTTTTTTTTTTTGGCGTCTGGTTTTGGCCATAAAGCATCGCCGTTTGGCTGCTGCAGCGCTTTTTGACACGTAATCGTGCAACGGGAGGGAGTCGAACCCGGAACGTAAACCCCCCCTTAAAAGAAAATCCAACTGCATTCGATCGCAGTGAAACCTGTCCGTCCGCTCTACCAGAAAGGAAAATCATTTCACACAAACAATCGCTGCGGCTTGTGCAAACAAACAAACATACGGACAGACAGACAGACAGACAAACTGACAGACAGACAGACAGACAGACAGACTAGACCAAACACTTGTCCATACGTTAGAGACTGAAGTCAAGTCCCTCTCTCCATTCGTCTATGCCTCTATATAGCACAATCAGTGCTGCCACATTCGCCTTTTTTCCCGTCAAATCAGGGTTTTCTTGAACAGCCTAGCAATGGCAAGAATCTTGCATTTTTTCAATATTTTACCATTATTTTTAAACTTTTTAACTTTTATCAAGGTTCTCAAATTTTCTTTTTTCTCATTAAATCTAAACTTTTTTAAAGCGGGAATTACGAATTTTTGTCAAATAATATTAAATTAAATTAAATTCAGCTTTTTTCAAGATACTCCGAAATTCTATATCATCAATCTACATCAATCAGTGTGGCCAAACATGTTTTTCTCGACAATTTAGGCTTTTCTGAAAGAACATATTTTTCTTAAATATTTCTAGTTCTTTCGGATTGTATTTCTCAATAAAAAATTGGCAACACTGAGCAGAGTGAAGTTGGAACTTGTCGACAGATTTACACACAATCGCTTGAGATTTATCTTGCAGCAGTTGCAACGCGTTGCAAGTTGCAGTCATGCAACGCACAGTGCTTCACATCTCAAATAATCATAATTATCATATTTATAGAAGCATTTCAATTAGCTAATTGCAAATGCAGAAACGACGCCTGACTTAAATCCAAATGGAAATTTATAAATCTTACAATAATAATGGGAAAAAATCCAAAACAAATGCGAGAATTCATTTAAGTAGCGCGATGGAGAGCATTTGGTTTAATTATAATTTTAATTATCCACATTTGGTTTATTATTGGAGTTTATTTCTTTTGAGTAAATTTTTATGCAAGTTCAAGTGGCGTGTACTTTGAAATCTGGTATTACTGGTATTACATATAAAGAAATAATAGTAAAAATTAAATCTCAAATAATTTTAATTATTTTATTTTATTACAAAAGTGAACTTGGGTTTATTAAACTGAACTTTTTTAGGAAGCTGCCAAAAATGACAGAATACACGTTTTTATCTTTAATTAAAATATAGTTTTTTATTTTGATCAATTTGACATGGGTAAGGGAATTTTTAAAAAAATTTAAATTTTATTTAATGCAGTTACCAAACTATCTTAAAATATATATGAAATATTGTAGTTTAATAATTTTCAAACAGCTTTTGCTTAATTTCTTATACAATTTATTTGTAATCAATTGGAGTTAGATCATCGCTCTCAGGCGTATCTAAAATAGCCCAATTGATACGCTATGCAAGCTTTGTGCCACGGTGCAATCGATGCATTTTTAACGCAATCTGCATGATGCCATCGTCATCGTCATTGAATCCGCTTAACAGCGTTAGATAGAGTCATCAAATTCGAACATTTCGAATATATTCAGACATACTCGTAGACTCAGACTCCAAAGTCATGCTTATATCGCAGACTCTGCGTAATTGTTGGCGATACTCCAAAGTGTTTGATCAATTTACCAGGCACGTTGGATCGTTGGATCGTTGGATGGTTGGATCATTGGAGGTTCGTTAACTTGCGCCGTTACGCAAAATGTTCTTTGTGAATTGATTAAAGAAATTACCATAACGGTTTACCAGACACCAATCACAACATGCAAAAATCAAGAGGGAGTTGGGAGGGATATGGATATGGTATAGCTATGTGTACACAAATAGAAAAAACCAAGACCAAATAAAAAAAAAACAATTAAATTAAATAAAAATTTGTTTTAATTTTCTTTTCAAAATTCTCATTTCAAAGTTTTATATACCTAATGTAGAATACTAGGTTAAGCAATTTTTATTCTTATTTTAAGATATGCTCATGTGTTTGGTGTCCCCAGCATAGAGTGTATCAAGATAGGATAGAATCAGTTCAGAAACAATTCCTTTTATTTGCTCTTCGAGGATTAAATTGGGATCCTAATCTTCGCTTACCACCTTATTCTGCAAGATTACTTCTTATTAATCTTCCGTCTTTATCTAATCGTAGGACTGTTTTAGGTGTTTTATTTCTTCATAAGTTGATTTTAGGTGAAGTTGACTCCCCTGCCCTTTTGAATCAAATTAGTTTTTCAATACCTCGTAGGCCTACTAGGAACTTTCAACCTATTTTTCTTCCTGTATGCACCACTGATTATGCTATGCACAATAATTTCCGGGTTTTATGCTCTAGTTATAACGCACATTATAAATTTAATATCTTCTGAACTCTCTCTACCTTCTATTAAATTCGCTATCCTACAATATCTAACTCATTCTAACATTTCATCTTAATCAATTTAGATTTGTATATTTGTTTAACACAACTAACTACTAATCTTGGTCTGATTGGGTTTTTCTGGGTTTTCCCATATCCTCGCAGCAAATGCTGGACCTTTATTTTTCTTTTTTATTTTTCATTTATATTTTAATTTATTCTTCCCCCAGATTTTCTTATTTTCTTATATTAAATTTATTTTTTAATTTTAATTTTACTATTCTTAATTTTAATTTGTAATATATTTTTTCTTGGCTGACTGGTCTTAGTTGGCTTTTAAATAAATAAATAAATAAATAAATAAATAAATAAAATTCTTAGTACTAGAGCTTATCCTCAATATTGTAAATTCTTGAATTTATTTGAATCTAATTTAAAAACGTAATTTTCTCTCTGTCTATGAATTATATCTTATTTAAAGAATTTGTAAACTCTAATGTGGGTAAAATTAAGAGCTTAAAGCCCTTAAATCTCTTCAGCTAAATAAAGCTTAAAAGCTCTAAAATTTAAAAAAAATTAAAGAACGTTCCTAAATGTCGAATTTTCTTGTTGTATTGTTGTCATTGAATTTTTGATACCAGTCTCTAAAAACATAAAAGCTTTTGATTTTTTTCTCAGTGTATGGTCGCAAATAAAAGTACAGCAACGTGCAGGCATTCAAGCACGACGACAACTCCATTTGAGGATTGTGTACTTGAGGTATTGAGATATCGAACTAAAAACGGGGCATGGGCTGGAGAGGTATACGAAGGGGAGTGGGGTAAAGGGGGAAGAGAGGGCCACCCAGCCTGCTTAGGTATGCATGGCTTTTGCGAAACATTTGGTCATTGCACTGAGCCAACTTATATTATATATATACAAACATATATACCTATGTATATTTGTATATGTTTTTGTTTTTTTTGGGTGTACCCCACCTAATTTCACAATTGATTAATGATTTCACTGGCGCATAACAATTTTCATTCGCAAATTAGCATAATGCCATTCCAATATGCGTATAACATGTCCATTATGGGCGTTATATAAAAAAAGACAGGGTATAAAAACAAAAAACAAATCAAATGCAGGAAAAGTATAATTATATTGAAATTGATATGAAAGTGAGAGACTTTGAAATGCACTGAAAAAATTTGATTGATAGGAAATTGCCAATTTGAATTGTTTAAATATTGAAAAATGTGTAGCACAGCATGTGCTGCACTGAAAAAAATTAACTACAGAAAATTGTAAATTTATATTGCATAAAAATTGATTTGAGTCTAAAATAATTTCTGTTTATATTTTATATAACAAAATATACACAAATAAATAATGGAGAGTATGTAGTTTTTTTTCGCAGTGCACTTACATGCTTGTAATCAAAATAGGCGTGTTTGATTGGAAAGTGATTTCGATTATTTTAGTTTTTTTTGGTTTTCTATGATATTTTGATTTGTCCATGAGGTCAATTAGACCCGATAGCCAAACGCTATGACAGCATAGATAGATAGAGTCAGAGCTTGTGGGTGCTGCCAGGGGAGTAGTGGTGTGGCGGGGGGCGTGGCAGGGGCTTACTGGCCAAGACGCTCGTGACCGTGAAATTCGTGACCTGCTCCCCAACAAAGATAAACAGCTAATGTGATGTGGATGGCGTGAATGTAACCAAATGGTTTTTGTTTTTTCTCTTCTCTTTAAGTTTTTGTTATTGTTTTTTATTTTTTATATTTTTTTTTTAGTTTTTATAAGCATCTGAAACTTGCGTGTAGTCGGTGAATTGAAGGAATCACGATATGCAGGTTGCACATAGACAACATATAACTGTAAGCGATAGCCAACAAAGCAGCCGCAGCACTGTGGAATGAGTTCAGCTCTTTCACCATAAAAATACCAACCAAAGAAACCATAAAACACACACTTGATTTTTATAGCTTGGCCAAATGCAAGAACTTAGCTTAGAGGTTATAACAAACGGTATAGCCATTCTAAACAAACGTAAAAGTTCTTAGAATGCTTTACTTTACTTTACTTGAATTAAGAAATTAATTAATTTTCAAGATCTCATAGCAAAGCGAGCTCTGATAAAGATGAGATTTTGTTTGAATTTCATTTGGTATTGATTTTAAAGAATCTGTGTTTATTTTGAATGTTATATAAATTTGTATTTATTATTGATCTTAAAGAATTTGTGGATTAATTAAATTAGGAATTTGGAAATTTTCAGCTTCAAAATTCGAAATTTTTGCTAGCATTTAAATTATTTAGTTGGACAGTTAAGCAATAAGTTAAAAAGATAAAATATCTAAATTTTATACTTAAAACTGAAGCAAATTTAGGACTTAAAATCTTAAGAAATGTATTCAAAATTGTAAATCCAAAGAATTTATGTTTTAAAATCATTTACATTATATACATTTTATAACATAATGTAAGCTAATTAAATTACATATTCTATGTAAATTTAATTATCTATTGCATATAAATTAATATTAACAAATTAAGGCCTAATTCAAGTGCTAATTTCGCAACAAGTTTCCAATTTCTGGGCTAAACAATAATTTGAAAATTAATTTATATAAACCAAGTTGAATTTGCAATGGAAATCGGTTCCGCATTGACATAGTTAGTTGGCAAATCGGGGAAAGGCTTTCCAACATTATTTGTCATAGATTCAGTAAATGTATGAATGTATAAATGTATGAATGTACGAATGTATTCACTTGCAATCAATCGCTTGAAGCTGAGCAAATGACTTTTGTTGTTATAATGTAACAATGCTGGCCACAACAATAGAAACAAACTAAACTGTAGATAGAATTTACAACTCCATCGTGATGAGGTTAATGACCTTAACGTGTTGTATCGTATGTATCAAAAGCCATCGAGTCTATGACAATGAATTGGCAATTTGGTAGCATTTTGGGCCAAGAAATCGAGCCATAACTGTATAACACTTGTTGCACGCTCGCTTGTTAACAAGTCAAAGATTCTCGATTCTCTATTGTTAAATGGCCAAGAGCCAAGAGCCAAGAGCAGAGGGCCAAGACAAAGACCGAGCACGAAATGAACCGCAATTAATCGTTCTCTCTCTCTCTCTCTCCATCTGTCTCTCTCTCTCTTTTAGATAACCCAACTCAAGAATATTGAGCTAATCAACAATACGAAGAATGTGCATAAATCAACGCTTGAAATGCGTACAACAAACACAAAAGCGAAGCAGCAAGAACACGAAGAGAAGAAAATTGAACAAATCATGACAAGAGAGCCCAAAGAAACAACAACATGGATGGAAACTCTGGCAACAAAGCCCACAGCACAGGAGTACAGAACAAAGGTGAGTTCGACTTGTACACTGAGAAAAAAACAGATATTATTCAACTCAAACTTAAAGCTTCCCTGTTGCAAAGAAATTTCTTAAAATTCTCTAGAGTTCCTTATAGTTAATTCGCATTTAAACTTTAAAGTTACTTCATGAAGTTAAGAATAAGTTAGATTGATAACAAATAAAACCAGCTATAGCGATAAAATAGTCTAGTATAATTAAGCTCCTTTAACGAAAAAAGCCATTTTTGTTGAACTTTGAATGCGCATAACTTTGCCAAAACTCAACAGATTTTCAAGCGGTGTAGTTTTTTCTTAATCAGTGAAAAGTGAAATTTAATTTAAAAATCAAAGAAACAAATTTTGAAATTTTTTACAAAAATTTTAAGCCGTACTTCTTAAAAAATATAAAATTTTCAGTAAAAAAATTTTTTCTTTTCACATCTTGAGAATTGATGCGTAAACGAATTGTATTGCAAAATTATGCAGAAAAAACCAAACATAACAACATTTGGTCAAAAAATGTAGATTTTAGGGCCAATATTGGTATCATGGGGGGCTTATCACTCTTTAAAAAAAAAAAAATTCTCCCAATGTATATCTGATATTACTTACCAATACTTCTAATTATTTACCCGCAGGACAACAACTCGGACACGGACTCAGCCTTGTCGTCGGCACCGCCATCGATCAGTCCGCAGCCACCTTCAAGTGGTTCCGACAGCGGTGTTATGTGGCAAGCAGTAAGTTCACTTAAAGAAAATATCAAAACAATTTTACTTTTTATCCAAAATTAATTTGTTTAATGCCAGAAAGTAATTTTTTCTTATGTAATTCTTAAGTAATTAAGAATATCTTGATTTTAAATATTAAATTTTATTATATTAAATAATATTTTTACCTAAATCCAAATATATTTGTTCCTAAAGCAAACCTGTTTGTACTTAAATTTATTCTTCATAATCAAGATTGATTTATTGACAGTCCAAATTTATGTTAAGAAAGTTTAGTGAGTGTAACAAAGCTAAAATGTTATCTCCCCTTACAGCTGCAGGATCTGGACAAGTTGCAGAAGGAGGTGGAAATTTATCACAAGGAAAACGAACGTCTGCAAACGGAAGTGCAGCTGATGAAGCAGGAACTTCTGGATGCGGAAAAGTCAGCCCTATCAGCCAGCTACAACAGCAACTCGCACCTAAATGAGCTGGTGCAGAGTCTGAAGGATATGGAGGAACAGCAAGTGCAGCTGAATGCAGAGGCCAAAGAGCTGCGCGAACAGAATGAACTGCTCGAGTTTCGAATACTCGAACTGGAAGACGACAAGGTAAATACACTGAAAAAAAACAAATATCAAGCAATATAGTTTCTTCAATAACTTAGCTGTTGATTAATCGATTTTTATGCTTTGTTCAGCATAGATGAATAGTATAGTGAAGAGTATATACTCTAAATAACAATCTTTTATATACAATATTACGCTTGTTATGCGGTTTTTATTGATTTGGGCGTATAAGGGGTGTGGCATCTGAAATTTAAAATTAACTTAATATGCTTCTGTTATACATCTATCTACATTCAAAATTTGGTTGCTCTAGTTTTTATAGTTGCTGAGATCGATAAATCTAAAGAGCACGTAATGTAGTTTCTAAATAATTTCGGTGTTTATCAACCCATCTCAATGCGCTTTGTAGAATAGATAAATATGATGCTAAAGATTATACATTCTGAATAAAAACTTAAATATTGCGCTAGTTATGCAGTTTTTTGTTAACAAGGGTGTAAAGGGGCGTGGCATCCGAGATTTAAAATAAACATGATCTGCGCATGGCATTTATATAGCTACATTAAAATTTTGGTAGCTCTAGCTTTAATAGTTGAACTAAAAATTATTAGTTCATTCAAACAGCCAGAGGGATAGACTGATCAGGGATATATCGAGCCCTTCCCGCGAAAATGGAGTAACCAACAAAAGCAAATTTTACAGGAGAACGTTTTTTTCGCGAGAACGCGTCTGAAATTCGCAGCAAATCTGGCGCTTGCGATATAATTGACAGGCTGATATCTCAGTAAATACGCAAGATAAAATTATGAAATTTTTTGTGTGGATGAGTTGGGTGATTATGAACATAATTGCATCAAAAACCGAAAATCCAAAAAAATGTTGGTTACGTCTTTTTCGCGGGAAGGGCTCGATAGATTTTGTGGGACCTACCACGCCTTCTTTTGTCAGCTGCACACATTTGCACAAATTTACTATACCCAATTTTACACATTCTCAATGGTTGTAGGGTGTAAAAATAAAAGAAACCAGTTTTAGAAAGCACTCAAAACATTGCCAATTCACTCGAACGAGTGCACGAGTTTATGAATGAATTTGAGTGCAGAGTGAGTGCTTTAGTTCGAGTGTGAGTGAGTATTCGCAGCTGCCACAGCTGCTCTGGGAATCGTGCCTAACAATGGTTTAGTTTTGTTTAGGCTCTTAGACAGTGCGGAAATTTGTATTTACTTAACGGCAACGGTAATTTCAACTGCACAATTCAATTTGTGTTTAAAACTGGATTTCTACGGTATTACTGGAGCAGCGATTAACAATTATTATTTATTGCCATACATAAATAATATCTGTTTATTTACATAAGTGCAAAATAATTATGTGCTCGCAATTATAGCCAAGTGTTTGGCATTTGTGTTAAAAATAGAAAAAAATAAAAATTATGTTGGCCATTTATGGACTCTTTCAAGGCCTAAAGAGTTGTTTCGGCCAAATTTAATAAGTGTTTTTGTTTTGTTACACATATAAGGGCCTTTGGCAGAGGCTTCTTATAAAGACACCAAATATTACTCATACGTCTTTGTTTGCCCCACACCAACACACCTTGTTTTCTGCTATTTGTACACTGTAAATATTGAGACTGTTTCAACTGGGTATATTAGTTTTCTAGAAAACATTTCGACAAACATTAAATTGAGATTTGGTTGTCTGAAAATGTAATAAAAATACCCAAATATATACCTCAAATATACTAAATATATTTTGGCATTTACCAGACAAAAGAAAAAACTTCTTAAATTAAACTTGGATATATAAATTTTATCAGAATTTACACATATATTTCCAAACGGAATATAAAATTTAAATATTATATTTCAACTATTTAATATATTTATTTAGGTATTTAATTATTTAATATCTATTATTTATCCATGAATTTATTTAAATATAATTATAATTTATACAATACATAGTACTTATATTTTTTTTTATATTTATAATATTTTTTTAAAATTTATTTTTCTAATGGGCTATATATTTTAGCATAGCACACTCGACTGTTGTGCTCTCAAGCAATTTCTTCTAGCGTTTTGTTTGCTGTTTTTGGTACGCTTAGTTTTCAGAGCCGAACGCCTCTCGAACCCACTGTTAAAGTCGTTCAGCTTGAAAATCTAATTCATTCGCTTAATTGCAAAAGCCATAAGTAATTATAGGATATACACGTATAAATCTATGTATATATGTATCTGAATATGATATGTATGTATGATAACCAAGTGGGCAAAGTGAAATTAACTTAAGAAGCATTGTTAGCCAGCGGTGCATAAAGCCAGCTAGTTAGTGTTAATTTTAACACATGCACAGTACCTGTTATTAGTACAAAACTATCTTTAAAATTTAATTGAATTTGCATAAAAAAATTATTATTTTTTTTTAATTTTTAATAAGCTGTAAATTGTAAACTGCTGCAAGTTTTTAACAAAGTCTAGATTATCTTTGGTTTTAATTTCATTTAAATAATTTATATAAATGAATTTGTAGTTTGGTTATCTCTGTTGATTAATTAAATAAATAGATTAATAAATGACTAAAAAATAAATAAATAAATACGCCCTTTTAAACACTTATATCATTTCATTCTTAATCTGATTTTCGCTTTAAACTTTTGGTCACGTTTAATTCGATATCAATATCTAAAGCAGCAAAGTTTGTGCCACTCTAATATTTTATTTAAATAAAATTTTAGATGCAGCTTAAAGCTCGACTAGCGCATTGCAATTAATCATTTAAAATATTAAGCCACTTAATTCTTTTATGGCAAGCTTTATTAAATTTAGAAATATATACTTTATATTCAGGCAATTAATTTTATTTAAATATATTTATAAATTATTTAATCTTTAGATGGATGGCAACTGTGAAGATCAATGTCTAAGACTGGAGAATCTGTTGCGTAAAAGCGCACAGCACTTGGATGACAAGGACAAACGTTGCTTGCAACAGTTGCTTCTATGCGTGCAACAACTCGATCTGGATGCCATGATCGAACAGGATAGCTGGCAGTCATCGGTGGGTATAGAAGTTAAGAACTATAAAAAATATATCTATAAAAATCAGTATATAAAATTAATAATATAAAATTTGTTTAAGAAATAATAAATTTTAAACTTATTTTTTGTATCTATAATAATAAGATAAATATATTCTTGATCATCAGATTTATTTAACAGTTTTGTTCAGTTAGAATATTGTTTGTACGGAAGTTTAGAGAAATCAATCACTATAGTCAGTATATTCGTTGATACGAATTTAATTTGCTGTTCGGAGCATTCGGAAATTAACATTTAGATTTACATTTACATTCACTGCAAGGCTGCAGGACAAGAGCGTTGATTTGTTTAAACGATTTGTAGATTAAACGAAGAAAACAATTTGCAAAAAGAGTCATAAGTAAATTCAAGTGATTTTATTCGATTTTTTCAGAGCAAATCGGAAACCCGCTCGAGAAACAGCTCGGGTCGCATGGTAGCGACCGTGCAACCCTACAACAGTGCCACGCCCAGTGTGCCCAGTACGCCCACAAAGCAACAGCAAATCAACAGTAGTCTGAGCGAGAGCGGAGTCTTCGTGGAATACGATTTGCTCTCCACCGAAACAGAGACGGAGAGGGAACCCCATCCGCATCTGCAATATTATCAGGAGCGTCTGATACAGCTGGAGGGCAAGCTGCTGGTCTACGAGAGCAGCGGGGAGGCGCAGGCGAAGCATCTGGCAGAACGTCTGCAGCGGGAGTTGCAGCTGCACAAGCAGGTGAAGGAGCTGATCGAGCGTGTAGAGTTGCTGGTGGAGCAGAACGCGCAGTTGGACGAGGCGAAGTGCGAGTTCGAGGAGGCGGAGAACGACACCCGTTTTCATCTGCAGCGCAACGAGGAGGAGCTCGAGATTCTTCGGCAGCGTAACGTCGAATTGGAATTCGGCAAGGACGCCCTAGGTGGCAAGTACAGAGACTGTCGTGCCGAGTGCCTCATACTGCGTGAGGACCTTAACGCCGCCGAGACCCAATTGGAACACCTTCACACCGAACGACAGTTCACCAAACAGCAGCTAGAAACGTTGCGACGTTCGATACCGCTGCTGCTAATCTGTCGCCTTCTCGCGATTGCCAGAAGCAACAACATGGGCAACGAGCATTCCGTTAACGGTCGCACTTCAGCCGGTGCCTGCGCTTGCAATGAGCCCAAAAAGAAGACGGGCACAACCGGAGGCTGTCGAGAGGTCAACACCCTCAAGGAGGAGGTGCGCACCCTACGCACTTCGCTGCAGGATCTGAACACCCGCCATTACGAGGCCATGGAAACGGCAGATTCGCACTGGGTAGAACTGGAGCGTCAATACAAAGAGCGTGAGGATGCTTATCGCGCCAAGGAAGCATGCCTGAAGCAAAAGATCTCTCAGCTGCAGGAATGTCTGCGCGAAGATTCGCGTGCTGCCACAGAGAAGATACAGCAGCTAGAAGATGCAGAAGAAGGTCTCAAAACCTGCCTGGTACGACTGACAAAAGAACATAGGGGGTTGCTCGAACAGCATCGCAATCTGCAGTCTGAAATGGAAATATGTTCCACCAATTTATGCGAAGCGAAACAGAAACTGCAGCCCCTCACCGAAGAGCTCGATGAGGAGAAAAGACGCAATCAGACGTTATTGGATGACATTAACTACGCCAAGAAGTTGCAGCAGAGCATGGAGGAGCAACTAAAAGTCGAAACGGATTGTTTGCGCAATCGAATCTATGAACTAAAGAAAGAACTGCAGCACATTGAGGTGACCAACGGGGAACTGAAGGAGGAGGTGGGCACACTGGAGGCCAAAATCGGTGAGTTGCAGCAACAACTAAGGGAATGCGTGGAACGCGCTTGCTGTCTAGAGGACGAGCTGCGCACCAAGGATGAACTCATACAGCTGATGGAAAAGAAAATGGGCGTCTGTCCCGAGGCACAAAATCTGGCGGATGAGCTCTACGATACGCCAGAGAAGCAGGCGATGCGTCAAGAGATTGCAGATCTGCAATCGGCAAGCCAGGGCTTGGGCTGTGCCCTCCGGGACCTGGAGGTAAGTAAGATAACTATTGGAAGTACAAAACCTACTAAAATTCGAATTCTTAGCGTCGTGAACGTGAGCTGCCCACGCATCGGGACTTTCAGTCTATAGCTTGTAGTGTGAAGCAGTTAGCCGATGCCATACTCTGTGCCCAGACTGATAGTGAGGTGAGTGATTGCCAATGCACGGGTCAAGATGAAACTTTGCCCATTTGTGATACAAGAAAAATGTTTGCGGATGCTTTGAATGATGGTAAAGAAGGGGAAGAGGGGCAAGAAAAGACCGAAAAGAAGAAGGGGGATGCTGAAGAAGACGACAAGCAAGAGGGCGAAGCAGATGCTGAAAAAAATGGGGATGCTGAAGAAGATCAAGATGAGAAGCCAGCTGAAAAAGCACCAGCTGAGGAAGCACCTGCTGAGGAAGCACCTGCACCTGAGGATGCTCCTTCTGAGGATCGGGTTAGCGGTGGATTTAGCCATCAGCCTCGCATTATAGCTGCTAGTCTGGAAGTTTTGGGCAAGGAATTATGCAAACAAATCTCAGAGGTACCGTCGACACTCCATCGGCTGGTCTACGGCGAAAGCAAGACTGCAACACCCTCTAAGCAGGAGGAAACTTTGGACTTACCGGAGCCACCCTCTAAGCCGGAGGCTACTTTGGAAGTACCAGATAAATCCTCTAGGCCAAATTCACCGAAATGGGAAGAAAGAAACCTAAATCGATGTCGCCTTCAGTGCAAACTTTTTGTGAATCGTCGCATCTATCGCAGTCGTGTGAGACCATCATGTGGCGCCATCAGTCGTTCCTTTCTGAGCGTTCTATTGCGACATCAGCGCTGTAATGCTAGCTTCCATTCGATATGTTCCGCCTATACGTTGCATACTGTTAATTCTGGTCTTACGTTCAGATCGCAACATGTGCAGGTTCTCGATACACAATGGGAACAATCACAATTGCATAGCATTGCCCAAACAGAGCAGACGAGTTCCCAATGCCAATTGGTTCAAGCTACACCCGAAACGTGTGATGAGCAGTTGCAAACGTCAACGGACTATGAAAGTTGCACTCAGGACTGTGGCATACAGACTGATAATGTGGATGTTGAACAGCGTTTTTTGCTGATACCACGCAGAGCGCGAGTAGTTATCGATATGATACAAGCCGATATCGTAACTCTGAGCGTATTCAATGAGGAGCTTTTTCGGGACAGAATACTTCAGCTGTGGGAGGGCAGTGAGGACTTCCGTGAGCATCTGGAAATGCTTTTGATTTTATGCCAGCCACAAGAATGTTTAACCGACCTATCGATTACCTACGATATTTTTGTCGCCGTTCTAGGATGCGTTCGTGCTCTGGAACAAGCCATTAAACCCTGTAGTTCACAGTTGTTGAGTGCACTCGAGGAACGGATCAATGAGCGTCTTATCGATTACCATAATCAAAAAGTTGAATCGGAATTCTATTGTACCATATATTTGCCTGTGGAACGGCGTGATGGTCGTATGCTCAATTAGCATGAACTAGAGTCCCTAAAAAAAATTGATGCTCTGCATGGTTTCGACACGGGTTGAATATTTCACAAACGGATGTAGGAAATTAGGATTTTTCCGTTTCAAAATATATTCTAAATTTGTGTGTAAATTAGAAAATAAAGAAAGACATACCAAAAGCAATTCAAAATACCAGGGAAGTTTCTACGTTGTTTGGTTTTTAAAATTTCCGAGGGGTTTAGGGAGGTTCAGGTTCAGTGGAAGTTAATAATATGCGGGTATCAATTTACAAATGAAAAGAATGTGCTGCGATAGAAATCAAATCGAAAAGCCTAAGGTGCATTTCGATAAATATTTTTTGTATATATCGGCTGTCATTAATATTTTTGTTTTCGTTGAAAAACTTGTTCTAAATTATTAGTTTCTGTTAGGAACGAATTTGTTAAGGAAATTGTTCAATATGTTGAGTAACGATGCCGATGACTGTTTCTATGACTGTGAAAGTGATGATGAATTTATGGATTGTGAGGAGGTACCACAACAGATAATGCGGAATGCAACAAATCATGCCCCTAAGCAGCTGTGCCCGGAACCTGAAGAAGTTCTGAATCACCTTGACCGAGATACCGAATTGCCCAGCTACAATGATCCTCAGGAAATACGCCAGACGCTGTTGCGTGTTGCACAGAGTGCCCAATTGTTGCTTCGCAGTGGTGGTGGCGAATGCGATTGCCTGAACCGAATGGAGCGTAATGAATTCGAATCAAATTTCTATCTGGCCAAGTTGACGATAAGTGCTCGACTGGAAACCGATAAATCGTCCAAGTGTCCTGAACAGTGCCGCTGTGTATTGCGTGGTGATCCTGTCTCCTTACAGTTGCCTTTGGAACTAAATCCGTTTACCGGTCAGGTTAAGGCAAATGTATTTCAGCCCAAGCCAAATGCTTTTATTGCGAGTTGTGGGGGTTCAGGGGAACCAAAAACTCGCATAGGTGTTGGAGTCGGTCCTGGACCTGGACAGAGTGCTGAGAAAGCGTTCCGTAATCGGCGACATGATAGCGCCAGGAAAAACCCGCACAGGGTGCGTTGGGATGTCTAGAACAAAATTTGGAAGTCTGAAATTTTAACCAAAATTAAACAAAAATCGTTAAATTGCCAGAATGCTTTTTAAGTAGGCCTCGCGTTTATAGCAGGGAAACACTAACAAGGCGTATGCCTAGTTTGTGTTTTGTTTTAATTAATTCAACAGGCAACAAAGGGAACTTAAAAATTTAATGTAAATTCTGAATTCAATTGGAAAACATTTGGAGGCAGATTCCATTTCGCCATGGACAAGGCTAAAAGTCAATGTAACAAATGCAAAACCATCAGGCAACCATCGCCAGTTGGTGTCTGCATTAATCCGGAAAATTGCTTTTTTTTGCGTTCCCCGCGGGAAGCACAAATGCAGTCCCAAAACTCGATCCCTTGTTGTAGTCACTCTAAGAAAGATACCACGGTGCTCTATAAGGGTGATAATTTCAAATGCAAGCAGAGCAGCGAAGATATATTTTACGATTGTAATAGCTTTACTGAATCGGACGGAGATGGTGATCGCTCAAAGTGTAAAATTCCCAACTCTACTTCGAGTCAGGGTCGTCGATGTGATGATCGTGATGCTGTGCGTGCCGCACTTCAACGTGTTGAGCATAATACACAACTCATGCTAAAGAATTTGGAGGGTGCAGGAGGTTCCGGAGGAACAGGAGGTGGATGTGGAGCTGGAAAAGAACCGAATAGCTGTGGTGCCACCTTGGAGATAACAGCGCGTCTTATACCCGACAAAAGGTGTCCAAATCCATGCAACCATCTCCAGGGCAAGCCAATGCAAGTGTTTATGCCATTGGAATTTGATGCCGTTGGAGGGAGAATAATAAGCACCATGTCGCAAAGGAGCTTAAGTCAACAGCCTTCGATGCAGTCAGGTAGGCATTATGACTCTCACTATAATCAGCATCAGCGTAAATATCATGAGCCTACGAGTACGGATAGGTTTAAGGACATCTCCGATTTGCGTTTAGATGATCGAGAGAGATTCGTCGGCAGTTGTTTTTCTGAAGAAATGGTATTACCAGCGCCATTAACAGCGCCTTTACCAGCAAAATCACGGAAGTCAAAACCAGCGAAATTACTGGAGCCTTTACCAGCACCATTACCAGCGACGTTACAGGAGCCATTACCAGCACCATTACCAACGCCATTACCGGTGCCAATGCCTCCGATAATGAAGGAAAGTGGAGCACAAACTGGAGCACCAAAATACTTGGAGTCAGAACCAGAGCCAGAGCTCCAGCCAGAACCAGAACCAGAACCAGCTCCAAAAATCATGTATTATACCAAATCACAGGAAGCGCCAACAGTTTCGAAAGATCTTCCAACAAAACGATATTTCCTGGCACTTCCACAGCACAAGGATTTCTCGAATTGTTCACCCTGTCGGTATGAGCCCAGTCCGCTGATGGACGAGGATGGAAATGTGTTTTGTCCTGGTAATTGTGGTTGCTGTCAGTGTGCCTGGAAGCCGCGTTCGTTCGATAGCAATCAAGAGCATATTAATGTCAAGGTGTGCCGTTGCATTCAGCGTGGCACGATCTTTTCAAACTTTGAGGAACGGCAGAACTGTAGTCAGACATCATATTTTGATTTTTGTCCTTGTCGTGAGAAAGCAGAAGCGAAATTTTTGGAACTATACAATCAAGAGATGTGGTCAACCAAAGAAGCGATAAGGGGTCCTGAGGTGCTGATGTCCGAGATTCGGGAGCTAACAAAACCGTCCTAAAAATATACAAAAATCAGTTCCTCATCAGCTTCCAAATGTTTTTCCAAGAGTCCATTGTAGTACTTTCGATCTAGCTTTTCGATATATTTTATTGTATTAATTTTACTTATTTCAGAATAAAAATTGTTAATAATATATATATACAAATAATTGTTAAACTTATACTAACTGTCTTTTCTCTCCTGGTCTCTTGCAGGTCTCCCAGCTCTGATGTACGTAGATGAACGAAACCGTACGCCATACGACGACAACGCAATCTCCTATCGCGCCCAAAAAATGCAAACTGATCAATCCTACTTAAGAGAAAAATTGCAGCTAACGGAAGACAGCGCGGAACTATCGGATCAAACGTCACAAACGAAACCACAACTTTTAAAATCGCAATCAGACATGCAGACGAGGAATTTTAAGCAGAATAACCGTGTTTCCATTCAATCACCTGGTACAGTCTTTAAGCAATTTGTAGAGGAAACGCCTTATGATCATATTGCCAAGTGCAAAATTCGTTATCCAACACAGTTTACTCAGGACAAATCGGACACATGCAACAAACCAAATGAACCGAATGAAAATCAGGAGGAGATTTGTGTTTGTGCGGAACAACAATCAACAACGATAACTGGGGAAACCTGTGTAAATAACACTGCAAATTTATCGAGATCGCTGCCAAATCTTCCTTCAACTGCCTGTCAAATGACAGACCCCAATTCCGTACCCTCAGAGAAGTGCAAAAGAGATCAAGATGCAAGGAGCGGTGATATGCGATATTTCAGTTTGACATCAATTAATAATGATCGAACTGAAGAGCCTACTTACAGTACGAGGTCGGAAACGCAGGTTTCTAAGTGCACCGGCTCCTTTAAACCCGTTTCCTCGGGCACCTTTACCAAACTGCCCTCAGCTCAAAATACCGTTACAAATATTTGTCCTGTAATGAAATCCAAAGCAGATTCATCCAAGTGCAGCCAAATGAAGAAGGATTCGTGTCCTCCAGCGACACCTCAGAGCTGTATAGATGTAGAGCGGGGCGAAGGTTTAGTGGAGGATTGTACCTATGAAACAGACTATTCAGCGATATGCACCTCGGTAAAACACCGAAAATCAAGTGAATCATGTGATAGCTGCTGTGAGGATGCTTGCGTTGATAGAACTTCCTCTAGATCGCAGTCCGTGATGGCCCAAGTCACGTGTCTCTGTACATCTGAGCAAAAGGCAGGCCTGGCACGTTCCCGCGGTAGAGTACACGATGGTCCCCCTTTTGCCAGAATCGAAGATTGCAGAACATCGCCTGACATAGCTAATCTCTGCTCTGAAACGAACGCTAGCACTAAAGTGGTGTATATGAAAAAGGACAATTTCCGTGATTGCGGTTCCTCAAATACTTCACTGCAAAATGCCGAGGAAACTACCGTAGATGTCTGTTGTAAGTCATCTGTGCCGACTGGTCGTGATGGGAGATCCGTGCGCATGGAGGCAACCGCCAAGTGCGACGGTCAAGGGCAAACTTACGAATCCCTGCCCACATCATACGTTTCCTGCTCGAAGCAATCCTGTAGTAGACCAACCCAACAGCGCTCCAGCTGTGGTTCCAAACACACTTCCGTATCTGCTTTGATGCCCAACTATTTCCCACTGGTCGATCAAGACAACGATCAAGGCAAAAACAAACTGAAAAAATTTATGGACTACTGTGCATCCTCCTGTGCCTATTATTCAAGCTCTGATGAAGAGCCTAGTCGTGATGCGCGTAAAGATCCCGGTAGCAATCAGGCGAATGATAGATCTTTAACCCCCAAATCAGCTGAAAGTAAAGCTAAGCGTGACAAACTTAAGAGTTGGTGTTCACCATGCTGCCGCCGTAATGACAATTCTGATGAAGATAAATATGCACCTACTGCTATTGAGGATTACACATCTTTACCTACTGAACCATCCGAGAAAGACGTTTATGCACCTTGCAGGCCAAAGGGTGCTAGTGCATGCCGACTGAAACCAACCGATCAGGAAGAGGTTGACTCAGTGGGTGTGGTAATGGACTGTCAAAGCTGTAATCAATCGGCTCAATATCAGAGCTGTGGGTGCGGATGTGAGGGTGAAGGTAGTGCTCAGCATCGTATAAAGTGCATGGTAGATATGATTACTAGCTGCAAGCATAGGAACGTGGATCGTGTTCAGGTTATTGGGCAATTAGTGCGGGAACTAACTGATTTCATTCGTCAAGATGGCAAAGAAAAGAAGCAGCCAAAATTATCCTATAAAGACTGCATGGAGGCTGTTGCGGCAGGTCGAATCCCCGTCAAGAAGAAACCCGAAAAAACTGCGGAACAGATGAATCGTCTGAAATGCCTGGATCGTATGGAAGAATATCTACAGACATGCTTTCCAACAAAACCAAAGCCGCGACCGCCGAATTATGAAATTATTGCGTTTACGCCAGATCCAAATTTTGGCAAGGATGATCCAAATGCCATATTTGATGATAACCAATTATTTGCTAGCTGTTATTCTGAAATCGGTGAATCACGTTCTATGCCTGGTAATCAATGCACATCAGAAACTTGCCCACTGTCAATGGACGTCCAAAATGCATCAAAATATGTTATAGACGAAACAGGTAGCACCAAAAGCAGTGTTAAACCACAAGAAAGGAAGTCCGCAACGAGAATATCAGGGAGTCAAGTTGTATTCGATATGGAAAAAGCGCCATCGAAATCTGATGCTAACCCAGAACCTGAACCATCAAGAGCTTCGGAACCGACAGCAGAACCTGGCTCAGAGCCATCAGCAGTACCTACGCGGCAACCTTCCGATACACAAAAAGCCGGTGCAAAACAAAGCTGCTTATGCTTACGCGCAGAAAAATCGGAGCTATCTCAAGCTGATTCCAAAATGAATAAACTCTGCGACTTTAGTGAGGGTGATGAAACGTTTCCCTTTACGGATCGGGAACGTCAGTTGTGTGACTTTATATTGCGGCGCATGTGCCAAATGTGTGAGAATATGCCTTGTGAGGACGAGCAGGACCATGAAGACTGTGTTGAATGTGGAAGTAGCCAGGGCCCGAAACCCTCCTGTATATGTTGTCATTGCCGTGCTCTGGAGTGCGATAATCAATGCAAGACTGTGACCAAAGCTTTGGATTCTGTAATGTATGATCCGGTTGCTGAAATGGTAAATACTTTCCTTTTCCTGGGCATTATTGATATACAACAAATTCTATTTTACAGAAATTCTTTGTTGACTCCATTATATATGATCTACAGGCTATGGAGCTTGTGCTGAACAAAAACAACATTAATCCAAAGGTAGGGATTTAGTTTCTACAGTTTAAATATACATTTTGAATTTATTGCTCGATTTTCACAGGCTCCAAAACCATCGCCATGCATGGGTTGCGATCCAGGTGAAAGTTTTCCCGTAACCATCACAAGCGTGTCAAGTTTGGGTTGCAATGCGCTTTACGTCCGTTGGGAGCTGGATGACTGTACCGCAGTCGGGGGTTATGAGGTGAGATACATCGTATATAAAATATCCATCGTTATTGAATATTTACAACACAAAATTCTTATAAATATCATTAATTAGCTTGGGGTTTTTTGCTGTTGACGTATTCAACTATATTTTGAAATTGATTTTTACGCTGCACTTCTTTCGCTTGCAGAAATACTTCAAATTTCTGTTCTAGCACTGCATCAATTACGCCCTTTTGCTTTTCCCATTCGATGGTAAATCTGCCGAGTTCCTCAAACATTTTATAGCGATCCAATTCATTTTGTTTGTATTCCCTGTATAAACGGGAGAATTCATTTTTCGTATATTGATCGAAGAGCTTTATACGTTCTGGATGCATCGTTTCTGTCACGTTGAAGATCTCGGTCGCGTCTTTAATGAGCTGAAGCGCATCTTCCAGGCTCAAATCATCCTGTTTGGGACCCCAATGTTTGGTGAAATTTTGCCATTTATCCAATTCAACGGATTCGGCTAACTTTTGATCCACAATTGATCGCGATAAGGGTATATAGAATTTAAGTTTGTCTTCGGCCAAAGCCAACTCGATATTGCCTGCATATTCACTCAAGTTTGTATAGAGGTTGCTGTCTTGTGCGATTGTAAGACTCTGTTGAAGGTAGAAAGTGCTATAATCTCAAAGATAATTCCAGTGTATTCTTACATACCAAAAGAGTCAGCGTAGCTATCAGCAAATAACGCATCTCTTCAGCGCTTAGTTATCAACTGAAGAACTGGGTGGACGGGCCTTACTTTATATGCGAGTATTTATACTTTTTTGTGTAAGCGCATAAAGTATCATATTTATGACAAATTCGGAGATTAGCATAAAAGTTCCCCGAATTCGAAGGCAAACACTCTTAAACAAAGAGCACTTCAAACAGCTCTCTTCAATATTAAAAGTATCAGCTGAAGCTGTAAAAATTAGGGGATTTTTTCCCGATTAGTTGATTTTATTTATTTATGAATATGGTCGAATATTCGAAGTTATTGTTTTTGCAAATTTCTTTGGATAAGGAGATTTTAACTGGGAAACATTTGGTTAAGCATCTTGAACGTTTGGTTTGGTCTAAGTTCGGGTTTACATGGGTTGATTAATAAACGCTTCGGTTCAAGCAAAATTTATTTCTAGTCCGAATCGGCGCTCTTCAACATCGGTTTTCAGCCTTTATTTATATGTTTTACCTTCTGAGCGTTGTACTATATATCTGATATTAAATTATATTGTATATTTAATAATATTATTTCTTCCCAGATTTATGTGGACGGACATCTGACGAACCGTTTGTACAGCTCTCGTCACGAGGCTGTCGTCATTAGCCATGTGGATGTGACACGATCACACAAGATCATACTGCGCACCCAGGCGGTTGGATATGAATTTCCCGACGATAGTCCGTGCTGTAGTGCCATGATGAATGCGCATCCGGAGCTAATGGTCGGTGCTTCGCAGCCCTGGAAGCCCAGTGTCTATATGTATGAACCCTGAACAATATCTGGCAAAGAGAGAGACCTAAAATACTACTACTATATGTTTGTGCTAGTCAAAAACCTAACCATACTATCGCGATTATTTCTGAGCGTCATTATTTTCAATTTTTCCCGCCCTCTTCCCCCCAAAATTAACTTTGGGTATGCCTAAATCTGTAGTTCGTAAATCTAGTTGCTTTTCATAATGATTTATGCATGTTTGTAATGCAATCATATATCATATATGCTAACTATATGGAATTGAACGTGCACTGCGAGAAATTGTGTATGTGCTTACCAAATTTGTGCCTTAGAGATTACACTGCACTCGACATAAAGTGTGTTTTTTTGCACATATTTTAATAAACACATGTTAAAAATCATAGATTTTACCTAGAGATGGGCAGAATTGAACAAAATCGTGGAAAGGAATTTATAAGATGCTAAAAATGAATTTGAATTGTTAATAATAAAAAAATATTTATGTATAGTAAATTGAGTCGCAATTGATTTGTAAATAACACTCCAAACCAGTGTTGTAAAATTAAATGTATATAGCATTTCTAACTGTATAAATCACTAAATTAAGAACGTTTTGTTGCTTCCGAGTAAAGAGTTTTTTAACAACACTGTGTTTCAGTGTTGGGCAACTGTAATTTCATTCACAAAAATTAATTTATTAATTCATCAATCAATGCATCACAAATCGAATAACTAAATAATCTCAAAATCTGCTTAGTTTCAGAACTTATGCCCATCTCTATAAGCATTATGTAATCTATTTTTGTAAGCTTAAAAATAGTCTGCCGTTTTAGGCAAGAAAACCAGAGATAAAGAAGAACAACTTTGTAAATGCAGTTAATAATGTTAAAAGAGTTAATTATGCTACATAGAAGTCTAGTTACCACCTTGATTGTAGAGATTTAGTAATACCCATGGGGTTTACAATTGTTAAAACAAAACGCAGAGAATTATGTAGTTTTTACACACTATTTAATGCGCATTATTTTTACTGTGAGAATATACAATAAAGTTAACATTTAAATGCATGAAACGAAATGGACGAAAATGTTTGAATTTTCTTTATTTTATTTTGGAGTTTTATATAGTATTTTTGTTAATATTTTGTAGTTTTTCTTTAATACTAGATGTAGTTGAAGTTAGGCTTGAACTTGGAACTTAGAACTATCTACGCAGACAGGGCTCGCAGGTGCCGGGAAGCACAAACGACGGATGGCACTGGGGGCATTTGGGATTCTCGCCAAACCATCGATCATTCGCCGAGCTTGCCACCGAGCTGCGACGTTCGGGTATCTTTAGCTGGAAGGAATTATACAGATCTCCAGCAGGGGAATACCCAGTACGTCCGATTGTCTCCAAAGGAAAGGCAAATTCCGGTATTAGCAGCTGTTTGCGTAGCTGCGTTATATCCGTCGATGTGGACAGAGCGGATACATCCAGGCGTCGCTGCGCCTGAACTGTGGAGCCGGATGGAATTTCATTGCTCTTGATAGAGCGAGAGCTGGGCAGGCGTTTCGAATTGGAATTGGAGTTGGAGATGTCATTCAACTTGGAGCTAAAGTCCTGTGGTTTGCTTTTGTAATCTGTAGGGGTTGCTGGATATTCCCTGCCATCCACGCCAATCGGAGGGTCTAGTTTGGGAGGTTGCAGCCCATTGGCAGGCAGCTTCCACTCGTAGTAGATGGGCGGACCCTGCGTGGTGGCAATATCATGTGGCACAAACTCCACAAACGGTGGCAACAGATCGTTGAAAGGTAGCGCAGCTAAGGGTGTTTGCCTAGTGGTTGCAGGTGTCGGGGGGAGACGGAAACTCTGCGCTGGCGTCGGCGTGCGTTGCTCGAAATTCACATCCTTCCGATAACTGGAGATACTCGAAGCTGTGGAGTGTGCGAAGGGCAGACCCGCAAAGGTCGTAGGTCGACTAATGGGTCGGGGCGTGGTGCTGGTAGCAACCCCAACAACCCTGGAGGCTGTGCTAAAAGGTGCCGCCGAGGAGGTGCTCAAGGTCTGCGCATCTCGTTCATCCTGATTGTACAGCGGATACACAAACGGAGGCTCGTAGATCTTCGATGGTGTCTTCACAAACTGCACCAGCTTGGTGCTATTCTTGCCGGGCTGTTCCAAGGAGTTGAAATCCGCCGAAGTATTATATCTAGTGCTGTGACTTGTGTCCAGCTCATCCGCATCCGCATCGGGCACAAAGATGGTCGATTTGCGCTGATGTAGCGCCTCCTTGGGTAGCGTCGAAGTCGGACGTCGTGTGCTGGTGGTGGTGGTAGTGGTGGTGCTAAAGGTACTTCTGCTGGTGGTGCTGCTGTACAATACCCTTGGCCTGGGCGTGCTGCTGGGCAACTCTATCTGCGGCTCGTAGGCGGGGGGCAGTATGGTTCTGCTCGGAGGGGGAATACGCCAGCGCGTCTGTCCTAGCTGTGCCAAGGGCGCATCCAGTTTGCCACTTCCCTTAATGCTATCGTCTCGTATCTGGTTCTGACTGGGCGTTAATTGCTGTTTATAAAAAAGGCAAGTAAATAAATAAATAACCAAGGTCGACAAGGTATACTTTTCAATATTGTTTCTTTAATAAGTTATGTATCCAGTAACTGATTTTATTGCACTTTTGAGCATAGATAAATATTATAGTAAGAATCGAATGTTCAAAATCACAATCTTCTATCTATAATATTACGCAAGTTATCGGGTTTGATTGGTTAGCGCGTGAGCCGCGTATGAATACATCTATATTTATTATGAATAAACTAGGTAAACTCTTATGGAGTTGATATTTTTGTCTAAATATTTATAATTTATAGGGTGATCAAAGTGCTGAGCATACCTTATACTGGCTTCTAAACGAATCGCCCGAGTAGTCAGGCGCATAGGGACGATCCAACAGATCGGGACGTGGTGTCCGCAAATTATTCTCCTCATCGTTCACGAAGGGCTTGTCGCGTTGACCTGGTAAAATTTGGATAAATTTAGAACGGATTTACTAGTCTTTTTCTAGTACTTTAAAAAGCATGTAGGGTATTAGAAGTTTGTTTAGAACTTACCAATTAGAAGATTGGCCGCATAG
Organism: Hypselothyrea guttata; assembly: GCA_035045125.1. Classification (NCBI taxonomy): domain Eukaryota; kingdom Metazoa; phylum Arthropoda; class Insecta; order Diptera; family Drosophilidae; genus Hypselothyrea; species Hypselothyrea guttata. Next base: position 437,011 of record JAWNNJ010000392.1, on the reverse strand, counting down.
TTGCTCTCCGCCTTGGAGCAGTTGACCATATACCAATGATCGCAGATGAGCATGCGCTGCTGAAAGAGCGTCGTATTGGGACAGGTATAGCTAAACTGACGACCCAGGCCATCGCACATGTGGTAGACCTGAGAGACAGAAACAGAGGGAAAGAGTGTGGAAGAAAGAGAGAGAGAGAGTGAGAAGGAGAAGGAGAGGAGAAAGCAGGAGAAGGTCACTTACCTGACAGCCTGTCTCCACGTCCGCATAATAGCCAGCGGGTCGTCCTGAGCAGGAGAAGGAAGTTTTCTGCATGAGAGCTAAAGCAACTGTGGCATTTTGGCACTGCGGAAAAAGATAAAAGATATATAGTACACTGAGGAAAAAAGTTCCAAAATTAATTGTGAATAAACTCAATTAAAGAATTTGCAACCTTGACGAAAAATTGTAGAAAACATATCTTAAAATAGTGCAAGAAATTCATAAAGTTGTTATACTCTTATACTGTAGAATTGAAAACGAGTACGAAATACTTGATTTTTTCTCTCTGTGTGTGGTGCATTGGCATTGCGGAAAAAGATGCAAGATGTATGGCACACTATGCAGATCCATTGAGATATAGCATATGCTAACTATGAGTGGATATTGTCTGACAGCGTTTTCCCAAGCCTCAAAATGCTGTTAAAACAAATGATACCCGTGGCTGATCGATATCTGCAAATGAGTACCCGAACGGGTACTCGTGCTCAGTTGGGCCTTTGGCTATGGTCCTACAGCTGATGAATTGATGTGATGTCATAACTTGGCACATGTTGCCACGGCAACTTGCAACAGACAACAGACAGACAGACGAAGAGACAGAGAGACAGAGAGACAGACGCTTCAAAGTGCGACCTGAGCTGCTGCTGTGTGAAATGTCAACTTTGCCCATATACAACAGACTATATATGTATGTTTGTATATATTTTGTTGGATTTTTGTCAGTTTTTTTGTTCGGTTGTTGTTGTTTAATTATATAGAAAAAGTCGGCGCTGGCAGTTCGCAAATTATAGCTCCAATGACTTATCGAAATCTGCCACCGTCTGTCGCTCCTTACGTGTGAAGCTTCCGTCCGTGAAAAAGATTTTTCCCAGCATTCCGAAAAAATATAATACAACAATATAACATATGGAAACCTCAGCTTGCGCCCTAAAACTTGCCAAAACATTATATAATATTGCAACAAACAACCGACAACAACAACAACACAGCTGTAAAATGAAGATTATAAAAAAATGTATGCAATTTTTTTTTTATTAAGTAGTTAAGAAACTTGTATTTAGTTAGTTTTAAGCTTGCTTTCGAACCCTTCAAATTCCATGCATTCTCGCAAATTTAACTTGGCTTTAAGTTGGAGTTTTGGGAGATTTTAAGAGATTTAGCGGAGATATGAATTAGTTGCATTGTAATTTACAATTTTTATGCTTAGGCAATTTGTTGATGTTGACATTCTGCGGTTTGAATTTTATTATGGTAATTGAAGTATTTATTAGGCATGCATAATTATGTTTAAATTTTAGAAGATATATTATTTCTGTACATAAGGTGTAAATTTAATTCATATTTTATGACGGTATTTTAAAATATGTTTTAAGCACATATCAATTTTTTTCATTTCCATAAGCTACATTTTATTGCATTTATTTATTTAATTTGAATAATTTTGCACATATGTTTAAAAGTGTAAAATTTTGTGTAATTTTTGTAAGCTAGTATATTTAAAATTCAAAAAATAAAAGTCGTCAAACTGAAGCGGAATAGAGACAAGAGTAAATGGGAAATAGAAAAGAGCAAACCGGAAGTATTAACAAAATTTCAGTATGCAAAATCATCAAATTTTTCCAAAATTTTCACTTTATGCCCAAATGCTATCAATTTTATTAAAGAAAAAATTGTGATAAAATCAAAAAGTTGTCAACATCATCATTAGTTTTTAGATATTATACAACTTATAAGCGGAAGCCAATTAACATATTTTTTCATCATAAATATAAAATATAATATGCAGCATAAACAATATAAATTTGGACATAAAATAAATAAATTGCCTACAAAAGAATAAGTACATACTATATACGATAATGATTCTTAAAAATTCAATCAGTATTTTGTTTTGCTAGTTAAAACCCATAGTGTCTTCAAAAGCTCGTTAAATTTAATTTGAAGTCATAAATGGTCGTTAACAGTTTTTTATGTTAATGGTAGAACATAAATTTTGGCAATAGTTTTTTTTATGTTTACAGGGTATTTTGGCAGTCGCTCAGTTTTAATTAGTTCACCGCAAGATTTGTCGCTTGTCGACAGTTCACTAAACTCCAGATATTACAACTTATTTGGATTCGTTTCCCTACTAAGCTTATAAGGTAAATACGATTAGCATTTCTCAGCTGTTGTGGGCTGCAAATTATTTTGCATTTGACCTTATAAGGGCAGCGACAAATCGACATACTTTATAGGCAAAAAAAGCTAAATAAAATCAAGTAAAATAAGACAGACAGACAGACAGACAGAACGGCTTGAAAGCTGTTTAAAAGCCGTTGAGAAAAGATCAGTCAAGCTAAAGTATTTGACATTCTCAAAACGATGTTGATGTCGGTGTCGATGTCGATGTTGATGTTGTTTCTAATGCATGACTAATAACAAAAAATAAAAAACAAAACAAAAAAACTAAAAACAGAAAAATCTGTTTGTAATTTATGTAATTTGATATCATGCTGTGAATTGTTGTAGCCAGTCGTATGTAGTAATTTCATACTTAATCGCTATTTTATTTACTGCCAATTGTTTTCCATACCCTGCAGCAAATTGGAAATGTGCAAAAAAGGGCATTACTATTTTTGTAAATGAGCAAAACTCTATAACCAGAATGTTAAAAATTTACTACGTTCTTAGCACTAATAGCCGTGGGTAATTAGCAGCATTTATTTAATGAAAAGCAAGCCATTTGAATACTCTTCACAAATATAGTCAAAGTGATAGTGAACACTTTTAGAATAAATAATTTCGAAATAAAATAAAATAAAGTAGGTATGTTAAAAATTTTAATAAAGTCAAAGAAAAAACACAAAAGTTATTTAAATACAATCTTTTTCAATTTGTAAGTTCTTAAACATAAAAATCAAATGTATGTATTTTGAAACTTTGCTGTTTATTTTAAAATTATTTACAATTTATTTGTTTTTTGTTTTTGGGTAATTTAATTTAATTGAATTTCATTTATTATATTTAAATAAATTTTAAACAATAGTTAGAGAGTATTTGCTAGTCGAGTGGACTGCACGTCATACACCAATTTTTCTTTGCAATTTAACACTTGTCAGTTATTTGCTAAATTTTTAAAATGCTTGAAATGTTTGTGGAAATCTTAGAGTTTAAGCCGAGGCGAATTGTCTGTTACCTAACTTCATAAATTAATTCCTTTTTTGTTGTCTATTTTTAGCTACAAAATCAACTTGATTTTTTTTTTGTTATACCATATATTTTTGTTGTATTTTTATACCCTGTGCCCATTTGAAAAATGGGAAAACAGGGTTAATAACTTTGTGCGAATGTATGTAACAGCCAGAAGGAGGCGTGGCAGACCCCACAAAGTATATATATTCTTGATCAGGATGACGAGCTGAGTCGATGTAGCCATGTCCGTCTGTCTGTCCGTCTGTCCGTCTGTCCGTCCGTCCGTCTGTTTGAACGCGTCGATCTCAGCAACTATAAGAGCTAGAAAAGCCGTTTTGGTCATTTCTGAAAGGTGTATACCATACGCAGATCAAGTTTACTTCAAATCTTGGATGCCACTCCCCTTCCGCCCACAACGAGCATAAAAAGAATTCCTTCGCCAATTTAAGAGACACAGATCGAGTTATATAAATTCTGTTTTCAGTTGTTCGTAGGTCTATATCAGGCGCAGATTAGGTTTGTTTTAAATTTTGGATGCCACGCCCCTTTTACGCCCTAATTCATAAAAACTGAATAACAAGCGTAATATTGAACATAGAACGTTGTTATTCGGTATATATACTCTCTGATAATAAATTAAACTCTCCTGAGAAGCGCATTAAAATCGATCAATAAACACAGGAGTTATAGGCGAAACAATATTGCAGGCGTTGCACGCTCGCTCACTAGCAGCGCGGCCAATTAAGCGGCACATATAGGAAACGTAGCAGAGAAAGCATTGCTGCTGCGCTGCGTATGACAGTTTTATGAAATTTTTTAAAAAATATAGGGCACAGGGTATAAGACAGTCGGGCCCGTCCGACTGATCTGCTCCGCCCATTCTGGTTTTTTTTAATTTCTTGTTTGTTGAAAAAAGCAACAAAAGAGTTTTCCATGTGTTTCTGTTACACTTTTTGCGCCTTCTGCCATTGTTGTTGCTGAGGCAGAAGTGTCAGTAAAAAGGTCACTTGGTCAGCGTGTCTTTGTTTTAATATGCTTGAAGACCTTTGCCAATGTTGTTGTTGCTCTTATTGTTGTTGCTGTTGTTGTTGTTTGTGGCATGTGTGTGAATAGCAGCAGCAGCAGCAGCAACACTTGCTGCATTTAGTAGAATAAATTAAAAATGAAACAAAGCGTAAAGAGCGCAGAAATTACAACATTTTCCGCCGTTGCTCAAAAAGCACTTGGGAAGTGTGTGATGCCAAAGGCAAATGAAGAAGAAGCAGCTGCACTAAGAGAAAAATCAACAGCTTTGATGCTTCCATCAAAAATTTTGTTGTCCAGGAAAAATCCATAAAACTGTTTTTTTTTTTATTCTGGAATGAGATTCAACATTTAAGCAAACTCTCAAAATAATAAAAATTTTAATATTTGAGATTTTTTGAAATTTATTTATTCAAAATAAAGTTTACACCAAATGTGTAAATCTCAAATAAAATGCAGCTAAAGTTTACAATTCAGATATCTGAGGATTTTAAAATATATACTGTTAATAGTATATTAATTTAATAAGTCCATTTTTAGCAGCACAAAAAAGTATGAAAAGGTATTAATTTAATTCATTAGTTTCTTGATATATGAAATGTTTTTTTTTTTTTTACTTATAAATGCATTATTTTAGGGACGATAAGCGTTGCTAAAAAGAAATTTAAAATTCCACAACGAAACAGCATTAAATTCAGCCTCATTTTGTTGAACGACTCTCCCTTCTTTTTTCTGAGTGTAAACCCAAGCTTGGGTCTTTAGACCCAACTGTTTGTAGTGGAAGCAGTCAGCGTTAAACCCTGTCAAAGTTGAGGGCAGTTCGTAGCTGATCCAAACTCTGAAAGCCCCGAATCATAAACAACAACTTTAACGGATTTAAACGCCACTAATTAGCATAACAGCTGCCTAAATAAGTGTTTATTTGAAATGTATACCATTTTTTGATTAAATCATTTAAGTGCAACACAATTTGTTGTTATTTTGTTATACATTTCATTAACTTAACGCTATATTTGGTTTCGTTAAGCCTATCATAAAATTCGCTATTAATAACAAAAATTTAATTAAAAAACGCAGCAAATTATTTGAAATATTTTGAAGAATTTTAAAATTATAGCATTGAAAAACGAAAACAAAAAATAGAAGCACCTACTTTTGTTATGCATAAATTAGTTTGCTTTAGATCTGAATAATTAAAAAATATTTGATAGACATTTATGACAAGTTTGACACGATATACAAGTGTTTAATGTAATTATCAATGGAATTTCAAATATTAAAATCATTTGGATTTAAAGAACTCTAAATTTGTAGCATTGAAATATGGAAACTAAAACTTAAAAGCAAAACTTAATTACAGGGCTTCTAATCTGAATATATTAATATAATATTCTTTGTAGAAAAGTAGTATAATTTTGTCACGATAAACAAGTGTTTAATGAAATTATGTACTATGGAATTTCTAATAAAACAGAACCAACTATCTCTGACTTTAAAACCGGTCCCTAGGCAGAGATAAAAGATAAATATTTTGCTATTTAACAAGTATGCAGATTCACCAAGAATTTCTGTTAGAAATATCAAAACAATATCTTAACCAATTTAATTATTACTCCAACCTAACTGTAGTTGGATAAAAAAAGTTAGTACATAATTTGTATGTAATGACAAATTATTTTAAATAATAACGTGAGAGTTTAATTAATCATTTTGTTGTTCAATAAAATGTTGCACATAAAAATAGTAATTATGCCATTAAATAGTGTTAATAGGTATCGATATATTAATTACACAACTTTATGATGATTATGATGATTACTTTAGTATGATTTTATCGGCTTAAGCTGCTGAAACTAAAAGATCCCTGACTTTTACTTGGTTAAACGAATGCAAGTTGAATACTCATTAAGTGAATCAAACGAATTGTTTACATAATTACAGTTCTGATCAATGTGGTATTTTGTATACTATTTAAACAATCAATTACTCAAGATGAGCGTGCTAATCGCTGCTTACACTGCGCAAAACAATTGCAAACAGCTGTATATAATTTTGTTAAATTAAAAAAAAGAGAAAACTGAAAAAAATGAATTTGCATTTGAATGCTCACGTGCCTAAACATGAAACATCATCTCGCAAAAAAGGTTTTTACATATTCTATGGATATCAATCTATCCATGGGGCTTTGTATCTTTGTATCTATGGGGGGAAACTTACCTCACTGTCCATAAATAGCGTGAAGCAGAATAATGCGATGGCAAATAGACGAAAATCTCTTGAATTTCTAGTCATATTTGTGATGATTTTCGTTGCCAGTTTCCCAAATCAATTGTCGTTTTGTTAACGTATCGTCTGAGCTGAAAGTGTTGAAAAGATATTTTAAATTGTTATTTATTATTTAATTTTTTTTTGTAATTTTTAACAATTGCTGGAAAGCTACTAATTGCCCCATCAACTAATAGGCATTGTGTCCAAAGGCTTTTGCGTAACTCGATTTAGTTTGGTCCAAACTTTCCTCAACAGCAACGCCCTTTACAATGGGCCCCCGGGTGAAAACAATTTTCGATTTTCAAGCAAGTTTCGTAATTAAATGCTATTTACGAAAACTCCAAAATTCCAAAACTCGCTGGCAAATGAAAAATAGCATTTACAATCAGCTTGAGTGCCAACAAAACGAGCATAAATTGCTGCCAGTTTATGGCTCTCTGTGTGGCAGAATTAGCAAACGCATTACAAATGACGTTGCCTTTGCCTCATGCCTTATGCCCCACGCTGCATGCCCCATACCCCACACCCCGCATACCTCAGCCACGACCTCCACCTACAATTCAATTTTACAACCTTGCAACTACACTGAAACACAAACAAACAGTCAATTCAACACACACACATCGAATCTATCTGTATCTATTGGCTTTTCGTGCCGCGTTTAAAGCCAAACGTCAATAGCTGCTGCTTTCCAGGCTTTCCAAATAAGCCAAATTGAACTCTGAACTACATAATTATACCCTGTAACTATTGACAGCCCCATCGCAGCAGGCATGTGCGACTAAATGCCGTTCAAATCACTGATGCAAAAACATTTTAAAGCTTTTGAAATAGATAGCTGTAAATGCATGATGTTTTAGAATTATTTTTATATTTAAAATAATTTTTTATATTTAAAATAATTTTTTTTTGAAAATAAATTTTTTAATAATATCAGAAAATAATGTGGTGTTGAAATTTATTTTGTATCGATTCAAATTACTTGATAATTGTCACTGTTTAACTAAGAACATTGTTATTCAGAGTGGTAGATTCGAATAACAAGATATTTCAAATCAAATATTTATTTTGTAATTGATTTCTAGATGCTAAAAATTGTCTCAATTTCATTTTATTTATTAATCATATAAATTATGATTATTATTATAACTCGATCGTTGATCCGTATAAATGGAAAAATGGTTTTTAAATACGAAAATAATTAAAAACAAAAGTATGCCGTTAAATTTTGCAATAAAAATCGTTGTAAAACAAACATAAATGTTATTTTTATTAACATATTTTTTTCTAATGAATTCTACAAAATTCATCTGTATTCTTATTTTTTAAAAACTTTTTTGATATCAGGGTACAATTTGAATTTATTTTTGAATAATAAATAATAAAATACAACAAAATATTTAGATTTATTCCAGTCTGTATAAAAATTATTCTCTATTTTATTTTGTCATTTTTTTCAAAATTTAAAATTGTGTTTGTTACAGGGTATTTGGCTGCAGATCATGTGTTTAACTGCAGCCATCTTCACACTGGCTTTCCTTGAGTGACCGCAAGCGTAACCAAAATTATCAATTTACTCCATAAACTCAACACATTCTTCGACAGATTTGAATCACTCAAACGTTATAATCGGGTTAGCAGAATATTTTTTTGAGCTTAAAACAATGCACAACTTAAAACTGAAATTTGAGTTTCGAATTTGATTGGCAACAGGTCTGGCATTTATTTGAATCTGTTAACAAGATCATTTGTGCGTGCAGCATTTGAAAATATTTGTGGCAAATGGCTTGAATAATTGAGATCCCGTGATTCGTTTCTGGCCTTTTTTCTCTCCTTGGCTTGACCTTTTTGACAACGGCCAACAAGCACAATGAACCAGCCAAAAAAACGAAGAAAAAAAGAAGACAAATATTTGCAACTTTATCCTCAGCTCGTGATGCTGGTTTCGTTTTTTATTGCGGAGTTTATTTTTTTGTGCCTGGCAGCAAACAAGAAAAAAATGCAAAAAAATTTGGGGAAAAAAAATGGAAATAAAAGCGAAGCGCAGTCAAAGCCTATTTGACATTTTTGCTGGCAATTTTCATAGAAAGAAGAGGCATTTAGAAACCGAAACCCGCAGCTCTGTAGCTGCTGCATCTAAGTACACAACAATTACAACAAGAAGAAGAGCAATTACTGTCATTACACACAGGTTGATTACGTCCCATAGCTGGCATTCTAATTCGCTTTGATTCCATTGAGAAGGAAGTTATTAAGTTGCCGTGTTTATGGCTTACCTTCGACTTCAAATTGATATACTAATTGCCACTGAGTAGGAGGTCTTGGCAAGTAGTATCTTCCATATGGTCTCGTTGGCTCTATAACACGAACCGCATCGTCTGCTGATCTTTTTGCAAAAAGATCAAATGTCAGTTGCAACTGGAATCGCAATCCAAATGGAAATCGAAATCGATTCTCGATTATCTTTAAATAGAAACAAAGTCAAGAGCACACGCGCAGCGAATTCGGATTCGATTCAATCACGTACATCCATAGATTCGATTGGCATAAATTATATATTTATTACGGTATCAACATTAACACTTAATGCCTATCGATCCATCCAACACGATTCACCATTCAACGTCTTCGTCTTCATGCACTTCTTCAAACACCTCAACGCCAATATTATTATTTTTTTTTTTATTTTTCCCGCTTCTTTATTAGTTTTTGCATCCGAATCAATGTATCTGTCTATCTGTAGTTTTGTATCTCAATCTTTTCGCTTGGCCTTTGTTGTTGTAGCCGCCACGGCAACCGCATCGAGCAACGTCTCAAACAGAACTGATGCCTCCGAATGCATCCAACTACTCTTAAAATTCACATTAGGCCGCTGGCGAAGTCCGCCCGCTAGACGCAGCGCCAAGCACAAAAGAAGCGCCAAACGATCGTCATCATTCGTCAGCGCACAGTGGTGCCTGTTGCGCAAGCACGCGGCGAAACATTTTGTCGATTTGTTTGCAGTAGATTTAATTCGAATTTAATTTCAAACACAAATAAATTGAAAAACTGTAAACACATATTGATATAGTACAATTTAATACAATAAAAATATATATATTTAATATTTATAATATAATGGATTTTCATTTATTTTCAAATAAAATAATGGAAAATTGCACAGCAAGTAATTTATGTTAGTTTGTCAGATTTTGATGGGATTGTTTAGAAAAATAATGGGATTTTAAATATGAATTTAAGATACAAAAATAATACACATTACTAAAAATTTCAACAAAATTTATTAAAATGTCTACAATAATTATAGGTGCCTTACATCAAAATAATCTAAAATTTCATATGGAAAACCGTATTTTTGAAGTGTTTCTTGAGTTGAGAAATTTTTTGTACCAAAAGTCAAATAATTCAGAAAAAAGTCTTTTGTCAGATTTGGATTTATTGGTGTTCAAATTTGGATTTAAGTTTCAAAAAACGAGTTTTTGAGAGGCAATCATATTTTTATAATACTAGCGGCAAAAAGTTATTTCTCACATTTTAATTTTAAACATTTTATGAAAACATTTCAAATTATCCATTAAAAAACTTGGATTTTAGATATATACTCGTAAACCACATTCTTTCAAATATAACAGAATTTGTAGCATTTTTCGCACGCTCTGACACCACTGTAAGCCAAACATCTTCGCTAATAGCCGAAGGCAGAGCTGCTGCAAAGATCGTCGCAATGAGCCGAGTGGGCACAGTTATAGCCGACGTTAGAGCCAACGTCAGAGCCATAGATAGACCTATAGAGTCTAGAGCTAGAGCTAGAGCTAGGCAGTGAAGCGTCAAGATTGCAGCCACAGTTTGACTTCCATTGCAGTGTACGTAGCGTGCAAGTGCAAGTGAGAGAGCAGGAGGGCGTGTGCGAGAGAGAGAGGCAGAATCGGGGAATTCAGGTTATTAGTGTGGCATCGTTGGGGCATGCCACCGTTTAGGCTGAACCCTTCACCCAATGCTGTGTGTTTATTTGCCTAATTTATTGGATCATCACATTGTTGGCTAAATAGAGCAATCGAGAAGATCGCCAGCAACAACAACAACAATAACAATAACAAAAAAACAAAAACAAAAACATGCAGAGATCTAAGTCAGATTAGACAGTGGATTACGAAAGGCCGAGCAGTTGATCGTACACGGAGAGAAAAAAATCAAGCATTCCGTTCTTAAAATCATGTATTTGGAACTAGATATCTAATCGTAAAAACGCTAAAATTCTGAAGTTCGAAAATATTCTAAATTCAACATGCGAATTCAAATATAAAAAAATTTATTAAAATTATAAAATATAAATAAAAGTAAAATTCTCCTCAGTGTAATATTTGTTTTTCCTTTAATTAAAAATTAAAATATTTATATTTTTATATAATGAAGAAAGTTTTTATTTGCCATTTGTTTAAGGCTATTTTAAGATTCGTAGATTGCGCCACATAAATTCGAATGTTACGAACTATAATTTCTATACATTTTAATAAAAATCGGGTTTTTACGAACTTTAAGGTTTTAAATAGTACTTTTTCAAGATTTTTCTATAATTCTAGTTTTATGGATTTTACTTTTATCATATTATTTTTATCACATCATGTACCTATTAAAAGTGGGTAAAAACTTTGGGAGAATGTATGATTCAAGATATATTTCTAGAATTTATCGTTAAGATTGCAAATTCTATTCTATTAATTTCAATGGAGCTTCATTTTAACATGCCATTTTTCTCAGTGTACTTTAGGCACTTTGCACTCCTCGAAACTTTGAATCATTTAAAGTCTTTTAGAGTGTTGGCGTTGGCGTCGGCAACATCTTCAGATTTCAGTGAAACATTTTGTAAGACGAGATTTTCCATTTTCCATTTTCCATTTCCATATTGAATTCATGCCGTTTATTTACTTGATGTTGATGCTGCATTTTGCCGCCTTTCAAAGCCCTTTGTCGTGCCGTAGCAAAAACCACACTCAATGGAGAAACTGAGAACTGCAACATTTTGGGGGGAGACGACTACGAATCCATGAATCGAGCCGTGTGTATTGCCTCATTGAATTTCTAGGTTCATATGCAGCGTTTATTATTTGGCTTTTTATGCGCTTGTCTCTGTCTCTATCTTTCTTTATTTTGTATCTTTTTGTTGAAACTCTGGTCGTGATGTTGCAGTCTGTGGCAGGAAGTTGGAAACGCTGTCCGAATGCTGCGCAGGGGGAAATGCAATTCAAAAGACTGCGAAAATGCAACGAAACAAATGCGTGGTATTTTTATACCCTCTACCCATAAAGGTGGGTAAAAAACGGGAAATTAACTTTGTGAAACTCTAGAAGGCGGGGAGCACTCCTCTTTCGTCTATGAAAGCGAGAGTTTGGCCAGAAAGAGTTGGGCCAGAAAGAGTAGGGCTTGCGAGGGCTCAGCCTACCAGAGTTGGGCCAGCGAGAATTTTACATTACCTAATACCCCTCAGGGGGTCGAATCTGCCTAGTATTAATATATCCTAAAAAGCGTATTGAAATTCGTTTATAAACACGGAAGCTATTAAAGACACAATATTTTATTTTTCTTCAAGTTATATACTAAAATTGTTTTGAATTTTGGGATCAAAAATTTTTATTTAACAGAGTTTCTTGTAGTATTATGTAGTTGCTAACGTGAAATTTGTAGGATAGTGAAGGACAAAACATTAACTAAACTGGAACCAAAACTGAAACATTAAACATCGTGTTCGGATTGATGTGGAATACTTATATACTGACGTGAGCCCATGGCCACGGAATACTGCTGAAAATCGGCCAGAATGCGACTCTCGGGTATATCGGTCTCCACACGGCTGCCAATGATATCGATATCGGTATCAGGTTTATCAAAGAAGATGTCGATTATAATGCGTACGCCTGAATGAAGGTATTAATTTAGTTGAATTGAGCTTGGGAAATTTGTGAAAATGGTTATTGATTACCCTGTGCTGTGCGTCTGATGGTGGTCTTGCTCTGATATGATTTCTCAATCGATTCACCACCCGCATCTTCCGATTGGGGCGATTGTTGCATTGAGGTTCGATCACTTGTTGTGGTCAAACGGAAAGTGGTCGGCTTCTTGGTGTGTTCATGGCTGAAAAAAAAAATATAAATATTGGTAATACAGCAGAAATCCCAAATTATTAATTATAAATAGTAAATAAATAATTAAACACACATACAGCTCGCGCTACGCGCTGTACTCTATGATTAAAGTAAAATTTAAAAAAATATTTCAAAGGATATTTTTAGGATATCGAATACCAAGTTTCTATGTGCATTACGCTTGCTATTCGATTTTCATCGATTAGGGCGTAAAAGAATCTAATATTAAACCCACTTTTACCCATTTGATGAGTACAGGGTATAAAAAATAAATTTAAATTTAGGTCTAACCTGCCAAAAGATGTGGTGACATTATCGGAGCACTCCTGCTCATTGTTCTCGACACTGTGTTCAATTTGGGATGATTTCAAATTGGTTAGATACATAGATTTGGCCTGGGACAGTTCCTGATTCTTCTGGGTGGCATAATTGTACAGATTTATCATGTCACGCACTCCAATGCGTTGCTCCGAACTCGAACTGCAAACCTCAGGTTGGTCCTCCAATATGGAAGTCCTATCGCTGACATCTGATATCGAAGAATGTTTGCTTTCATGATCGTTATCGCTGGCATTGAAAGCGTTCTCAATATTGCTCATGTTTAAAAATTTGTTACTGTATCACGCTGTAAAATGTGAAGATATAAAAATTTTTATATACTTTTTTGAACAAATTAAGTGCTATGAACAGTAAGTGCTCTATAACAATAAAATATAAATAATGAGAGTACTAACATACTCAACGATTCCTGGGTTTTTAGTTCAATTGCATGACTACTAGAGTGAGAAAGTTTCAAAATTGTTTTTATTAAATTGTTTTTTGTTTTATATACAAACAAAATTTTAGTTATTTAACTTTCATAGCAAAGTTTTTACACTTTTCTTTGAGTTTTTGCGAAATTCAAATTTGGTTTTCATTAAAATTAATTTATCTGTCGACTGTTCATAGTTGTCATTAAATAAAAATTTAATTAAATAAATAAATAAATTGCTGTATTTAAAATTAATCGCAATGACCAAATAAGAATAGAAAAGAACAAAAGAATAAAGAAGTAATAATACAATACAATTTTAAGAGTAATTTTCCAAGTACTCCTATTGTCTTTTTTTTTTAGCAAATATCAAAGAAAATTGAAGTAAAAGTTGTTACTCTTCAGTAAATTTTTTTTTTTTGGGTCTTTTGTAAGCTTATTAGAGTTTTTCTAAATTTGTTGGTCTATTATAACTTTTTGATTTGAATATTGAGATAATATTGTTTTGCATTTTTTCTTTATATTTATTTTTTTACTTTCAAATTTCGGGCAAAATAGCGAAATTCATTTTTTTAACGAAAATCTACGGTATAAAATAATACAGATTTTAATTAAAAGTCAAGCATGCCTATATACCACGCAGAAGGCACAAAATAATCCCATTTATCAACGGCAAATTAAAGCAACATAGAAGTCAATAAAGAGCCTCTTTCGGGCCATTGTGATAACTAATTTGAAGTGTAACATATGGGTGGATTGCATGATGCATGATCCATCTTCAAATTGGTTAACAAATACTTAAGGCAGACATAATTGTAAATGTAAATGTAATTTATATTTGAATTGAATTTACTTATTGCACTTACAGCGCGACCTTCGCTGTGGCAATCAAAAAACAAAAAACATCAAATCGAAATCGAAATCAAATTTGAGCTGACTTCAGCATATTTATATTGGTTGGTTATTAGTGAAATTCGAACCGTTAACTGAATGCCACCAAGGTTTAAATTGTCTTAACGCGGATTTGCTTGAAAATCGAAAAGGCGTCGATACTTAGGCGCACACAAAGATACATAGATACAAAGATACATTTGTATCTCGTACTCAGTTTTGAAATTGGGTGAGCAATGACTTGCCAACCCAATATTTATCAGCATCACCATCATCATCCTCATCAAGTGCGCTAATAGCAATAACAGTAGCTTCGGCATTTCATTTCTTTTCGGTTTCATTTGGCACACGCCGCCCCCTTCTCCCATTCCCATTAACACCTCAAGAGCCAAAATCCTATGTTAAGGTCAAGTAATTGTTAACGCTCTGTGCGATGTGACGATTTGCCTGTGAACAGCATTTGCCACAGATCTGCAATACTCGTATTTATAGAGCAATTTCGCTTCGACCAAATCAAGGATGCCATTTACTTAATAATCTTTTTGTTTTTGGGAAATTTTTTAAAATTATCCAAGCGAAAACTTATATACTAGACCTAATGCAGGCTTTAAAGCAAAAGGAATCAAATTAAATAAATTAATCATCATTTAGAGTAAAAAAAATACAGAATTATTGTTGTCAGAAACAAAAAAATTTAATATTAAAAACAGTATCTAAAATTAAACATAACAATGAAGCTAATATTTAAAAAAATAAGCAACTAAAATGCAATCGATATTAAAAAATAGATTTATGAAATTTGGCAACGTTCTTGGCTTTGCAACGTTGCAAATTTTCCCTATTTTAGATAAATCTTTTTTTAGTGAGTTTTGCTTATTTTGGAAACTCTGAAATTTAAGCAAAAATAATAATTTAATTTAATAATAAAAATAAATAAATAAATAAAAATATCTCTATTTTTTTATAAATGTATTTTAAAAAGTGTAGAATCCGTACAGCATTATATGCACCTTAACAAATTATCTCTATATTATTTATTATTTTCTATGAAAAATGCTTTAATAGTGTTGTATTCAAAATGTATATTTTATTATTAACAAATTTAAATACATTTTATTTTATTTCAATATTATATCTTAAATATCATAAATATTTCTGGTCCATTTTTTATCTTCTGCAGACGTTCTTGAAGTTTTTTTTCAATATAACACAATAAAATTTTGGAATTTCATTAAAATGTTTGCAGCTCCAATCAACTTTAAGCTGATACACCAATTTATTTGTAGCAGTAAAATCAAAAACATTGAGATGGAATTGATATGCATGTTGTATATAAATTGTGAATTAGTTTATGTCATTGCTAAAAATGATATTGGGGTCAAAGTGATGTGATTTAGCAGATACAAATAGAAGTTATATTAAACTAGCACCTACTTATGTAGAGTGCATAAATTTAAATTTTTATTGCTTTGCTATTAACAAAATTATAAAATTTGCATCGGATGAGAAGCGGTATTATTACATGCTATTCATGAACTTGTTCTAGATGCTCTTGTGTATCTGCAAGATACTTTGGCATTCTCTTCTCTTATATTTCTGCCAGCTTGTGACTAGCTTCAGATACTCATCTGACTTGGCTATCTATAAGTTATTTTGCCATTGCATAAACTCAAATGGCTGCAACATTTCAAAGCGGCAAATGTGGCTCAAAACTGCCAACTGTTGATCCCATTGTAGCTGTTTTTTGTTGGGTTTCTTTGATTTTTTGTTCATTTTTCGGTTTTCTAAGCTAAGTCGGAGTCTTTCAAGTGGCAAAATATCTGTTATTTGCTGTCTATTTACTAAACATGAGGAAGAACCCAATCATATGCATGAAATTGAATAACAATTGCATAATTGATAGCATTTTAAGTTCGCCGTTTTGTTTCTATTTTTCGCTGAATGCCAAATTGTTTTGCGGTTTTTTTTTTTTTTTTGGCTTTTTTTGGCGTTTTAAATTCTTACATATCACGAGTTTGCTCTGAACTTGTTGGATGCGCAGCTAATGGTTTTGCTGATTTTTTTCATAATTTTTTTTTTAGCAATTAGCAGCGATGTCAATGGGTTCAATGGAAATCAAGAGAAGGTGTGGGCCTACAATGCGACTAAAACTGCTACAAAGGCGAACGAGAGAGTGCGCATGAGTGTGAGCATTAGTCCAAGTCTAAGCATGTGTACACTGAGAGAAATAAAATAAAGTATTAAGTGCTTGAAACCAACTGGATAGCTCACTAAGAATGATTATGCTAAAAGTGAAAAGACAGAACGGGTATAAAGTACAAGTATAAAGTACAAAGCAGATTTAGAAAATAATTACGAATCAAAATAAAAAAAAATTAAAAATAAAATAAATTAAATATATGTGAAAAGTGTAATTTTCTTGAGTTCATTTTCTTAACAATTTTTTTTATATTTTTTTTGTTTCATATTATTTTTGAGTATTTAAAATTATTATATTTTGTTTTGCAGAATATACATTTTTGAAGAATATTTGATTAGGTGCTTTTTTAAAATTTGCTCTCTTTGTTTTTATTTAAATTAAAATTTAATAAAATAAAAATAAAAAAAATTTGTTCTGTGTATTTGTTACAATATTACTCGCAAGTGGTGTGATTAAACAGATGACAAATACTAGTTATAATTAACTAGCACCTTATATAGAGTGCATTAAATTCAGTTTTTATAGCTTTACTAAATAGCTAAATTATAAAATTTGCATCGGATGAGAATTGGTACATTTACACTATTTATGAACTTGTTTTAGATACTCTTGTGCATCTGCAAGATACTTTGGTGTTTTAGAATTTCTTTTATGAGGTTTGTTATGTTTTTGTGCTAAAAATTAAATTTAAAATTATATATATAAAATTTTAGAATTGTATTATTTTTATCAGTATGGGTGTTAATATTTTACTTAGAAGATTATACGTTTAATTAAGTTTGTTAATTACCATATTAAAAATTAAATTAAAATTAAAATTAATTAAAAAATTTAAGCATGCAATTTTTTGCTCAGTGTAGTTGTTAGAATGTGACTCCCAAGTCAATGTATTCGCATACGTGTGGAGTTTTTAAAGACAACAAATATATGGGAGCAATGCCGGTATGAGGTGTGTCATCGACATCTCTTCGCTGCTGCTTCTTGTTCTTCTAATTGTTGTTGTTGATGTTGTTGTTGTTGATGTTGTTGTTGTTGCTCTCACGGGGGAGGCAAAGGCGTGTGATTCTAGTGAAGGCCACAGAGCAACAACAGCCGAGCAATTGTTGCTGTTTGCTGTTGGCTGTTTGTTGTTAGCTGTTTTTGTTGCTTGCCATTTATGTTAGCTCATTTGTTCTGTTTCTACTCCTCTTCTGGCCATCTCTTTCTCTCTCTGTCTCTGTCTCTATCTCTGTCTCCCTCTGTCTCGATTGGGGCAACAACATATGTTTAATTGCTAAATTGGTGCAATTCGGCATAATTCATGTTGATAGCCTAAGTCGCCACACGGCTCTTGTTTTGCTTTTCAGAGCCTGTACTTTGAAAATGAACAAAAGGGTCTATTAGGTCAGTGCAACTGAAAAATGTGTTTAACAGGCAGATGAGGGCGTGGCAGATCCCAAAACCGACAAGCTAAGTCGATATATTCATATGCATCGTCTGTCCCTAGATCTCGAAAACTATTAGAGCATGAGACACCAATTTTGGTATCTAGGTTCTCCTATGCAGTAACCAGATAGAGTTTATTTTAGATCTTGGATACCTTCCAACTTTTCTTCGATAAACGTTAAAAAGCACAGCAGCCACGATACAATAAAGCTACAGACTCGTATTTTTACTAACGTAGCCTGCGGCACTCTTGAACGTTGCTGAGAATTACATTACGAATGGAAAAGAAACAGCAAAGATATGCATCCGACAATTTAATTGATTGATTAGAAAGAGGTTAAGCTTTAATCGGTTGCGAATTCGGATGGGAAAAAACTCTAATTACCTTAAAACAATTATTGAAACACAAACTACAGTGTCTGCTCTTGTCGGTTACGTCCGACTGTAGCCTGCCGGTCGACTAATTTCTGATTTCTTATTTTTTATACATTTTTCTAGAGTTTCGCAAGGTCTCATTGTAGCGGACAACAAGCACAATAAACAAAAAGATTCACACGTTGATTAAAAATTATTTGAAGCGACACAAAGCCGCAGGCCAAAGCCGCTAAAAACCTATGAAAAATGAAAGTCCCAGTGGAGTACAAACTACAGACTGATGGCATTATCTATAGACACAATCCCAATGCCCATACAGCACTGATAACAGTTGCAATTGTTAAACGGCTAAATGGTTAAACATTTGTGCATTTAAACAGTTGTTAGCGCTGTCAATTGAGTGTCCGAATGAATGAATGAATGTCTGAATGTCTGAATAACGCGTAATGAATGTATGTTTGATGTACGTAATGAGCTAAGTCCAATTGTCTCACATCACAGGGTATTAACGAGTCAAAGAAGTCAACTCAGACACTGAGCTTACGCTTTGGCTACACTGAGAAAAAATAAAACAATTGTGCATTTGACAGCAACATTTTTGGTTTCTGCACCCTACAAAACAAATGTCATGTTGATTGCATTTTTAATTGCATTTCTTATGCCTAGAATAATTAATTATATTTTATAATTGATTATTAATTATATTTAATTTAATTGCTTAAGCTAATTTTTTGCTAAATTCTATAAATAAAAAGTTGTAATATTTAAATGCTTTGTCGATTGGTTATAGTTGACATTAAATTAAATAAATTAATATTTAACATTTAATTAACTTTATTTGGTCTAATTGTTTTGGTAAGATCTTATACGTATTTTAATTTGTGTTAAAAAAATTGATTAAATATTTTATTCATATTTAAAAAAATATTTTTTTGTAGTGGCAAACACAAAAATTAAACTAAGAAACAGAATCTTTAATACTTAAAATTGTCAAAATAATATTATATTTTTAGATACAACAAATAGAGAACATAGAATCTAAAAAAAATTGCACTCCATAATAAATTTTATTTTTGCCACTTTATAGCAATTTTTCACAGTGTAGCTGCCAGTTGTGGGTTGGCAGTTGCAAGTCCAAGTCTTGCTGAGTTTCTAAGCTCTACATCCGGTCACAGCGCGAGCGACATTAAGTAGCTAATTTTATTTAGCATTTTTTTCGCATTTTTTTCTAGCTTTTTCTTGTGGCTGTTGCAGCCACAAATTTGTCAAAGCCGACAATGCCGCAAGGTCAGCAGAAGAATGATGATAATGAGCATGATAATCGCGTGGATGATAATGATTGAGCCGAGTTAGTGTCATCCGCTGCTGAATACTCAGTATCATTGACCTTAAGTGACGTAGCTGCAGACGGAACAATATCAAGAGCACTGAATAAGCCAAGATTATCTCACCTTTGGGTAACATTTATTGCACTTACAGCCATCATTAATCTGAAGTTCAATTGTGCAGCATCTTCAGCCTCTGCCTCAGCCTCAGCTTCAGATTCAGCTTCAGTTTTCATTGCTTTTGTTGTGGCCCATGGCACAATGTATAACACGACTATTAAAGGTCATTTCAATGAAAAGCAAGTCCAATAAACGGTAAAATCGAAACGTTGGTTAAATAAAATGTGCATAAACAAATAAATTCAAGTTAACAAAATACCGCAGACACACACGCGCTCTGTTTCTGTTTAGTTTAATTGTTGTGGGCTTCATTTTTATCTCGTTTGTATTATTTCTTTGGAATTTTATCTCTCAACTATTAGAAAACGAAAGACTCAAGACACGAACTCAAGCAGCGCAAACAATAGCTGAGCTAAGTTTGTTAAATATAATAATAATAATAATTATAATAATTGTAAAAAGATGTGCAGTATTTATCTATGGATTAAATCAAAATAAAAAAAAGTTTAAAAATCTGTATCATCAAGAATTTCAAATTGTTTTATTTTATTTTTTTATTCTATGCTCAGATTAATTAAATAATAAATTTCAAATTATTTTTATGTGATGTTATACTTAATTTTATCTATCGATTTTAAATAAATAAATAAATAAATAGTTGAATTAGGTATTAAATTCGAAACAAAATTCAAACTATCTTGGATTTCGTTAATTTTTGAATTAAGCAAAAAAGTTACTCGAAAATATTAGTACTAAAAAAAGACTAAAATTTTGTTTTTCAAATTTTCAAAATAATATTGAAAATGTTAAAATATACATAGACTAATTGTAGGCTTTTTATTTTATTTAATTTTTTATAAATCTCATCTCTTTACTGTTGGAAAACGAAAGACTTAGGACACGAACTCAAGCTGCGCAGACAATGGCAGTTAAGCAGCTTTTTAACTATAAATAATATTAATAGTAATTATAAAAGTAAAAGAAGCGCAATATTTATCTATCCTCGAGTCTGGCATATTATGGGCTATTGTCGTCAGCTTGGCTACGGTACATTAAATTAGAGACACCCTGCCATAAAAAAAGACTAAAAAACTGTCTCACAGAAATGATGAATTTAGCGTCGTGGGTTTTTTATTTATTTTCATTATGTGGCATGTCGAATATTTAATGTTTCTGTTTGTCATTAAAACAATACAGCATATTGTTTATTATGTAAGCTAACGGACGATAACTGCATTTTTATTTTCAATTTCAATCTCAACAGCAGTTCTGAATTGACAAAAAAACACATCAAACTATTGTTTTCATATTGAAAATATATTTTTTTGTAAGTTGCGGCCACACTTGACCTTCAAATGGCAATGAGCCAAGGAGCAAGTGGCGTTTGTTTGTAGGCCCAGAAGGCATCCGAATACCGAGTACTGAGCACCAAATAAACCGAAACTCTCGCAAGTGCCCACTTGAACAATGAAGCCATCAAAACTACGAGTATCTTCAATGCTAATGAAATATAAAAATACAAAACACAGCAACAAATGTGGTTCAATGATGTATGGCATATCGAAATTAGAGTAAATGATTAATTGGTCTCGTACAGCACTGGCATACACAAAAAGATACAGATTCGGATACAGATACAGATACAGATTCGGATACAGATACAGATACAGATTCGGATACAGATACAATATCTGTTGCTGCAAATACAATGTCTATGTACTTGGCATAATGATTATCGTCGCTTGCCTGTGGCAAACATTTAGTATTTATCATGCCCAGCACAGCAACAACCACAGCAAAAAATATTCGGAAGGGCTACAGTCGGACGCAATCGACAGTAGCATACCCAACATCCTACTCATCGATATTGTTTGTTCAATAATTTCTGTGTTTATAAACAGATTGCATTGGCCTTTTCAGCACAGATATACTAACATAAAGAAATGTATTTTGAAAAACAAACTTCTATCTTCAATATTGTTTTTATTGATTCGTGGGCGAAATGGGCGTGGCATCCAATCTTTTTAAAAATCTCGATCTGCGTTTGGTGTACGTCTATCTACATTCTAAATTTGACTGCTCTAGCTCTGTTAGTTTTGGAGATCGATGCACTTATAGACAGAGATATAAAACTATATCTTTCAATCATAAAGAATATATACGTTGTACGCTCTGCCACGCCTTCTGCTGAGAGTTACTTTTGCACAAAGTGATAATGTACTTTTCAAAACACTTTTAATGGATGCTGGGTATAATGATAGCAACAATAATAACGTAACCCACATATGATTGCCAACATTCGAGGTGTCTTGAGGTGCGCATCCATTCATTCCATCCCTCCCTCTATCCACCCCTCCATCCATCCAATCCATAGCATTGTGTGGCGCCTGTTGGGATGATTAAACCTTTATAAATAAGACTTCAAGCCAGCCTCAGCTATTGATGAGCGTTTTCTATTATCCATTTGCTTCTGCGCTTCTGCTCTTACTGCTGTTTAGTCAGACAATAAGCCAGAGATTATGCGAAGAAAAGAAAAACAAAAACACACAATAAATAACTGCGGGAAGTCGCATCTGAAATACACTCGGATTACAGTAGCTAATCTACATAAGTGTCTATAGAAAGTAAGCGAATTTTTGGTGAATGCTATTCTATTTATTTTTTTTAAATACTTTTTTTGGTAACAGTTTTTTTTTGTTGAATATATAGTATAATTTTTTATTTTTCTAAACAGAACTGAAAAATTTTATACGATATTTTCTATAACTTTTTTAAGGTTTTTAATGAATAGAATTTTTTTGTGTTGTGTTTTGTATGCCAGTGTGTTTTTTTTGTTGTTCGGATTTCATGTATTGATTCTACCTTTTCTTAAATTTTAAACTCTACCAATACGCATACCCTATAAACACTTATATATGTTGTCTGCTGTCAATCAAGCGCTTTGTCAATTAAAGCAATAAAGTCTCGAATTAAGCTGCAGACTGCAGTATTATTATTTTTATTTAATATTTATATATTTATGTGGTTATTGAGGTTTAAATTGTGGTTGAATTGTCCATGAAAATTGTCAGACAAATGTTGCAGCTGGCATGTTTACTCACAAAATACTAGCAGATTATTAAATAAATTCAAAATAAATAAATAATAATGAATAATAATAAAACCAATTGTATATTATGTTTACAATTAATTATATTTGTATTTACTTTAATTTTTTTGAAATATTCGCTAATTTTATATTTATTTTTCCCCCCTAATTTGTAATATTTTCGTTTGCAGCTTTAATCTGTTTTTAAACTTGCGCGCCTACAAAGGTTTGAGTTCGAGCACCGCGCTATCGAACAAGTTTGAGTTCGTGTGCCGGCCTGTCGCACTTGGTTGGAGTTCGTGTGCCGGCCTAACTTTCAGTATTGTAAAATAGCAGCGTAACCAGCTGTTGTGTGTTGTGCAGCCCTGTTAGCTTTTAATTATCGATAGTAGCGATAGCAATCGATTTGTTATCTGATCTCGTTCGTCTGTTAAATAACAGAAGGCTTGTCTGTTGACAATGCTGTCTTTCATAACAATGTTATCTTAACAGACAACAACAACAACAACAACAACAACAACAACAATATACGACAACCACACACAACAACAACAACAACAACAACAAACAACAACAACAATATACGACAACAACAACAACTACAACTACAACAATTTAAAAATCGCAGCACATGTCCAGTCAGCTCCCTCTCGGATTGATACCAGGCGATCAGAACTGAAAACAAGGTGTGTGTGCGCTCTCGCTCTTGCTCTCGCTGTCTCTCTCTCTTTCTCGCTTTCTCGCTCTATTCTCTCTTGTTGTTCGTATGCATACATGCATATGCCAATTTCGATGATAACAATGGCAGAAAAGACCTAGCTTTCAGTTCTGTTCGCCTGGTATATCAATTCAAGAGGGAGGTGATTTTGGGTATGTTCGGCCAGATCAGGTTAAAAATCTTTCATCGTGTGCGTTTATTACTTCTCTAATTGTTAGTTACTCTATCGCTATAACATCTAACAGATAAATTTCAATAAATTATGTTATATTAAAAAAACAATAATGAAATTTTTATTGGCGGGAATCATTACTCTTTGAACGAAAAAACCAATTTTTGTTGAACTTTGAATGCGCATAACTTTAGCAAAACTCAACCGATTTTCAAGAGGTAAGTTTTTTTCTTAATCATTCCAGTTCAAAATTTAAATTTCAGTACGATATAAAAAAAAAAATCGTCTAAAATCGTAAAAACGGAAACGTAAACGAATTGTGCTGCAAAATTATGGGGAACAACTACACATGACAGTATTTGGTCAAAAAACGTAGATTATAGGGCCTATATTGGTATCACAGGGGAATTATTATTAATCTCTCTCTCTCTCTCTCTCTTTCTACTTACCCAAAATTTCTTCTTTCATCAAATATTAAAAACAAACAAGTTATCATTTGAATATTTTCTAGTTTTATTTCGCTCACTGATTGTTTTGGATATGCGCGTTTACGAGTACATGCACTTGGTTTCACTAATGGTTTAATTAATATAGAAATAGTATGTATTTTATAAAGTTCAACTCGTAAATTACATTTTACAACTGGCGCGTGAGTTAAGATTAGGATTTAGAATTATTTTTTAGGGTATAGAATTTGAATTTGAATAGCAAATTTGTGGTAATAATATGTTGAATATTATTGTAGCCCTTACTCACGGCAGCCGGAATTGAAATAATGTACATTTGAATTATTGGAATAATTGTATTAATTGTAATTGTAATTGTAATTGTAATCGTATTTATATATGCCTTTAATTATAGTGTATTTGTATAGTTGATGTTTTATTTTATATTTTATGCGGGCGACTAGAAATTCAAGAAATCTTTAAATATACATACAACGCTCTCTTGGATTAATCATCTAAGGAATTACACGCTAAACGATAGGAATCATGAAAATTACACTGTAAAATCTAAGTTTAATATTAAATTAATGTACTATATATTTAATACAAGCATTTCGATATCTGTATTCGATAGGGTTTTGATCTTAACGCTACTTAAGCACATAATTGCAATTGATCATTAAATTTCTCTGTGCCTGAAAAATGTAACTAAAATTTGGCGCAATAACCCGAAGCCAATAAATGGATCGATTCATATGCTGTATATGCGATATAGGTTATAGAAGTACGATCTACATTGAATACATACAATATTGGGTATTATGACTATTAGAACAAAATCTTTGGTTATAACTACAACTGAAGCTGAAAGGTTTTTAGGTTTTTCCTGTTGCCATCGCTGTTAACGGAAGTAATGGGTATTACGTTATGGATATGGTTCTAGAATTCCTGCTGCATCGTCCAGATATACATAGTACTTGTATGTTTACATAAATTATCACAGTAAAATAAATAGAATTATGTTTCGCTCATATTGTGTTGCTCAGGATTAACTAAAGACACGCCCTAAAGAAATCTTATACGATTTCGTTTCCTTTTAATGATATAATACTATTGCATTGAGATAACTTTGGAGCACCTTGCTAGAATGCCTTGAGAAATTTTCTATTGAATTGAACATAATTATTTCAAATTTATCTTTTGTTATTGCAGTTGAAAAACAAACATAGAACATAAATGGAGGTAGATTACTGTGTTTTTTAAAAGCATCTGAGTTGAAAATTATGGTACAGTTTTGAAAGTAACGAGTGATGAGTTTCGTTCACATTTAGTTTACATGAAAGTCAAAAGTAACGAGATATTGAGGCAATTGATTGTAATAGCGATTACTTTGCTTTCTCGCTTTCAAAAGTAACGAGTAGCTCAACAACATATTTCCACAAAACTAACGAGTGTTTTTAGATCATTAGTTCTCGATATACCTGTACGTCTGTTTAATTTTCTAGCTCTCATTAAAGTTTCCGTTATTTGCTCGTTACAAATGACTCGTTACAGATCAAATCTTCAAGGCATTCAAGCACAGCTGCTGCTCAGAAGTTATAGCTATGAACTGAATTCGCTGTACGGTGTTCGCTCTATGCTATGTGTGTTGTGTGTGTTGAGATTATGGAAGATACGATAGTCATAGTCCACATTTTGGCAAAACTGTTGAACATGTTGTTGCTGCTGCTGCTCGCTGTGTGCTCTACTCGCTGCGCTTTACTCGCTACTCGCTACTCGCTGCTCGCTACTCTCTACTGATTCAGCAGCGTGTTGGTCACCTCCGAGAAGGAGAGCAGCGGACTGCCATCGAGATAGGCGCCAGCACCGCTCACTGGCGGTGGTGCATAGGCGAGAGCCGTGTGCGCCGTAATGTTCGCCGGATAAAGCAAATGTTGCTGATAATTTGGCTGATGTTGCTGATGTGTCTGCTGTTGTTGCTGTTGCTGTTGTTGCTGTAGTTTGACAGCCTTGCGTGCACTGCGTACTGCACCACTGACGGTGGTGCTGCTGAGATGCGTCTCGTTGAGCGTCTGCAAAGCGTCCTCGGCACAGATGATGAGTGGTGCAGTGGTTGCTGCCGTGGAGACAATCGCCAGTTGCTGATAGGAGCTGACAGCGTCTGCTGCACCACTGAGCAGGCTGCTGACCGCTGGCAGTGTGGTTGGCGGTGTGCGGCAGTGGGGCGGCGACTCCAGTTGGTGGTGCAGCGGATAGACAGCGAGTTGTTGTTGTTGCTGCTGCTGCTGCTGCAGCTGATTGTTGATTAGTATCTAAGTGGGGAGGAGGATTAGTTAGACTGGCCTCTGTGGTTTCAGTGATGTTTTTGATTAGTGTGGTGCATAGAATTTGTATTTGGTGTGGTGCAGCTACGGGTGCAACGTCTACTAGCGGCTGGCTGTGCTGGTGGTGCAGCTACGGAAGCAACGTATACTAGCTGCTGGTGGTGCTGATGGTTGTGCTGGTGGTGCGGCAACGGGTGCAACGTATACTAGCTTCTGGTGGTGCTGGTGGTGCGGATGTTGGTGGTGCTATTGCATTTGGTGTGCTGCAGCTACAGGTATAATCCCTACTAGCGGCTGGCGGTGTGCTGGCTGTGCTGGTGGTGCTGATGGTGGTGCTGATGATGGTGCTGGTGGTGCAGCTGATGCACCGCTGTGCCTGGCGTTGTGCCTGCTGCCGCACCGTGATGGTGGTGCGGGTGATGGTGGTGGTGGTGGTGGTGGTGGTAGGCTAAATACTGGGAATACTGCGTGTAGCTGGCGGGAGACCATACCTCGCTGCCATGATGGGTGGTGTCCTGGTGGTGCTGCTGATGAAGTGGATGGGGATGCGACTGGGATGATTGTTGTTGCTGGTGGTGCGGATGTTGCTGCTGTTGATGTTGCTGTTGCTGCTGTTGATGCTGTGGCTGCTGCTGTTGCTGCGGTTGCGTATGGTTGGCGGCACAGCTGGGTGGTGCATGTGGTGCATGCGCTAAATGCTCCGTATTGCTCACATTGCCAATGCCACGTGTTGCATGCGATTGTTGCTGCTGTTGCTGTTGTTGCTGCTGTTGCTGTTGCTGCTGCTGAGGGGAAGTGGTGTGCGAGGAGGCGGAGTAGAGTCCGGAATCATCATGCTGGAGCTGGTAGCTCTCCGGAGTACCGGCGCTGTTGGGTTTTCCCGTCAGCTCCTTGTTGCCGTTCCATTTGGCAGCGGCTGCTGCCTCATGCTCGTTGTTGTTGTTGGCGTAGCTGAGGCCGTTGGTGAGGGGCGTGCTGCGCTGTGGGGAGGCGGTGAGGCGACTGTTCAGGGGCACACCACTCGACTGTGTGGTGCCCCACATCAGCACCGTCTGACGTTCGTAAGGGTCCTGTGTGGTTGCCGTTGCCGCTGAGGCTGCGGCTGCACCACCAACAGTTGCTGCCGTCGTCAGCTCCACTTTGGGCGTCACATTGCTACTGCCATTGGACACCGCCACGGGGGAGGGACCGTCCGAGGAGCAGGAGATGACCTCCATCACCTGGGGCGAGGATTTGGGCGTCTTTAGCGGCAACTGCTGAGAAATTACAAACTTTTGCTATATCATTTGAGATAATTTAAATAGGGGACATATTTTAGTGTTAGCAAAACAATTATCGATAATTTCAGCAATCGATAATAATCGATTAATGGGTTTACATTTAAATCTTTCGAATTTTATTCACACTTTATCTTTCGAAACTGAGAAATAAAAACTTTTGCTTGCTTCCCAACTATCGATAGTATTAATTGTGCTATCGATTGTCTTGCCATCACTAACAGCGGCATACTCACCTGGGGCGTGGACGTGGGACTTCCGTATCCGCTGCTGTACCCGCTGTAGTACTTGCCCGTCTCCTGCCACTTGTCGTCCGCCTTGGAGGCTATGGCGTATCCGTCGTAGGACAGGAAGCCGTTGGCCACGTACGCCGAGGCGGGGGCGCCGGAGTGCGGATAGTCCGTGTAGTACCCGCCGACACCCTGCAGGCGGTACTGATGGAAGAGGTTCTCGCTGACCGGATAGAAGGCGTTCGCAGGCATGGAGCTGCTCATGTAGAGATTGTCGGCAGCGGTGGCGTAGGGGGATGTGGTGTACATGGGATTCAGATTGGAGTAGGCGGCGGCAACCGCTGCCGCAGGATCGGGCAGGTATTCGACGACAGCGGGGGCGGGGGAACCGACCTGGCCGAGGGGCGAGGATTGCTGGGCCTGCAGCTGCTGCTGCTGCTGCTGCTGCAACTTGCGCTTGCTGCGGCAGGTGGAGAGAAAGTCGCGCAGCTGCGTCTTGTAGCGTCTGTTGGGGCGTGTGGGCGTGACGGGGGGCGGCAGGGCGTGCGAGGTGGGCGACACGCTGCCACTGGACGGCGGCACCACCAGCTGATCCGCCTCCGAGAAGTAGGTGGAGGCCAAACCCGTGTCCAGATAGCTCACCTTGAAGTCCATCGTCCGCTTGCCCAGCAGATCGTGCCCCTCCTCGTCCATCAGCTGGCGGTGCGTGCAGATCACAAAGTCCGGCTTCGAGTTCTTGTAGACCAACCGGGAGCTCGTCTGGAGCCACTGCCACTCCCCGTCCTTCTTCTGGTATCGGTAGGCGATCATGCCCGAGGCGCCAGTTTTCAGCACTGCAAAGGAGATATAGAATTTTAGATAGACATTCAGATTTAATTGAACTAAATAAGTAAATCAGATAATGTAAGAAAAATAAATAAAATATCTATAATCTAAGATGTTTTTGTTTTAAGAATTTTTAAAATTCAACGATTTTTTTGTCGCTTTGTTGGTACTTACGCTCCTGATGAGCACTGGCCACGTAGGCCAGGTCGTCGTAATGCACCAGATCGTATCCGCCCATGTTGACCAGCTCCGTGTCCGCATAGCCCAGAATGTGCTTCCCCCGCTGGTCCATGGAGACGAGGGAGAAGTCGAGTTTGTGCTTGGACTTGAACATGTTCTCCTTGTGCGGAATCTCGAGCAGACTGGGGGGACCGAAGGGGGTGCAGTAGGCGAAGAGGGCCAGCGGAGGCTCCTCCGTCTTGCGGTTCTGTCCGTGCAGGATCTTGATGCGTCCGCGGATGTCGAGGCGCAGGAAACCCGAGGTATTGTCCAGCAGACAGCGAAAGCGCACCGTAAAGCTCCGCTCCAGGTATAGGGCCTTATCGGGAGCTAGGGTCTCCGACAGCTGCATGCTGGACATGTCCGCGGGCAGGAAACTGTTCCACAACAGTTGGCGCTGGAGCTCCTCCCGATCCTCGGAGTGGACGAGTTCATACACCGACTGATGCACAATATCCGACTGGGAAAGGGAGAAATGAAAGCGTACACTTAGCAAAATAATCTTCAAAATAAAACTCTTAAATTAATCTTAAACTTTTCTAGAATTTATTTAGAAATCGCAGTAGAACTTAAATTTAAAGGAGTTCAAATAAAGATAATAGAAAATTTCGTTCCAGGATGAAGAATTTTCTGACTTATTGAACTTTCTAGAACGGAAATTCTTGATTCAAATGCGTAAACTCTGAATTTTCTCTCAGTGTAGAGTTCAGTCAACTTGTTTATTGATTTTCGCTTTCGCTTCGGTTTCGTTTCGGTTTCGGGGCGTATAAATCAAAATTCGCGCAAATTGAAAATGCGCCCCATGTTGGCCACAAATTGAGACATAAATTCTGCACGCGCCAGCAACAATGAGCAGAAGAAGAAGAATACTAACTACAACATATGAATAAGCTTCAAGATCAAGGGACAGACATAGCCCACATATGTATATAAGAATATATATTCCCAAGCAACTAGAGATGACCTCGTGTTTTCTTCAGTTTTTATTCCGATTCGGATTTGGTTCGGTTTTCAAACATAAGTAAATTCAAATCGGAAACTTTTCGATTTGATTTTGAAAAACGTTGAATATCTAGTTTAAACCAAAGGTATTATTTTCTAAAAATGATTTACAAGGAATCTATATTTCAAACATTGGTTCAAAGAAATATAAAAAAATAAATGTACTAGCTAGCTGGATTTTTAAAAATTCAAAAAATTTAATATGAAAATATAGATAATAAAGTTAGGACACATTTTTTTTTTTTAATTTAAACATTTTTGTAATATTGTAATGTTTAAATTTCTATAATAATTGAAACAAGAAAAGTATAAGCTTTAGGAAATATCCGGAAATTGCATAAATATCTTTCTTAATTTTGAAATTGTTGGCCCTTTAATTTTCGTGTCACGTTGGGCACGCTGTCATCGCTAAATGGATAAAATACTGAATGAACTCGCGCCTTTGATGCAACTTTCTACGGTGGCAAGAAAAACCAACAAAGCAAATGATTTGACCGTAATTCGCCAAGTGGAATCTGCCAAGAGGGGAGCAAGAAGAAGAGGATGAGGAGGGGGAAGAAGAAGCAGCTGAAGTATAAGCCAAATCGAATGGCCAATGGCCATGGTAATAGGCAGCTACGTTTTTAATTGAGCTGCCAAACGGGGCGTGTCAAGTGCCGCTTTACACATTTACAACTAAATTAAAAAAACTACTAAAAAAATATAAAAAACAACAGAAAAAACAACTGCAAAGAGACGCAAGGAAACCTCAAGACTGAAGAAAGCTAACTGCAATTTTCAATTTCCATTCGACAAGCGCCAATACAATAAAGTAGGCAAAAAAGAGAAGCAGCAACAACAGGTACGGGCAATACAGATTAAGCACAATGTGGAGAGCAAGTGATGAGAAAGGGGGCGGGGGGCAGGGAAGGGGCAAGCAGCAGGTAGCAGAGAGTTAGGCCCAAAACATGTTGCACCTTCGAGGCAGCTGCCGAGGCGTCGCACAACTTAATAACAGCCAAAACCAACAACAACTCGCAGCTGCCCCGCCCTCAACGCCCTTAGATGCACCTTCAATCCCGCTCTCCACATCTCTCCCTCTCTCTCTCTCTCTCTCTGTCTCTCTCTCTCTCTCTCTTTCTCACTTCAATGTTCTTCTCTCTTTCGCAATGCGTAAGCAAATCTTGTGGCATTTGGCGATTGCGCAATATTCCCGCTGATCTGATTTTTATTTATGACCCCAAGAAGCTGCCACATAATTCTTCTTTCTTCTGGTTACCTGTCCCTGCTTCTTCTTCTTGCTCCTCTTCATCTTCATTTTTGGTGTTTTGTTTCTTTGTAATGCAGGTGAACCGATTTTAATACATTTTGCACTTTGAGTTCAGTAAAAATAAAAATAAAAAAAATAATAATACAATTCTTGTTTGTTTTTGCCAAATTTTCAGCACTTTCATTTTTGTTAACTTTAATCCAAAAATTTAAATTATTATTTTTGATAAACTGTCAAAACTATCAATTTTCGAAATATTTTAATAATTTTGTACTATATATTTATTTTATTTCGTATTTTACTTTTTATCAACCGCTTAACTTTTTGATTTACTTGAATTCTTACATAAATTTAGTTTAATGCTAGCTCTATATGTATTTTTTCAAATTTAATAATGAAATGTTGAAAAATTTTTTATTGTATTAGAATTATTATTATCGTAAATCAGAAATACTTAATTATTTTAGAGTATTTTTTAGCAAAAATATTAATTCTAGAATAATTTGAAATTTAATATCTATAACTTTTCAAAAAATATAACAAATTTAAAATTCTCGGCAAAATTTGATGTAATATTTTATTGTCATTTCAAACATATTTTATTATTCGTAAATACAAATGAAGATTTTATAAAGATTTCAAAGAGATTAATTAATTAATTCCTTATAAAGTAATAGGCAACTGATAGTTCTAACCGGTAAAATTAATTATGAATTTTAGCTGCTGTTTTTCAGCAACTTTCTTGATTATGTTAGCTGTACTTTGGCCTCGTTTCCGCAATGACCCAAAAATATAGAAACATATATTCCCTGCTTGCAATTAAAATCAATCAAAATGCTCAGAGTTCTCTCTCTCTCCCCATTTCTTATGTTTTATTTTGGCCCAGAGCCGTGCACTTACCTGATGAAAACCCAAATAGCTCTCGATGCTGTGCGTGGCGAAGAAGACCTCGCCTTCGCATGTCAGTATCATTAGAAATCCATTTAGAGCCTGAAAGAAACGAGAAGAGCGAGGAGAAAAGTTACGAAATTAAATCAAAACTACGAATTAAATGCTGACAAGAGCAGAAAATCGATAGACGATAGACAAAGACAGGGCGGAGACTGTTAGATATATAGACAGACATCTAGAAATAGAGCTAGAGGGAGAGGCAGCTCGTAATTGCAGTAGCTGCCGGTTTTGTTTTTTATTTTATTTTGTGTTGTTTTTTATTGGGGTTTTTTCGTATAGTTTGTGAATGGATTAATCCATCATTTCGCGGTCTAGCTGAACTCCGGCAACCTCTGCGACTGTCATGAATGACAAGAAAGACGAGTCGAAGCAGAGAACGGCGCTAACTTGAGGCTAAAACGTAATCAGCGGCTTAAATGCGGCTCATTTCATTGGAGCCAAAGAC
Organism: Hypselothyrea guttata; assembly: GCA_035045125.1. Taxonomy (NCBI): domain Eukaryota; kingdom Metazoa; phylum Arthropoda; class Insecta; order Diptera; family Drosophilidae; genus Hypselothyrea; species Hypselothyrea guttata. The sequence continues at coordinate 404,136 of JAWNNJ010000392.1, read as the reverse complement.
CAGCTTAAAAGAAAGAGATAGAGATATAGAAAGCAAGAGAGAGAGAGAGAGAGAGAGGAGCAGAGACACACTTCGAGACTTGGGGGTTTGGCTGGCGACTTTGAAGTTCCACATCAAACACAACCAGGAAATGATGAGCAATTATATCAATGAGTTTCAACTAAATGCAGACTCTCTGAAACTCCACAGAGATTCCCTTACAAAATTTAAGTATCTCCACATCTCTCTCTGTCTCTCTCTGTCTCTCTCTTCCTCTCTCCCTCTCTCTCTCACTGTTTCAGTGTACAAATCTGAGGTTTCAGTTTATTGTTGTTCCTGTCGTAATTGCAGGTTTCATTTCGACGCAATAATGCAGCGTAATTATCTATAGATTTGTTTATTCGGCTATAACAGATCCGATAAACAGGAAACTTTGAACTTGAAAACAAGAGTTAGGCCATACAGATTTTTAAATATTAATTTCCATATACAATAATTTCATTAAAAATAAAACAAATAATTTATACTAGTACTACACTTAATCTGCATTCACACGTTCAAATTACTTTAAGATTGAAAATTTTGAAATCTTTACTATCATATGCCAAAATTTCCACAAGCAACAAATAATATCAAAAACAAAGGAGAGCCGTAGTTGCTTTTTGCCTATAAGCGTAAATAAAAATTAAAATTAATAAAAATTTTATGAAGTAATTACCACGTGTAATTTCGGATAAATTATTTAATTTCATCGTTTAACTTTTGCAATTTTATATATTATATTTCTATATCATATTTCATATCGAATTATGTATTAAATTTCATGTGTCGAGATAAATTAAAAAATTAAACTAAAAATTCAGTAATCGGTTTTTTGTATCTTTTGGATTGCAATTTATATTTAGAATTTTCGGACTAAAACAATATTCAATAAATTAATGAGCTAAAGAACAGTTAATCCCTGAAAGCTATACAATTTAATAACTACTTTTTGTTAATTGAAATTTAATTTAACTGCATACTAAAAATATATTATTAATAAATATTTATTTAAACTTAGAAACGTCTGCTTTAATTGAGATTAAACAATTTCTTGCCTCAGTCTAAGCTCAAAAACTGAACAATTTAACAACTGTTTGTTCATTCATTTGAATTTAATTCCATTGTGTGGAATTATTATCTGTGTGCTATGCTTTGGTGCGTTTGATTATTATTTTATACAACATTTAAAGCAGATTTTTATAAGCTGCTAATGGGTGTTACGCATGCGATTTATATGCCCAATGGAAACAAAATGGCGGCGTGTTCGCATGGCGACGTGTGAACGCATCGCAAGAAGACAAATCTGTTGCGGCTCTCATTAGGCCGATGCCGAAGACGATTCTGGCGTTAATTAATAAAGAGAGGGACCGAGAGAGAGCCGTGAGAAGAGAGAAGAGAGCCGGGAGAGCAGAGAGCAGAAATTGCAACTGTAATTAATATGCGCGTATTTAAATATCAATTTGCAAACAGGTGGAGTAGCAGCAGCACAAGTACACTGAGAGAAATAAATTAATATCACTAATTGATAGCTAAACACAATAATGCTAAAGTTGAGAAAACAGAACTTATAACAAATTCGTAAAAGATTTGGATTACCGGAAATTAAAATGTAAATTACAAAAAATTTAAAATTTATTTTTCTTCATTTTTTTTATTATTATTTAATTATAGATGGCGCCACATAATAATTAATCCTTATAACTAGGATTTTAATTTTTCTTTTAATAAAGATCATATCAATACGACTTTAATTTGAAAATACAACTTTTGTTTCAAGAAGTTTTAGTTTATTATTACAACATAAAGCGAGAGCTACAGAAAAATGTATAATTATTATAATTATTTTATATTTATAAAATTATGTTGTTAATATTTTTAAATTATATTTAGATAAAATAAATATTTCTTCTGAAATTTTATGTTAAGATTGCAAACTCTGCAAATATGCACTTAATTTTGGCATTCAAAATTTTCTCGCAGTGTGGGGAGAGCCTGCGTAAAGAGACCTGCTGCTGGGCCCTCCTTTCTTAGCTGCAGTTGAGACAAATGTGCGCGATTGCTGCTAATTACAGAGCAGATGAAGAGGCTTCAGCTGAATCCGAAAAAGAAACCGAAACAGATAAAGAAACTGAAACTGAAACCGAGTCGAAGTCGGAAATTGGAGTGTTCCAGAGTTGATATTAACCGACATAAACGCTAAGTGGCGTCATCATTTAAAACGCATCAACACAGCCCGCCAAAGGACGCACTATAAACGCATGAATATGGATATCTGGCACCACAGTGCTGCCTGCACAGTGGTTAAACATCGCCGCTGTCCGTCGATTGTCATCGTTATGCCAGAGGCAGCAGTGCATCAATAATGCCCATAAATATGGCCAACGGTAGCCGCAGTGCAACAGAGTGAAACAGACATAAAAGCAATGTGTGAGTGAGAGAGATTGAGAGGGAGAAAGAAATAGAGAGAGGGAGAGAGATAGAGAGAAGAGTGTGGAGCACAGCGGATGCTTTTGATTTGCTTCTGACAGTTTGCAGTTACAATCTGGCGGCATGTTTCAATACCCTGCAGCTGATGTCAGAAGGGGTATATACCCTGACATACTTATAAATTATAATTGAAAATGTTAGATTACAAAAATAAATTAATTGTTTATCAAATTATTAAATTTACTGATTTATTTAATATTAATGAGATAATTACTAAAAAATATATATGAACTGCAATTTCAAGCCTGTTTTATAAATATTTTAATTATTAAAAAATACAGATTTTAAAATACAAATTACTTTTTTTTTTGTCTAAAAACTCCAATTTGATTATTAATAATAAAAATTAATAAAAATTCTATATAATTCCTATTATAATTCCTTACTAAACCAAACTTATTTAAAGCTTACTTTATTTCAATTCATTTTAATTCCTTATACTAAAATTAAATTTTTTCTGTGGAATTTTGAACTTTTAAAATAAATCTTGAAAGAATTTTCAAACTTTTTTCTAGCGTATCTTTCAGTCTATCAAACTTGATCAAACTTGCTTGCCACAAAAAGTTGTGAAACATAAGAGAGATTTTTGTTTTGCAGGCTAATTGTTTTAGTTGTCTCTCTCGCTTCTCTGCTTCTCTCCTGCTCTTTATCTCTCCATCCTCATTCAAGCCCAGTTTATACAAGACAGAACTCCCAGAACAGTTCAAGCTGTCCGTGTCCGATGTCCGATGTCCGACGTCTGATGTCTTGAGGTCTTGAGGTCTCTGGCAGCGGCGTCTTCTAATGCGTTTTTAATAATACACGCCCGTCTTGTGCGGCAAAGCTACGAGCTGAAACACACACACATCTACATAAATATATATGTATCTGTGTGCATATATAAATATATAATATAAAGTATATATATATATATATATGCTATCTGTGCAGTCATTTGCTCCGTCGGCCTGCATTACAGTTTTGTCTTTTGATAAGTTGGCAGCGATTATTTCACCATTTCCTTGGCCAACTTCACAAAATATCTCTAGTTTTTCTTCGCCTCTTTCTCTCTAGCTTTACTTGGATCAATTTGCGTTTCTTCCCGGGCTTCGTAATTACTTAATAAAGCCCCTAGTGGGGATGCTGCTTGGCATCTGCTTAAATTGCCCTCTCTATTTTCATAGCCGGTTTGCAGATTGCGCATACGTCATGTGGGCTCTAAATGTATCTCTAGCTATATCTTAGTCTTTAACTGTTGGACCCTTCGCTTTGGATCATTTTTATCCGCTGTAACTGTAACTGTAGATGAATTTTTATCTGAATTTGTATCTGCATCTATTTCTTAAAATGTATCTGTATCTGCCGGTCAAGCTAATTTTGTATTTGTATTTCAATTAGGGATTGTAATACTTTGTAGCGATATTTCTATCTGCATCTGTATCTGTATCTGTATCTGTATCTGTATCTGTATCTGTATCTGTATCTGTATCTGTATCTGTATCTGTATCTGTATCTGTATCTGTATCTGTATCTGTATCTGTATCTGTATCTGTATCTGTATCTGTATCTGTATCTGTATCTGTATCTGTATCTGTATCTGTATCTGTATCTGTATCTGTATCTCTTCTTCGAGATCTTTGTCTGTATTTATTGCTCTTTCTTTCGGTATTTCTTCTTCTTTCTTAAGCAACAGGCTTGAAATTTGGATTTCAATCACTGCCAGCGCTCAAGTTTAATTAATTAAACTACTTTTTATAGTTTCTTTTTGTTTTTTGGGCTGTTTCGTGTGTTTGTGGCACAGTGACTGCAAAACTGTTGCAAAAGTGGAGCAACAAGACCGTGAGCTGTGGATGGGGCACATGCATGTGCTGCGTGACAAAACGCCATTTTCTAATGATAATATGTGACCCATAATAAACAACAGCAACAACACTAACAACAACAGCAACAGCAACAAAAGTAAAACTTCATGAACAATTGAAAGCGGGCAACAGGTAACAAATACCTGAGCTATTAAAACTAAATATGCAGCCCTCAAAAACCCAGCCCTTACTCCCCCCTCCCCTCTCCGCCTTCACCACTCTCCCTTCTCACTTGCACCTGCACAAAAATATGCAAGGAAATGCACAATTGTGCAGCTCGGCAATTAGCTGCAGGTTGCCCATTGCCGGAAGGTGCAAACTCACATATAGAAAAAGAAAACATAAAAAACAAGCTTGCAACAAAAAACAAAAGTTTTTGGCTCGCATTCAAATTGGAAAGTTGTGCGCAGGAGACACACACTAGTTCGTGTTATATCCCATATCCTTTATCCTTTTTTGCTCTGCCTCATAGCGTTGTTGTTCTTGTTGGCGTTGCTGTTGCTGTGGCAGTTGCAGTTGCACACCCTGCGTATACGTAATGCAGCTGCATTGTGCTATGCGCAGCTGCAATGTGCGGCAAGTGCAGTTAGTTAGCATACGAGCCACGTTAGGTGTGTTTCAGACTTTTCTTGCAGCTTAAGATGGGAATTGATTTACAGTTATATGGGTAAAAAATATATTGTAAATAGTTTAAAATAATTATTTAAAATATATATTAAAATTTAATTTGTTTGAATAAATTGAATGCTGTAGAAAGTTAATAGTACATAATTTAATATTGTAAAAATGTAAAATTAAATGTAGGTAAATTTATTGTAAATTTTGTTAGGCCAATGAGAGTTTGGCCATCAAGAGTTGGACCATTGATGGTTGGGCCACATATAAAAAGCATTTCTTTTTAAATGAAAAGCTTTAAAAATAATTCTCAAATTGTTAATAATAGTTTAATTTTGTAAGTTCCCTAGCTAGAGCTCCAACTAAAGAAAAATTTAGATAATTTTATAAATAAAAACATTTACTTATACTTAGTAAAGTTAACTAATATCTCAAAATGTTAAATATAGAATTTTCTAAGTTTTCAAGGCTTTAATAAAGAATTAAGTTAATCATTTAATGCAACCAATTAAGCAAAATAAATAAAAGTAATATCTCCATCGAATCTAAAAGTAAACTATGTTTAATGATACCCCGAAGTTATCTGATAAGTTTGAACTTCATTTTAAACTCGCAACATTTTTTAACACTCTGGTACAGACCTTAGTTTCTATTTGGTTTGTTACGCTTGCCTGTTTTAGACTTTGACATTGAATTGTGTGTGCGACCGAAAAACAAAAACAGCAACAAAAGAGCTAAAAAATAGGTGCATAAAGCGCATGTTGCACAATTGCGTGCCTCTCTGTCTGTCTGTCTATGTGTTTGTATGTGTGTGTGTGTGTATCTGTGTGTGTGTGTCTCTTGGTGAGCTATGTGTGCATTAAATTAAACTGTCATGGACTGTGACAAGTGCATATGTTCGCGCCTGCAAAGCGCTTTAATTCAGCAGAAACATGCAACAAATACATATGCATATATGCCAGAGTTGCGCCGAATCGTTCCGATTCAACTGAACAACTCGATAAAGTGAACCAACGAACTGACACCAATTTTTTTATTCAATTTAGTTTACTATTTATTAATTATTGATAAGATTTCCTAAACTACAAGGACATATTATTGACAGTATAAGTTCTGTAAAGATTAAATTAAATAAATATTAAATAAGATATAATTGCATGTGTCGGTTTATTGTCCAAATTTTAATTTATTTATAGTGTCAGCTCACTGAACTGATTGAACTAAGTCCCCGAAATAAACTAGAAATGTCAACTCTGAAACACTATGATAGTAATCGTTCAACTTTATGTGTATTTGTTACACTTTAATTAAAGATTTGACTAAATTCGTAGCTCGTGGCAATTGCCTAAACTTGAAATGCATATAATTTACAGCTGATTCGCAGTTTGTGGCATGTGGTATGTGGCATGTGGCAAGTGGCAAGTTGAAAATTAATTATAAATATTATGCTCGCACTTGTCCAGAGCTGCAATTACGCACATTAATCAAATGCATGGACAAAACTATGCGCCAACTAATTGCATTCAATTGTTTCACAATTTTCCACTTAGAGCGTAAAAAAGGTGGAAAAAAAGCTGAAAAAAATCGAAGTTAAATCAATCAGAGAGCTTTGCGTGTCTGCCGCTAGACTAAAACAATGCCACATTTATCAATAATGCTCTCGCTGAGTCTAGAACTAGCGCTGATTGATTATGCGGCAATATCCTGGCGATGAAGCCATCAAAATGCCCTCAGACCAAATTGATGATGGCAAATGAAGGCACGGTGGAGGAATACACTGAGAGAAAAGCTCTGAAACTTGAAGCCATTTTTAATGGGAGTAAAAAGTCATTTTTGTTGAACTTTGAATGCGCATGGCTTCACCAAAAATTAAGCTATGTTTAAGCGGTGTATTTTTTTTTTAATCATTTCAGTTTGAAATTCAAATTCGTTTAAAAAAACAAAGAAAAAAAGATTTGAGATTTTTTCGAAAATTTTAAAAAATATGAAATTTTCGGAAAAAAATTTGTTGTTCCAGAATCGTAAGAATTAATACGTAAACGAATTGTATTGCAAATTGATGCAAAAAAAAAAAAACCAGACGTGACTGCATTTGGTCAAAAAATGTAGATTTTAGGGCCAATATTGGTTTTATGGGGATAATCTCTCCCTAAAAGCAAAAATCCATTTTTGTTGAACTTTGAATGCGCATGGCTTTATAAAAAAAACCCGATATTCAAGTATGTATATTGTTAATCAGGGCGTCGAGCTGAGTCTATCTAGCTGTGTCCGTCTGTCTGCCCGGGAGAGCGCGCAACGCGAGCTGTGGCAACAGGGTACATATACAGTCGGGCTTGTTTAGCTTGCAATTTCTCAAACAGTTTCTCTAACTTGTTTCTGATTGGAAACTTGTCAATATATATTATGATTATTGGCATATTTCGTTGAGCTTGAAAATGCTGAAATTAAGTTGCTTTGAACTTGTTTTTGTTTCGACTCACCTGCAGGAACATATCACCATCCAGCAGACCATGCTCAAAGGCCCCCAACTCCCGCGTCCTGTAGCCATCGTGTGCGTGTATGTGAGGGAGAACTCCATTCTCCTCCTTATCCTTATGCATAACAACTGCAGAGAGAGAGAGAGAGAGAGAGAAAGAGTTAGAGAGAGAGGGAGACAAAGAACTTATAACAATGCTGCTTAAATATTTATGAGCGAATTTTTTATATTTTATTAGCCATTAATATTTTATAACTCTTAGAGCGAGTACCAGAAACCAAAAGAAAAGCTACATAAAAATTGCGATCCATAAATAACTTGGCTACCGAAAGCGTTTTACAGGCAGCCCCGACTCCGGGCACAATTTGAAACCATAGTTACTTCATAAAAATCCAATATACATAGCCCAAAACATATTTATATATTTGGTATATGTCTGTAGGTGTATCGTGGATATACAATAAATATTTACAGCTGGCATGGAAAAGTACTAAAAATTGTTTATGGTGTCATTGTAATATTTTATGAGCCAACTTTCGCCTCCCTGATGCCCTCCCCTCCCTCCCACAAGATGCCCTCAGCTTGGCTAGAGCCTGGCACTATATAGAACATTATGTATACCCCCAAGTTACTCCCGCCCCTCGCCAATCCACAAGGCATTCAGCCGCCATTTTAGAAACGATATTTTTTCGGGGGGTTTTTATTTCCACTGCGCCTCAAGTTTTATAATAAATTTGTCACAAAAATTGATTTATGCGCGATAAACGATAAAGGAAAAATATACGAAAAGAAAGCTAAGGCAAATTTATTTTCACACAGTCTGAACTGAACTTAGAGGCAGAGTTTGGGTTTGTCTGGTTTTTCAGTATAATATACGAAATTTATTTACATGCCTTGAAATAAAATATGCCTCATAAATTATGATTTTTATCAGCGCAAATGGAAATCATAAAAATGAGAGTGAAAATATAAAAAAAAACCTAGAGAAAATAAAAAATATAAGCAGCAACTAAAACTAAAACCTAATTTACGCTTGGCAAGGTCCACAAAGTCCAACTGCAGGTCCTGACGGTACTTCTATCCCTCATCCCCCACCCCTCAACCCCTCAACCACCCCTGGAACCCTCAACGACAACTTGAGGCAACCACAGACCTGGTATATAGGCTCAGGGTTTCTCATTTCAATTAGCAGCTACGAAAAATGCGCTCTACCCCCAGACCTACGCAATACACTGAGCGAAATGCAATTTGAGGAAGTTTCCCAAGAAGCAGAGGTTATTTTTACATATTCTCTTGTTTTGGATATCTCTCCTTCTTTCTCTGCCTTGGCCGATTTTTCTCGTTGATTAATCTAATACTTTATTCTTTCTTGGAGAAAATGAAAAGTACTAAAAATACTATTCCAATTTAGATTTCAACCTAATTTTAGATATAAGATCTATTATTCTATATATATGCCATGAATTCTATGATTATTATCTTTTTTAACGAATAAAATGTTTTTTAATTCAATTTCCAGTTTTAAATAATACCGTAAATATTATATTTAATAAAATGAAATTTTTTTAATAATAAAAATTCAAAGAAAAATTTGTAATAAATATTATAAATAATAAAATAAATTGACTTACTAAAAGAACTTTGAATATATCAAGTTATTTTAATTTTAAGCAATATAATAAATATTGCAAAAAATGTCTTGTTTAACTTAACATACATCTCAAAATTTTAATAATAAATTTTTTTGTTATAATTTATAATTTTCCATTTGAAGTAACCGCTTTGTTTCTGTCAGTGTACTGAGGTTTGGCCTATGCCGGACCTGAGGTTGAGGCCTTTTTGGCTAATCTGTGCGCTGCTTTGGCTTTTTATCAAATTAACAAAAGTGCCCTAGTCGGAGCTGGTGTTAGTGTGTTCATTTTAGCGAAAGTGCGATAAAAACAAATAGTTGACCCTCTGGCCGGTTACACACCCTCTCACTCCCCTTCCCCCCTTTCCTTTCCACTCCCTCCCTGCTCCCTCACTAGCCAAGGTAATGTGGCTGAAACAAATTGCATCATGTGCGTGTGATCCTGACCAGAAAAAAGGAAGAAAGAGCGGGCTCTTAGTGAGAGGAGAGGGAATATATTACTTTTGTGCTTTTGTGGTAATTATTCATAATTTAATTAGGCTCAGTTTACATTGTTGTACTTATGATTATTACAATTTTTTATTGTTGTGGCTAAAATATTCACGTGCATAAACACATTTAATTAAGTCCACTCGACTCTGAAGAATTGGGGGTTTTGGGGCTCTGCTTTGGAGCTACAAAATCTGCCAGAATTTCTAGGCATGTCCAGGCCAACAATTTTTTATTGCACTTTGTGCTTAAGTCTTTTTTTATGAGCATAAAGCAAATTTATGACAGCGCTCGGTGACGTTTTCTGCAATAAAATCAAATGGAAAACTCTGCACAGCGGAAAAAACAACATGGGAAAATGATTAAACTTAAATAAACTCAGATTAAGCATTTGCCAGGAAATTCCACAAATAAGAGTTCAAATAAGAATTATAAATCAGCATATGAAATCTTTAAAATACAAATAACAGGAAATAAAAATTCTAGTTATAAAAGTTTTTATAAAATTAAAATTGATAAATACAAAATAATTGAAGATATTTTAAAAAATTTTAAAAATAGAAATGACACCGAATAAATTATGATATTTTATTTTTCATAAGCTCGAATATTGAAATATTACGAATTTTTTATGTTCTTAAAGCGACAATAAAAATTGCAGTTAAAGCAGTAAATTTTTATTATATATCATAAAATTAATTTATTTCAAAAATTTAATTAAACAATTAAAATTTGTTCAAGTGCAACAAACAAACAATAATGTTGTGTTTAAAAAAATTACACTAAAGAAAAATAGTTGTTTTTAATTTTATTTCATTTGATATTTTTAGTTGACATAAACTTAAGTCAAGAATTTTTGCTATATGAGTTCTCCTCTAAATTTCAGTATATTTGCTAGTTGGAGTTTTTGATATTTTTCTCTCAGTGTAGGCAGGGCCTCTGGCCATGTGCAATAAGTATAACAAATGAAAAGAAAAATCCACCACCGAAATGCGTTTGCCATGTTTCGGTGGATGAATCGTAAATCTTCTGAAGGCGGAAAAGCGCAAAATCTCAGCGCAGCGCAGCGCAGGCAGAGAGAGGGGTGCACACACACACACACACACACACACACACACACACACACACACACACACAGAGACATACGCTCTTGCTTACACAAAAATGGCGCCTGGCTTAAGGCAAAGCCAAAGCCAAACAACAACAGCAGCAAACCCCACCCACTGTCGCCGTCGCCGTCGCTGTCGGAAAAGCCATTGGAAAAGCGTGCGCAGACGAGCTGCAAGATACAGACGCCGGCAGCGACGCCGACGTCGACTGCGCTGCCAGCGTGCTCGTTTGTCTGATGCGCCCTGTGAAAATGGCGTCAATTATGCGCTGGGCGTTCGCTGTTGTTGTTGCTCTTTGGGCGTGTCCCTTGGCACGGCATGGCGCAAACAACAACAACAACAACAATAGTAACAAATATAACAACAACAACAATAAACATCAGCTACAGCAATAAAGCATAAAGTTTAAATTCTGACATTTTGGCAAATATTTTTTCGTGCTTCGTAAACAAATATGTCATGGAAATGCCAAACTCATCAGCGAGATTGATTGAAAAACTGACAATGTTGACTTCTGTCTAAGTCAGAGTGTCAAACAGACCGTCATACAGAAAGGGGGGGGGGGGGGAAGGGAAGGCATATATAGAAAGAAACAGCTACTGAGAGTGATGGAGGAAACTATTATTTATAATATATGGAAATTAAAACCTATGATTGAAGCTAAAATAACTCCCATTCCATACTAGATTAAAGTACAAAAATTATACAAAAATCAGAGCATTAGATTAAAGAAATTGAGAATAATTTATTGTTTTTAGGAAAACCTAAAACTGTAAGTACAATTTGAAAACCCCAAATTTGTTATAGACTTATAAATCCGCACTAAATTATAGCCTAAAATTAAACAACGACAACACTTAATAATTTCATTATTTCTGCTTCATCTACCCTATAAATATATTTCTAAAATGGACACGTAAGGAAATTCCTATTCAACAACACGGAGGGTTTTTTTTTAATATTATTGATTTTCATTAAAGGCAAGTTAGATTTGTGCCTACAGCTCTTTAAAGGTTTTAGTTAACGCTTTAAATTGAACTAGGCCTTAAGATGGTTTACCTGTTGTTGTTGTTGGAGTAAGCGTGTCAAATGGAAGGGGTAGGGGGAAGGGGTTCCTTGGGGTACTGGGGGGTTCCTGTTCGACCTATGTAAGTCACGCAATGTTGTCTGCGGCGCTCTCTCATACACAGTGCGAAATATACGTTAAGTTCAAATGAGGAAAATGCAATCTTAACCAAAAATTCTAAGAGTATACATATATCTTTAAAAATAATAAGTCTGAAAATGGTATTTTAGAAATATTAGTGGGAATTTGCAATCTTGAAATGCGAAAATTCCAGTTAAAGTAACAATATTTTAAGTGGCGCCCTCTGCTGAATGGATCCAATAAGGTCATTAATAAAGATAAACTTGTTGAAATTCGATTTTAAATAATATTTAAACACAATAATAAAAGAAGTAAACGTAAGAAAATTATATTTTTCATTAAATTTGTAGTTGCATAATATAATAAAATAATTATTCTAAAGAAAATTTTGTTTTTATTTTTATTTCACTGCAATTTTAAGTTTGCATAAACTTGAGTCTAGAATTTTTACGAACTTGTTTTAAGTTCTTTCTTTTCAACCTCATAATTTTCGTTTATCAAGTTTAAATGCGGGAGTCTTAGATCTTAATTTGTAAAATGTTTCTCACTGTGTAGGCAAAGCTGTTGGCGTCTGAGCGTTTCGGGTCGGCGTGACAATGCGACGCCTTGCAGGCCACAACAACCAGGGGTGCAAGAACCAGGGGCGCAAGACGCTTGCAGGTGGGACAGGTGTAGTATCAAAGTGCATCGCCTGAGTGATTGCATGTCCAGAAACCCATTGTCTGCCTCCGATTCCCGTCTCTCCCGACTCTCCCGCAACACTCTCCCCCTCTCTCTCTTCCCCATCCACGTAGTGCCGACGCTAATGGGCCTAAACTAGAGCAACGCACGAAAGTCATGTATATGCACGAAAAATTTGCCAGAGTTGTAGCCGAGCTTAGTATGTTTATAGGTTAAGAGCTGAGCCTTGGCCCCTTGGGCCTGCGATGCGCCTGCCACATGGCCATGAGCTCCATTAACAAACGCTTAACAGCAATTTTGATAATAGCATAACTAGCCAAATACCCTAGCCCCTAAACTACACTGCACGGAGAGAAAAATTCGAGTAGTCCCAACTTTTCCGAACGAAAATACAGAAGTTTACAAGAAACAGCTATAGACAATTTCTAGAAGATTTCAAATACTTGTTTCTAGTTTTCAAATAGAAGTTTTTAGAATTTATTTTCTATTTAAAGATATATATTTGTATATTTCTAGAATTGAGTTAATCTTAAAACGTGATTTTTGATAGTGTGATAAACCTTTTCTCACAGCTGACAAAGTGACCTTGTTGAAGCCAGAGACATAGCCCAAACCCCTAACTATAAGTACTGCCAAAGTCTGGTAATATAGTCTTGCACTCTGTAATATGCTTAGAGTTGCCACACACGCTTCCCACGAGCCTAAAGAGCGAGATGGAGAGAGAGTGAGATGGCGAACAAGTTCTCAGAACCAGTCGCTGGCTTTTTAACATTTTACATTTTACATTCAGCTTCATTGGGCTGGTGCATCCATTACGGGAAAAATCATATTTTAATCATGTGTGGGAACTCTCGTTGGCAAGCAACGTTTTCCCACTCTCAGCTCAAATTACCAAAAGCGGCAAATTCAATTTGAATTAATACTTTATTTTAAGCAGCATTGTTTCGGCCTAACACAATTTCTTTCTATTGCATATTTATGCATGTTGTCAAACTGATTTTATAACTTTAGATTAAAATTTAGGAGCAACTTTGGATTTAAATATTATTGTAGGTTAAAATTTAATTTAAAATAGAATTTCACTTTTTTTTTAAGCATTACGAATTTAAGGTAATTTTATAATAATTATTTCTGTTGAATCGATACTTTCTTTTTATAATTTTATAAATATTATTTTACTACTCTGTTTACTTAAGTTTTGAAACGTTTCCATATACTATATCAAACTATTGGCGAATTTTATGAGTCCATAATATATCCTGGGTGGTTTAGGGTTAAGGGTTGGAGGTCGTAAGGCTTAAGTGTGGTTCGATTGCGTGTTATTGGCCAAACAAAACTATCAATGCAAACATTTCAGTTCATTTTGCAGTTAATTACGCAACTCATCAATTAAGCAATGGGCGTTAGAGGCGATTGGGTTTTGGATTGGGTTTGGAGAGAGACCAGAAGTAACATTTAAAATGTACAAATTGCGCGTCTTAACAATTATTGCCGTTCTTGGCCTTAGGGCCAGCAATTATGCTCCTTTCGAGTGGCAGTAGCAGTAAAAAAGAAAAAGAAACAATTGCTCCTGCTCCTAATTCAACTCCCATTCCTCCTTCGCTCGGGGTCAGCGCTGAGACAATGGGCCATTAGCAGCGCGCTTTAATTATTTAGTTTTGCAATAGAGCAAAACCAAACCCGAACCCAAACCCCAAGCGAGGAGCATGCTAAAGACATTGAGTGGTTTTTTGGGTGGTGCAGGAGTATATAATATGCCAGGGAATGGAACTCCTGGCGAAAATGAAAACGAACTTTGCTTTGCTTTTTTCGGCGCTCTTCCAATGCTTTCTATACCTGGTGACCATAAAAAGGACATAACAACTTTATGAAAATAGATGTAACAGTCATTAGAAGGCTTGGCAGTTCCCACAAATCACATGTATTCCTGATCATACGAAAACACTGCATTAATTTAACGGTTCGTCTCTCCTTTAGGATAAATGCGTTTATCTCAGCAATTATAGAAGCTAGAGTAATCAAATTGTAAATAAGGATAGATGTTTACAATACCCATATGAACTTAATTTCAAATATTGTATGTCATGACCCATTAAAGTCCAAATCGATTAAAACCGAATAACCAGCGTAATATTAAAATTTGAAAGTTGTCCTTTAGAATATATATGCTCTCTCATTATATTATTATATACTGAAAAGCGCATTACAATCGTCTAATAAACACAAAAGTTATTAAGAAAACAAGTTTGCAGGGTTTGCCTCGCTCTCGTGGCCATTAAAGCATGCTTTAGAAAATAAGAATAAGTAAGAAGAAGCATTGCTTGCCTTGATGTATGCTATTGTCGGTTGTGTCCGACTACTGGCTGTTTACCGAATTCTTTCTTTCAGTTTTCTTGCTATTTTATTTTTATTTTATGTGTGCTTATTTGCTTTTTTTTTTGTTCGCTGGTGTAGAGAAAAACTTTTTTCGCCGTTTCGCTTTTGCGCAAGTCAGGGTCAACAACTGCCCCTATATACGATATACGCTACTATATACGATAGATGCAGGAGGATAGACCCGGCGCTGGTTGTTGTTGTCTGTTAAGCAACCCCCTGTGGCCCATTTGATACATATATGTATATAAATACCTATATACTTAAACACACATCAACTAGGTATATAGATACTTATATATCACGCTTTCGCTATGTATCTCTAACATTTATCTGTTTCTCTTGAGGAGGAATATGCTGAGAATTTGTTGCCTCTGCTTTTCTCAGTCTCCCCCACTAATCTCAGGCAATTAATCGCAGTAAGTGCTTTAATTTCAAATCTCTTAATAAGTATTAACTCTCTAATTTAATATACGCATCAGTTATTAATGAAATAATTTTTTAAACACTTCAAACTCTTAAGTGACTTTTAAATTAATAACTTTTGTAACATTTAACAATTGATTTATAAGATTTACTAATTTATTTATTTCGTTCTTGAATAATTTATATTTATTTAACATATATTGTTCTAAATTACTTCATTAAGTAGGTATCAAGATTCGTTTAAATTTTAAAACAAATATATCAAAATATGAAATCAATTTAAATTTAATTAAAAAAAATTTAATAATTACTAATTAGTTTTAGAAAATTTGGATTCAGAAGAGTTTAATTGGAAACAGATTTGACTTGAATTAATCACGAATTTCTCGATTTTTCCCGAGTGCAGACATTTCAACAGTTTAACTTTATTGTATCCGATTATGCTCGACGTTTCACTGCTCTCCGTAATACCTTCTTTCAGTCCATCCATTAATCGCACTGAGTGCTTAAGTCTCAAATCCCATAAGCAGAAACTGCACGCGTGCCGTGTGCCCCCTTCCCCTGCCTAACCCCTAACCCCTGACCCCTGGCCAGGAGGACAGACACACACTAATTGTAAATTAAATGATCCTGATAATATCCGAAAAACATCTAGACAAACAAATAAAGCCAAAACGTAAACAAACTTTGACCTGTGCCGCGTGGGAGTAGGCCAAAGGGAAAGGGAAGGGGAAGGGGAAGAGGTATATGTTGTGTCAACCCCCTCGGAGAGGAGAGATAGAAAGACCAGCCTTATAGAGGTAGAGAATGGAATTGGACAGGACACTGGGCACTCACAGGGGCACAGGGCGCAACGGTTCTGGTCCATTAACCCGTCGTCATCAGTAGTTGTTGTTATTGTTGTTGTTCATATATATACAAATATATATATATATATGTTTATATCTGGTATATAGTAAAAGTTGTTCCTTTTTGTGTAAAGTTCAAACAAAAACCCAAAAAGGCACAAAGGAAACGCAGCGCGTGTCGACGACATTTCGCATTTGAAAGCCATAATTTTTACCTCAGCCATTTTTTCTTTGAGTGTATTGACTCTGGAGAACGTGCAACGTGCGGCATGTGACACGTGCCACAGGCATAGACTTGCAACTGGTCAACAGTTTGCCATTGCAATTAACGCCCCCCACAAAAAAAGAATAAAGAAACTTTGACCACTAATTGTCAAAATATTTACTTAGAGCATTTGCTGTATTTACGTTCTACACAGTTTGTCTGAGCTGTACACTGAAAGAAAATTACAAATTTGAAATTACACTGAGCAGAAAAATACTAGAGTTGAGGAAACACAACATACAACAAGATGGTAGAAATTCTAGATGCATATAATAAAATAAAATTCAAAATAAATTTTTTTAAATGCAATTATTTAAAGTGCTTTTATGCTAAATTAAAATTTAAACAAAATAAAATAAGCTACATCACTTTTAATCATTATATAATTTTTAGTTTATTACTATTTTTGAAATGTTTAAAATTTTTTTATATTTAATAAAGTATTGATTGAGGAGTTGGAAATCCTTATGAATCTGGAGTGATTTTCTCTATTATTATTAGCGTTTTTTTTTATTTTAAGAAATATACTCTAATTAATTTAGTTTTTCGTTAAGATGGGAATTTCTTAAGTTAATTTTTTTTTGGTATTTTCGAACGGCATTTTTCTCGCTGTGTATTTGTCCTTATTCCCAATTTAGGCAAGTACTAAGTCTAACGTCTTTCTGTATATCAATTTCTATTTTCGCATTAATCTTGTACTTTTTTTTTCATTTTTGCACTTAAACTTAATTAACGCTTTGTGCGGGCACTTCATTAGCTACTTTACCCCCTGCCCCTCTGACCCACTGGTTTCCCTCCCCCCTCAGCTCGTACTCCTTTAATCTTTGGCAATTAAATTTATGTCGTTAAACAAAGCGAAATGCCAATGAACCAAAAGACTTTGCTCGATAATAAAGCCATCAACTTGCAGTTCGTTCTCCTTTTATGGCGCTGTTTTAATTAATTTAAATTATTCAAAATATAAAAGTCGCAAATTAAGAGCTGAATTAACTGAAACAAATTCACCCCATGTCCAAATGACAAATAGTTTCCGACATTTCGGACTTGTGTTTATTTCACTTCTTGGGTTTCCAAGTTAAACTTGCACAAAAAAAAGTGAATCTAATGAAGTTAGTCGAGTTTATTCGGGTAATTAATAAATTAATCTCGAGATTCAATGGAAATAATAATTATAATATCTAAAATAAAATATTTAATTCGATTCGATTTGAAATTAATCCTACTTTGCTTATAATACCATAGTACCAAAAGTACTCCATTTAATTTGCTATTTACTGGATTTAATAAATTTAGCTCTTACTTTTTTGAAAGTTAAAATAAAAATTCGAAAAAAAATACATTAATTTAAGAATATCTTCTTTAATCTTTGTATGAGATTAAATATTTAAATTTGACACTTTTTAAATACTTTCAGTGGTGTTATATTTTAAGATCAATCAAAATACATGAAGTTTTTCTAAGGAAATTTTTACCTAAAAAGCGAAAGACCTAAGAACTATTTTTGTTGTAAAAGTGCTGACATTGCTACTTATACTATTATTAACCATTTTCTGTCTTTCGGTTTAGTATTGATCAATAACAATTTAAATACAAAGCAAATTCGATATCATTACCAGGTACTATATTAAATTATAATACCCCTAAATCGGACTGAAAGGAAGACGGCATGACATGCGTTTTTTTTTCGACTTTCCTTTGCTGCTTTTGTTTTCATTGAAGGCGCAGGACTTTAATCCGTCAACAGCACTAATTTAGCCACGTGTGTATTGGTGTGTATCTGTGTGTGTGTGTGTGTGTGTATCTGTGTGTGTGTGAACTGGGACTAAGACTAGAATATAGAATATAGAATATATATGCAGACACAGGACGCCCTGCAGCGGCGTTGAAATTAGTTTTGAATCATTTATGAGTCATGTTTAGGGTCTGCCACCATTCAGTGGCAGCTACCGTCTGCCTCTGTGGCAGCAACAAAAACAACAACACAACAACAACAAAATGCTACAACAACTGCAAACTCTGGCAGAGCATAATCGATTTAATAGGCCGGAATGTAACGCGCCTTATGCCAAATACACAGAGCAGAAGAAGGCGCAGAGCCAACATATGGGATGGGTACCAAGGACTAAATACACTGACAAAAAAATTAAGGAATTCTAAGTTAAGCCGACACAGCCTAAAAAAGATCGTGAAAACTCTAAATTAAAGTCCATTCAAACTTAAAAATTAAATATAAAAAAAATAATATCAATATAAATTTTAAAGTGTAATATTTGTATGATTATTTTTCTTTATTATTTGATATTTTAGATTTAATTTTTTTGACAGTCTTAGCTATTTTAAACTAAAAACTGTTTTTTTTTATTTAAATAATTTAATTATTTTCAAGACATACATCCTTTTTTTAATGTTTCCTATTTGTTTTTTAACTCGTTCTAAATTCGGAGATTTTCAATCATGTGTAGATGGCGCCATATAAAAAACTGGTTTTTCTCATTTGAATAAATTTGTTGTAAACGATTCCAAATTATGCATTTTAAATCCGAAAGGTTCTTAACTGATATATAGAATTATGGCTGTGGAAATTCATGATGCAAGTGCGAGAAGTCTTGATCTTTCTCTCAGTGCAGGCGCAGCGCCTGAGAGGCCAAACATATGGGATGGGTAGGAAGTACTAAATACGTGGGGGAGTTTAGCTTTCACTTTTATATCAAAATAGAAATAGGGGGTGAGAGAAAAGAGAATCATGGGTACTCACCTTGAAAATAACTTTTGGTTCTTAAATAACTAACGGACAGCCTTAGTATGCTCAGTCGATCCAGTTTGCTCAGGATATTCTGCTCGAAGGGGAGGAGGGAGGCGAGCAGATCCAATTCGGCATTTAAACGCTCCCGATGCCGCTTTGATGGATTGCTCTTAGTGACGCCATCCTTGGGCGGAGGTTTCAGGCTGCAAAAGATAGAGAGAGAGGAAAACCGGAAATTAGGAAAAAGGCAAATTGAAAAAAAGAAACAGAAACAAAACACAAATGAAATGAATTTCATGTGCCAGCTGACGCTTTCAAAATTGTTAATTGCATTTAGCAGACAATTGGGAATTATTCCCCCACATTACATGCATTAAAATGAGGGTATTTATTCTGCAGCCGATTAATCCCGACCAAATGATATGTTAATTATCGGAGGGACAGCACAGGAAATCGCATTTTCGCATTTCCCGCGAAACGTGTCATAAAGCACAAATATAAACGCGGCTACAAATTAGAACAGCAATCTGTACGTCCAATTAAATGCCATAAAATCAGCTCAGAATCCCCATTGTAAATCTAAATGCTGCTTGCGATATGATAGCCCGAGCAGGAACCCAAAGCTTTTTTTTTTTTTTTTTAAACCATAAAATCCATCCAGCAAGGGAAGCAAGAGTTGAGCTGAGTTTATGATGGTTTCGACCTCACTTTTGCATTCTTATCCTCGACTTCTCTGCTTCTCTCTGTCTCTCGGTCTCTGCTAATCCAGCTTTATCGGATTTACTTAGCTTACTGAATCATTGCTCATACACAGAGAGAAAGAAATGAAGAATTCCGTTTATAAAACTGCATTTCGCACTTCATTTCATACCAAGAACAAAAATTCCATAGTTGACAAAGTTGTCAAGTTAAAATTGAAACAAAATTAAATTTAAAATAATATTTTTTCTCAGTGTAATTTTATTGTATTTTAAGTTTTCCCCTTTATTCAAAATTATTTTTTATTTATATATATATAAGTTATATGAAGTACAAGAAATATATTGGAGATAAGTTTCTACGAACTTAAAAACAAAAGAAATTAAAATAAAAGCCTGAGTTTCTCCATTGTTTATTTTTCTTAAATATTTTTAAATCTTTATTTTGAAACAAGTATATATTAATATATATTAATGTTTAATATTATTTTGACCATTTTTTTAAATTTAGTTTTATGCAATTATTTTCAATTATTTTATTTTTCAACATGTTTTAATTTTTAATAATTAATTAAAAAGCATGTTTTGAACTAGAATTTTCATTTAAATTGTAAACATTGTAATGTTTTTCATTTCAACTTATAATCTTGATTTAATGTTTTTTAATTTATAACACAATTTTTTTGCTTAGTGTACTTAATGCGCACTTCTTTGTCTTTCTTTCAATTTTTCATTGTTTAAATTTTTTTTGTGTTTTGTTCTTTTTTGTGTTTTGTTTTTAATCATATTTTGTCTCATCATTTTCATTGACATTATTACAAAGCTAATTGACGTTATTAACTGTAATTACTGTTGTAATTTATGACGACCCCTTTGAGGGCCAAACACAAGCGGCCCTGCCCCTCCCCTTGCTTCCGACTGCAGCTGCCCCCCCTCTCGTAACTCTTTCAAATATTTGTAGTATCGCAAGTACATTGAATATTTGTTTTTAATTTTTATTTGCATTGTTTTTATGGCTGTTTTTGCCTGACAGGATCAAAGGACATTGTCGCTAAAAACTGAAAATTGTCAACTAAAAACTTAAAACGTATTTAAGTTAATTGCCCGACATTTTTTGCCTGCTGTTTGGCACTTTTTTATGTTTTTTATTTTGTTTTTTGTTGTTTTTTGTCGAGCTGTTTTCCTCGTAATTGTCAGCGGCATGTCCGTTCGATGTCAGCTTTGCAACGACGACATTTTCCCTCAAATTGTTAAAGGACCTCAGCCGAATCCCAGTTGCGAATGTCCCCAACTAACTGAGCTAGGTGTTGGGGAATGCTCATAATTAAGTTCATAATGATGTTGCACAGTTGCATATATTAAACAGTTATGTACGTATATATAAACGGTCCCAGTTCGGGAGCTTCTGAGCAAACTGGAATGCGAAACTGTCGCCAAAGATAACAGGCAGCTAGGAAAACCGTCGCGATGATTATCGTAATTAACTTGAATATGATTCATTTGCAGCCAAAAGTAATTGAATTGGGGGTTACTAGAGGGGTCTCGAAACAGACAAAGCACAAAATATCATACATCAAATCAAAGGAATTATACGAAAAATTGCTTCAAATCTTAAAACGAGTATCGAGAAAAGCCAGCAGATTTAAACTGATATATTAATCATTTTAAATATTAATTAAAATAAAACTTGACCATTTATTTATTTATTTTTTATTTATTGTCAACTACCCTATTAAAAAAATTCTTTCCAATTTTAAACTCTTGAAATCAAACATCAAATGATATTTTGAATCATTTGAATTATTGCATATTTAATTAAAATTTAGATATTAATTAAATTAAAATTAAACTTGATTATTTTTGAAATAAATCTCTCGAATTTTAAACTTGTGATTAATTTGAATATGATTCTATAACTATCTGGAGGTCATGCCAATTTCTATATTATTTATATTTTTAAAAGTACTATATATAGATTAAATGCAATTAGCAATCAAATTTATGTCTCAAATTTTCAATAATTTGTAAAGATCGTTTTTGAATGCAAAGTTCTTTGAATGAAATTTATAAATTAAATGTAATTAATATACCATAAAATTTATGTATGTTTCGAATTTTTGGGTAATTTTTAATGATTTATTTTGAATTTAAATGCAATATAATTGAACAATATTGCCATTACCATTTATATTTATTGAACAAATTAATTATAATTAGTATACCATCAAACTTGTGTTTTAAATATTTGATAATTTATAATGATCTCTTTTGAATTTAAAATTCTTTAAATGCAATGAAAACTTTGGCATTTGGAATGCAAAGAACTCTGTTGAAATGCCGCATGAATACCACACACAAATAGAGGTTAATTTAATTCATTAAATGCAAAAACCCGAAGACTTTAAGCCAATTACCTAAAAAGCCAGGCCTCAAATATGTATGGAAAAAACTTGGCTAAATTTTAGAAAATTATTGGTGTCTGGCAATAAAAGGTACGAAAGAGCGAAAACGAAGGATAAACGACAATTGGCAAAAGGAGTGGGTGATTATAGACAGAAAGAGTGGAGAAAGAGGAGCAAGAGAGGAGAAGGAAAGAGGGGCATAAGTATTATCAAGATGATGATAAAACCGTTAGACGCATTGGAATGCAATTCTCGATTCCAAGTCAAGGCCTCAAATTAGGCATAAAACGAAGAGAATGCATACAGAAGAAGAATAAGAACTTAGCAACAAATTAAGGAGCTCTCGGCAAATTGAGGGCATTGCGGTGAAATAAAATGTATAATTTTCTTATTATCTATAAGAAATGGCAGCAAACGGTACAAGACAGCGACAGGGCCAGGGGAGCGGGCAGAGAGGCGAGGGGAGCGTAATAAAATGAATTCCATAAACAACTTTTACAAAAAAACCAAGAAAGCAGAAATAAAACAAAACGAGAAAGGCACAAAGAATAGTTTGAGCTGCTTTTGTTTGGGAAGCAGCATTTTTCTTCATTTTCATTTTCTTTTTTTCTCCTTTTTTGGGGTGCAGGGAGAAAGCAGCAATAAAACGACGTTGCTGAAAATGGCGTAGAATCCTAGCGAACAAAGGATAACTGCATATAGCTAGAGCTATATACGAGGGTGGTCCGATAAGTACCTGACCTTCGAAAGAGTTATGGAAATTTTGGAAAACTGACAATTTATTTTTCAACATAGTCTTCTTTTAGCTCGATACACTTGATCTTGTGAAGCTCCAACTTATTTAACCCGTCTGAAAATTTTTTTTTCTCGAGGTCTGCAAAATAGGCATTTGTGACGGCGATGACGTCCTCATTTGACTCAAATTTCGGCCCAGCGAATGATTTTTTCAAGTTTGAAAATAAAAAGAAGTCGCACTGGGCCAAATCTTGAAAATATCGTGGATGGGGCTGTAGTTCGAAGCCAATTTAAAGAGCGTCAAATACTGCTCTGAAGTGGCCTTACGGATGAGCTTGTTGTCTGAAGTGAGCAAATGCGGCAGCCATCGCGCCGGATACTTTTTCATGCGCCAAATTTTACGCAGCATATGACTTATGCGGTTTTTTGAGATGCCTACTATCTCAGCTATCTCGTCCACCTTTAATTGGCGGTCTGCCAATACGAGATTGTGAGTTTTTCATATGTAATCCTCCGTGGTAGCCGTTTTCAGTGAACCTGGGTGTGGCTCATCAAAAGCCGACGTGGGACTCCGTTGAAACCGTTAAACTAAGTTTTGATGATCGCCATCGAAGGAGTAGATTCACAGTACACTGCATCCAAGCGCTCTTTGATTTTGCTGCGCGACTTCCCTTTCAAAAACGAGAATCAAATCACCGACCGATCTTGCGCTATTTCCATTTTTATAAAGTTCGCATAGGCGCTCACTTTCAAACGCGGTCAAAACAAAACTACAAGTCCGATTCGACTGAAATTTCGACAGTACCCGTCTAAAAGAATATACTATATGATAGAAAATTTAGTTTGCGGTTGTGGGGTCATTTGGCGTGGAGGCCAGGTACTTGTCGGACTGCCCTCGTATACACTCCGAAAAAAATAGCTTAGACAAATAAAGTTTATATTGAAAGAAAATTAATTTTAAGTGATTTAACAAAATACTTGAATTAACTAAAAATATATATAATATAAATATAAATAAAAATTTTGAATTATTGAATTTAAACAGAGCAAATATATATTAAGTAATTAATATGTTTAGTAAAATTAATAAACATAACGTTCAGTAGAATAAAAAACAAATACTACGTAATAATAGTTTTATCATAATATTCCTATTATTTCATATATATTTTAATAAAAACATTTTAAAGCTCAGAATTATAATTATTTTTGAAAATATTCAAATCAGTTAGCGAAGCAAAATAATATATTAAATATTAATATTAAAATATAATAAGCAAATAAAATAATTATATATATAATATATAATAATGAACAATAATATAATAATAAGAAAAGACTAATAAAACAAACTTTTTCCAATAAATAAATGAGTCCAGTTTACATTAATTGATACTCCATAAGTTGGGAAATTGAAATAGGAACTTATACATTTTTTTCTCAGTGTAAAGAGCGGCAGTGTGTATATGTGTTGGCTACATTTCTTGCTAAAAGTTTCAGAGTTTCCCGCTGCCTTCGACTTGCGTCTTGGCCCCATGAACATTTTCATTTAGCTTCGCTTCATTTCATTCCATTTCTTCATTTCTTCATTTCTTTATTTTACCATTTTGCTATTTTTCCATTTCTGCTATGCATTATTTTTGCCATTTTCGTTTAGCTGCTTTTCTGGCTCATTTCTCTTTTTAGCTTTTTTTTGCAATTTTTTTTGCTGCATTTTCCTCTCGGTTTTTCTTGCTTTTTTGTCTCAGACTGTTTCCCAGGGACCATTATGAAATGAATTGCTTTTAAAGAAATTACAATGCGGTTGCCGCGGAAATTGCCCCAAAGCTCTGACATTTGCTTCTCGATTTTGCAACGCCCACAATGCGGCATGCCACAAACGGCTGCAGCAAGTGTCCTTTACACTCTAAAAAATACATTCCTTAGAACTTTAATTTTTTATTTATTTATGCATCTTTTAGTCATTTAATCATTTATTTTATTATTTTTATTAATGCATAAATAAATATAAAAAATGCAGTTTATGTTTGCTTGGAATGCACTTGCCGCAGCAGCTGTTGCACATGTTGCAAGTGCTGGCAATTGGCGATGGGCAAGCGGCATGCGGCATGTGCCAAGTGGCAAGTGGCACGTTGCAAGCTGTCTAGGTGTCAAGGGTCGACAGCACTGAGGCTTTGGGTTAGCCGGTAACAAAACAATTGCCGTTGTTGCGAGTTTGTTGTGTTTATAAACAAATGACACGCAATCCTTTGGCTGCGACTGTGGGGCACGTGAGCCTCAGCTGGTGTGTGTGTGTGTGTGTGTGTGTGTTGCATGCCACACACATTACGCATACGCAGCGTGGCATGCGCCACGGCCTTGCTGTCATTGATCTCTATTTGCATGCACACAAAAACAAAAAAGAAAACAAAACACACGAAAACAAGCTAAACACTTGGCAAATTTCATTCATATCAGTCTCGGCTCGCTTCGGTTCTATGACACACTGCGTATGCGTGCCACGTTCAGCTGCGTGCCACAAACTGCAGCAGCAACAGCAGCAGCAACGGCCTCTGCTGGCGTCGACGTCGACGTCATCGTCTGGCAGCTTAAAACGCAAAGTGGCGTGTCTCATGTCCGAAAAAACAACACAACAACAAAACTCAGCTGAGCAGCGTAGGCGGCAAACGCAACAATTACAACAACAACAACAGCAACAACATCAGCAGCAACAACATCAGCAGCAACAACATCAGCAGCAACAACAACGGTAGCAACAACATTAATTCGAACACTTTTACTACATGGCACAATTTTCTCCTCAGACTAGCTTTATTTTCGCATGTTTTCCTTGGACACTGTGCTTTAAAAAGATACAAAAAGAGCATATTAAATTAACACCTAAAAAAAGGCGTGGCAGTGCCCACAATCTATATATATTCTGGATCAGGGCAACGAGTTGAGTCGATAAAGTCGTGTCCGTCTGTCTGACTGTATGTATGAAAACTAGATCTTTTATGCTTATGATAGCATCCTCCACAAAAAATCACATCATCCACAATTTTAAGGTCACAGACTTGATATATGTAATAACATTCTCCATCGATGCTGTGAATTGCATTGCAATCGGATAATAAACAGCGAAGATATTCAACAGACAATTTGCTCGATTTTGAGGGTATTATTGAAACACAAAGTAGAGGATCAAATAGTGTCGGAATCTAGCGAAATTTAGCGTTTCGGCTAAAGTCCTTATGCAGAAAAAAAAAAACATATCAGAATTTAGTCAAAAAATATAGATTTTAGGGTGAATATTGGTACAATGAGGGAATTATCGCTCCCTTAAGGCATTCGCCTCACAAACCACAGCTTCACGGTTCGAACCCCGCCTACGACCTTCTCACATATATTCGTTTCTAAGGTCACTGATGAGAATGCTGGCAACATTCAAAATAGTACTATCTAACCAAAACCAAATTTTTCCATTAAAAATCTGCCATTGCTAGACGTCGAGCCCTAATTATCAACTTCAGTTACGAAATAACTTTACTTTGTTTTCTTTCTAGTTTATAGAAACTTATAGAGTATAAAACATGCAAAAAATATAAGCTTATATTAAATATACTTAGTTGGTCTGATTACTCATCAAACATACATATAAAGAATATGCTCAAATATTTCACACAAAAAACACCAAAATTTAAAGTCTGTCAGGTTGGTATTTCACCAAATGTCACAATTAATTGAATTTGCATGCCCAACAACAAAGAGGAAGAATCGCATAATACGCAGAGATAAAAAACATACAGAAAAAATAAAAAAAAAAGAAATGTCAAACGAGTGGAAATGTCAAAACAAAAGTTAAGCGCCATTTAAAGAAGCTGTCAGCGAGAAACATGAAATTGAAATTGCTACCGTTGCACCTTGGATGTTGCACGTTGGATGTTGCACGTTGAATGTTGCACAGTGCCACTTAAAAGGCCAACAACAACAACTGCAACTGGCATGGGTCTTAATCTATGGACCACTTAATGGATCTGCGCCAAATTCACGCATAAATTTTAGCCTTTTTGCCGGGTGAGAAAAGCTGCGGCGCTGAGCTGTTAAATTTAACGAGCGGCTCCTCCTCCTCTCCTTCTCGGTTCTCCGATTCCCGACTCTCCCATTCCCAAACCGACTTCCAGCCTCAACTCATTAATTTTGTCAACCCAAAAACAGAACAGAGAACAACAAAAAAGAACTGAGAAACGTTTTGCCGAATCGCAGTAGCTGACCAGACGCAGAAGACTACAAAACGATCGAGCAGGCACAACCTTAAGATACCCGAAGAACGAGGGGAAGAGTGTAGAAGGAGAGGCGGCACAGAGAAGTGGGGAGAGCATTTAGGTGAAGAGCAGATAGGCAAGCAGCATCCGAAATGAGACCTAACAGAAAAAGGGAACAACACTCAAATCAATAGAGAAGAGAAGAACTTAAAGGGAAAAGAATAGTCGGAGAATTGAGTAGAGAAGAAGGATGGGTATAACGTTAAGCGGAAGTTCGGAAGAACCGGAATTATATAGAATTAGTTCAGAATCTGTTAGAATAAAGGAGTGGATATACGAGATTCAATAAATAGAAAAGAAATTAACTTGAGATTGAAAAGGAATAATCGGGAAGCACCGTCGAAACTTTGGAAATTCGGTAGAATCGGAACTATATTATATTAGTTAAGTAATATGTAAGGAAAATAATAGCTAAATATATAGAAGAGAAGGAACTATACGATTTCATTAGAGAACGAAGAGAAGTTAAAATTGAAAAAGAATAATCAGGAAAACCGTAAAAACTTAGGAAGTACGGAAAGTTATTTAACTAATCTACAATCAAAACAATGAACTAAATCTTTAGAAAGTTATTAACTAAATGGAATCAATAAAGAAAGAAGAGATGAACTTAATATTGAAAAGGAATACTAATAAAACTGAGGGCACGATGGGAAGATTGCAAAAACTTGGTAAGTTGCGAAAAATAGAAAGAAAGAACTAATTTTATCTACTTAAGAAAAATCAATTTAGAGCCGGAACTTATTTTAATCCTATTCAGAATGAACTTTTTTTCAAAGATTGTATTATAGAACCGAACCTAACTAAAAGAATCCAAAGAATCCCAAAAGAGCCCAAAGCCCCGACGACTCATTGATGCAGATTACAGACATTGCATACGATAGAGAGGAACTGGAGGTTCAGGACCCCGCGCTAATCGCCCAAAAAGGTAGATACAACGAAATCTTTACTCAATGGAGAAGCGAATTAAGTTGTTAACGCATTATTTGCATATTCCGAATGGTTGGGTCCTCCTTGGGTCCGACTGCCGCATTAAGATGCCTTCATTTGCATATTAATTGTGCAAAACAATTTCAGAAACATTCAAGTGACACTCGAACATGGTCCCAGGCAGGCAGCAAGTTCCATTCCCCAAGACTCTTCCCCGACTCGCGACTGGCGATCTTCACTTAATGAAGTGATAAATGTTATTTAGCAAAAGGCAATCGCCAAAGAGGCGGCTTCCTTTGAAATGCGAGGCCAAAGATGAGCTATCTGCTATCTGGGAATTTAAACTATGCGAAATGCCAATGACAACTGTCAAAATATGCTAAATACAAGGCACGCATTAGGGGTATTACTTTTTACTTTTTGATTGTTTAATGTGTTTATCATTTATCAGTTTTGGTCAGAAATGTTTTAAGTTAAATATTAAAGAGATTAGTTTTCAATTAATTTTGATTTCATTTTTATTTTACTTTGTAGTTCATCTCTTATTTAGAATTTAATTTAAATCTTTTATTTAATTAAATCTTGTACTTTAAAAATGTAAAGAAGAGTTTATTATGTCAGTTCCACAGGAAATATGTAGAACAAACAGAAGAAGGCGTGATAGAACCCACAATAAATAGAACTACAAACTCAGATTGTCTATATAAATGAACGCTTTGATCTCAGAGAGTATAGAAACTAGAGAAACCATTTTTGGTATGTAGGTAAGTGTATAACATACGCAGAAATAATGCATTTCAAATGTTGGCTGACACGCCCCATTTACGCCTTAATCGATAAAAATCGCATAATAAGCGAAGTATTAAACGAAGAAGGTTATTATTCAAAATTTATTATGTTTACCATATTAATTATTTATGCGGAAAAGCGCATTGAAATCGGTTAGTAAACACAGAAGATATTTAAGAAACAATATTGCGGGCAATATTGTTTTAGAATAAAGAATATTTAATAATTTTGTTTTTGTTCACAACTGATTTTCTGATTTTGGTTGGAGTAACACCTCTAGGAAGTTTTTATGTGAGGTTTTTATGATCTCAGTCGAAGGCATTAAACAAGAATTTGTGTACTGGAGGTATGTGTGTGTTTGTAAGCGTAATATGGAGTACATAAATATACTGTTATGGCTTGTAGGTGTGTGTGTGTGTATGGGTGTGTGTGTGTGTGTGTAGTTTTATGATTGCTCCAAAGGCAGCGGCCGACATCTGTGTGAAGCGGCAAAAGTTTCGCACAAGAATAACGTCAACTATGCCACTAGCAACAACAACAACGACAACAACAACTGAAGCTACAACTGTGGCAACAACAACAACAGCAACAATAACAACAACAACAACTACAACAACTGCGCCAACTCATTTATTTTATCGATTAAACATTTTTGCGATTCGCGCAGCGGAATCTTAGAACGAAACCAGCGAAATTTGTTGTTGTTTTTGTTTGTGTTGGGAAAAACGTATATCTACTGACATACACATAGATACACACACACACACAAACACACACTATATACACATATATATATCTATGTATCTGTAGAGTCGGGGCGACATCAAAGCGCCTGGCAAAGCAACTTTTGAAAACCTTTTGACAGCTGTAAAGGAGCGCAGAGCGTCGTCAGGGGGGGGGGCAAAGACTAGTAGCTGTCTAAGAGGGGAAAGGGGAAGCGGGGAAAGCAGCGGAGTAGGCAGCGTTAAGTACACTGAGCGAAAAATTCAGTTCAATTTAATTTACTTCAGAAATTCGCAAGCTAAACGAAAAATTCTAGCAATCAGAAATTTAATATAAAATTCGTATTGGAATTCTGAAAACTTATATTTTGAAATTTAAATAAAAAATATAAAAATATATAAAATTTCGTAAAATAATACAGATTTTCTTAAAATAAGAATGAAAATTCTTGTTATAAGAATGAATTTGCCAAAAATATTCCAAATATAGCTAAATTCGTAGGGGTAATTGAAAAATTAATTTTCATTCATTATTTTTGTTCAAAAAGTAAATAATTTTAACATAAAAAAATTATATAAATTCCTTAAATATTTCTTAAAATGAGAATACAAATTCTAGTAATAGAAGATATTATTACAAGTGATAAAAAGTATTTTAATTTTTTTCTCTCTGTGTAGAGTCTTTAGTAGCTGTAGCTGGTTCCACCCTGCTTAGCAGAGCGCGTGGGCGCGGCCTTTTTTCCGACTATTCCTGCTTTTTGGGGGGCGTCTACAACGGTGTGAGTGTATGTGTGTGTGTTCATATATAATACATATATATATTATATAAATTATATATTTATATATGTGTGTTAATGATGAGCCAGTCAGCTAGTCAGCTACCGGGCATTCATCATCCGCCCCAAACACATTCGTCTTATCATTTATTCATGGCATAATTATAAATATTATTTTTGATTTGAAACCCAACAAAATAAGAGATAAATGGAATAATTATAAAAACTCGAAACTCAGAAAATTAATTAAAGAAATTAATACGAGGTAAATCTGCGACACACAAACTTAAATCCCAACTAAATTTCTGTTCAGATTTCGTATTTGAGCAGAGAATTCTTGAGGCAATTTCTTAATCCATCATGCTTTAATTTAGCATAATTTAATTTAGTTTCGAATTAAGAAATAAGTCAATAAACAAACCCATAAAAAATCTACCAAAATTATTATTATTATTATTATTATATTTTATATGAATAAATATTTATTATTTATTATAAATATAATAAATATAATATCATTATAAATATTAAAGAAAAATTAGATATTTTAAATTAAATAAATTACTTATTAATATTAAAAAATATTAATAACAATAATATTACACTGCAGAAAATTAGATATTTGATATTATTTAAATTACTTTTATATGTTTGCTTAAACTTGAATCCACTCAAAATGTTGATAAACTTGTTCTGTCTGCTCAAAATAAGAATTTTTGTGACTATGAAATCATTTAACATTTTCTCTCAGTGTGCCTGAATTTTGTATATATTTTTTCGCAGTGCGTTTGGTATAAAAAGTATCACCTGCCCGGTTGGAAGGAACTACACGCCCAGAGTTCGGTTCTTGCCCCACTCGGCGCTTCAGTTCAGCGCACACGGATGTCCTAGGGTGGACTAGGGTGGCTTTTGGTCCTTTTTTATATGGCCAATATGTAGCTGAATGTGTGTGTGTGTGTGTGTGTGTTTGTGTGTGTAACGCTTTTGGTTAATTCAAAATTCTTTTGTTTGAAGCGAGCGCATAAACTGAAACTAGGCGCAAGCCCCAGGCAGGTGGTCAATTTTGAAAGTGCCTTATGGATTAGGGATTGTGGATTGTGAATTGTGGAATGAGGAATGAGGATTGTGGATTGTGGATTGAGGATTGGCTTAGAGTTCACTGACATTTAGCAGACAGTTAGCTCTGCTTTCAGCTGCTCGAATTGACATTAAGAGCGTTTCTGCTTAAAAATGTAATGCCAAAGCGTTTTAGCACCTTCGGACAACCGGAGGGGAAGTGGGGAGAACGAGGAGTGAGGGGAGGGGGAGTGCCGACAGCAATGGCAACAAAGTTTCACAAATGGATGAAAATGCATTTAAAAGCAAGGAAAGAGAGAGTGCTAATGTCCCAGAGCGAGACAGCGAATAAAGCTAACTTTTTTTTTCTTTTTTTTTTGTTTTTTTTTTTAATGGCTGCCACGCCTGCCTGCCGCCCAAGCTGGGCATATGGAGCAGCACTATTTAGGCTTCGATACGCTGCATTACGCAATGGTGTTAATTACCCCAACACACACACACACACATACACACACACACACACACACTTGGAGAGTCGGATACATCCATAGATAATCGCTGCATAGACATAGAACCCGAAACAAGAACAAGAACAAGAACTGAGAACTAACGGGAGGATGAGCCAAAGCTGGTATGTAGACAGTGGGAGAGGGGAGAGCGGAGAGGGGGAGAGGATTTGGAGTGGTAAATCGAGACATTGTTTAAGCTGTGTAAAACAGTTAATCAAAGTCAGCTACACTCAGAGAAATTCATGATAATCTAAATAAATAAAAGGCTTCATTTTTAAATCAATATATTGAAGTGCAACGAACAATAAAATAAAATAAAATAAATAAATTAAATGAACAAAATATTAAATAATATTTTTAATAATAATAAAATTTAAAATATATATTAAATATTTTAAAACTATTTTAGCAAATAAAATGTACGTTTTAAAACCAGAAAAATCTTTAAAAATTGTATTAATTGATAAATATTATAAAAAATAATTCATTTTATATTATTATTATATATTATATTATATATTATTTTATAATTAAATAATATTATTAATCCAGAGCAACACAAATTTTCAGGTTGTTAATTATTTGCAATTGGTATCTTACTGAAAAATATTTATTTGAATTTCCCACTAAATTGTATCTTTTAAATTTTAGAATGAATTTTAGAATTTTAGAATTCAGCTTCTTCAAATGCATAAAGACGAGTTCCTGACTCGATTTATTAGAGCTATATAAAGTTAATTTTTCAACAAAATTTCCCAGCGCGTTTTCAGTTGCCTCCGTCCCTCCCCTTCCCTCTCATGACATATGTTTTCGCCCAAATGTTATTTTGGTTAACGCCGAGTTGATGGAGGGTCAACTGACCAGCTGACCATATGTCCACTGTCCGATGTCTACTGTCCGATGTCCGTTGTCCGATGTGGAATGCCTTATAGCACCCATAGAGCACACAATAAATTTCCACAAAAGAGAAAAGAGACGAGAAAAAAGTTCATTTTCAAATTGTTGTCGGCGTGAGCAAAGGACCAATTCTGAAATGCTGAAATTCTGAAAAGGGGGCCAATTGAATAGACAACAGTTGGCCAATGCTTTGGCTCTGGCCAACTCCGGTGGTGGTTGAGTTTCTTGCTACCCCTTCACCCCTCTCCTTCTCCCTCTCCCTCTCCCCCACCATCTGCCTCTGCTCATTAGTTGCGCCTGCGCCGTCTCCCAAGAGTTCACGTGGGGTTAAAAGTGTATATCAGTCGAGTTATCGTCCTGAGCTGTTTGCTTAATTACAGTTTTACTGCCCTCTATCTGTCGAGTGCGGGGCGTGAGGGGCGTGAGAGCGGGGTGTGATATCAGTCATAGATATCGTCCTATATCACATATATATATGTCCATAATATGCAGTTCATTAAGGCAACCGTAGTCATATGCTGTTCATAATAAACTAGTTTAGATCAATTCAAGAAAATTGCCTTAAAATGATTACACATTTTTTATAGTTCATATTAAATTATTTATTTAATTAAATTTAAATTCATTTCAAAATTTTATGGATACGCTTTCAATCTGATTTTTATTTAAATCAAATTCATTAAATTTATCAGAGCTTTTATGCCTAAGAAAAATTAAAATATTTCAAGAAATTAAGCTCATTTTCATTTTAAAATTCATTCGGAAAACTTTCACTCAAATTAAATTCTCATTAAAATCACATAAATAATCTGATTTAAATCCAAATTGAATTTAAACTCTCATAAAAAAATGCTGAAAGTCAAAACTGCAGATTTATATATCATCTTTAATTATTACTTAATTATTTAATAATTTTAAGCTTCATATTAATTCTATTTTTATTTATTTATTAAATTGAATGTCAACTATGAACCGTCGGCATAGAATTTAAAATACAAATTTAGGTAATTAATTATTAATTAATTTGATTATTGATTGATTTGATTATTATTTAATTATTTCTTTCAACTGATCTTAGTTTCCATTCAATTAAATTAAATAAAATTAAATAAAATAGAACGAAATAAAGTAAAGTAAAATAAAATAATAAACCCAAAGAACATTTCAGACGGGAAACAGAAATGTGGAAAAATTAACTTTGCTTCTACAATGAATTCCGCAAAGAACTCAACTTTTCAATGGGTATTTCTCAGGAATTTATTAAGAAATTGTTGTTGCCAGCATAAACTTTGCTCAGGTAAATTTTGAAAAACTTAATGCACATAAATAATGCTTAACTTTAAAGAGTCAAAAAGAGCTGGGAGCAACTTGACTAATTACAATTTCTAATGGCAACAGCAGCAGTTGAGGTCGCCTGCAATCAATAACAAGCACAAACATGTTCTAACAACAACAACAATAACAACAACTACAGCAACAACAACAATTGCATAAACAGCAACAACAGGCTGATAATCAATAAAGCAAAAGCAGGACTCATCCATATCCATAACAACCAACAAGTGGAACCCCCAACAGTCGACCAATTGCAGCTGCAACTGAAACTGAAGTTGGGGACTCGGAATCAGCCCATGCACTGAGAGAAAATTTCCTAACAATTCCATTATTTCTAAAAATATTCGCTATAAAATCTCCTACTATTTTCTTTGATGTTTCCTAACATTTTATAGACTAGTTTTAAGAATTTCGCTTTAATGGATTTTAAGATATTAATCTCTCAAATTTTTTGCGCCGATTGATAGTTCTAAAATTGTGTTTATTCATTTGACATTTCTTTCTTGAATAACTTCAGTATTTTCGATCCGAAATTTCTAAATTTAGTTGTATCACACTTACAGATTACGTATTTTTTGTAAATATTGCAAATGCCTAAATTGAGTTCATTCGAACTTAATTTTCCGCCATTTTTTCCACAGTGTGGGAGCTAGGAGTTGAGTTGTAGTTGTAGCTGTAATTGTAGTTGTGGTTGTAGTTCGAGGCTAAAGTTTCAACTTAGTTGCAAGTTGTTGTTGCAAGTTGTTGTTGTTGCAAGTTGTTGTTGCTGTTGTTGTTGTTAAGAAGTATTCGTTTTGGGTGTTGCTGTGGGGCATCAGCGAGTAAAACTTTAACTACTCGTGGTTAATTGCTCGGCGAAAAGTGCCCCTCGATGCCAGCCAGCGATGCATGTCGCAACAATTAAACCATTCCAGTTTAAGACCAACTTTAAGCTAAGCGCAGTCTTTTTTTTTTTGGCTAAAATCGTTGCAACTTAACCTAAACAAAGGCTGCACAAAATCAGCTAAAACATAAGCAAGAAAATTCAATTTCCCAGAACTAAAACAAAGCTCAAACTTTTATCTGACAACTTGAATGAAATTAAATTAATATTGCTCAAATTTAGTTAATATAATTGAAATTTATTTTTATTATTATATTGCATCTTAAAAATATTTTTTTAAATTTAATTTCATATCGAATTATCTTTTTTTTACCCACAGATTATTTTTTATTAGTTCAATTATTAATTGTTTATTAATTTTTACATTTTATATAATATAGTTCTCATATTTATTGTTTCTCTGTCGGTTAATTTAAGTAGCCGTTAAATAAGTAAATAAATGAAAATATTTACAAAAATTATATTAATATTTAAAAAAAACAAATAGATTAAACAAGGCTAAATTACAATTATTGAAATATTTAAGCCTGCTTTAAAAAATATTTAAAGAAAATTTTCATAATTTTGAAAAGACATAAACTTGAAGCCAAAATTTATCGCAACTGTTTGCAACATTTACAGATAATATTGAAAATATTATATATCAAAATTATAAAAATATGTTAGCCAGCAAAAACTTTATTTCAAAACTATATTTTTATATTTTTTACAACAAAAAGCAGCAATAAAAGAGATACGATCAAGTTTTGTTGTTATTGTCTGTTTTATGGTGGCAGTTAATGCGCTTTAATTGAAATTATAAGTTCTAATAAAACTAGGCGCATTAGCACGCAAGCGGCGTTAGCCAACACTTGTCTTGGCTTTTAGTATTTTTTTTAATATTTTGCAGCACTTTAATTGCGGCCCATGCGGCGTATGTGGAATATTCGGCCGAGTCAACAGCTGCCGCAATTATAATGGCACAGAAGTTGTTTTGGGCACAGAGACATTTTGATCGTTTCATTAAAAAAACCGAGCACAACAACAACAATTACAATTACAACAAATATGCCAAGGGTGGGGTGCAGAGGGCAGGGGGTCAGGGGGTAGAAGCTGACAGTTAATTGCAGGTGTGCATGGCAAGGTGACAATTTTGCGTCAGTCGAGCGAACAAACAACGACGAAGGCAAGTCCATGGGGTGTTGGCACCACTACAAAGACAGAGGGACAGAGGGACAAAGGGACAGAGGGGGAGGGACAGAGGGCCCAGAGAGCAGACCATTTTGGCGAGAAGTAATTGTTTTTTAAACCACACACACAAGTGCAGCAAATTATGCGCGCCGCCTGTCGATGCCTGCGCACTCAAAATAAAACTATTAAAAATGCAAAAAAAATATGAGAAGCAGCAGTGGAAAAAAGCTAACAACGAAGAGTTGATACCCTGAAATATATATATGTCTATTAACAAATTTTGATATATACAAATTTAGGAAATTGCTTATGACGTATGACGGTAATTTTATAAATTAAATCACTATAAATCAATAATTAAATTCACAAGCAAGCAAACATAAATTTAGAAACTCTGAATAATTTTGGGCAATATACAAAAATAAATTTTTTAAATTCCTGAATTTAATTTTTTGACTATGTAGATTAATAGGTATTATTTGCAGATTTTTTTTAAACTGTTTTTATAAATTATTATAAATTATGCAAACTTGAAATCGTGGATAGTTTTTAAAATATATTTAAATTCTTGTAAAATGTCTTGATTATAGGGTATGCTTATATAGGATACATAGGAGCCTAAATGTTGAGAATTAATAATTTTATCTTGGGCTGTTGTTGCTCTCCCGCTGCTGATCAGTTGGGGCGCAATTACAGAGCGCAGTTGGGGGCGTGGCCCAGTTGCAGCTACAGCTACTGCAACTTTTATTATTTTTTATTACACACACAATTTTGTTGTTGTTTTTTCTTGTGTTTTTTGCATATTTACATCGTCGTCGTCACAAGTATATTGCGGCAAAAGTTAAGTACACAAAATTATCAGAAATTATATGCACTTTTGACCAGCAGCAGCAACAACA
Organism: Hypselothyrea guttata; assembly: GCA_035045125.1. Classification (NCBI taxonomy): domain Eukaryota; kingdom Metazoa; phylum Arthropoda; class Insecta; order Diptera; family Drosophilidae; genus Hypselothyrea; species Hypselothyrea guttata. The sequence continues at coordinate 366,880 of JAWNNJ010000392.1, read as the reverse complement.
ACCAGAAACTGCGGCAATTCTTGATCTCAACAGCGCGATAGAGCCTAAGAGGTCCAATGGGTGCACAGAAGGGGGGCTGAGGGGAAGCAGGGGACGCAGGGGGAACAGGCCACCCCGAGCGAAAACAGACAAGGAGAACAAACTACGATAATTTCACGCAACTCTGCGGACATGCATAATAAATAAATTCATTTTCCCACTTAAGTCAAGCTTCAGTTTCAATTTTAATATTAATTGCAGTTTTAAAATTTGAAAAATATATAAAAATCAAATTTCAGTTGAATATAGATCAATATAATATCAATTAACATTTTTGGAGATATATTAAAAAACACAAACTTGAATTTATTCTTAAAAACCAAATGTTTTTTAATGATATTGAAATTGATTTTTAATTTCATTCGATTTGTAGTTGCTTGAAAATTAATATAAAATTTATATAAACAATTCAAGTCATAACTTTCCAAGTTCTAATGGAGTTTTAATAGCTTTATCTTTCTGTGTGATAATTATATTATTGAATTCATGTAAAATTGGATTTTGCATTAATTTGCACATTTGCGTTTTGAATTTATGCAATTTTAATGAGAATTTTGATTAAAATCAGATTAAATGCATTATGGTCAAATCTATAGATTTTTTAAGATAATCGAGTCGAATTTAATTTAATGTCAGTTTAAAAGCATAAGCAGGAAATCTAAATCTAATGCAAATTTTATTTGGGTGAAATATGAATATAAAACGAAGAATTTTTGTTTATTTTTCAACTCGAGATTATCTCTTCAATCTTAAAATAAAATTCAACTTATTTTCTTTTCGTTTTAAATGTCTCTAATTTGAATGAATAGGAAAAGTGAAAAGCTTCATTATAAAAAAAACCTTGTTTAATTTCCAACTCAATCTCTTCAATCTTTTCGAATTTAGCATAAAATTCAACATTATTTTGATTACATTACAATTTATCTCATGCATACAAATATGCTTGTAAAAAAGAAGAATTTTTGATTAATTTCCAACTGGATTTTAGCATTAAATTAATTTCTTATGATATTTAAATGTTGTTCATTTGCATAAATGTTTCAATTGAAATATGGATAATAATTGTTGTATACAAGTGATAAGTTAATAATTTAATTGAGCTTCTGGTGGAATTTGTGCTGCATTGCGCATACGCATCGTGGGCCAGGGAGGAAGATTGATTAATAACTGGAAGACCAGTAGCAAAGAGATGTCTTTTAGGTGGGGCTGCCTGAATGGCATCATTTATCAACAATCTGCTGCGATTGATGGCGGCCAACAAGCCGCAGATTGATGGTTATAACAGAGAATGGGAGAGGGAGAGGAGAGGAAAGAGGAAAGACGACAATGGAGGAGCAGACAACAAGAAGTCGAGTCTCAATTGTGATTTCATTGATTGAAATCATTCAGTAATCATAGCCCACACTTGCCACACCGCCCTGCCGCTGTGGCAGCTCCCCTGCGGCGTCTCCCCCCCTCACTCCACTTACCTTTTGCCGTTGCGTCGCCTTCGCTTTGTGGCATAAACTGTGCCCAGTTGGCTCATTGCAAGGGCGGAGTTCGTTATGGTCGCCGTTGTGAATGATTCCGTAGCTTTATTTTTTATTATTTTCCTTCTTTTTTTTGTAATTCTTTGCAATTTGTAATTCCACTCGTTGCAGGCGTTTTGCAGTTTTGCGCCTCAGTTTTTTGCAGTTGTTTTTGATTTCGTTTTTTACTGTTTGATTGTTTGGTAATTGGGTTTTTATTTATTATTTTATCCTGCCTCGGCTGCAGGATCTCAGCAGCTGCAGCTTTTGGTTCTTCTCTTCGCTTTTGGCTTATGTCTGATCATCACGCCTTACATTTCATTCATTTTTTATTTAATTCCCTTGCTTCAATGTTTTATCGTTTGTTTGTTTATTGCACTTTTGAGCTGCCAAAGCTAAACAAAAGAATTGTAATTTAAATTATATTTTAATTCAAAGTAAACGTTTATCAATTTTAAATATTTTTGTAAATTTATATTATTTAAATTGTTAGTTGGATCATTAAAATCATTTATTTAAATTTGCTTTTAATTTAGTTAGTTAAACTATTTAAATAATTTATTTCAATTTGCTTTTTGTTTAAAAATAATTATGAAAAATCTTTTAAAATTAAATTTTCTGCGCTATTTGAAGATCTTTCAATATATTCAAAGAGTTTTAACCTTTCTTGAATATTAATTTATTATAAAATATTTACAACAAATAAATAGAGAATAAAATATTTGCAATAAATAAATATAAAGTAGGAAATTTGCAATAAGTACGCTTAACTGCATTTTAATTAAGTTCAACTTCATTTAAACTAAAAGTTCTGGTTGCTTGAGTTATTTATGACTTTGATCTCGATCGATAAATAATGATTTATGTTCAAGTTGAGCTTAAATAGTTGCGACTAAACTATGCAGTAAATGCAGTTCCTAAGTCGCTTTAAATTGCCTTAAATGCAAATTTTACAGTATTTATTTATTGTGTGATTATTTTGATATGACCACAAGTTATCACGATATGCCAATGTCACAATATTGCCACGCATAAACTGTGAAAGCAAAAAAGCAGAGACAAATTTGTGGCAAATGCAGAAATGTAATTTATTTTTGATTAATTTTTAATTTATATGCAGTTCGATTTATTAATTTTTTTATTTATTTATTTTTTTATATTTTTTTCACACTTTTGCTTTTCACTTTTGAGCTGTTGTTGGTTTTTTAGGCGTTGTTGGTGTTGACGTTGGCGACGCATGCAACAAATCAGCAGGCAAAACGCAAGAACCGCACGCAAATCATTTTCATTTTCATTTCCAGCCCAGTTTTTTAGTTCGGTTTTTTATGCGCTGGCAGCGACGTCGGCAGCGGCGCCAGCAGCTGTCAGTTTGGCGTTTGTGGCATTGGCTTTAGACCAGGCCAAGTGCAAAGGCCGACGGCAGTTGCAAAAAGCTTCTAAATTAACATCAATCCATGATTTACGTTCAAAAATAGTGTTGGCCAAACAATCGATTGCATCAGCGATATTTTCGATAGTTGGACAATATAAAGAACATCGGTTAATCGATTAACTAGAATTTTGACTTTTTAAAACCCTATTTAGAAGCATAATTTTGGAGTATAGTATGAGTTTTATTATCGATAATATCGATAGTCAGGCAAAAAACCAACATCAATTGTTTAGATTTACAAACGATTAATCGAGTTAGATTAATTTCAAGTGTCTCAAAGGTATAATTTTAAAGGCAGAAATTGGTATAGACAATTTAGAAAATCAGGCAATAAAGAATCAGCCAATATTATAGGTAATCAATTATTCAATCCGATTTGCCGAAATTATTGATAGTGCCAACAATAGTCAGAGCTATGCCATAACAGGAATTCTAGGGTATCGCGTGACAGGCGCAGCCAACGGAATTTTATTTAATCGCATATTTATTTATATTTAATATTTTTATTATTTTTTATTTATTTATATCTCTTTTTATTTATTATTATTATTATTATTATTATTATTATTATTTATTTATTTATATTTCGTTTAAAGCGAAATGAATTTAATCCATTATCATATTTATTAATTTTTCTTTTTTATTTGTTATTGCTTATATATTTATTAATTTATATACATATATTTCTTGTATATTTAATTGAATCCTAATACATACTATTTACTTATTTATTTGTTATACCCTGTACCCATTGAAAATGGGAAAAACAGGGTTATTTGTAATTAATTTACATATTTATATATATTTTTTTAAATTTATTATTTAGTTATTTACATTGCAGCCAAAAGAATTTATATATAATATTTGTTTTCTTTCTATTTTAGTTAGCCAACGGGATTTAATTACTTTTATATTTATTTAATTATTTGTATTTCTTTTGCATTTTATTTAATCTTAATTCGTATTTATTTACTTATTTTTGTTGTATTATTCATTTATTTAAATTTATTTTCAATTTGTTTATTATTTTAGTTTGTGCAACCAACGGAATTTCATGCAATTATTTATTGATATATTTATTTTTTTCTTTTAATTAGTTTTTCAATATATTTTTTTTTTATTTAATTTTTTTTTTGGTTTGGTTAGTAATTTTTTTATTTGTTTTGTTTGTTTATTTTGTTTTGTTTTTTTTTCGCACTTTTTAGCACTTGCGTTGCACACGCACCTTGATTTTTTTCGACACTTTCGCGCACTGATCGAGGCGAGGCGAGGCGCCAGGCGTTGGCGTTGGCGTTGGCGCTGACGTTGGCGCTGACGCTGGCGTTGACGACGGCAAAAGCACCGTTAGTTGCGGAGCAGCGACTGCACGCGAGCGGCAGAGGCGAATGAAACAATGCGAATGAGCATCAAAGCGCTCAAAGCGACGGTTTGGCAATTGAAACAGCAGCAGCGGCAGAGGGCAGCGGCAGCGGCAGAGGCAGAGGCAGCAGCGCCGACGGCGTTGCCGAAAAAATTATATTTATTTTGTTTTTGTTTTATTTTCTTGTTTTCTTTGTAGAGAGAGACAGCGATACGGACGAGCGCGCTCTGCGTGGACTGCGCGGCGACGTCGACGCTGCGAGAATCCAACAAGAACTGAAAACGAAATTGGAAACAAACCCGTCCTGCCTGGAACGTTTTGGCAGCTGGAACACGCACCGCAGTTCCCGCTCGCGCTCTCGCTCTCTCGCTCACTCTGTGTGCGCTTTCCAGTCGTCCTGGCAACGCGATCGATGAGAGAGCAACGGCCCAAGCCGTTCCATTGCCAAAACGTTTGCACTGGAAACCGCCAATTATGGAAGTGCAGCTTCCGTCTCGCTCTGACTTTGCGCTCAAACGTAGTGGGCGTGTTCTCACACAGAGAGCGGAGCGTGCCTATAGTTGTCTCTGTCTGTTGCAGTGCAAATGCCGCTGTGAGCGACCAAGTGCATGTATGAGTGTAAATATGTGTGTGTGTGTGTGTGTGTGTGTGTGTGTATGTGGTGTAAGAGAGGAAGAGAGAGAGAGAGAGAGAGCTTGCTAATTCATTATGCTGTAATTAAGCGTATTTGTTGTATTCTTTATGGCTTTTGAAGCTGAGCTTTTATTGTCTGTTATCATTCAGTGGCATCAGGGCTGCCAATTTAGCCACTTTGTGGCTAGATTTAGCCACTTTTTGATCAGGTTAGCCACTTTTTTTTTGAAAATGCTATCACTACAAATCTAGCCACTTTTTGGTTTCATTTAGCCACTTTTAGCCATTTCGTTCATTTCCACTTTTGAACACAAATTTCGGTTTGATAATGCTGCGTTTAACCAAATTGGGACTAGATTTTACTACACTTCACTTGTGTAAGTGCCTTCAAATTGTACGAAGAAAGACCTTTTTTTTTTTTTTTTGCTTATTAATCAAATTTTGTTGTATTTCAACAAATAATACTTGAAAAACACATTTAGCCATTTTTAGCCACTTTTTTCGTCAATTTTAGCCACTTCTGGCCCAAAAAATCTGGCAGCACTGAGTGGCATCGCTAAAGCGCCTTATCAACAGTGTTGCCACCTTTTTTTTCAACGCTGTTGTTAAACAATAAAACACGTTAATATAGCCTAAAAATATTGCGAAATATATAAATGAAAAAATTTCTCAAAAAATAAATCCAATTCAATAAAAATAAATAAATATTGTAGACAGTGTTGCCAGATAGTCTACAAAATAACATTAAAAAATTGTATAAATATAAACAATAAAAATAATAAAATTATAATAAATACACAGTTTAATAAGAATTAAAAATTTGCTAAATATATTAATGACAGTGTTGCCAGATAGGCAAGATTAGCAAAGTATACAAAACAGCTTCAAATAAATATAAAAAGGAAATGCGTATATATAAAAAGCAGAGTAATAAAAATAAATAATACAAATAAAGTTGGAAAAACTCAAAAACTTGCTATATAAATTGATGATAAGCTATAATAGAACTCTGAAATGGCAACGCTGAATAAACATAGACAATCATGTTTCACCTTAGCTAGTGGCAACGCCAAACTTTGGATATTGTTAAAAGTTTTATACAAAATCCATTAAAAGCCCACATTTTAATGCCAAATTTTGATTTTCCAAAACCTAAAAAAACACGAGTAGCAGGCAACAACAGCAATCAGAGCTCATGGCGTTGCCACTTATCGCAATGATTTATTTGAGGCTCTCGAACGGTGACAACTACAAGCCAGAACATAACATATTTTTCCTAGAATACTGCAACAAAATGTCCGCATTCAAGTTGTAAATGTTGCCAGGGGGACGGGGCACATCGGAAACTGACAAAAGGTTGCCATATGTCGGTATTGGCGGTACAACCGCAGGCACCGATGCAGATGGTGCGCACAAATGATCGACGCAGGAGAGCGCTGGGAGAGGGGGAGAGAGGGGAGCAAGAGTCTGCAGCGGAGAGGTCAATTATAGACAAGTCTTTAGAGAATTACACAGTGACAATAAACTTAGACTAAAATGATAAAAAAAATTAAAAAATGCTAAAAAAAATAAATTAATTTGAATATCAATATTCGAAAACGTAAACTATATGATAACAGACACAATTATTACTATAATAAAAGTAAATAAAATAACTATAATACTAACATCGAAAACATACACTTAGCGAAAAGCACCCAAACCTTTTTTTGATTTTTATGGATTAAGTCAATCCGAAAAATGTCTTAAAAAATTCTTGAAAATTGCTTGATATTTCTTGATTTAAGTATGAATCTTATTTATTATTCTTACTTATTGTTCTCTCAGTGTAATATACGTGACGTCAGTGGATACTGAAGGTGTCTCTGAGGTACTACTCCCAGTACACTACCGAACTGAATGCAATTACATTGCGTGCAAGTATTCCTCATGTTTATCTCCGGTCTGCTTCAAGTCTGAGTCCAAGTCTTGGCCAGAGTTGCAACCCAAGTCTGAGTCAAAGTCTAAGCTCTTAGTCTGAGTCTCAGTCTCAGTCTCAGTCTCAGTCTGCGTCTATACACTTAGAAAAACTAAGCACGATTCGTGTTCATTTAAATTTCAAATAAAATTTTTTGTATTAAGAAAAACAGTGGAAATAGTTTTGAAACAAAACGGCATTAGTTGAAGAGGATTACCTAAATTTGGATTGAGATTAAACCAATCTTGATATTTGAGGATAAATTTGAGAATACACAGAATTCATACATAATTAAGATCTAGCCAAAAAATATTTGAAACTATCTTGAATGTACTTGAAAAAAGCAAACGTTTTTATAATCAAATTCTTGATTATATAAGAATTACTTGAATGAAGAACGGTGAATTTAGAACAAGTAAATTCTGGATATCATTTGGGCTAAAATGACATGGATTAAAGTAAGCTCGTTTAAGAACTTTTCGGATTTTATTTTAGAATTGTCTTTAAGAACTTTGAAGGATTAATTAATAACAATTTTAGGAACGCCTTTAAATGTACAACTTTGATAAAATATTTTCCAGCTTATTTAACTTTTGACACTCTAAAATCTTGATTCAAGTACGCAAGCTTATGGTTATTTCTCGCAGTGTAGCTGTGCCTGAGCTCTAGTCAAAGCTCCTTGGCTGCTGGTTGCACATGCGCAAATTCCCGCTGAGCGGGGAGAAGGAAAACCGAGGGGAAAACCGAAGGGAAGTCCAGACAGTAGTCGCAATGTCAATCGCAGTGCACTAATAAGCCCAAGTGGCCAAAAGCCAAAGCCAAAAGCAACTGCAACTGCAACAGAAGTCGTCGCATCCCCCTTCCCCTTCTCCCTCTCCCATCCCCGCTTCTTGGACCTCTATCACACTCCCTTTTGGCAGCTTATCAATTTACGCTTCAGACCTGCAGACAGTTGCAGTTGCAGGTGCCTTTTGGGCATTAAGTATACGAGTATTACTTCAGTGCCTGTACCCAAAAACGCCTTAAGGGCATATTAACTTTGTGTACTTTAAGTAAAGACAAAGTAGAGTAAAGTTTGTAATTTAAATACAGAGAGAATAGTTGATATAATCATCGCTGTCGGGCTAGCTTTGTTATTTCTAGACCTCGAAAAATTTTAGATATGAAGATCCTAAATTTGGTATGCAAGTGAACCGATCATGCAGGAAGATTGGGTTTATTTTAGAATTTTGATAACATCTACCACTACACAAAAAATTCGCAATCATGACAAAGTTGTAAAAGTCTAAATTCAAACAATATTTTTTTAGTTTTAAGTGCAATTCGTCAGCTTAATTTATTTTAGAGAACCTTTTTAATTATTTTTAATTGTAACATTTTTTAAGAGTTAAAGTTACAACTAGCAATTTATGATTTTTTATCAATTTATCAGACTGAATTATAGACTATATAACTTTATATTAATTGGATCATATTAATTGTACGTTTGTGTATTATATTATTTAATTTATTCTAAAATTATTTTAAATTTGAATTTAATTTTCTCAATTGTGATAAAAAAATAAAAACAGATTTAAAGCTTAAAGACATAAAGCTTTTGACTTAAAGCTTCTTCTTAAAGCATCTGTCTTTACTACTCTGATTTTCAATGATACTTTTTGATTTTTGCTACAGAGTCTCGCAGTGTCGGTTACTCTCGACTGTAGCCTTCCCGACAGATAATTTCAGCCTCGCTCTCCGCATATCAATTTCCGAAAAGCCAGGAGAGTGTCAGTCTCCCCTGTTATGAAGAATTATGTGTTTGTTTTAGCCTTTTTTTTCGTGGCCTCGCGTATTAAAGTGCCCCTCTGCCTTAATCTGGCTAATTTCCTATAACAAGTTTCTCATTACGCGAGGCACTTTTTCTCACTGTGTAGCCGTGTTGGTTTTTTGCAGCAGCTGCCTGGACGCATCAATGTCAAAGTTGATGGCCAGCTATTGAGATCTTAGACAAGCGCCATAATTCGACCAATTAAGGGGCTCTGACTCTATATAGATATATGGATATACATATAGATGCATATCGGCGTTTGTCAAAGGCTGACAACATTAGCGAAATATTCGTAGGAGAGCGCACAAAAAACCATCAACATTGCCGTATCAATTAAATATAATTATTAAGCTAACAAAAAAGTATATTGTACATTGGGGCAAAAGCTGAAAACAAGGCAAAGCCATAAAGGATACACAAAGTGCACATTTAATGGCCACAACAAAAAACAAAAAACAAGAAACAATAAAAAACAACAGCCAACAACCGGCGACAATCAAACAATATTTGCCTTATTCTAAAATGCACACACTCAGAGAAATCAGCTGCAAGTTGGCGGTAAATTGCAATAAAATCTGTTACAATGAGAATCTAAAACCAATGAATTCGAATAAGAAGAAAATTCTTTAGATATTTTTATTTTATGTGCGAAATATTTATTTATAGTATCATATATTTATTTATAAATCGTATCTTATGTTAATCTTTAAAACTCCATCAACACAGAAATCAGAGTTTAAATAAATGAAGAATTTCGCTCAACAATTTAATAGTATTGTATTATAAATACTTTACTAAAATAGTTTTATGTAATATTTAAGACTAGTATTTTTGTGAATTATTTGCATAAAATATTTTAGAATAATATTTTCATATACAAATTTAGAATATTGTTTGTATATATTTTTGTTGTATACTATTTTCTCATTATATTTTTAATTGATACTTATTTTAAAAATAATTTTCTATATTTGGAATATTTTAATATAATATTTTAAGCTAATATTTTTAAATTTCAAACGATTATTTTTAATTTTACGTTGAATACGTGCTTCAATTATGTTAAACGAATATCGAATAAATTCTAGTGTATTAAATTTAAATGTAGTATGGCTTTTCTCCGAGTGTAAAGTCTGCTGCGACTAAGTAGCTGCAATTATTAATTGGCATTTGTGACAACTACGCGCCTCAAAATGGCTGCCTTTGTGCTGGGTAAAAACAACACCAACACCAGCACAACAAATGTCATTTCACACACACACACACACACACACACATACACACACACATAGGGAAGGCAAACAATGGCCGCCAGGTAAAGCGATCAATTGCGCGAGATAAGTGAACGTGAACGTTCAACATTTTCCACATTCACATTCACATTTACATTCAACATTCAACATTCGACGTCAAGCTGAACACCACCAAAAACCAAAGCTAAAACATAACCACAACAACAACAACAACAATTACAATAACACCATAGCTACCCCAACTCCAGTCCTTACCCCTACCCTTACCCTGCCCTTTCCCTCACCCTCCCCTCTGCTGCAGCTGACCAACCCAGATAAAGCAAAGGCAAAGCAAAGCCAACAAACGCCCTTTGCATTGCCAACATTTCACAGATTGTAACAGTTATGGCCATAAACAGCGACAGATGGAGACAGAACTAGTTCTAGAGCGAGACAGCTAGCATGAGAGCAGTTAGAGTATATTATATTATGGTATATATAGAATATATAGTATAGTTTACATAGTAAAATACTGCTTAAGTTTTGCACAACTTCACTTAAAACAAATAATTAAGGAAAGACCAAATGCAAGTAAACTGGAAATCAAATTAATAATTTTAATAATTTTTTATAATATTATTTAATTTTCATTTCTGTTCTTCTGTCTGTTCGGCTCTCCGCACGTATGAGCATCATATTAGCTATTTAGGCTCTCCTATGCCTTATCATCATCAAAACACTTAGTAGCCACAATTTTAAAGCTACAGAATTGTCATTTGGCACTAATGTAACTTATAGCATTCTCCATTGATAATGCAAATTTCATTACGATCGGATAAGAAACACTGAAGATATGCTACGGACAAATTGCTAGACTTTGTTTATTATTGAAACACAAATTACAGGATCTACCTGTGAGCTATGTCCCACTGCAGGCTTCCGCAAGACTGATCTGATTTGGTACATCCTTATATTATTATTATTTAACAATTTATTAATATTATACTTATTTTATTATTGCCTATAATACAAAGCTGAAAATCCAAAAATGTTATTACTTTTTTATCGAATTTGCTCATTTTATTATTTTATATACGTTTCTAAACAGTATATTATATTTAATTTTGCATATTATTTTTATAAAATATAAAACAAAAATATATTTTTTTTTAAATAGTATTTTTATTTGTAAATATATTTTATTTTATTATATATTTAAATACTGGAGAGCATTTACAACTTCGACCTGCTGTTGCAGTTGAAATGCATATTGCTTCGTTATTTGTTTTTGTTGTTTAGTGGCTGTCGTATCTGACAGATACACACACACACACACTTGCATATGGGATTGTATCTATGAGTTTGTATCTACAAGCTGTAGTTAAGCTGCATGTCATTTCCATTGTGCGCTGTGTTTGACGCTGTCATTAGACTTAATACTACCATATATAGTACAGCTAATCGATGCAGATCCCTCCTCCCTCTCTATCCCTCTTTTTCCTCTTTCCCCCCTCTCCACATAGTGTTAGACAGTGCGCCAAAAGTGTCAATCTCTGGCTAAAAAACCCACATAAAGAGCAGCGTGAAGTAATAAGTGAAAAGAGCAGCGAAGAGGAAAGGGGAAAAGAGCAAATCGTAGGCCTTAAAAAAAGAAAATAATGATTTATTGGGCGATGCGACTAACGGATATACCCGAGCAGGCAATGGTCAGCGGTATCTGAAACAGTTAATCAGCAACGAAATTAATAAATTCGCCGAGTTTAATAGAGTTCAAAAGGAACAGCAACAACAAGACAACCAGACAACCAGACAACGGACCAAGCGAAAGCCTCAAAACTGAAAACTGAAAACAAAAAACAAAAAACTAGAAAAAAGAAAAACTGAAACTGGTCAGTGAGCCACAGACAATACGCAGTCTAAGCCGAAATCGGAATGGGAATCGGAATCGCATGCACTGGAAAATATTCAACCTGAATTCATCTATTTGACAAGCTATATGTTTAAACTAATACAATCTTCAAAAGCTCATTTAAGTTTAAATCTGAAATAAATTAAAGAAAAATTCAATAAGCTTTTTAATATACAAAAACTTTTAAAGTCAAAGAAAATAGGTTGCTATAGGCTTCGGCAAAAGCTTTCAAAAGCTTTATAAGTAAATGCAGCTGGGCATACTTTCTGCATTAATTAATTAATTAATGATTAGGGATAATATTTTGCAAGAATAACTTAAGCTTTTCAAAGCTTTAGCTGCTGCGAATTCCTTCAGTAGATAATCAAAAAGCTTAAGCGCTCAAGCAGCTGAAAGCTTTTGAACAAGAAAAAAAAAATAAAATAAAATAAATTATAGTTTGTTCAGAACTTTTTGAAGCCAAGAGTATATTAAGCTCTGATTAGTTTCAGCTAAAGCTCATTAAAGATATTAATTTTTTGCCGGGAATTTTTAAAGTACACAATGAAAAAGCATAAAATCCAAGCAGCTTAAAGCTTCAAAAAAGCTCACTTAAGGAAATTGTAATAAACTAAAACAAACATTAGATTTTCTTAACGGTTTTGTGCCATCGTTTTTTCTCCCAGTGCAGTTCGTGGACTGTGCCTGTGTGCCTTGGGGTCAACGCCGCCAAGATGTTCCCAGAAAGATCAGCAAATGAAGATCTCAATGGGCTGCTCCTCGTCTACTCGTCTAGGCAGGCGGCTGGCGGCGCACAAATAAATTCAATCTAAATTGTAAGTTTGTTTTGGCCCACACGACTGTGCGAGCGAGCGAGAGGCAGACGGCGAGTGAGCGAGACAGCTGCAAAGACAGACACACTGAAATAATAATAATAATAATACTAATAATAATAATGCAGTAACCAAAGCTGCAGTTGGAATCGGGCAAATTAATCGACTCTCGCCTTGGCGTCTCACTTGGCCAAGTCGCTGTTGGCCAAGTCAAGATGCAGTCGGACGCAGCTCATGATTGGCAATGGCCAAGCGCCTCTTTGGCTATTTGGCCAGTATTTTGGCCAACAAACAACAACAAAGCGCTGCGTTTGGCTTTTTCGGGGCGCAAATAAGATTGATCTTTTGTAACTTCCAACTCTTTTGTTAGACAAACGGCGAACTGCAAACGGCAAGCACTTGGTTCATAATTCGTTATCACGATGATTTATGAACCAAGTGCCTTTTTGCCTCTTTTTGGTGGGTGTTTACAAACAACAACAATCTCTACACTGAGAGAAACAATCAAGACTTCCGTTCTTGCATTTCAAACATGATATATATATTTTCAAGATCAAGTTCGCAAAAATTCTAGATTCAAGTTCATGAGAACTTAGAAATATAAAAATATAAAATTTAAAATATAATTTTCGTCAGTGTAATTTTTTTTAAATTAATATTTTTCAATATATAAAATTATTTAACATTTTAAACACTTTTAATTTTCCCATTTTCATAGAAGATACATTTTTAACACTTATAGATGGCTTCAAGTGGCCCCATTTAGATTAACGCTAATTTCTTATAACTAGGAAATTTGATCTAATCACTAAAAATTTTATTTTCTTTTGTTTATTCCTGGAATAAATTCCGAATAATTAGGGCAAAACACCGAATTAAGTTTAAATAAAGTATTAAATTTGAATCTCAAAAATTCATATAAATTGAAATAAGAATTTTTCAAAAAGGCTTTAAATAGCGTTTCTTCCTGGAAGAATTTTCTGTCTCATTGAAATCTTTGGTTTAAGTACGAAAACCGTTGATTTTTTCTCTCAGTGTATGTTTAAGCCAAGTTTCCCCCAGTACGAAACATTCTAATGCGAGTTCACAGCTTAAGCGATGGGCAATTTCTTGATGGATTTCCCTTCGCTGTTCGAAAGTTTTTCAATTCCAGACACCCGGAATCCCAAGTTTACCGCTTCGCAGCCTTCGATGCGATATCTGCGTTCTATTTGGAGCCAGGAATTGAAACTCCAGCACGTTTCCGCATTTGCAGTTCGCTTTCCGCCCCTTCTCTGGCATCCTGCATTCATCCTTCCAAGCATCTCCATCTCCTTCTGATCAATTGCAGCACCGCAGGCCCAAGCAAATAGTAATAATATTGTAGACGTATCCACGTTTTGGATGGATGCTCAGAATACCGAGTGCGCTCCACATTGTGCAGAGGCGTTTAGCACAAGCTTTTGACTTTAAACGATTCAATCTGTGGTGTTTGAGTTTGTGGTCTCTAGTAGTCGTTGCCAGTGCTCTAAACTGTCCATACCCTGTGGTCAGATACATGTAGGGGGTATATCTAAATACATAAATACTTCTTCAGCAAAATGCTCAACAGAAACTTCCTACTTAAGTCAGCTATGGGTAATGTGCTTTATTATTAATCTTAGAGCTTTGACCTTAAAGAAGAGAGCATTAAGTTAAGTTTTGGTCTTCAACTGTAAGACCATGGAGATATTAATATCATCATGAGAGCTTTAAGCTTGAAGTAGAGATCGATAAATTCCGATTTGGATGTTTTAAGCTGAAATCTTTTGTCTTACTTTTTCTTGTCTTCTTCCAAACGATTCTTAAACATTCTTATTACTTTACAAGAAGCTTTTAAAAGTTTTTAAGCATTAAAGCTTTAACAATACTTTTAACTTAACAAAGAGCTTTCGTATGTTTAATTTCAAAGCTTTAAATTAAGCTTAAAATTAAAAGTTAACTATTTTTATATTTTATGAGATTTTTAATTTAATATTAAAATATTATATCCTTAAGTTGTTTCCAGTATTTTGAGCCTTACTTTTTACAGGGTATTTATTGCATGCTGCTTACAATTTTGGTCTGGTTTAGGCCATACTTGAACTGGATTGTTGTGATGTCTAAATAGTAAACCAAGTGCAAGGTTTCGATTTATGCGCCAGCCCAAACTGAGCCAAATTGCAGACTCCTTTAGGGGCCCAGTCCGAGGAGGGGGCGTGGGCGATAATTGAGAATTTATATGCAACGTTTTGGGGCGACGTTTATTGGACAAACGGTTTGCTTCCTGTTCGCAGACAAAGTAGGCAAAATATATATGAGGCAGAAGAAGAGATCTCAATCTCTCCATGGGGTCGACCTGACTTGGGTTGGGTTGAGAGTTGGCATTAGCCTAATTGTTGGGTTAAAATGGCAGTGTTTAAGCGACACCTGTCGGTTGTCTTGGGCCCATTAATCAGCCCCAAAAAGTTATTCAATAAACTGCGCTTAATGATAAGCCCCCGAAGGCCCTGGCCATAATCTAACTCCTCCCCATGCTCTCCCAGACCCTACATTGTGGCTCCCAGCTGCCGAATTGTCAACATAATTGCAATGCGAAACACCAGCAGCAAAAGCGCGACGCGGCTAATGGATCCAAATAACAATGATTAAGTTCAGCAAGAAGAACAGCAAAAGGGAACAGAGCACAAAGGCAGCAGAGGACAGAGGACAGAGAGGATAGAGGAGAGGGACAAGAGGAAGAACGAAGCAGAAACTCGAGATCAAGATTCAAGCGCCTTTTGGTTGGGGGCTATAAGTAAAAATTCAGTAGGACTACAGTCGCATGCAACCGACAGCAGACTACACAGCACCCTACTCTTCAGAAATGCTGCATGTTGTCTCTCTTTCTAATGTAAGCCGCGCTGCCAGAGAGCGAGCAGGACGAAACATGCCCATATGTTTCTTTACTAACTTATATGTTTATCAAACGATTTCAATTTACTTTTCAAAATATCTTCATATAATGACAGAGCACATATATTTTGAATGGCAACCTTCTGTGCTAGGCGTTTTAAACTATAGGTCTTTTGATGATTTGTAGTCAAAAAGATCGTAGCATCCAATATTTAAAATAAAATTGAATTAGGTATGATATTCAACTATCTTCATTCCAAATTTGAGTGCTCTGACTCTTATAGTTGCCGGTATCGAAACGGTTATACGGACGGACAAATCATGTTTTTACATATTCTATGGGTGTTAGCTATAAAACTACACGGACGGACATCCTCCTGATCAAGAATCCTACTTCTTTTTCCTGGCAACTAAATTCGCACAAAGTTATGATGCCCCTTTCCTACCCATCTTATGGGTACAGGGCTTAAAAAGCGAAACCTGTTGACATTGATATTGATACGTGGCACACAGCGAAAGAGAGAGGGCAAAGGTATGGGAATGAGACCGAGAGAGAGAGAGGGAGAATATGTGGCACACGTCTATCATAAATCAGCCCTCGATCGCCTGGC
The DNA here is from genome assembly GCA_035045125.1 of Hypselothyrea guttata. Taxonomy (NCBI): domain Eukaryota; kingdom Metazoa; phylum Arthropoda; class Insecta; order Diptera; family Drosophilidae; genus Hypselothyrea; species Hypselothyrea guttata. The sequence goes on along the minus strand of JAWNNJ010000392.1, from coordinate 350,685 downwards.
TATAGCTCTTGAACTTGCTGTCGATCTGTTTTCCCCCTCACAAGTTCTCACGTTGCGAGGGTGTATGTCGGAGACACGTAATCCGATGACTTGTGCATTCTTTTACGGCTAATTTAACCGATTAGCAACCTGTCAATTGGCCAACAGCCACAAAAGACACAAAAGACACCACAGCGCAGCTCTAGAAGTCAAACATACACTGAAATTGAGTCTGGAATTGCGGTTTAGCCGCACTTGACTTGTAGAAACCATGCAGAGGTTTCGTAACCGAATATTGACGCCCACACACGTTGAGAGCTGCGATTCTCTAGAGTTGTCTTTTCGCCTTAATTTCCCCCTCTATCTAAGATATATTACTTTTCCTCAGCTGGAGATTCTTAAGGTGATTATACGACTTGAGCTCTTTAGAAAATTCTTCCTTTAATTTTTAGACCAATATATCTCTTCCCGCTTTTATCCTTCAAATTCTGTATAGTGTTCTATGGCTTAATAAGATATCTATATCTAAATAATTGATATATATTGATAGCAAAATTCGATATTATCGATATTTTCGGTTTATCAATGTATAATTTTTAACTATAATACGAATATTAGCCCTAAAACCTTCATTTTTCAACTAAATGATGTCATGTTTGGTTTTCTCTGCATGATTTTAAAATACAATTCCTTAGAGCATTAATTCTTATGATTGAAAAACAAAAATTTGTTACCCAATATTGCATATTTTCAAAAATTTCGCTAAAATTTCAAATCATTTTTTTTTAGTTTAATGTTTAAATTTTAATTTCGAACGCAACTGATTAAGGGTTTTGGTAAAGTTATGCGTATTCAAAGTTCAACAAAGGTATATACCTATAAACAACAAAATATTGCAAGAAAAATTAAAAAAAAAATGGTTAAAATTTCATATTTATTTGCACTTTTTGTAGCCAATTTATAATAAAATTAAACAGAATTTAAACAAATTATATAAAGCGCGGTGCATAAAACTGAGATTTAAAAGTGTAAAATAAATGATTGGACGTCTATCAAAATGCCCACAAATCATAGTAATTAGCGTTCATGTTTTAGTTTTCCAACAAACAACCATAATAAGTGGAAACTGATGCAAAAAGAGGAGAAGGAGAAGGAGGAGAAGATGGTGGAGAAGGAGGAGAATAATTATGAATGCTTATTCTCACTCCAATTATCAACAAAGTTAAGCTAAGCATACGCCTTGTTGCGCTTTCAGCAATAAATAATAAGCAAAAAATATATACAATATATTGTATTAAAATATACAATTTAAAATGCAAATTCATACATACTTCATTACTCTTGCCCCACACTCTTTTTTCTCTGAGTGTATGCCGCCGCGGCCGTTGAAAGCCTAAGAAAAATGTAACTTTTTTTCGCTTAATTACAGCTGCACAATGTATCCAGGGTGCGGGGGAAAATGGGCGTGGCTTTGGTCAGACAACCAAGAAAATCCAAGAAAATGCTGCAAGTCTCTGTTATGCTTTTCTTCTGCTTCTTGCATTTTCCAAAGCCGCAATGAGGCGATTTAATGGCATGATTATCCATCGCCCAACTTCCTCCACATTACTTTGAATACATCTCATAAATGCCAAAAAAGAAAAGCATAATTTAGCTAATCATAAGAGGTCATGTCAAATTTAAGCATTTCCCCAGCCTCCCCACTCCCCTTCCAACTCTCAAGACCCCCCTCGGGCCTCATGCGTGTCAGCTTATGCTAATCTTTTCATTGGCATACAAAAAAAAAACAAAAAAATGAAATATCAAAATCGCATATGAAATTAAATTCAAAAGGCTTGCATTAGCCCAAGAAATATAAAAAAATAATCTAAAAAGCATCAAAACTATAACAATAAATGAAATCAAGCAAATGCAATAGCAATTATCTAAAACGAATTTACATATATGTACTCTATATATAAGGCAAAGAAATTTGAGATCAAATAATATTTGTAAATATATCACAATTAATATTTCAAAAACAATCTTAAAAGCGTGTTAGGTGCGAGGGTTAAGCAGAAATAATAAAAATAATACTCTTTAGAAAAAACTGTTGGCGAAAAAATAAGTATATTTTTATTAAAAAAAAAATATAACAAAAATTATTTAAAAATCAGTAAAAGTGTAATCAAAGAAATAATGGAAAAATAGTAAAATTGTTAAGATTAATATATAAAATAATACTAATCTTAAATAATATATATTTACACAAGCAGGCAAAAGTATTTGGACATAGCATTGTCTTTTTTTTCAAATTTCGTTTATTTCTGAGTTTAAGTAAAAATGTTAGGTTTTTTAATTTTAATGGTTAGATACATTGTATTTGTACATAAAAATACCAATTTGGAAATTTTCGAAATTTTTTTGGATTTATTTTTTTAATTATACTTGAAACTATCGCCTTCAAGGGTAGCATAAGTACTATTTGGACTAAAACATTTACTAAACATTTCAATGTGAAATTTTAATATTCTAATACAGTTTATTCTTAAAAACAATGAATTAAAAATTGTCCATTGCATTTAAGCTATTTTTGAATAGATTTGTATATACTAATATTAATCAATGTATTAATAATGATATAATTAACCCATTTATTATACAGAAAAAAAATTACTTGGTTTTTTCCAAATAAATAATTAAATTTTATAAATTTTATACATAAAATATATAGATATTTTATATGTCATAATTATTTTTTTTTAACAAAGAACAAACTTTTTGCACTTCAATAAAATTTTTCAAAATAGTAGAATTAATTTACAGTTCAAAAGAAATGCATTGCATGTTGTAAATAATTAAATAAAATTGTGCAACTATTTGATATACCCGTTCTCATTATGCCAAGGGCATTAACCAAAGCGTGAATATACAAACGAGTACTCATATGGCCGAACTCGTACCACTCGAATAAAGGAGAAGTGGCAAAAGAGAGTTTCCGAGCGCATTTCATAAATCATTTGAAAATTATGACTTTATTTTATGCGCCAAGTTGGCGCGCATCGCATTTTTATGCACAAATTATTTGATTATTTATGTATCTGTCGCGATGGGAGACAGACGGGATGAGGGGGCAAAGGGAAGCGGGGAGGGGACACCATACGAAAAGGTGCGCCGGATCGTTCAGGTGGGTCCGCAATTGCATATATATCTTCTCTTTTTATACCCTGTGCCCATTTGAAAAATGGGAAAAACAGGGTTAATAACTTTGTCAGAATGTATGTAACAGGCAGAAGGAGGCGTGGCAGACCCCACAAACTATATATATTCTTGATCAGGGAGACAAGCTGAGTCGATTTGGCGATGTCCGTCTGTCTGTCTGTCTGTCTGTCTGTCTGTCTGTCTGTCTGTCTGTCCGTCTGTCCGTCTGCTTGGATGAACGCGTCGATCTCAGCAACCACAAAAGCTAGAAATGCCGGTTTGGTTGCTATAGATAGGTAGTTATCTTACGCAGATCAAGTTTATTTCGAAAATTGGATGCCACGCCCCCTTCACGCCCAAAAATCAATAAAACCCAAACAAGCTCGTGATTTTTAACATAAAAAGTTGAATAACAAGCGTAATATTAAACATAGAATGTTGTTATTTGGAACATAAGCTCTCTTGTATTATATTTAACTATCCCGAAAAGCGCATTGAAATCGGTTAAGAAACACAGGAGATATAAGCATCACAAGAGTTGAACTTAAAAGTTCGAAAACAAGCGTAATATTGAACATAGAATGTTGATATTTGGTACATATACTCTATGCTATTATATTTAACTATGCTGAAAAGCGCATTAAAATCGGTTAATAAGCAAAGTAGATATAAGCTACGCAATTGGCAGCGCAGCCCAGCAGCGCAGCAGCAGCAGCGCAGCGCAGTGCAGCTGGCGCACGTAAAAAGGGAAGAAGAAGAAATACTGTTGATACGCTTAGAGTGACAGTTTTATAAAATTGTATATAAAATAAAAGGCACAGGGTATTCTACAGTCGGGCCCGTCCGACTGATCTGTCCCGTCCGACTGATCTGCCATGTCCAAATTTTTTGCCTTATAATTGTTCCTTTTTTTTGTTAAATAAAAAATGTTACTTTTATGCATATTTTTTACGAGTTTTTAATTGTGTTGGGTAGCGAGGGGTGTGTTGAGGGGGCGAGAGGGGGGGGCCTGGAAAAGTGCACTCATTACAAATGCAAATGCAGAACTCCTCATGTTTGCGCAAAATGAAATTATGCTAAATGCGTTTTTAACGCTTTGCTCACCGCAAACTCAGCTCAAAATGCAAAATGCAAAAAGAAGCACAAAGGGAAAAAAAGTAAAAACCCAGCCGATCAGTCGGAAGCGCCTGACTGTAGAAAACCCTAAGCACTAGTTGATATACAATTTAAAAACATGTATAAAATTGTATGCTAAGCACAGCAGCAATGCTTCTTCTTACTGTTTTTTTTTTACTAGAGAACCATCGAGACAAATTTTGCAAAATTATTTCTTCAATAACTTTTGTGTTTGTAAACCGATTTCAATTATTTTTTAAGGATAGATAAATTTAACAATATAAAGTATATATTCCAAAAAACAATCGTCTATGATCATTTTTAAAATGGTTTTTCGGTTTATTACCAGTACGGTTTTGAGAGATCTTAACGTTCATACAGACAGCAGGTCAGACAGCTCGTCATTCTGATCATTCTGTGGAATAAACCGAGCATTCTTCTGCCTGATACATTTCCCATTTGCACTAACTTAATAGACCCTTTTTTAAAGTACAGGAAAAGAAGAAAAATAAGGCTTAGGTAGAAGAGAAGAGAAGAATTAGCTGGGAACTCATTTGCATGTGGTAAGAGGCCATGAAATGTATCCATCAAGATAATCGCTCAACTCCAACCACCGAAAATACAAAATGTAATTTCTGTCAAGTTCTCTTGGGCCTCAGGATCAATACTCGCAATGCTATTAAAACTATCACGCGAATTTCCACTCGACCCCAAAATATACAGTAGGAAAAGCGAAGAAAAACGAAAATTCTGTTTACCAATAATCGTAAACAAATTATGTGCATTAAAATGAAATATTAATTGCGACTCATTCCGGCCAAAGAAAGCAAATTGTTCTGAAAATGTAACAGAAGTAAGGGAAGAACACATAAAGTGTCATACCATTATTATCATACTAGATCAATATAATTGATTAGGCAACTAATGCAACGACTAAAGACCTGAAAAGTAATAATAATTTTTATTAATTTAAGAATATATGCATAATTTGTTTTGATAAAAATACATCTCTTTTCAAAACTTTTGAAATTCTGATATGAAATGATTAAATGATGATACAAATTTTTTTATACATATATTATTAAGTAATAAAAATAATTGTTTATAGTTTATTAAAAATCTAAAAATCTTTTTGAAAGTTGTCAGATTTTTATTTATATATTTTCTAGACTCTATAATAATAATAGCAATAATATGTTACAAATTCAAGTGCTTTAAATGCTAAATAAAAAATAATATTATAATTATAATAATAATGAAATTATTTCTAATTTTCTTTTTATCTTTTAGTGTTCTAAATATTGAATATTTTTAGTTTGGTCAAAACTACTTTTATTAATGATTTAATGTTAAAATATGTAAATATTCAAATTTAACATAAAAGCATTTTTTCTTTCAAAATTTTCAGCAATTTTATTTTGAAAATAGGCTTAAATTTTACCATCCCAATAAATTTTTAAATAAAATTTTATATAAAACAATTATTATTATTCCTAATTTCCTTTTTACCCTTTAACGATTTAAATATTGAATTTATTCAGATTGCCAAAAACTATATTTATTAATGTATTAATGCGAAAATATGCAAATATTAAAATTTTAAGTAAAGCAATTTTTTCAATAACAATTTGCAGAAATTTTCTTTTGAAGATAAGCTCGAATTTTCACCAATCCCAATAGAAGACAATAAATATTTGCGAATCTCGTGGGTTTTTGCCACTTTGAACAGTGGCAATTAGAGACAATGGCAGCGTTTAAGTAAGTTGAAATTACGCTGCCCAATGGTAGATAAATCGTGCTGCTTGTGGCAAGTCTCGAACGTGCAACGTGCAACGTGCAACTTGCAACCTGACCAATCTTGGCGCCCATGGACGTGTGGCCAACGAGGCAACAACTTGCAGCAGACAACAGACGGTTAAGGGGTGCGGGGAGTGCAAATATTATGTAGATTTAATGGCCGTGTCTGGTGTATATATCTGGTGTATATATATATACATGTATATCTGTATGTATGTATGTTTAGGCAAGGTGTAAGTTGTCTTTGTCGGAGAACACGAGCAATTTGCGCCGCATTAACCGACACACAAAGAGGGGGCAGAGTGTTGGCCAGGGGCGTGGACAGGGAAGGGGCAGGGGCTGGAAGTTCTACTTTATCAGCAGTTGGCCATCTTAAGTGCGTCCAAGCTGTGCAACCAAATGAGCAAACTTTTTTTTTTTTTGTATTATTTTTATTTAATTTTATTTTTTCTGCTAACAATATTAATATGCAGCTTTTTTTATTTCTTCTTTGAAGGCGTTGAAAATTTATTCAACGCATTTCACTCAATTTCCAGTTGCTTGAGATGAATTGGAATTGAAAGCAAATGCACAAAAGTTTCTTAGTTTTTAGTTTAATTAATTTTCTTTTTGCTAACAATATAAATATTATTTATTAAATATTTATTTAAGACACTTCACTCAACTTTCAGCAACAAAATGCAATAAAACCTTAAGTTTTTTTTTATTATTTATATTATTTTATAAATTTATTTTTTAAACAATTTCCATATGATTTATTTTCATTTCTTTTAATTGCTCTTTGAAGGCGTTGAAAATTTGTTCGCTGCATTTCACTCAATTTCCAGCTGCTCGGAACGAAGCGGAAATGAAACCACGCCATGTTTGCTTCCCACTGGTGGTTGTTTCACTCACACACACACACAAGCGCTCTCACTCACACACACACTAACAAACACTCTGTAATCGCGTCTGGAAGGGCGGAGCTTGAAGTTGAGTGAAAAGCTGCTTGAAAGTGCTAAGAGAGACAGAGAGGAAAGAAAGCGTCTCTGAGCGCTTAGACGTAACGTTTTTTTATTGTTACTCATACAATTTTATACCCAAAAAAATAGAAAAAAATAAAACACAAAGCCAACAATTTGTAATTGCTGTGTAATTAAGCAGCTTGGTTCTTCATAATTCAACAACAATTAGTAAATAATTAAACCTTGACAATTGTCGCAAAGTTTTTCGTTTGTTTTTTCTTGCGCTTTTAGTAGGTTTACACGTCACAACACAACACACACAACTCAGTGCATATGGTAATCGGAAAAGTTAGTACACAGCGAGAAAAAAGCTCAAATTTCGTACTTAAAACAATTTTTTAAAAAGTTTACGCAAACTGCTAAATAAAATTAACAAAAAAGAGATTTTTCTTCAGTAAATTTTTATTATAATATTTCATTTATTTAAAACTATTTTGTATTCAATTTTTGCAATTGAATTTTCCATTCTTTCCGTGGGAACTTGATCTATAAAGTTGCAATCTGGAAAATTTAATCCAAAAACTGAAATTTTCGTTCTTTCGGGAAAAAAATTTTTTTTTTGCATTTCAAGATTTTTATATGATATATAAATAATATTATTTAGATTGCAAAATTTACATATTAATTGGTTAGAACCAAATTTTAGACAGCTAATTTTTTTCTGTGCATATATGTTAATCAGAAGCTCCCACACTCACTACGAAAAGTTAGTACACAAATTTATGGTTTCAAGTTGTAAATGGTATCTGAGAGTTAACAATTTTTCGAGCTCCAATTGAAATGTCTTTAATTGCAGTTTAAAACAAAACAACACACGCAATTGAAGTTTTTTTGTGCTCGTGAGAACCATAAAAATTAAAAAAGTAAAAAAAGCCAAACCAAACAATTCATAAAATATATATTTTACTCTATAAGCCAAGTTTATTTGGGCCAATTGTTTAATATATTTCTTTAACCAATTTCATGCTATAATTCTGTATTTTTTTCGTGTTTTTTCTCGTCGTCTTCTGCACTAATTTGCATTTTGCATTCCACTTGGCGGCAAAGAAGAAACAACAAAATATATAGATTGTTTATACGACATTCGCGTGCTTGGCGTAACAAAGTTTTTTATTTTTATTTTTTGTTCTTTCTTGCCAAAAAGCCGACGCCAATCGCCTTTGCCTCCCCCTGGTCCTACTTAGACGCCCTTTCCCAAGAACTTCAAGTGCAGGCGTCGCAACTATGATGGATTACTTAAATAATTAATTGCAATTAGTCGGCGCCCCACACAGCCATATTTATAAGACCTAAGCTCTCCTACAATCCATTGAAATATAAAATTCGCTGACTTAAAAAAATTCGCTGACTTGAGAAAATTTACAAAACATCTTTTATACGAAACTACAATTTATTCATATTCATAATAAAACATAAAACTCGAGCCTTTTAATTTTGAATTATAATTTAGCCCTTAATAACATATTCTTAATTTTTCTTCTTAATTTTACTTTGTGAGTTAATAACATTAAAATTCAGAACTTTATGTATTATCTTATCCAATTTGAACAACCAGTTATCCAAATATATTATTGATGAACTAGACTATCAATTAAAATAAAGATAAGTTTATTTCAATTTTAAACTATTTAATTTCAATTCCATTTAATCTTTAAATTTGCTTCAATATTATCTATTTCGGACATTTTTCGGGGGTTAGTATACATTATATATTACATATTATTATTATCTTTTTATACTCTTAAGTTAAATCTGATTGAATATTATTTTTATTTATGGTTTATTTTCATTTGTAATTGAATTTTTGTGGGTCTCATATGATATTTAAATATAATACATACATAAATTTATGAATATTGTAGGGCATTGCAAGTCTGTTTAAGCCGCATCAATTTGCAATTTTCGGCATACACATTGCTTCTAAACTTTAGTGGTATGAAGTCACTAATGAAAAATGTCTGCCGACTTGCATAATTTTAGCACCAAGATGAAAGCCGTTTAAAGACATTGAACACGCCCCGAGGCTAATGAAAACGGGGCATGAACATGTGGCAGTTGCTTAGTTTAATTAATTATGTAAATAAATATTAATTAAACAAGAAACTAAAGCGCCAGACAAGCGATTTTAATGTTTATTAATCAGGTTTAATCATGACGATAAGAAAGATAGACGGAAAAGCCGACGTGAACGCTTGAGATGACGCGGGTTCTCTAATCATAATTCTATAATCATTAACGGAAACCGCAACATTTCACAAAATATATATAAAAATACTTTCCGTCAATAATTACCCGCCCGAACCCAAAGGAGACCCATGAACACCATCTTTTCTTCTTTTGTTTTCGACAGTTAATTGGTTTTGGGCTCTGAGACTCTGCGACTTTGTGGTCGAGTGTAGAACTAATCCCTTGACCCTCTCATAGGGAATTGTCAAAGTTCTTAACGCCCCTCTATGCTGGTTGTGTTGCCACGCCCCTTAATAGAGCCACAAATGCCGTCTGTGTCTGTAATTTTCTTGTTGAGAGATTTTCTATGTGAAGGTTGCCAGCTCGCCGCAATTGTGGAAAATGAAAAAAATGAAAAATGAAAAAACAGAAAAACAACGTAAAACTGCGTCAATTTTTATTACAATGGCAAATAATTTGCAGTTATGCGTTCAAATTGTGCGACTAACTGACATTGAATTTAACTTCGACTTAGGGATGGTCATCCAGTCGTGACTGTAGCTCGTGCATGATGTCAAAAACTTATATAATATAACACTAATACGTTATTAGTAACTAAAACTTTGTAAAACGATTTAAATATTTAAATTCAATTCATGCAATAATATCAATTGTCTTTCCGAACAGTTATTCCAATTTATTAAAATATTGTTTATTATAAATCTAGAATAATTTGTTACTTTTTATAATAACTTATATTATATTATTTCTGAACTTATAATTCAAAACAACATTATCTCAAACCAAACCACTTAAACTGATTTTGTGCATCTCTTGAATTCTCCAAATAATTTGCATATTTAATAAACGCACTTGATTATGCCCCACGTTGGGCGCCAGTTTATAAGATAACAATAAAAACGAAAAATATAGAGCGCTCAAATATCCCACGCTCATCTCTAGTTTAAATGAAGTTTGTAAGGTCGTCAATTGATATGATACGAAGTGCAGATAGTTTTCAGCTCTTAAGTCTAAACTGGATCTACCGTAGGCCCAGAGCCCACGTCAAAGCCAGTTACAGTACACTGAGAAAATAAACCAGCAGCTCTTTATTGCCAAGAATGCAAGCCCTTAAAATAAGCTACATTTTTGTAGATTTTAGGGCCAATATTGAAAGCCATTTTTGTTTAACTTTGAATGTGCATAACTTTACTAAAACTTAACCGATGTTTAAGCGGTGGGGGGTTTTCTTAGTCATTTGACAGTGCAATTAAAATTTCACTACTGAATCAAAGAAAAAACAATTTGAAATGTTTGCAAAAATGTTAAGCCCTTCCCCTTAAAAAATCAAATTTAAAATTAAATTAAAAATTAATTAATTATATAATTTTTGAAAAAAATATTTTTGTTTTAAAATCGTAAGAATTGATGCGTAAACGAATTGTATTTAAAAATAATGGAGAAAAAAGCATTTGGTCGAAAAATTTAGATTTTAGGTCCAATATACCTATTTTGTTTAAATATTTTTGCTAAGCTTGCAAATTCTTCAAAGAATTTTTTGCGCTGTGTACTGATTTGAGCACCTCGAGTCCACTTAAGTATTGACAAACGCCTGACAGGCGAAAGGAATGCGACTAGACCCGGTAGTCCCGGTATGCCATGGAGCTTTGCGGACTGTGGGCTGGATTGGGCGCGCTATTTTGCACACTAAAAGGTGCTAATTGAAGTGAAATCGATTGATTATTCATTGCAGATGGTGCAAGTTGCAGGCTGAAGTGCTTTATTAATTTGTAACTTTGCCCTGGCCACGGCCATTAAATCGCGACTGTCACTTTAGGCCAACTTGATGACACGCACATGGTGTACCCAAGGTGCCCCTTATCCCCTCTGGTACCCCTCACCTGTCCAGCACTCCCTACTCCCTTACGAATATGTTTCCTCGACGTCAACGTATCGATAACCGTTGGACAGTTGAACGCTCGGTACAGACTGGACAGCAGTTGTACACTGAGAGAAAAATGCTGTGTCAACATTTAGTTTCATAAACTTGCAAGAAATTCGATAAATTAAAATATCTTTAAACAAAAATACAATTTCTTGAAACTAGTATTTTTAATATGAGAAACGAGTGTGTATACCTTATGAATCTTGAAACTAGATTTTTAATAAATGAGCTTGATAATTCTACAATATTTTCAGAAAAGAATTTTTATATGAAGGATTTTTTTTTTAATTAAAAATTATTTATTTTACATTGATGGAAATTATGTTTCTTTGAAGTTTTAATGAACTTGTTTTAAGTTTTGTCTTTTCAATTTAAGCGGGTTTGTTTTTGGATAGTTTTTTCTCTCTGTGTACGCGTTTGTCTGGCGGGGGGGCCTTTCGGGTCCTGGGCGCATAAATTGTCTGCTGCCAAGTGACGTCAGCTCAGCTCAGCCAGTGCCAGTCCACAGCCAGGATTTCTACAGGAGCCCAAAAAAAAAAAATAAATAAAAAAATAAAAATAAAAATAAAAAACACAGGATCGCGTGCAAATATGCACTTCTGACATCTGTTACGAGCACGCAGTACTTTTCGTCGCATTCGCATCAGAATGCAAATAAAACATTTGAAATGCACAGGGCAAACAGATAGTAGGGCTGGGAAGGAGCAAAAATAAGCCCAAATGGGTAGAAAAAGCTCAAGATGTGAGTGGGAAATGCATAACATCGACTAGTTAACCCAATTCAGAGCATAGAATGCAATTGATTGAGATGTTTGAGTTGTGGACTTGAAATTGTCAAAGCGATTGAAGAGATATGCATTGTTATATTGGGGATGAAAAAATATCCCATTATATTTATAATATTGAAACTTGCTTAATTTATTCTAATGCAACGTATAAGAATAAAATCTTTATTTTCAAATGCCATCGATTTTTTAACGGTTTTATTTGTTAGCAATAAGCCAAAAATTTTGGATTAATTAAAATTATTATTATATTATATTATTATATTATTAATAAAAATTAATCATTTTAAAACCAGAATCAGATGAGATTTGTACTTAATCCGCAAAGAGTCTTTAATTTTAAAGTTTTAATAAATTTTGTTTCAGAAACTTTTTGTTTTGAAGAAACCAATAAACTTCACAGACTTTGTTATTTCGAGATTTAGTTGAATATAGAAATTCTTCGAAATTTCTGATTCCGTTCTAACCCAATTCCCAGCCTTGCTTTAAACAACTGTTGTGTAACGGTTACCACAATCAGCTCAACGTGTTTGCAGACTGAAAATTGCTTGCCAGCCAAGCATCAATTTTGTATCAATTTCCACTTATGTTTTGGCGAAACAATTTGGTTTTACTTTTTACAAAGGCATGGGGGATATGGAGGATATATCCGAAACTTGTCGGCTGGCAAATTATAGCGAATGATACAGTAAATGGCCAGCGGGGGGTTGAGGAAGTGAATCTTCTCGTAGGCCCCACAAAAGCAAGCAAAAATTCAGAAAACAGAAAACAGTTCTTCTCTCCATTAAATTCGCATTTAAGCTGTCAATCATTTGCGCTAATTTTTCTCTCTGGCCAGCGGCGGGCTCTGCAGTCTTTCTTCTACCATAAACAAAACAAAATATAAATAAAAAATAAAAAAACTCAAAAAAAATAAGAAGAAGAAAGAAATAAGTCCTGTCGATGGCTTCCAATGAAGATTAATTTGGTTTTGAAAGCAGCGCTATGCTGAATTTAAGTGGAATTCTTTGCCAAGACCAACGGTTTTCAGCAGAAGACTGAAGGATAAGAACTACACTGAAAGAAAAACCAAGAGTTTATGCATCTAAATTAAGAATTTCGAGTGTCACAAGTTCAATAAGCTTGAAAATGTATCAAATAAAATAAATTATGTATTTAAAAACTTTCTTGAAAATGTTCAATGCCTTGTTTATTTTAAGATTAAGCACAAATATGGAATTTTGAAAAAAAATTTTGAGAATAAATAAAATACTATTCCTGGTACTTAATTTAAAATCGTTTTTGTATATGCTATTTTTGTCTTAATTTAACCTTTATCATTCACGGTTATCTAACAGCTTGTAGCACAAAACAAACCTAATTAAAGAGCTTTATTTTTTTGAGTGTAGTGCATGTTTCCCCCTACACTTTTGATGCTTAACCGCATTTAACATGAACTCAATTTGCCAACAGCATTTACACTTGTTGCTGTCTCTCTCTGCAGGGGTCTTTCGCACTCTCTTTCTCTCTCTCTTTCTCTATCTCTATCTCTCGAGGGTCGCTTTAATTCCCCCGAGGTTTTAAGGTCAACGATGCGTCCACTCTTCGCGTTGATTGTAATCTGAGTAGCATGCAAATTTATCCTACTAATTTGTTAACAAGCTCTGAGGGTTAAGCAAACTGTTGTATACCTAAGATAAGCATTTTTCTTAATTTTCCAAATTAACTTAAAAAATATTCTTACAATTTCTTGAATCGTCAATCTTTTTCCTTCACTTTATTTAAGAAATAATTTAGAAACTACACTTTGTGATAATGATAACTAATCTTACTTTAAAAACACAAAACTTTATAGCCATTCAAAATTTTTAATATTATTACTATATTTAATAAATTAATTAACTTAAATCTAAGCCAAATAACTTCAAATAATAATATAATATTAATAATAATATTTATACAACTTTCTATGATTGCGTAATTCTTTCTTAAACATCCCAAAAATAAATTCGTTCTCAATAACTCCGAAATAAATGTTTTAAAAAATTAAATCCCATTTAACTTTAGCAAAAACAAGTTTAGGCTCTAAAATATTTAGACATTTTTGCATTATTTTATATTAATAAATAAATTCCTCACAACAAAACCTAAAACATTTTCAAGCATAGCCCGAAAACCAAACAGGGAGCAAAGACCAACAACGAATGAGACAAGGAAAAGAGCATGAAAGCAACAAAAACCCTGGTCAAAACCGAAATCGAAATCGAACCAATCAAGATCGAAAAAAAGAGCATCGGCATCCGTCGAGGCATCAATCAAATCAATTATATTATCGACAATGGCAGAGGTTTCGTGGAAATTATATGGATGCTGCTGCCGCTGGAAATGCACCGTTGTTTGTCCGCCATTAATAAGCAGCTTTTGGCGGCGCATTTGTTATTTGATTGGTAAATTGGGATGCAGTCTGTGGGGGCAGGGGGAGCCATAAATGCCTTCAATAGGTAAACGCCAAGATGGCGACTGTGTCACGAATAAAAAACTCAAAAATGCTAAATTACAGGGTACAACACTACGAACAGGCTGCAGACGGACGCAACCGACAGTAAAATGCGCTACGCACTAATTTTTTCTATCTTTTTTCTTTTTTTTTTATAACTTCCGTGCTTAACAACCGATTTCAATGAGCTTTTAAGGATATGTTAATATGAAGACAGAGAGCATATATTCCAAATATGAAACTTGTGTGTCAATTTGTGCAAGTAATAGTGTTTTTTTACATTTTGTGGGCGAAGTGAGCATGGTAAGCAAAATTTGAAATATATTTCATCTGCGTATTATATATATTTACTCACATTCCAAATTTGATATCTCTAGCTTGCACAGTTTCCAAGATCGACGCGCTTACACAGAGAGCAGCCCTGTTTTTACCTATTCTAGCGGTACAGGGTATACAACGAGAGCAAGTCTGCAGTGCAATTGCCACACCTTAAGTATGATCGGAAGATCTCAGCTCTCAGATCGCAGAGTTGTTTTTGAGCGAGGCCATGAAAACTGTCGCGGCAAATCCAAACAAACAGTTCATCAAAAGCTTGCGACAATTAAGCAATGAAAATGAAATTCAAATGAAAAAAGCAGGCAGAAAAACTTAAGCATATCATATGGTATATACTATTATTATTATTATTATTATTATGGCAAGAATTCGTATTTAAGCGCCGGGAGGTTGTATGGGGGTTCGGGTAGGGGTTTCGGGTAGGGGTTTCGGGTAGGGGTTTCATCATTATAGGAAGAAAGACGCCGCCGTTGATGAGTTTCGTTGCAACTGCGGAAAGATAAATTGACGCGTTGATATAGCCAAATGCACAGAGATACAAACATCATACGGATGATTCCCTCTCTCTCTCTTTATATATCTCTCAATCGTTCTCTCTCTGTCGCTCCGTCTATTCCGCTCTCGCTCACTCTTGCACTTTGGCGGCGACATAAATCATTGTGATTGACAGCTGCTGGGAGGAGGTTGAGCTCCGACGTGTTTGTGCTTTGTATGTGTGTGTGTGTGTGTGTGTGTGTGTGTGTGTGTGTGTGTGTGTATGTGTGTGTGTGTGTGGCAGGAGGTGCCTAGCTGCACTACCCGCAACTAAACTCATTTAAATTTCAACTTCAATTGTCCAAAACTTATGAAAACAGCCAATAAATCAAGCTTGCAGCGCATAACGATTTTCAAATACTCTAAATTTTCTGAATCTTCAAAAACTTCGAAATGAAATATTATATAACTAAAAATTCACAATTACATTTAAATTAAATAAACCTTTAAAATTGACGTTAAATAAATAATAAAGAAATTAATGAATATTTATTAATTATTATTAAAATGGGTTATCCGATAATTAGATTCCCATGAATTCATTAAAAATAATAAAACTTATAAGCGCTTTAATTATATTGAGAAGTTCATTAACTATTCTCAAATATTTTATATTTCATCTAAATTAATCAAAATGAAAAATATTTAAAACAAAATAAATATTAGTGATTAATAAATATTGATAGGCCAAAGCTATATTTTATGATCTTTAAAATCTTAAAAACCCCTAAAATATTCTCTTCACTCCGTACATATTCTGCTAGTTGTTATACCCTCATCAAGGGTATTTTAAATTTCACGCACTAATTACAGGGTGACCACAAAGACAAAAGCTGGACACAGATCAATCATACATTGTACAACGGGAGTGATGAGCATTCCCATATAGACTATATAGTTCATCCAGCATTTGGTCAATTTGGGTGGATAATTGATACAAATGCGCAGCTGCTGGAAATTATTTCATCAACTGAAATACGCTGAAAATGTGAGACAATTACGAAAACCACAACTTTGTAGGTTTCCACACAAATTGTGAATAATTTCGTACTGTCTCATCAATATAAATAAAATATTTATTAACAATTTGTTAAGAGCCATAAATCGACACACAGCAACAGCAGCAAACAAAAATTTCTCTCAGCCTGCACTCAGCGGTCGCCGGTACACAGAGAGAAAATGTCCGCTTTTAAAAAACAGCTAAAAATAAAGAACTTATAAATAAATAAGATAATAAAAATAAAATAAAATAAAATACAAATTCTATAATCAAGTTTTTGCCAGCAAAATACAACTTTTTTTTTGTTTTTTTTTAGTTTTCTATTATTTAAAATTTTTTGTATATTTAAATAAAGTTGTAATCCTTCCATCTTCCGCTTCGAAGCTGGAAGTCAAATGATTTATTCTTTTAGCTGATATTTTGAAGAAAAATTTGGAGATTTTTTATTTTAAGATTTCATATACTTTTTTTTCAATTCTAAGCTAAGCATTTTTGGTTCTCTTTTTAGAATATATGTGCGTACTAGAATTTTTCAAAAAGTTTATTCGAACATAATTTTAGAGCTGTTTTTTTTTTCTCAGTGTACCAGCCGAGGACCCTCTGACCGACCACCTGTGGTGCGGGCGGCGGGCTGGGCATATTAATTGTGAGCTTGTTCAGCCAAGTTCTGCTCTGGCCAAGACTGTTGCCTGGTGTCTGGCCAAATTGCTGCTATTTATGTCGGTAACTACCGTATAAACTTTGCAACAACAGCAGCAACAACAACAACAACAACTACAACAAGAACAACAACTACAACATGCAAAAGAGACAACGGAGAGGGCAAATACACGGCAAACGCTGAAATCAATATGTTGGCTAATAAATTGTCCCAGAATATTCATTAAATTAAAAAGTAACAAAAACGTTCTACAACTTGTACTGCCCCCGCCAGGAGCGGTTCACAGCAAGCGACAGTTGGGCCCAGGGGCGCTGTTGAAACAGGTGAAATTCAAGGGGAAACTTGAGAGAATTTGCGTAAAATTAATTTAATTACATTAATTAATTAATTACATTATTAAATAAATTAAACATTTATCAGCTTTTGATTTAAAGTTAGTTTTCCGAAAAATAATACCGTATATATTAATAACAAGTCACTTTAATTGAAATAAATAAATATATTTACTTTGATTTTTTTAGTTCTGCAATATCCTATACACTGTGAATTTCTTAAAGTAAACAAATAAAAATAATTAATTATATACTTGTATATATCCTCTATAAACACCAAATAATACATAAGCTATAGTATATAATTAGTATAATAGCTATAGCTGACATTAGCAACAATATTCACCTGATCATTGGAAAGCGTGAGTGCAAATCATTACAATTTATACTGCAATTAGCTACAATTAACTGGAATTAAACTTTATTGAAGCTTGTAAACATCTAGTTTAGTTTTAATTGCGCTAATTTAAATGTAGCTACAAATGTTTATCTCTTTGCATATACAACTATTTAGTCTATTTATGTTAATTAAACATTGTTATAATAAACAACATATTTTATATATTTTTTATACCTCAAATAAAACTGAGTCAAAGTAGTTTTATTTTTATATTTTGTGAATGTTTTAAGAACAATTTAATTTATGCAAAATTTATGAAACTTTGGTTGTGTCTTAATATCATTTTAATAAAATCTGATATTTATTTATAATATTATTTTTTGTTTTTCAGCAAGTATGCGATTTCAAAAAGCCGAAGAACACAAAAAAATAATATTATAATTCGATAAATTGAAAAAATACATGCCCTGTATCAACAGCTCTCGCTACGCGCTCGCCCGAGCAGACAGACGGACGTGTCGCTTTGATCAAGCATATATAAACTTTGTACAGGGTATAAAAATAATAATATTTTATTATATAAATATGTTTCACAACACTCAATTCGATCACTCCGTCCCTGATCAGACTCAGCGCGCGAAAATTTATTTTTAATTACGCTGCCCAAAACATGGCACAAACAGAGGCCAACAGCAACAACATGCTGATGGCAAAGCGATGCCAAGTTGATGTCGATCCGATGCTGATATTGTAGAATCTCCCGATATGTACATATATAGTAGAATGCAACTCCGGAGATCAGAATGAGCGCGGCTGGAGATGCGACTGGCGCTAGTAGATCCGACTGTGTGGGGACAGGAATGCTCTGAGAGCACTGATGCTTTTGGGTAAAAAAAAACAACTAACTTGGCCCGAACGTGGATGGCAAAATTATGACATGAACATGAACGAAGTCCACATAATGATGTTATACAATACGCCATCTTAGCGTAAACAAGGCGAAATGCCGCAAAATGCCAGAGCCCCAGAAACCCAACTGGCGTACAGATCACGACTGGCGCTTGTTTCAACCACACTGTGAGAAATAATTAAGAGCTTTGTTCCTGAAATCATGCATTTCGAATTGCACTAAGATATCACTAGTATCTTATTTGATATCGAACTACGAACAGAAAAAGAACTTCAAAATGAAATCGTGTAATATGAACCATCCTAGATTTTAATATAATTTGAAAATATTTATAAAATACCATACGAAGCGCAGCAGGAATGCTACTTCTTATTTTGTATTTTATTTTTATTTTTTTTTTGTGGCTTTTTTTAATGGCCGCGCTTCCAGAAAATATTGTTTCTAATTGAAATATTGTGTCTAAAATAACTTTTGTGTTTATCAACCGAATTCAATGCGATTTTCAGGATAGATAAACGGAATAGTAGAGAGTATATATTCTGAATAAAAACCTCATATGTTCAATATTACGAATGATATGCAGTTTTAATCGCTTGGCCCTTTACTAGAGCTTATTGGAGCTTTCAAAATAAATATATTTCAACCTTTATCGTTAGGAGCGCCATTTTTCGCGCTGTGCATCTAAATGGTACCAGAGAAGAGCCGAAGAAGGTTGCCAGACATGTGTAGAACTCGTGCTGTTGCCAAGGCATCTCTGATGTTTGTTGTTGTTGTTGTTGTTGTTGCTGTTGTGTCTCCTCTTGTGTCATTGTTGTTGCCCAGGAGCTGTTGGCACTGCAACGCCGCTGCGGGAACTTTGACATGGGGCCGGGCAGCGATGCGACAATCCGATGCTGTGAAAATTTGTTTTGCACTACCACAAAAAATATAAATAAATATTTCCCAAAAACAAAGTAAAGTAAATAAAGTAAGTGAACCACAGTCGAGTGTGCTGTGCTGCTATAGCTCAAATGTTTGTAAAAAAATTGATATATATGCTAGAAATGAATGTTAGAAATTTAGAAAATGTTCCTTATTTTAAAGTTTTCGAATTTTATTCTTGAAAAATATGCATTAAAACGTTATTTGGGTCTGCGCAGATATCAATATTTCATAAACAATTGATTTATCAAATTTCCATAGCATTACTTTTGGAATTTCTAACTTCGATTAATATTAGTTTTCACAATCGACGTATACCCTCTAAAACTAACTCATCCCGTTCATATATTAATTATTTAAAAAGTTTCCATTATTTAAAAGAAGTTGAAAAATCCGAAGGTATTTTACCATTTTAAGGGTTTGTGTTTTTTCCAAGTTTTATAATTCAGAACAAATTTTCATCCGATTCGGGTTCGATTTAGAGTCTACTACTAATTTAGAGGTTAAAAAAATGTAAACTTCATCTATAGCTATTAACCCTATATGCCCGGTAAAGCCCTGCTTCTGCCGGGTATTTTCAGTTAATTTATGAATTTGGTGGGCAAAATGTGTCGATGAGTTAAGGATTTACGATCTGGCGTTACGGCATTATGGCGTTACGGCGTTACGGCAAGGTTTACGAAGGTTTTAGATGGAGAAAAGGCAGAGTTCAACGTCTGCTCAGGGATTGGAATGTAACCCAGTTTAACGAAGAGTTGCCGCTTTAATGACATAGAAACCGAAAGTTAAACATAGACCTCTATGCGTGTGTGTGTGTGCGTGTGTGGGTGGACAGGTGCATAGCAGTGTGTGTGTGTGTGTGTTCTTGGCTATTAAGCTAAATATAGCAATTACCATTACGTGGCCAATTGCAATCAAAATGCCATTGAAAATGCATTCAGAGATACATTCAGAGAGGGAGAGAGAGGGAGAGGGAGAGAGAGGGAGAAGTGTGGAGCAGGGGGCTGAGGAAAAGGGTGTAGGGCGCACGCACATGCTTCTAGAGGCTGCTCTCTTACACTGAGAGAAATGTGCCGTGCTAAACTGAAGTTACAATGAACTCAAGAATCAATTTCGAGAAATAGGAATTAAAATAAAAAATAATAATTTAAATGAAAATAATTAATTTTTATTTT
Organism: Hypselothyrea guttata; assembly: GCA_035045125.1. Lineage (NCBI taxonomy): Eukaryota > Metazoa > Arthropoda > Insecta > Diptera > Drosophilidae > Hypselothyrea > Hypselothyrea guttata. The sequence continues at coordinate 330,028 of JAWNNJ010000392.1, read as the reverse complement.
ATTTAATATCATTTTTAAATTTCATTTATAATTTCTGTATAAATTGCTTTCTTTTTTTAATTAATATAATTAATTTTTTTTAACTTTTCATAAATTTTGTAATTTTTGTTCCTATAGTAACATCAAGTATTTTGAGCTGGTTTTAAGAACGAAAATCTAGATTCTTTTCTCGCTGTGTAGGGCAGCTCCAACGACTAGAACTACAACTACAATAACTGCAACTTTGTTGTCATTTTCGAAATCAACGCAATAAAACGCTGGCAAGTCTTTGCCACAGTGGGGCAGGAGTTGCACCCGAGTTGCATCGTGTGAGTGAATCGTCCACAGTGACAATGCAACCTTCACATAGAAAACCGCTGACTAAGAAAATTATGGGGGCAATGAAAATGCATGCATATCAACTTAGGAAATGAAGATTTAAAAACTAGCAAACCAATGAATAATACAAATAAATTAGCAGCAGTATCAAGAGAGTTTTCCAACCACTGTGCCAAATCGATTAAAGTTCTCACTTCGCTTGTTAATTAGTAGTTAGTAAATTGATTTGTGAATTTTCAATGCATTTTTAATCTCAAAATTGTAAGGCAAAGAATTATCATATATAAAATTGATAAGTTCTGGATTTTCAGCAGCTGTTGTTCTATTTTAGATAAATTTCTAACTTATATAATTTTGATTTTGGCTTTCGTGCAATTATTTATTAATTTATTTCATTTATATAAATATTTAAATAAAATATTATTATATGTATATTGGTAAGCTTTTTAATAAAGTTATTATACAAATTTAAAATCAGTTTTGACTACTATCATTTAATAAAGTAGTAAATAATAATATAAATACTTTTATATTTAATTTATAGATATTCGCATCTTTTAAATTTTATTTATTTTCAGCTGTAATTTATTATACAAATTTAAAATCGGCTTGGACTTCAGGTAAATAATAAATGATTAAAATAATAAATTAATAAAATAATCATTTAATAAAGTAGTAAAAAATAGTATAAATACTTTTATATTTAAATTATAATTAATTTCGATTTGTAGCTTTTAAATTTATTTTATTTACAGATGTTGTTTGTAATTCGAAATATATTTAAATTGTTTTTCTCTAATTGAAAGTTTTTATAGAAATGCGGGATCTAAATTCCAACTTAATAAGAGAACCTAAAAACAGGCCTACAATTGTAGTTTTATGCGTATTCCCTTCATAGGCAATTCCCACATTAACATTTAACAACAAACCAACTGGAAATGGAAGTGGAACTGGAACAACGAGCGCAACTTTCACTCAAAAAGGCGCTCAAAAGGCGACGACGAGTCAGAGCTGCCCACTGGAATATGGAATATGGGAGGAGTATAAAAACTCACTCACACACACACACACGTACACACACACTTGCACTCTCGCTCTCTCACGGTAGTCGCAAGAATCTCAGTCACAGCAGGCGAACGAAAAAACAAAAACAACAACAACCGAAGTGACCACAGAAATGCATGAAACACAAAAGTGGAGGAAACGAAGAGGGAGAGAAACAGCAAAAACAACAAAAAAGAGGAAGATGGCGACGCGACGGTGATTTGCAGGAGCAGCAGCTGAGTGTTGGTGCGGCAGGTGGGGTGAGGAAATGGAGAGGGGGATGGTGAGGGGGCAAGGGGAGCAGATGAAATGTGGAAATTATGACGACAAGGGCAACAGCAGACGGCGCAGACAAGCAAAGAAGATGGCGATTGGCTGCGGGCGCAAACAGGATAATAAATAATTGCCATCAAGAGCAAAAACAAGAACAAAAAGAAAAACAAAAAGAAGAAGCAGCAGCAGCAAATAAATAAAATCCAGGGCTGCAAAACAGATTTTAAACAAACCAGTTCCAGTTCATTTACGAAAAACATTTAAATTTTAGTAATACAAGTTTTAATTGAAAATATTTAATCAAATTAGAAAATTTCCATAATAATGCTAAATTAAATTTCAGAATATTACTTCAGTTAGAATTGCATTTTCTGATAAAAAAAAAAAAAAATTTGGACTGGGCAGATCAGTCGGACGGGCCCGACTGTAGAATACCCTGTACCCTATATCTAAAATATAATTTTATAAAACTATCACAAGGAGCGTAGCAGCAATTCTTCTTCTTCCATTTTGTGTATGCCATGCTTTACAGGCGAGCGGCGTAACGCCTGAAATATTGTTTCGTTCATATCTCTTGTGTTTTATGGCCGATTTTAATGCGGTTTTCAGGATAGGTAACTACTATACACAAGAGTATATATTCCGAGTTTCAACGTTCTATGTTCAATATTACGCTTGTTATTCGGTTTTTATCGATTAAGGCATAAAGGGGGCGTGGCATCCAAAATTTGAAAAAAGCCTTATCTGTGTATGATATAGACCTACCAATTACTGAAGAAAGAATTCATGTTCATAGCTTAGTGTCGTTTAAATTGGCGAATGTATTTTATTTCATTCGTTGTTGGCGGCAGGGGCGTGGCATTCACGATTTGAAATAAACTTGATCTGCGTATGGTACACACCTTTCAAAAGCGACCAAAACGGCTGCTCTAGCTTTTATAGTTGCTGAGATCTACGCACTCATCCAGACGGACGGACAGACGGTCAGACGGTCAGACGGTCAGACGGTCAGACGGTCAGACGGACAGACGGACAGACAGACGGACATTGCTAAATCGACTAAGCTTGTCTCCCTGATCAAGAATATATATACTTTGTGGGGTCTGCCACGCCTCCTTCTGCCTGTTACATACATTCGCACAAAGTTATAAACCCTGTTTTTCCCATTTTTCAAATGGGCACAGGGTATAAAAATATATGTTTTCGCATTTTACATTTATTTAAAAAAGTTAAATAATTATTTTCTATAAATGGCTTTTTCGTTGAAAAAATCAAATAAAAATTTTGAAGATTTCATAAATAAAAAAAAATGTTCGAATGCATCTTACTCTATTTGAATTCCAAACTACTATTTACCAACAGGTATTCGAGCATTTTTTATACCATCTGATAAAAAAAAAATTGTGTTCGCATTTTTCATTTATTTAAAAAAGTTTAATAATTATTTTGTATAAATGGCTTTTTATTTGAAAAATATCAAAAAAAAAATTTGAAAGATTTAATAAATAAAAAAAAATTTTTGGAATGCATCTTACTTTATTTGAATTACAAACTACTATTTACCAACGGATATTCGAGCATTTTTTATACCATCCAAATTGACTTGAAGTTTATTTATTTGTATTTTGCAGCCCTGCCATAAACTCGACGTTGGCAACATAATTTCTGTGGCTGCTGTCAATAACATTGTGGATGTGGATGTGGATGTGGTTGGTGTTTCCACTTGTGTGCACTTGCAACATGTGTTGCAACAAAGCTAATCCCGGATAAGCACCGTCTAAGGCAACGCCCTGCGGACAAAAGGAGAAAAACAATTGACATTGACATTGATGCGCCGTGAGCCTTCAGCTGAGTTGCAACAACAGCTGCACTTTGCCTGGGAAAGAAATGGCATTTTTCTCAGTGTCTGTGGCAAGGTCAAGTCAAGCGAAAGTGCCAAGTTGCATCCACAAACTGCAGACTGCCGACTGCCGACTGCAATCTGCAACTGCAACTGCAACCGGCAAGAAGTCAAGTCCCGCTCCCGATCGTTGCGTGATCTAAGTAATTACCCACACGATCGATAGCACTCGGATCGGATCGATATCCACTCGTTGCGATTGATCTGCATTTGGATCGTGACATTTGATGGACATTTGCCGCCGCTGCTGTTTTTCAAGCGTTTCTCATGGCCTGCACTCATAAAATGGCTAAAACAGGGTATACTAACCTCGTATTATTGAAATTATCTCGGCTACTATAAAAGCTAGAGCTATCAAATTTTATATGTAGATAGATACATATGATACTCAGCTCATATTTATTTTAAAATTTTGATACCACGACCACTTTGCCCACAAATCAATAAAAACTATATTACTTAAACAACTTATCATTGAAGTTGCATATTTGTTATTTATGTTCTCTAACATCATATTAATATATACTGAAAGTCTTGAAAGTACATGACAAGCCGTATGCTGAGTCTTTGACTGTCGATTACGTCCGACTGTAGCCTTTGTGAATTTTTTCCTCCTCTGCATTGTTTGTAATACTCGTCATGTTCATTTCTTGCCTTGCAGCCTGTAAAATTGTTGCAATTGCTACTTACTTGGCCTCGCACACCAAAACAAACATGCAAAAACAAATCGCAGTCTGACTGAGAACAAGCTGCAGTCCATCCGTCCATCAGTCCATCCGTCAATCAGTCAATCAGTCAGTCAGTCAGTCAAGTCGTTCATTAGAATCTCAATTTTATAGCTGACAGCTTTACAAATTGTTATTGACAGGGCAATTGTTAAATCAGAAGCTATTTAATATTTAAATGAGACAATTTACTTTACACACACGAACATATTTTATAATACCTATATATAGCACACAGATATAAATAACTATATATATAAGAATTGTATTATTGCGCCCAAATATTTTATACAAAATTAGGGCACACTCAAAAATTCTTTTTTTTTCAAGTCATTTTGAAAAAAAATATTGCCAATTTGAATTTTGATCTTACAATCCGAAATTGGGTGTCTTTGGTCAAAATTATGTAAGTTTTGGAGTCAAAAACGTAATTTGAAGCATATTTCAAACCTGAATCTTAATTTTTGATCAAACTTTAGGAAAATCATAAATTAGGTTGTATTTGTTTAAAAATTACAGATTTCTGAGGCTAAAAAGGCTTTTTGAGAAATATTCACGTCTTTAACCTCATTTTTGATAGTGCCAAGGTTAAAATAATTTGAACAATTTACAAAATTGGCCATACAATATCAAATAATTGCGTGGCTTATGGATATTTAAAATGTAGTTAATGAAATAGTATTCAAGCATAACAACCCATCTTTTTGATAACACCAAGGTTGATTTATATATGTAAACAATATTATCAGTTAAAATACTATATAATATATTAATAATATTTTTATAAAAGTGGAAAAAAGTTTTTAAAGAGCGTTTTTGAACGCTAGGCCCCGGCGAGATTCGAACTCACGATCTCCTGTTTACTAGACAGGCGCTTTAACCAACTAAGCCACGGCGCCCATATATCTCGATTTCCCAGATAGCAGCACTTGAAGATCGTGGGCAGCACTAACTTTTCCAATTTATTTTGAAATAGTTAATTTAGTTATGGATGTTCGGAGTTGCTACAAATAGCGAATGCTGATAGTAAACGGACAAACAGCATAAACTGATAAAAAGTAATGAAAAGTAATTAATTTTGAAAGCCCCTCACATAATCGGGAGATCTGCATCGAAACATAATAGAATCTGAGCGTAGCTAATAATTAATTGTTAATAATAGCACGCTGAGGAGCGGACTAAGTTGCAATTTAATGAACAGAAACACAAACTAAGACGTTAGTTTTTATGCAACATTTCAAATTTAATACGGTGTACGATGTGTGCTCAGTTGTGCAAAGTAATAATTTTTTGAAATTTGGCTCAGGCTGCAATTTCTCGCCATGTTTTGCATATTATCAGCTAATTTCGCCTTTCAGATAAGCCGGTGCAACCTCGTTGCCTTGCCATGAGTGTAATTTATGCCTCGCCATTGTTGCCATTCGTTGCTTGTCGCTATACCCTGTAATTCGCTGTTTGCTAATCATGGGTTGCATGGCAGTCCAGTCTAATTGTAATTAAGGAAATTGATTCATTAGGAAAGGGATTTTGTTTAATTAAATTATTGATAGAACTTGAGAGAGAGAGAGAGAGAGAGAGAGAGAGAAAGAGAAGAGATATATTGAAATAAATAAATTTTGTTGTTAATTTTTCTGAAAATGCAATACGTTTAATACTGGGCATGAAATATTATTTCCCAAATCATTCTGGACACCAATTACAAAAATTATAATGAAAATCTAATCTTAGATTCTCTTTCACAAAAAGAGAAATGTTTGAAAAATTTGATCCCTGGAGTATGCAACAAAAAATATGCTATGAGCCTTTTTGCGCTAAAATTTAAAAATCTTTGTCGAATAATCTAAATAAATAATTCCTTCGAAGAATATATAAAAAATGAGTACTCCATTTTTCTTTAAACAAAATTCGCTCAATAACATTATATTAATTGTTGATTTTTTTTAAAACAAAATTTCAAACAAAAGAAAATACATTTAATATTTATTTTTTCCTCCCCCCGTACTATATTTACTGACTACGCCCATGGATTTTAGCTTTGATAGACTTGTTTCAAAAACTGATTTAAAAAACAAATTCTAAGGTATCTCTCTGTCGATTAGCTGTAAAATAATTGCACATTTGTTGTTGCTGCTCTTTAGCTACAAATATTTATGCAAATTACGTTTTAAAGTTGTTGTTGCTGTTGTTGTTGTTGTTGTAGTTGTTGTTCTCGGCCATATTTTTTTATTGTCGTTGTTTTTGTGTTTTCCATGCATTTTCAAATATAATTGCGAGTGCTTTTCTGGCATTTCATTTGAAGTTGAAGACTTTGCGCTTTTGCGATATAATCGCATTTAATTGCCACGACTCGCAGAGCGGATTATCGTACAAGTGGAGAGTGGAGAGTGGAGAGTGGAGAGTGGAGAGTGGAGAGTGGAGAGTGGAGAATGGAGAATAAGGTAGGCACAACCAGCTGCATATTAATTGCAGTCAATGCCAAAACTATGTAACTTAGTAAGACCCTCGTCCTTTAGTTGCACCCCATAAGATTTTTCCGAAACAAAAATTCTTGGCTAAAAATTTATATGAAACGCGTTGCAAAATATCTTCGTTAAGACACTGAAATTAGCCCTATATATTAAAGATATATACAGGACTTGCACCTGCCCATTTAGCGCACGTCGCTTGTACTTAAAAAAAATCCCCCTTCCGATAAGGACATGGGACAAGCGGTTCTTGGCTCATCTCCCGCTGGCTTGCAGGACATTTTATGACGTGTGGCAGGCATGCGAACCCCCAGGGCAGAAATTACAACTCAAAAATTACCCGTACTAGATCGTACACTCAAAAAAAAGAAGCACAAGTTGTTCTAAAAATGAAGAATCTGAAATTTAATTTGTCTTCTTCTGAAATCAAGAATAAATTGGGATAAAATAGTGAACAAATCCAAATTGTTTAAGGAAAAATGGAATAAATTGGTCTTTGAAATAGGTTTTTTAATTGCATTTTTGTCACCTGAAATTTTTGAACAAAGATCGAAAACTCTTTATATTTATTTTACTGTAGAAATAAAAATTTTAAAGAGCGAATTTTCTTACTTGAGACATTTTCTAACTTAAAAAACTTTTGACAACGGATATTCTTGATTTAAGAACTAAAAATGTAATTTTTGTTTCAGTGTGAATATAAAAATTTTAAGATGTAGAATTTTCCGTAACATTCAACTTTAGACTCAGCAAATTCTGCATACAACTACGAAGCCCCTTGTCTTTCTTTCAGTGTATTTTTGCTTATCGTTATCGGCTCCAAAAAAAGACAAAACCAACGAAAAACGAAAAATTAATGACGTTATTTTCGCATTAGGAAGCAGCCATGACACGAGCAGTCATGAGCATTTTACCTAATTGCTCTAATTACAGTATTCAATTTTGGACCCCACAGTCCCCCCCACAAGATATTAAGACAATGGAACCCTCTCAACCCTTCATTTCGATTAACTATGTCAGATATGCGTCGCGGCAGTTGCTTCGCTTGCAGCTCAAACTTGTAATTTCCAGAGCGATTATGCTAATTGCAGACATGAAGGGAAGGGGAAAGGGTTTAGGAAAGGCAGGAAACTTGAAGGAACTGTAAGTTTGGCAGGGGGAAAATATAAAGTTTAAGGTAGAGCTCACTTGCTGTCCTTATCAATTTTTATTTCGCTGTAAACTTACACAGCTTGTCAGCTCAAATTTCTGAATTTTCATGCGAGATGTAATTTTAGTATCGAAGATATCGAACAATTACATTATCGAAATAGGATAAATAAAAAAATTTGGAGAAACGTAGGAAAAAAACATAAAATAAACAGAAAACTTTTAAATAAATTACCTTCAAGTTGGAAGAGAAAATTAATAATTTAATTGAGTGTTGTTTCAGGTATAAATACTTAAAAATCAATGGCTGCGTTCACGGCCGTTGCGCTCCATGGAGCGATTAACCGATAACGATTATTTTGCCGAAAATTGCAACCCTAAATGTGGCATAATTGTAAAATCTCGTGGAGCGCATGTAGCATAAAATTTTTGCGCTCCATTGGATAAAATTATCGCTCCATGCAGCGAACACAGCTGTTTAAATTTGAAAATGTAAAAATTTATCGAGTTATCGCTCCATGGAGCGCAACGGCCGTGAACGCAGCCAATGGAAGAGAGTAAGAAATTATTCGGCATCTATCTTAAGTCTTCCTGGCAACCCTGCTCCCTGCTAAAAGTCCCAACTGCTTAAAATGTACTTCTATTTTCTCCCCACTTTTCTCAAATATACGGTTGGTGCACTTATTAAAATAAAATAAAATTCGGGTTGCAACAGCTGAAAATATAGCATCAAGTTTGATTATAGAACTCTTCCAAAAATGAGGCAACGAAAGCTATGCTGAAATTTGGGGAAATTGTAAGGAAGTGTAAGGAGTTGCAAGTAAAAAAGCTACCCCTATGTGTGTAGTTGCACTATAATTTGCTGCAATTAATGTAACAAATTTCAGTGTACTCTTTTTTTTTGGGAAAATGCAGTGTAATTTGCATAACGAATTGCAGCAGAGAGAGCCTAAAATATACCAGGCAGGGTAATAAATATTTAAATTTTATAGACGCTCTGTGGGGCACATCCTTGACTGAAACCGAAAAGCGTTAAATTTACGAGGCAAAAAAACAATCACAAAAAAAACAGAAGCAAAATGGCGTCGCCAGCGGATTGGGCGACGCTTCCAACAGGGTTGTCGCTGCACCCAACCTCATTCGCCCTAACCTCATTTGCTGCCATTTCGCATGCGCGCGCATTTAAATGCACTTCCGTTTTTTCTGCTTCTTTGGCAAATTATTGTTTAGGGGCGTCTTGAGTTTTTTACGTTGTTGCAGCTCTACGCCATAAATTCATAACTTTGTGCAAAATCATAAAAACTGAATTTATGGCTTAATTATATACATATAAATGAAAATATACACTCAGAAAAACAAGGAACCTCGTTGTCTTCAATTTATTCTGTTTTGTGCTGGAATTTTAAATCGATCCTAAAGTCATACATATAAAAAAAAGATAATAATTCAAAAATTTAATAAAATCCCGGATCTAATTAAGATCATTTCGAAAGTTCGGCTAAAAAAAAGAACAATTAAATTAGACACGATTCGTAGCCTTAAGAGTTCATGATATATAAATTACTTCTTATAAATCTAGGCCGAATTAGGAACTTATTAATACTGATACGGGATACTTAAAGACAAACTTATAATACGCTCTTAAAAATAATCATAATAATTAATAACATAATTTTTAATATAAAATTTAGAATGTTATTATCTTTTAATATTTTATTAGTAAACTATCAATAACGCAAACCCTTATTGATTCAAGTACAAAAACTCTTGATTTTTCTCTCAGTGTACATATACACATATTTAAGCCAAGTAAGCTGAGTTTTGGCCAGGGCCAAATGGGGCACAGCTCAGCTAGCAGCTAAGCTGCATTTCTTGTACTTCATTTCACGCCAATGATTAACTGTCGCACACACACTCGAATGAATACACTCACACTCGCACTCACTCCAGCCCACAACGATTCACTTATTCACTGTCGACTCGGTATGAACTTTTCGCCTGCATTTATGCTTAAATGCGCTGCAATTGTGCCTAAAATGCGCTCACTGCACGCGATGATGGAAATCCTCAACGATTTTCATTTTCGAAATACCCTGTAATTATGCGATTGCAGATAAGCGGGTATGCGAAGGCAGCAGTACTTGTAATCATATTTTAAGTTTACTTATTATGTATTATTTATTATTTATATGTTGTTATACATTATATTCATTAATTATTATTTGACTTGTATTATTTATTATTTATTTTTTGCAATAAAATTATTTATTTTTATAAATTATTATTTATTTTTAATTATTTATTTTTATGAATTCTTATTTATTTTTAATTATATAATTTGTATTATTATTTTTCATTTTTTTATTATTTATTTTTTTATTTAGAATTATTTATTTTGTAGTTATTTTTATTTATATTATGTTAAGCTAATCATAAACAAATTAAATTTAAATATGTATTTTACCTAAATAAAATTAGATGTAATAATGCATTACAAGGTATAGTTCATTCGAGCATACTCCAAGAGAACAATGCGATTTGAGCAGAAGTAGAACAAGTGTGCATTAGGTTTACGACTACTGTAGGATTTCGCAGCAATAATACTCTATGCTTTATGTATTTAGTAAATTACCAAACCCTAATATATAGCATTATTTAGATATTATTTTACTAGGTAGTGTTAAACTAAATATACTTACAAGGGCCCAAAACTGGGTTAGGCAAAGAGCAGAAATTCCCACGTTTTGGCACTCGCATGAAGATGATATCGTCAGTCTTTTTATAGGGGTACTCCCCATTTGAATTCTTATAAGCTTGCCAATACAGTTCTGGAGCGAGTCGAATTATTTAATGACCTTGGTATTCATGTTGATCCTAAACTTAAGTTTGATAAGCATATCTCGTCAGTCGTTGGTAGGGCTATGGGAGTCCTAGGATTCATTAAGCGCTGGTCAAAGGAGTTCAACGATCCGTATACTACTAAAACCCTGTATACTGCTCTAGTTCGCCCTATTTTGGAATATGGATGCTGTGTTTGGGGTCCCCAGTACAAAGTCCATCAGGATAGAATTGAATCGGTGCAGAAACAGTTTCTTCTTTTTGCATTGCGTAATCTTAATTGGGATACTAACACTCGCCTTCCTCCGTATCGAAGTAGACTTTTGTTAATTAATCTGCCTTCTCTTTCTGACCGTAGAATAATGCTTGGTGTCATGTTTATGCACAAGTTAATTAATGGTGATGTCGACTCTCCAGAGTTGATATCCCAAATTAGATTTACTGTTCCGGTTAGAAATACTAGAAACTTTATTCCCTTATCTCTTTCTCGCTGTAGTACTAATTATTCTATTCATAACCCATTTAGAGTTCTTTGTAGTGAGTACAATAGCCTTTTTAACACTATTTCTAGTGCCACCTCTGTGCCTCTACTAAGATGGACGCTTCTGCAACACCTTTCTCGTAGATAATACTTAGTTTTGTTTTAATTTGTATATTGTTTGTAGCTTTATTCCGCGATCTATCGTATTTTTTTTTCCGCTCGATGCGCGGTGCGCCCCTCGGTCGGATGGGCGGGTGGTGGGCTGCGTATTGGCTTGGGTTCGCGCGTTAACAAGCACATGCTTGGTGTCGCTGGACCACTTGAACATGCTGCCGGTAGTATGTCAACGCCCAGAATAGTTTGTGTTCTAGACCCAGATGCATGCATATGTATATTTATATATATTGTATTATATATATATATATTTATATATATATGCATATATGTTGAATCAAGTCTGAGCAGACAGCTTGTCTATAAAAACCCAATGCTGAGACCTAAGACCAGCCTAAGGAATTTCTTGCATAAAGCCAATTAAATTAAGAAATCTGATGCAGTGCCAATGATTCGCTCTTCTTCTACTTCTTTTCTACTTCTTTTTCTTCTTCCTCCTTCCTCCTCCTCCTTCTCTTCATCTACTTCTTCTGCTGTTTGCTGTTATTTGGTTGCAGTTTTTTTGTGAAAACGTGAATCACAGTGCACAGAGAAAAAATTCTTGTTATAATAATCAATTTTTTTGTTGTTCACAAATAAATCTAAAATAATTAAATTCAAAAGGGCATTTGGAAAAATAAAATTTGAGTAATAAAATATATTAAATTTCAGAATTTCAAATATTACACTGATGAAAATAATTTTTTTATTTTAAGATTAATTTTCATTGAATTTTATTATTAAATTGCATTTTACTCTTTTTATTAATTTGTATTTTAAATTCTCTGTCGACTCGTCGTAAAGCAAATAAAATAAACCACTGAGCACGGAGCTACTGTCGGACGTAACATATCTTCGCTATTTTGCTATTTGTACTAATAGACCCTCTTACTTTTTTAAAGTACAGGATCTGAAAATTAGCATATATATTATTAGAAATGCAGTTTTCTCAACTTTTGCATTTTGGTTCTGCTGCATGGTTTCAAAGACAAAAGTCCTAGAGTATTTCTCTCTGTGTAGCCGCCAGGGGTACAGCAATTGGTATTTTACAACAAACAGCGCTTGCGTTGAGCTTATTTAACATAAATCGCATTTGGCTACTGAAATACACGTCGAAAGACTTTGGCTTATCTGAAGACTCTGCCCTCTGTGTCTTCTCTGTGTCTTCTCTCTGTTGTCTTCTGTCCTTTGTCCCCTGTCCTCTGTCCTCTGTCCTATGTCTGCTGTCCTTTGTCTGCTGTTGTTTTGCCAATTTTCATTGAGTAAAGTCAGAGAAGAAACGACCTTTACAATATTGCCAGAGTTGCCAAGACAAATCACGACACAGCGCCCAAGGCAGAGGGACACAAACTGTCATTTGCCACAAGGGGCAGCAACAGTTGCAGAGCGGGTGGGGGAGGGGAAGGGAGGGGAATCAGGTAAGCTGATTTCACACCTCAAAAGCCAGGCACTGACCCAACTAATAAGCCAATGCAACTTGCAACTTGCAACCGAACAACTGCAACAAAAGTTGGCATAATAAATAAAAGCCAAGTAGCTGCCTTAGAGTCTGCCTCGGCTGCTGTAACTGGCCAGCAGCTGCTACGTTTACACGCTGCACATCTATTACGAAAATCAAGTCTACAAAATTTAAATGAATTTTTATGTTAAAATTTTTAATATTACATAACAGCAATAAATATTATTAAAAGAGGTACCAAACTTAAAAAAAAAATTATTTAAATCCACTTAAAAATTAAAAATTAAATAAAGTTTAAATTGCTTTTCTTAAGATCCAAAAATAAAGCCAAAAAATAATAAAAGCTTTTAGAATTTTTCGACAATTGATTTAAAATAGATGCGCAACTGAGGAATAAAAGAAACTATTAAAATTTAATTAGAAACATTTGTAATATTGAGTTAAGTAAGTTTCTATAAAAACTATTATAGTTTTAAAATGTTATACAACATTTTAAAAACTGTATATTCATATTTTTGAGAGCTGGTCACACTGCAACTGTAAAGCAAGCCACAGTTAAATTTAAATAAAGCCAACAAATTTTTCGACAATTGATTTAAAATAGATTAGCAACTGAGGAATAAAAGAAACTATTAAAATTTAATTGGAAACATTTTTAGTATTCTGTTAAAAAAAACTATAATAATTTTAAAATGTTAAACAACACTGTATATTCATATTTTTGAGAGCTGGTCACACTGCAACTGTTAAGCAAGCCACAGTTGAATTTAAAAAGAAAAGAGAAGAAAATTGTGAATTTATTTAAATTATTTAAATTATTTATTAGGCATGAGAATTAAACTGAATGCAGAAGCTGCGACGTGTAAACGCCTACGCTCTGTTGACCAAGTTGTGGGCAAGTGGCAGAGCTGGAAGCCAAGAGCTGGAAGACCTGGAAGCTGCTAACTGAAGACTCAACTCTCAAGACTCAGGACTCAAGACTCAAGACTGGTCTGGACTGCGATTTTCACAAGTTGATATCGCAAACACAAAATGTTAATGAGCAATTTCGAGATGGTGCGAAGTGATTTCATTATTTAAACTTTTTTGTTTTTGCTACTGCTTGTTGGGGATTTTTTTTATTTTTTGGTTTATTTTTTGTGGGTTGGTTTTATGCTGCTTCTTTTTTATTTGGGATTTTATTATTACGCCAGCTTCATTGGGTAATGAAAGCGAAATAATTTTAATTGGGTTGAGAGCGAGCGGCCAAATTAATTATTTCCTGTCAAATTAGTTTTTTTTTTCCAATTTTTTTGTTTTTGCAATTTTTGGCATAAATTACAAATGAATATGCAACGAGACATGAGACAATTGACGACGAAGTATCTTTAGCTCCAAAGTGTCACCTGTCGCAACGCGTTGCAGTTGAAGTTGAAGACGGAGTCCAAGTCCCAAGTCGGGAATTACTTCAAAACATTGTTCCGCCGCATAAATTAGTTGCATGCAACAAGAACAAGAACAACAACAAACTCGAATCAATTGGGTCGCATTTGATGATTAAAACATAAATTGCAATGGATGCAAAAATGAGAGCCCCTCCAACATGATACCATGTATGATGATATATAGGGTAGACGCTGCTTCCTATGCTTCCTATCCCAACTGCCAAGGGGTTGCTTAACGCGCACTAAAATTACACTTAATTAAACAACAAGCCATTAGCGTTTTTTCATTAAAAAAAAATACAGTCGGACGCAACGGACGGCAGCAGGCCCTGCACACCACTTTCACATCATTCTTCTTCTTATTAATAACTTTAATTATATACGTAACCTAAGTTTGTATTTTAAATTCTATGTCGACTGTTCATAGTTGACATTAAATAAATTTAAAAGTTTCGTTTTTTGAGGCCCGCTTTTATAGCCGCTCTGCCTGAGTGCGAGCGAGACAAACAAATCAATATTGTTTCTTCAATAACTTTTTTGTTTATTAACCGATTTCAATGAGATTTTTAGTAAAGATTAATATAGTAATAGAAAATATATATACTGCATAACAGTTCTCTATGTATAATATTATGCTCGTAATTCGGTTCTAATCAGTTAGGGCGTAAGAGGGGCGTGGCATCTCAGATTTCAAATAAACATAATCTGCGTATGGTTTACATCTAACTACATTCCAAATTTGATAGCTCTAGCTCTAATAATATCCGAGATCGGGAATTGTATACAAACTAAAGAATAAACACAAAGTTATATACTCTCTTGTTGCCTACTTTATGAGTACAGGTATACGAAACAAGCAAAAGAAAACTTAAAAAAAACACGTTGCCAAGAAAATTCAGTCAGCTTGTAGTTACTTTATTACATATTTCCCATTTATAATTTTTTTTGCAAAATGTTACAGCAGCTGCTGCTATATCTTATCGCGTTTAATATGAATATAGACAGCATCGACGGTACCTGCAGCATTACGCGTGTCATAATGCGCGCCCCCCGAGATCATGATATAGGCCTGATCTTTGGTAAAGTGCATAATTATCTTTGGACACTATATCACCTAAAATAACGTATAATTTTCTTTAAGATCTGAATGTATCGAATAGGAAATCGGATAATGCGGGCATGCAGGACTTTACGGTTACCTCGGAGGATGTTTGCTCCTTAAATACCTCGAGTGGAGAGCTGGTACGGGCTGGAAACATCTATGGCGGGGACTTTGGTTCCATCAGGCCGGGTGGTAGTGCAACCGTCTCCCTAATATTTCCCACTGTGGTCAGTGCCATCAAATGTAGTTTCGCATTAAAAAATATCCTCAGATTTCCCACACAGTCGGTCTATAACCGTGTGGGCAGCTGTCCCATCACGATCAGCAGCGTCAATCACTTGAACGAGGTCCTACGCAGCACACAGATCCTCTATTTCGACACCCGATTTGAGACTCTAGACCCCGACAATCATTCCCTACGCAAACGCAAGGACTTCATCGACTGTCATAACTGGGACCTGGATTATTTGGATCGTTGTACACCTCTTAATTGCGATGAGCTCTATTTTGGCAAGCGAAGTTTCTTTAATCGCACCTCGGAGCATTGTGAAACCGTGCCGTATTGTAACGGACAGGGCGTCTATTACGACTTCTTTGCCAATGAGTGTTTGGACAGAAACACTTTGATATCGGACGACGAGATCGAACAGCTCACTAGGGGCCAATTTGATAACAACTATTTGGCGCTGAATGCCTTTGTAAGTATATAATAAATTTATCAAAACATGCAAACAGATAAATACAATTCGTATAATTTGAAATTTTATTTGAATTTCGCGCTTCCATATCTCATACGAACTCAGACTTGTTGGACGTCAATTGCTTATTATTGCCGCCAGGTGTCGCACCTATGGCATCCAAAGCAGCCGTCTTGAATTGAAATTCGATAATTATTTGGCGCTACAGGCATACGTTATTACTGAAAATTTAACTAAATTACAAATTTTATCAAATATACAGACAACGAATTTGCACAGTTAATAATAACTTGCCAGATTGCAATTTTATTTGAATTTCGCGCTTCTTTTCAATTAAATTCCGCAGCTCATACCAACTCATACATGTTCGACGCTATTGTCTTCAGACAGCCAACTTTAATAATAGTTCGATTCCAATTATTTGGCGCTCAGGCATTCAATCATTCAAACAAACTATAAATTGCCACAATCAGAAATTCATTTTCGAAAAATTTGTTGTTAAAACTCAATTTACTTAAACTTTGCGCTTAGTTTCCAATAAGTTCTTATCGAACTTAACCATAAATGTTCGATGGAAGATTCTTGTTATTGCCGCCAGGTGGCGGCAATTAGCGCCATCTAGTGTTTGCAACGCTGATGCAGCGACGTTGTTTATGTAAACTAGTTTTCATTAGTACATAAAATACGCGACACTGCACAATTGGCGCTGTGGCGAACGTTTCATGCCGCGTGAATTGGCTTTAGTACACAAAATACCCGACACCGCGCAAATGGCGCCGTGGCTTAGTTGGTTAAAGCGCCTGTCTAGTAAACAGGAGATCGTGAGTTCGAATCTCGCCGGGGCCTATGGGTAGAACTTTCGGGTTTCTACTTACAAACATTTTTTTTTTATTTTTTACTACTTAAAAATATTTTTTTTTTATAATTTTTATTATTTTGTATATTATTTTGTTTTTTTTTTTCCAGCCTCCACAAAACAAACCCGAGACGAAGGAGGATAGTATAGATGATAAGGCGGAGCCAGCTGAACATAAGGCAAGAGATTATACGACTAAACTTTCCCTACTGGATTTAAATAATTGTTTTCAGCATTTCACGGAAGACATTAGAGAACCGCAAGATGGCAAGAAAGTTAAGCGAAAAGCTACGACGTTTAAGCATTTTTATTACAATTGGTATGTCCCTCGTTGGCCTGAGGATGAACAAGAATTGGAAGAAGTACCAGATGAGGAGGCGCCCATATCGGGAGCTATAGCTCTAGATATCGTCGATTGGATCATGTGGGGACTGCATTACTTGCTCATTGTGAGTTAAAGTAATTTTATTGGGTCAGTGGAAGAGAATCGTTAATCGGTATTGTTGTAGATCTTATTGCTCCTATTGTTTCAGTTGATGCTCGTATTACTTACCTACGTAGTGCTCACCGTCCTCCTCTTCGCCATCGTTGAGGTCGTACACTTCTTCATAGAAACCGAAGAGACCGCAAGTCATTATAGCAAAAAATTAACACCCAAGAGGAGCGAGAAGAAGCCCCATGAAGTTATGACCTCCACTAGCTTAATGTCATTAAAATAGAATTTTTGTTCATTTGGTGTATTGTTTTTTGTTACTTAAAAATTATTTAAATTATTTATAATAATAATTAAATTGTACGTTGGTTATTAATATTAAATATTAAAATGTAATTCTATTTTCTGCATTTGTGTCCAAATATTTTTAGATTCAAATTCAGTTTAATTCAAAAATTGATGTCGTTAATCGATTAATCGATAGCACCGCTAAGCTATAGAATATTTTGTTCATTTGAACTAAGCAGTTCACAATAGTGCGCTGTTGCAACAACTGGTGTTTTTTTTAACAATTGGTGTTTTTATTTTGTCAAATATGAATAAGCCTTTTCTAAGCAGCAGGGCTGCCATAAATAGAGTTTTTTATATTTTATTTAAAAATAAATAAAAGGCATATCTGCAAATATATTTGATTTTGTTTTTAGTGGTACTTTTGTTTTAGTTGAATTTCAAGTCGGTGCGTTTTAGCTTGTTCAAGTGGCAACAGGGATGTCACTGCTAGCTCATTCCCATTAATTCCCATAGCCCTTTCTGAGCAGCCAAACTCATTTTATTTTGATTTGTGATTTGAACTGAATTTTAACTTGGGATAAAACAAACGCCATGTGGTTTTCGGAGGAGCTACTGTTCCGCAACTTTCAGCAGCTGAAAAATGCGAAATTCAACGACGAGAAGGTGTCCACCATCACGTCCAGGGAGCAGGTGACTAATTGACCTTCGGTTAAACAGAGATAAGCTAAAATTCCAAATTTCCACGAAATTGCAGCAAAAAACCGAAGACTCCATAGAGAAATGCTTCGATCGCTTCGAGCACTCACAGAACCCGCGCCTCACCCAGCTAAACCGCATGGCCCACCAGAAATACCTGGACTCCATGCTCCGCGGCCTCCCCTCCTACTACCAGTGCCTCGACAGCAGCCGCCCCTGGTGCATCTACTGGATCCTGCAGTCGGCGCAGCTGCTCGGCTTCAACTTCGACGACCAGACGCTGGGGCGCGTGGTGCAGTTCCTCACCAAGTAAGTGTGGCGCCATCTGTTGGTGGGCAGTGCAAACAAAAAGAAAACCAATATTGTTTTGTTAATATCTTCTGTGTTTATCAATCGATTTCAATGCGCTCTTCGGGATAGCTAAAGATTATGTTCTAGAATATATGTTCCGCATAACAGCCTTCTATGCTTAATATACCGCTTGTTTTTCCAATTTGCCACCATTCAAACAATATTGTTTTGTTAATATCTTTTGCGTTTATCAACCGATTTCAATGCGCTTTTCAGGAAAGGCAGAGATTATGGTCTAGAATATATGTTTCGAACAACAACCTTCTATGTTTGGTATAACGCTTGTTATTAAACATTTTATGCTTAATTGTACAATAGTTATGTGGGTTTAATTAATGTTGGTCGTAAAGAGGGCGTGGCAGCCAAAATTTGAAATATACCATCCTATACCATCAAAAACGGCTGCTCTAGCTCTTATAGTTTCCGAGATCTAAACAAATTGAGCTTTACGGAACTAAAGGAAGTACCTTTTTTTGAAAATCGTTTAACTATACTAAAGTTATTTAAAATTTGCGTATCAACATGAAAACTGACGCATTCCAAAGATATAAGATGGTCCTCAACCCAATCCTTTTTTATATTATAGATGTCGTTCGCCTACGGGCGGTTTTGGCGGTGGACCTGGACAATATGGACATCTGGCAACTACGTACGCTGCTGTCAACAGTCTGGCCATAATTGGCACTACCGTAAATATTCTATTGATGTGCTGTTGTTTCTTTATCGGATTGAAAATCGATATCCGATCAATACAGCTCATTATAGCAATCTTGTTTGGAGTAGAAACTGAAAGTATAAATAAATCGATATTTTTTCTTTCCCCGCACCAAGGATGCCTATCGAGCTATCGATCGCGACTCGCTGGTTACCTTCCTGTTCAGCGTGCGTGATGTGGACGGTTCCTTCCGTATGCACGTGGACGGAGAGACGGACGTGCGGGGCGCCTATTGTGCCATCTCCTGCGCCAGGCTGGTGAATATGCCTGAATCGGTGCTAAAGGATCTATTTGCCGGCACCGGCGACTGGATTGCCAGCTGCCAGACCTACGAAGGGGGATTCGGAGGAGCGCCCGACCTGGAGGCGCACGGGGGGTACACATTCTGCGGCATCGCGGGCCTCGCCCTGCTCAATCAGGCCGATAAGTGCGATAAGAAGGCCCTACTGCAGTGGACGCTGCGTCGCCAGATGAGCTACGAGGGCGGGTTCCAGGGACGCACCAATAAACTAGTCGATGGCTGCTATTCCTTCTGGGTGGGCGCCACCATTCCGATCACCCAGGCCACCCTAGTCGGCTCCGACGAGGACGTCGATCAGAATTTCTCCGACATCGAGGCGCTGCAGGAGTACATCATACTCTGCTGCCAGCAAGCGAACGGAGGCCTTATCGATAAGCCCGGCAAGTAAGTAGCTTTTGTTACCACTAATATTACCAATTTTCTCGATCACAAATGGGCCGGCGAGAGTTGGGCCAGAGAGAGTTGGGCCAGAGAGAGTTGGGCCAGCGAGAGTTGCGACAGCGAGAGTTGGGCCAGCGAGAGTTGGACCAGCGAGAGTTGGATCAGCGAGAGTTGGACCAGCGAGAGTTGGACCAGTGAGCAAAAGTTAGGCCAGCGAGAGAGTGATGGGCCAGCGAGAGTTGGGCCAGCGGGAGTTTTTCGACTATACATTTTAATTTATTACTCGATTTCTTACAGGGCCCCAGATCTCTACCATACGTGCTACACGCTCAGCGGCGTTTCCATTGCACAGCATTCGGAATCGGCGGAGAATCCTCAGGTGCTGGGAGGTATGGTCAATGAGCTGTTACCCACCCATCCACTTTTCAATATACCACCGAAATCGGTGGCGGCAGCTTTAAGTTATTTTTCGAATAATTCCGATGTGGATGGTGACTGGACGATGGACGAATAGCAGCTGCCGATTGTTGTATATAAACAAAGATATACAGTAGAATCCGGTTATAGCGACATTCAAGGGACCGACGATTTTACGTCGTTATATCCGGCAGACGCACTATCCGAAAGGAGCAAAAAAAAATTTTTTTTTATATTATGGATGCCATGTTCTTAATAGGTTTTAAAATAAAACAAATTAATTTTTTAATCAAAACAAAAAATTTAATACAGTAGAATCCGGTTATAGCGACTTTCAAGGGACCGACGTCGTTATATCCGGAAGACAAAATCCATGATTTTGTTTCTTTTTCGTATTGAAAAAACACAAAATCCATGATTTTGTTTGCTTCTTTTAGCATTGTTAAAGAAATCAAATTTCCCTCTTTAAAGTTTTTTTTTTGTTCGGCACGTCGCAATATCCGGTTGAATTGAAATGAAAAATTGAATTGAAATTGAAAAATCTCGTCGTTATAAGCGGTTTGTCGCTAAAAGCGGAGTCGTTATAAGCGGAGGCCGTTTCATATAAGTTTGTATGGGGACCAACCAAACCATCGAGTTTTCGTCGCAATAACCGGTCGGACGCTATAAGCGGCGTCGTTATAACCGGATTCTACTGTACATACAAATATATTATTGGGCTATAAACGATTTAAATCTGTAAACTTTTGGAACCAAATTTTCAAACGATAAATAAATATTAACTTTATAAAAGTTGTCGTATTTGAATTTGTATTTTTGTAATGTCTTGTAATATAATATAATATAATAAAATATATATAATATAATACTTATCGCTGTAAACTACTGGGAACTAGATATTATTTTCTGGATGATGGGGAAACGGAGGATCCCAACATATTATGATTAAAGCACTTAAGACAATCAATTTGGAAGAGATGAAAATTGAAATTTTTTACAATAGTATAGGTCAATCTGATATATTCATATCAAGAGATAAATATCAGATCTATAGCATTATGAACATTACGATCCCAAGATAGTCATTGTCACAAAGAATATTTTAAATTTTGGATAGCCCCCACCCACATTTAACATACCTTTATACATATGTCTATGTATAAAAAAAAATTTTTTGAACTATACTTAAATTATATGTTAGTGTTATATTATCATTATAACACTAAATAAAAATATAACAATTAATAAAAATTTAATGTCTAGTTAACAAAAGTTTCATATACAAGATCTTTACTTGGATAACAATATGGGAACTTTAGCTCTTAACCTAAGGATAACAACATATTTTACATAAAAATAATAACATCGAATGCATAAAGAAGGTATTCAAAATATTAACGATTAATCGATGGTGATGGGAAAACATCGATGGTAAGATCTGCACATATTGTACAAAAACATCGATACATCGCAGATGCATCGACCAATCTCTTATACAGAAGCGGTAAATCGCATTGCTCCTGGGAAGTAGAACGTGTTTTGATTTGTTGTCGAACGTATTGAAACAACGCATTAAATTAATATCATCACAATGGCCGATCATTTGTGAGTAGCAATTTCCATTTGGTTAATTCATTAATATATATATATATATATATGTACACACCGTAACTCTACACCATAACAAAGAAAAAGATCAGTCGAACGAAAGGCCCTCCCCCCCTCCCCATGCCAAGTGCGTCGAATTGTCGGAGGCATATTTTCGCTGTTTGTTATCCGATCGTAATGAAATTAATAGCGTCAATAGAGAATGCCATTAAAACTGTGGCTACAGTAGCTTTTTGCGGTTTGCTTGGGAAGGGGTGGGGGGGAGATATCCAAAATCTAAAACTCGTGCTGCTTACGATATTGAAGAACCTAAATCCCGAATTTGTGTCTAGCCGTCAAACGGACGGACGGAAGGACGGACATGACTTTATCGACTCGGCTTGTCGTTCTGATCAAGAATATATATAGTTTGTGGGGTCTGCCACGCCTCCTTCTGGGTGTTATACACATCTCTTTGCACTAACTTTCTTACTTTTTTAAAGTAAAGGGTATAATAAATACTTTTATGTGTTTTTGACCTTTTTTGACAGGTTTTTCAATGCCCTGAGGCTCGGAGGCAATTTTTCAGATATACGCGTCGTCGTTCAATCCAAAACATACGAATGTCACAAAATTCTGCTGGCCGGATATTCGGAGTTCTTTGAGCGTCTGCTTCTCAGCGACTGCAAGGAAACAGCAACTGGCGAAATTAGATTGGAGGATATGGAAGCGGATACATTTGAAATCATCCAAAAGTTTATGTATGAAGGTGGCACCGAAGCGTCCCTAAAAGATTGCGATCTTGAAATGCTATTGAAGCTGCTCGAAGCCGGAGACCAATTCTTGATTCCAGCTCTTATCAACGTGTGCGTTCAGATATTGTTGAAGTTGCTACCCGAACTTCGTTTAAAAGATCTGTTGGTTGTGTTTGAGAAAGCCGATAATTCGGGCATCCGTGAGTTGATCGAAAATATCAGTCAGGTATGAAAATTGTGCAATTTAATTCAGGGATCGTAATTAATATAGAAATTATGAAATAAAAGTTATTTGTCGATTTTGATCAATAAATTAAATAGAAACTCTGACTCTAACCAAAACAGCTTATCTAACTTTTATAGTCTGCCTGTAACATACATTCTTCCAAAGTTATTAACCCTGGTTAATAATAATTATTTTTTAATATTTTAAAATTGAAAATTCAAATTAAACTCCATTATCTTTTGAACCATGTACAGGATCCTTAATGTTCATCTTTCATGGATATGTGGGGCATCATAAAAAAGATATTGAATCTCAGATTGCGAATATTTTTAGATTTTCAAACTACTCTACTTGGTGCAAAATATATTGGAATTCAATTTTTAAAATAAAAATTGAAAGAATTATTATTTGTATTTTTTGTTTATAAAAATTGAAAAATGCCTAGTGTTCAATTTATATAATTTAAATTTAATTTAAGAATTAAAAAACTTTTTAAACAAATATTGGAAATAAAAGTTAAATTTTACGACCAAATACGCATTTAAAAAATAAGATATATTAAGCTTATAATTATTATTTGCGATCCCTGATTTAATTACTCGAACATTTGTGTTATCTAATTTAAATATATTTACAGCGTATCAAAGATTATTTGAATAGATTGTACTACAGTCAAGATAATGGCTATACGAATGAAAGTACAGAAAAATATGATGAAGTGTTTAATGTTGGGGGCAAGCTGAATCAATTTAAGCCCCAAACATTTGCATCCTACTTCCAACTCACTAAAGGATTGCCAGACACTGATCGCTTTAAAATATTAGAGGCATGGGTGAAAAATCAGCCATGCCACAAGCAAGGAACTAAGTATTCTTTTCTGGATAATGAGGAAACGGAGGATCCCAACATCGATGTTATTAATAAAGCCCTTAAGACAATCGATTATAAACAAATGACAATTGAACATTTTCACAATAGTGTAGGTAAGTCTGATATAATCAGATCAAGAGATAAATATCAGATGATCTATAGCATTGTGAACCCAAGAAATTGTCGTTGTGGAAATTTAAGAAATTGTCGTTGTAGAAATTATATTTTTGATCTATCCCCTATCCACTAATTAAAAATGGGTAAAAAAATACATTTTCTTTTGTTTTGCCTAACTATCCTCAAAAGCTCATTAAAATCAAAAAAGATATTAACGAAGCAATTTTGCAGCTTTTGCCTCTGTGGATGCATATCACTTGACGTGTTTCTTTCCGATCAGCTGTTCGTATGATGCATCTTCGGTGTAAACACTCGCATCATGTGGTTTTCGAATATTGCGCCAAGATGCGGTCGGTCTAAATTGAGATAAGTCTCTGTTTTGTTATCGATATATTTCGTTGGTGTTGCTCCATGTGCCAATTCCGCTGATCCATTGCGGCGCTCATCGCATTGATTTATTGTACACAAAAGATTTAGTTGGTGCAGTATTACTGAAAGCTGCTTTAATAATATTAATAATATTAAATAAATAGGCGTCAAAAAGCTTAAAAAAGGAAAATCAACAAAATGACCGAAGTTGCTGAACCACTAACATTGGCCAGAGGTAAGCAGAGCCCTATTTTTATGTGCACATTAGGTATGTATGTGAATACATTCACACACATATGTTTGTATGTGTGTGTGCGTCCTCATTTACACGATGAAGTTCTTGCATAAAGTTTTTTTTTTTTATTTTACCCCCTGCACTTCTTGTATATTCTTGTGGGTTTTGTGCAAAAACTTAATCGTGTAAATGCGAACTTAGTATTATAAATAGTATTATCATGATTTAATGTCGATGAATTCATGAATTGCAGACGTAAGACGATCGATTGAGCTGCTGGAGAAGCTGCAAGCGAGCGGGGATTTCCCCACAACCAAGCTGGCTGCCCTGCAGAAGGTGCTGAATTCCGACTTCTTGAACTCGGTGCGCGAGGTGTACGAACATGTCTATGAAACCGTCGACATCCAAGGCTCCCACGACGTTCGGGCCTCCGCCACAGCCAAGGCGACCGTCGCCGCCTTCGCCGCCAGCGAGGGCCACGCCCACCCGCGGGTTGTGGAGCTGCCAAAAACCGAAGAAGGTAAACTCAATAAACCACATTTCTGCCAATATTTCAAATATTGCCCAAATATTTAGCATAGAATAGCAAGAATATATATAGTTTGTGGGATCAGCCACGCCTCCTACCGCCCGTTACATACATTCTGTCAAAGTTATTCAACCTGTTTTTACCCACTTAATGGGTATAAAAAGCATAAAATGTGTGTAACACCCAGAAAGAGGCGTGGCGTAGACAACAAAGTATATTTTGCTGTCGGGCACGTCCGACTAATCAGCCCATTCAATATTTGTTGTATTCATTATTACCGAACTTAATGCTTTCTAGGCCTGGGATTCAACGTAATGGGTGGAAAGGAGCAGAACTCGCCTATTTACATATCTCGCATAATTCCCGGAGGCGTGGCCGATAGGCACGGAGGCCTCAAGCGAGGCGATCAGCTAATTTCGGTTAATGGCGTGGTATGTTAAAAACGGTAATACCAGAGATCGCAATTTTTAAAAATTGAAAAATAGTTAAAATTTTATATTTATTTAATAAAAATTGATAAAAAATTTTTCATAAAAATTACAAAATTACACATAAATTTTTCAATAAAAATTGCATATAGGAGTTTCCATATAACTTTTGTTGATAAGAATCGATCAATACCTTTTATTTTATAATTCATGTTTTAAAATTTAAATTAATTGCGATCCCTGGGTAATACAACCTTCTGAACTGCAGCTTTCTAAACTTTTGCCGTTTCTTGCAGAGCGTCGAAGGGGAAAACCACGAGAGAGCCGTGGAGCTGTTGAAACAGGCGGTTGGATCCGTAAAGCTCGTGGTGCGCTATACGCCCAAGGTTCTGGAGGAAATGGAAATGCGCTTCGACAAGCAGCGCAACACACGTCGCCGGCAGTAAGGAAAACCTGTATGGCAGTGGATAGAATATTTATAGTTATGTTACCAATATTTATGTTCTGTATGAGTCTCATCCTATATTTGTTAGCCTTAAATTTGCCATACTGCGACAGCCTCAGAACGCATATATTAACTAAGTTATGTTATCGTATGGCTTTTATTCGTTGAATTAAGCTAATAAAGTTTTAAACTCCCCGCAAAATAAAACGAGAATTGCTTCCGCTAAGTTTAAATACATATTGGTTCTTTTTGAATGAAATTGGTGATTTTAGGCGTATTTGGTGCATTTTTGTTCTTTTCGAATTGCAACTGGGGCTTAACAGAATTCGTTATCGGTTGCTGAACCGATAACCAGTGACACGTTTAATGTTGCAGCAAATTATTGCATTTTTAATTAAAAATGTAAAAGGCCTGCTGTACAACAGCTTGCGCTTAGCTGGCATTAATTAACAATTGATTTAAACAAATGCCAGCATATATAATTTTATAAAATGTGCCTGGAATAATATCGCACGATATTAAGGGTATTCCACACGTACCAAACAGTGTCACAGTCGAATCTCGATAATCTGTACAGCGCTAAATAAATCTTAGTAATTAATTAATTAAATTAATAAATTACTACAAATGAAATTAAATAATTATCAAATATATTGAATTATTTTATATTAATATTAATCTCATCCGATAGCTGCAAAATACTGCAGACTCACTTTGTTGCAGCAAAAGAGCAATCGAAAATCTTAATAATTAATAAATAGAATCGTAAAAACATATAAGTTATTTACCGAATTATTTTATATTAGTATTAATCTCAACCGATAGCTGCAAAATTGCGGACTTTTGCGGACTACCGCTGTTGCAGCAGCAGAACAATCGAAGTGGCTGGATTATCGATTGTATCGAGTTACTGCCATTCCTAATTGTTTCTTAGCCACCTCATCTTAGCTTCAATTGCCAAATTTGCAGAGTGATAATTACAAAATGTTAAAAATACTAATCGCCGCTCTCACAATTCTCGGCTATATGCAGACACTGAACGGCGTTATGTTCCACCTGACGCCGAACACCCAGAAGTGCCTCAAGGAGGACATACAGGCGAATCAGTTGGTCATGGGCGAGTACGAAGTTTCCGACGTGCCCGGCCAGGTTATAGACTATATAGTGAGTAAAAAATAGGCCTATTATGCAGATAATTAATCAGTTCACACGCTCCACTAGGCACGCGACACCAAGGGCCACATTCTGTCCCAGAAGGAGCACATCACCAAGGGCAAGTTCAGCTTCATGTCCGAGGTCTACGACACGTATGAAATCTGCTTCATTTCCAAAGTGCCACCTCGTAAGTAAACAGAAAACACATGGAAAACTTTTCCTTTCTATTTTTGATTTGCACACGAAGCAGCGGGTTTAATATAGCAATCATAGGTGTGTTATCGGTGCTGTACCTGCTCGGTAGAGCAATCGATTACAATTCGATTTAATCGAGTGTTTATGCCATTGCGATAGCATAAGAAACAGCGAAGATATGCAACGAACAAATCGGTAGAAGGATATAATCGATTGTTTAAAGCATTGCGATAGGAAATAAAACAGCGAAGATATGCAACACACAAATCGGTAGAAGAAAAGGCTCTGCCACTGTCGGTTACATCCGACGCATCAGATCTGTCCTTGCAAATTGAATTTAAATTTGAATGCATCGATTTTTAAGTTTTTCCTCTCGGACTACCTGCAAATTGTAATTGCCGTTTTTATTTCGATCAATCGTAGATTGAATCGATTTTTGACGTGAATCGATCTAAATTGAAGATCGAATGCAGCTCTGCTGCTTAGCCGTATAATGTGGAATTTGGACAACTTAGCTGTCATCAATTAATTATACTTGAAACCTTTATTTTTTACTGGAATAAGCTCTTCAATAATGATCAAATTTTCTGTTGCAACTTTGCAGAGCAACGCGGAATTGGCCAAGAAGTTTCGCTGGTGACTAAGAAGGGCGTGGAAACCAAGAGCTACGAAGGCGTAAGTTGCATAATAGATCATTATAATTATAATAATAAAAATTTAAATAATATAATAAATTAATCATAATAATAAATAAATTTATAATCATAATAATAAAAATTTAAATAATATATTAAATCAACTCTTGCAGATCGGCGAGGCCTCCAAACTGAAGCCTCTGGAGGTGGACCTGAAGCGCCTGGAAGATCTGTCCGATTCGATTGTGCGCGATTTCGCCTTGATGCGCAAACGCGAGGAGGAAATGCGCGATACGAATGGTAGCTCTGAGTATTAATTATGGAGATTTCCTAATAATTTATTTATTTCGTTGCAGAGAAAACAAACAGCAGAGTATTATTCTTCAGCATCTTCAGCATGTGCTGCCTGCTCGGCCTGGCCACTTGGCAGGTGCTGTACCTGCGCAAGTATTTCAAGGCAAAGAAACTCATCGAATAGTTAAACATTATTCTAAAACATTTGTTTTTTAACACTTGGCTCCAATGCTACACTTTCTAACTCACTTCACAATAAAGTCTAAAGTCAAGAGTCATCTCAATTGGTTTTTATTCGGGCCTAATGAATGGGAAATATACATATATTTCAAATAGGGATCCCAAATAATGGAATTTAAAAAAATTGAAGCCAAAAAATAGATAGATGTTTCATATAGATTTAGATATTTATCCCTCAATTGTTATAGAAATTTCAAATAAAAGTTGAATTCCAAAATCTTGTGAACCAAATGAAGTATTTTGAATATTTAAATATGTTCGTGATTTGTGATCCAAAATATTGATGATTCTTAAACTAAATTTTATTATATAATAAAATATATAACATTTTAATTAAAAAGATATTGAAATTCAATTTTAATTTTAATATACAAGTGTAAAAATAGTTTTCAATTGAATTTTTTTCAAAAATTTAAAAATATGCCGTATTTTTTTTTAAATCGACAAATAACTTTTATGCATATTTTGAAACTTGTAATAATAATCCCTGATTATAATTGATATCAACAACTTGGCTTGATCTGGCCCTTTGCCAAATTATATCTTCCGAGTAATCTCTATTCAAACGTACCCAGAATTATCAATAGTTAGTTCCCCAACTGTTATCAGAAATATCTAATTACGTCAACTGTTATCAGCATTTTTTATTCCCTGGTTAATATACAAAATCATATATATACTATGATCTAAGCTATGTTAACAGATATAGTAATGAACGCCGATTTCTTAATATTTGGTATTTAAATCAACATTTCCCTAATGATGATGCGAATACAAAGAGTTTTGCGGAATTATTTTATATTTTATATTTGTAGTTTTTAGTTTTGCCTCTATATTTAAACAGAATTCACGTAATAATATAAAATAAGTCCATGAACTAGGAATGAATGTATATATATATACAATGCTCTTGTTGGTTGCTCCATTACAAATTACAAATTACAAATTACAGTGGTGGAAAAGTCAATAGATTCTGTTTACAAAATGAAGAAGATACAACTGATATTACGACGATATTGATAGTCTATGAACAGGCTTTATCAGAATATGTTATGTTCACTTAAACGAATCCAAAGTTTTTGGATTTAATGGCCATCAGCATTTTACAGCGTAAAATCGATTTGCTGGAATAGAGGGGAATATAAAGCCGGGAAATACAGGTGTTTGCAGTGGGCAGATGCGAATCGTCGGCCGGACGTATCGTAACCGACGGCAGCGGCTGGAACCCTTCCTCCGATGCCGGCAGAGCTGGCGATCCAGTCCAGAAATATACCTAAAGAGATATAAGCATATGAGTAAGCGTTATAAATTTATCTTTGATTTTGTAGAATCGATCTTTTCGATCGATTCACGTCTAAAAATCGTCTAAAAATTCAATTTGTTTGAAGGAAAAAAGCAAATTCAACTTAGGACAGAGCAGATCCGTCGGGTGGAATATTAGTCGGACGTAACCGACCGAAGCACAAAAAAACGCAAAATTACAATTCGCGAAAAAATCGATTGTTAAAAAAAAGTATCGTTTTAATCGCTCTAATGTAGAGTTTATTGAGCTTACCAAATCCTGACGCTCCAAGGTGTTCATCTTCTCCACAATGCTCCAAAACCAGCGCTTAAACTTTAATATCTTGTCGGGTCCTTCGCTCGACTCGTCATTGAAGGCCGTGTAGGAGATCAGAGTCGAAACATTGATATCCCCCACGCCGTTCAGCAGCAGACGCAGATCCTCCGCCGTCAGGCTGTTCATGCAGTTATCGGGCAGCACATCGTAGATGCCATCCTTCAATGCCTGCAGAATAATTAAATTTAATTTTATATATAATCCCGATTATTGGGGGTATTTGGTATATACCTCGAGCGCCTTCTCTTGTGACTTAATTAGCCTATATTCAGTGTAGCGTCTGATGTAGTCGAAAATGTTGCTCGACGTCACGGGCACGTCGCGTCCGCCGGGTATGAGCTCCCGGTTCCCGCCTCCCTCCTCCTTCATCAGGTCAATGCTGAAATCGAAATTTAATATTTTATTGTGAATTAATTAATTAATTATATATTATTTTAAAACTAAATTATCACTATATTGAAGAGACAACGATTAAATAAATAATAGCCAGTTAGGATGAAGCAGATTAGTCGGACGTAAGCGACAGTCGAGCAAGTTATCTGTTGCATATCTTCGCTGTTATTGTAAATTAATTACTTGATTATGTAGAATATTAAGTATTATTAAAGTACAGAATTAGATTAAATAAATAATAACCAGTGAGCAGATCAGATCGGACGGAAGGCTATAGTCGTACGTAACCGACAGTAGGATATATATACTTTATATATATTGTCTTGCATATCTTCGCTGTTAGTTATTCACAGCATATATAGAGACAATACACAAAAAGTCGAGCAAATTATCTGTTGCATATCTTCGCTGTTTCCTAACCGATCGTAATAAAATTCTCAGCATCGATGGATTACAAGTCTGTAGCTTTGATATTGCTCCAACCTTCTGGACATTTTTCCTTTACACTAATTAAGACGCTTTGTACTTTTTTGACCTACATAAAACTGAGCTCCATGCGGTTGATGTTCTCCTCGCCGTCCTTGGTTTGGGCGTTCTGTATGATCTGCCTGAATGACTCATACAGGGCGGGATCGAAGAAGGCGAGGTCGTGGAACTTGATCTTGCGCCCCAGCATGTACTTGAGCACGTGACGTTGCAGGAACAGCGGCAACAGCTCATTCTGCAGCAGACAGAGTCCAATGAGTCTGCGAAAGAGACAAGAGCAAATTAATACAGATATTCCTCTATGGTTTATGGAGGTCGATGCTACGCACCTGCCGATATTACGGAAGGCGTTAATCCGCTCAAACGTGGCCAGGCCCTGGCGTGGCGTGTAGAAGCCTCGCTTTCCAGGCGAGTAGAACAAAGGCTCATTGTCCTCCTCGATGGGCTCAGCGACTGCTGTGGCCGGCGATTTCTTCTGCTGATTCTGCAGATTCAATTCCGATTTCTGCTTGAAGTTGATAATCTCTATAGCCTCGCTGATCTTCTGCTTCAAAGTCTCGTCCGAGGACAGCACGGAAAGCAGCTGCGGCGTCGGAATTTCCAGCAGCATGCCCGTGATTTTGGCAGCGTGCGTCGAGTTTATCAAATTGATCTGGTAAATGTAAATAAATAAATCGATTAATCGATCAATCGATCAATAGTTGAGCAATCGATAAAAACTAAGCAAAGCTCGAGCTTACCTTGGGATAAAGACGCTCGCCCAGCTGCTGCAGGTGTACGGACAGATGGTCGTTGGAACCATCAGCGCCGGCATTGTCTATAGAAATGGAGAACGCAAGTGAAAATCGATAACATTTAACAAAATCATCGACGATAGATCGTCTAGGCATACAAGCATTAAAACGGTGCAAAGAAATGTCGAATGTCTGAAACCTAATGTAATATTTTTATTACTATACCATGGGTCAAAAAACTTGATAATTTTTATAGTCCTAATTTTGATCTTAAAAATGATCTATAATGCTAAATAACAATTAAAAAACCAAACATCGATCAATTTGGTGAAAAAATAAGGGTTTAGAGCTAAATTAGTGTTTTTAAGAACTCTTTCAAGACCTAAACTCCTGTTATTTGACCATACTCAGGGACAAAAAACTCTATAATTTTTATATGCCTGATTTTGATCTCAAACGATTTGTAATCGAAAATAATGCATAAAACACCAAACAAGAGAGTGTTTGGTCAAGAAATGTGGATTTTAGGGCCAAAAATCATGTTTTTAAAGTGCCTTTCAGGCCTGATACCACATTGTTGGACCTTAGTAGGGGTCAAAAAATCGATCTCTTGTATTTGCCAGATTTTGATTCTAAACGATTTGTATTGAAAAATAACTCATAAAAACCAAATATGGGTGTATTTGGAAGAGATATGTGGATTTTAAGAGCAAAAATCATGTTTTTAGGTTCTTTTCAGGGTTGATACGACATTTTTGGAACTTAGCTGGAGGTCAAAAAAATCGATCTCTTGTATTTGGCAGATTTTGATTCTAAACGATTTGTATTGAAAAATAAATCTTGTAAATGTGGATTTTATGAGCAAAAATCATGTTTTTTAGGTACTTTTTAGGATTGTTATCACATTGTTGGACCTTAGTAGGGGTCAAAAAAATCGATCTCTTGTATTTGCCAAATTTGTATTGACAAATAACTTATAAAAAATATAGGTTTATTTGGACGAGAAATGTGGATTTACGGTTTTATATATATCTATATCTATATACATCTACATAAATCTAGATCTACATCTATATCTATCTTACCTGCATTCATCGAGGGCGTGTAGGGTCTGGCGTCCGCGTTCAACGCCTTGCGCTCACGTGCCGTGCGCCAGAGGATTTTGTTGCCGGTGCCGCGACGCTGCATGGCCGGGGGGTCGCGACTGGAGGCGGAGACGGTGCGGCTGCGCAGGATGCTGGCGAAGGGGACGCCGTATTTGCTGTGGGTGCCGCAGACCTGCACCGAATCGAGGTTGGGCAGCTTGGCCGTGGCCAGCAGCGCCTCCGAGATGGAGGTGTAGAAGCTGCGCGCTACGCCGGAACCCTCGCCGGGCTCGTCCTTGAAGGTGACCTTGACGCGGTTGAACGTGATGGGCGGCTGCACGCGTCGATTGTGCGTGCCGAATTGTGCATTCAGCTCCTTGAAGGTCTGTATGATGAGCGTCTCGCGATTCCGCTCCAGCTTGCAGAGAATCAAATCCCGTTGTTGCCCGTTGCGCAGCTTCTCCATGTGGCGCCTGAAGCGCATCTCCTTGACGGGAAATCCCCGCAGCTCGGGCAGCACCGAGCCATGCTCCATGCCCACATCGTCCATGAACACACGCCCAAACAAATCCAGCGCCAGCTTCCAGCGACTCAGCAGAAAGTTCCACGACGGCAGCTTCGACGATCCGCCCTTATAGAAGAGGCTGCCGCGCATCGGGAACGCCAGCGTCCTACGTCCATTATCACATTTCGCCTGCTGCGCCTCCGTCCCCCGATCAGTCGCCGAGCTCATGCTCTCCGGCAGCGCGCTCTCCTCTTCCTCCCCCGCCGCCGCCGCCGCCGTCAAGCTGAGGCTGGCGCCTACGGCTCCAGCGCGCACAATCACGCTGCGCACCTGCGAACTTGTTGTCGGCTCCTGCGCCTGCGACTTGCCAGGCGCAATGATCACCTCGGGGCGCGTCGTCAGCGCGGCAGAGGCTGAGGCAGCAGCAGCAGCGGCGGCTGCTTTGCTGGTGCTCGAGGTGTCGTCCGTCATCACGACATCCGCATCCTGATCGTCGGCGGCGTAGTTGTGCACTGGTTAGAAAATAATGAGCAAGAATTATTGATTGGATTAAAGGATGATATTTCAGAAGGAGCTTAATTTGTACCTTCGGCGCTCTTCTTGGCGTGGTAATCCTCGCCGCACTTCTTCTTCAGCTGCACGTAGACGTTCGAGTCGGAGCTGTCCTCGTCCTTGCTGCTGTTGCTGTTCTCTCGGTTATCCTCGTCCATGGCCTGCCAACTGCCCTCGCTCGAGTCCTTCATGAAGTTGGAGAATCCCAGGCGCGTGGGCGACTGATTGATGAAGTCCTCCTTGGAGTTGTCCGACTTGAGAGCCACGGCTGCGTGCAGGGGCAGATTGGCGAACAGCTCCTGACGCTTGGAGTTCGGCTGCAGCAGGTGGGGCTTGTCGGCCAGGGGCATGGCCATGTCGAGGGGCAGATCGAAGCCATCGGGGGCAGAGCATCCGAGGCTGAGCGTCGAGTCCGATCGACTGAAGAACGCATGCTTGCCCAACGCTGCTCCTCTGTTCGAGCTGAGCTTCTCGCTGTTGGCATCCTCAATGTTGCTCAGCTCGTCGTCCGTATCCTCGTTCTCCGCTGAGCTCGTCAGGTTGCTGCCACGCCCCCCAACCGCATCGCTCTTGCCGTAGAAGCTGGTGTCGTTGCGCATGTAGAACACGAAGGCGTCCAGCACGTAGGCGATGTGACGCAGCGCAGTTATGTCCAGCACTGGCAGCGCATCGCGATGCTCCGAGGTGTGGGCGCGCATCAGGGACAGGCAGTAGGTGAAGAAGTCCCGACGAGAACTCGAACCTAGGGAGGGAGGAAGGATTATTGGAAATATTCACTTATTATTGGGGATAACACATGTTTTGTTAATGCAGGTAATTCTGGGAAACTCTCGCTGGTCAAACTCTAGTTGATGGAACACTTGGAACCGAAGTTTTGTTGCCCGCACTCTCGTTGACCGAACAATCACTGGCTAAACTCTCGCTGGCCCGACTCTCGTTAGCGTAACTCTCGCTGGCTAAACGCTCATTGACCGAACTCTACTCTCGTTAATCGAACTCTCATTGGACGAACTCTCGCTGGCCGAACTTTCGCTGGCTGAACTCTCGTTGACCGAACTCTCGCTGGTTAAACTATCGTTGACCGAACTCTCGCTTGCCCGACTCTCGTTGGCGTAACTTTCGCTGGCCGAACTGCGGCTGGCTGAACTCTCGTTGACCGAAATCTCGATGGTCAAACTCTCGTTAACTGAACTCTCGCTGGCTGAACGCTCGATGACCGAACTCTACGCTCGTTTGCGCACTCTCGTTGGACGAACTCTCGCTGTCCCAACTCTCACTGGCCAAACTCTTGCTGGCCCCACTCTCGATGGACCATCTCTAGCTGCCTAACTCTTGCGGGCCCAACTCTCGAAGGCCACTCAGTCAGGATAAAGAACTTTATATGTATAGAGTATCAGAGTGTCTTACCAACTACATTGACGCCCACGGGCGCAGCGGTTGACGCCGGTGTGGGATTGACGGTGGCCTGGGCGCTCAGATTGAGCGGATGCAGCGGATGATTGGGATCGGTGTAGTTGGTCAGGCAGGCGCCAAACTTGAGCTGCGCCTCGGTGCCGTCCATAACGGTGAACATCCAGTCCCAAGTGGGCTTCAAGCGTTTCTCCACAAAGGCCTTGGATAGGAGAACACAACAAAATCAGTTATAATATTAAGTAATATAATATAATATGATATACCTGTACTGCTATGGCTTCGTCAATGTTGATCTTCAGCGAGGTCTCCACTTCGTTGAGCATGTTGTAGGACATAATGCCCAGTAGCTCCGATATCTGGCGTATGGTAATGCCAAAGGCTCTGCCCAAGTTGCTGGCAGTTGTGGCCATGGTCTGGGCCTCAGTGGAGCTGGTGGTCACCGCATTTGTGGCAGGCACCGCCGAGCGTCGCAGCGACATGGGATCTATGAAGACCAAATTGGATCCTGTGGGCACACGCACCGAGGGACGCGCGTTGTCGCGACTTCGGATGGCCCACTGCATGGTTTGGGGCGTCAGATCGCTGCGGGGCGTGGCGTTGACACTGCGACGCTCCAGCTGCTGATCGTTGAAGCTGAACTCATCGGACTGATCGTCCGACTCTGCGTCGTCAGAGGCGTCCTCCTCCTGGGCAGACGAATCGCCAGACTCATCCTCCAGAAACAGCACGCCAATGTCTGCTAAATAGAAGACGGTCAAAGTGTAAGACAATGCTGACCAAACGCGTCTTATGGGCAGAGCACGCAACAATATACACAAAGAATACGGCATAGCGTCATATCTCCGCGCGACATATCTCCGCCCGGTACAATTTTCGAGCGGAGTTATGTCGCTTTTTTGTTGGCGGTGTTATGTCGTTTTCAAAGCGACATCTCCGCGCGGAGATATGGCGTTTTCAAAGCGACATATCTCCGCCGAGCCCAAAATGTCATAGCTCCGCGCGGAGATAAGTCGCTTGAAAACGCCTTTAATAGCGTCATATCTCCGCCGAGTTAAAAACGACATAGCCCCGTCTCTTGGAAAACGACATATCTCCGCGCGGAGATATGACGTTTTTAAGCGACATAGCTCCGCGCGGAGATATGTCGCTTTGAAAACGACATATCTCCGCGCGGAGCTATGTCGTTTTGGGCTCGGCGGAGATATGCGCGCGGAGATAAGTCGCTACCCCAGAAAAACACCAATATTTTTTTTGTTTCAATTGTGTTCTGCGATGTCGAACATTATGATCAAAAAATGTAAATAGAATTGATTGCTCCCAATGCATGTTGTTTTACGATTTGCATTCCAAGAATTAGTGCTCGCGGCAATAATTTTTTATGTAAAAATTGAGAAAAAATACACGCAATTGTTCTTGCAATTTGCTGTGCATACAAGACAGAGCACTCACATATACGAGCTCATTCCATAAGAAAGAGCAATTGCAAATACAAAAGAGCCACTGATCTAAGAGCGATGATTGCAGGGTTTTAAATCGATGCATCGATGTTTATGATGGTTCTGTTTTAGGCAAACTATTTGCCCCTTTTACCCCATTAATTCCCCTTCAATCAATCCCAATTTTTAACCGCTAAACTTTGAATATACTTGCCTGTTTCGGAGCCGGCTGTGGCGCCGGTCTGCACGCTGCGCTGAGCATCTTGGGTGCTCTGATTGTCATCGGAATCGGACTCGGTTTCGGCGTCGTTGAAGGTGAAATCATTGTCGCTCTCATCGTCCTGCATGCCCTCGTCGTTGCGATGCGTCTCGATCATCTCGTCGTCGTGGCTGCCCGAGTTGTTCTCGCGATTGGGAATCTCCTCCGACTCGGAAGGCTCACGTAGAGCTAAAGCAAAACAGATATAAATATACATATATATCTATGATAATATGAACTAGCTGAGATCTTACTGTCCATGGAGACCAGATCGTAGTTCTGCTGGGCGGCGAAGCTGCTGCTGGGCACGCTGCTGGTGTCGTGCACCACAATCTGCTCGACGCTGGCCTCCACATTGGAGGAGGGCGCCAACGGCTCCACGCTGAACAAATCATCCGAGTTCTAGGGGAAAGTAAATGGCAAATGTTAAGCAGTAGCATGGGTTATTAGAGCGTTACGACTTACGTCCAGATTGGAGGAGGACATGGTGAAGGGCGCCGTGGGTCGGACAACGCCCAGGCGAACTGGCGCTATCAGCGCCTCCGAGACCTCGACGAGCTCCTCGATGGAGATGGTGTGCAGCGTCTGAAAGACCTTGATGCAGCTCTGCACGTACTTGTTGCACGATGTGTGCGGCTTGCGCTTCTCCGGATTCGGTTGTTTCTCCAGATTGAAGATGACGAAAACGCGTGCCACGGAGCGCACAAAACGCCTGGCGACCTGCTCCGCCTCCTTGCAGCGCCCCGCCAGCGCAGAGTTCTGCAGCTCACGCACAAGAGTCAGCAGCAAGGTGTCCAGATGATCGCTGGTGCACTTGACGATCAGGCTGTGCGTGAACTTGTCCAGCAGCGTGGATCCATTCTGGGACTTCATGAAGACCGTAAAGCTCTCCGAGTTGACGCCCTCGCTGCTGACGTTCGACTGCACATGGGGCAGATTCGCGTCGTTCTTCTCCGTGCCGCTCATGATCATCGAGCGCACCGCTTGCCAGTCGACCAGGAGACGCTCCAGCGCCTTCTTGGCGAACTTGGGCGGCTCCAGATCATGATCGGGCATCTCGCTGTCCGCATCCAAGTTGGCGGACTTGCGATTTGTAATGACGGTGTTGCTGCTGCTGCCTCCATTGGCGCCTCCTGCCCCGCCCCCCGTGTTGCTGACGCTGTTGCGCACCCGGACGCTGAAGCGATATTGACGCTGCTCCACGATCTGCCTGCCCACGGTCTGGATGAGAAAGAGCAGAATGGACTCGCCCTTGGAGTTGAATTTGGTCACGAGATCCGTGCAGCTGACCAGCTTGCAGAGCAGCGCAAACCGCTTGGTCAGATTGCCAGCGATGAGCGCCTTGCACTTGCACTTCTCCCAGCAGTCGCAGTAGGCGGTGGGCGCGGTGCGCTTCAGCTTGCAGTCGTGCCCCTTGTGGCAGACGCGGGCGCACTCCGTGCAGCAGCAAAGGGAGCCGGTCAAGCCGCACGTCTTGCACTCGAAGATGTTCTGATTGATGTGATCCGCACCCGTCCAGGTGAAGGAGCAGGTGTCGTTGTAGCAGATCACGTGCAGCGGACTCTGATCCGCCGGAGAGCCGCTGGGGAAGATCATGGCGTCCTTGAGCTGTGCGTCCTGCTCGGCAACGGTAAGTATGGTGTTGAGGAGTATGATGCCCGCCTCGTAGGCGCGGCAGGAGACGGCCAGCATGAAGGGCGTCTGGCCCTGGGCATCCTTGGCGCTCAGCAGCTGATACAGATGCGGACGCATCGCAGCGCTGCCGGACATGTGCTGCAGTATGAGTATCGCGTGCTCGCGACGCTGCAGCAGATCAAACGTATAGTTGGGCGTGCCCATTTTGGAGGAGGAAGAGGAGGCGGAGGCATGCGCTGAGCCCTTGGAGAGCTCCTCGTCGGTCATGTCCGTGGCAGCTGCCGCATCGTTGCTGCCCGTCTCCTCCGACTCCGCCGTGCCCCAGAGCATGGGCATGTAGGCGTGATCCTCGTTGGCTGCCGGCGGTGGCGTCGCCTGCTCCTGCACCTGATCGCTGCTGATCAGGCGATGCATCATATCCCGCAGGCTGATGCGGTTGGGGGCGTCGCGCGACGTGGAGGGGGAGCTGCTGCCGGCGGAGACGGCGGCAAAGCTGGAGCTGTCGTTGTAGCTGATGCCGTTGCCAATGAAGGCGCTGCTGTAGGGCAATGCCGGGCCAGAAACGCTGCGCGCCAAGGAGACGCTGGCGGAGGAGGGGGGTTTCTTGTCGGTTGGGAGATCGGTGAGCAGCTGCATGTCCTTGTTGGAGTTGGGGGCGCACATCACGATGCAGGCATGGAATATGTTGCGATTGCCATCGCAGCGCTCCTCCACGACGCACTGCGTCTCCCTGCGCTCCTCCTTCTCCAGGCGCAGCAGCACCGCGACGCAGTTCTTCACATCGCAGCGCAGGATGTGCGGCATCAGCTTCTGCGTGACGAACAGCAGCGCCGTCATGCAGACCTTCGACTTGAGATTGATGCAACTTGCCACCTGCGGCGGCAGCGAGATGGTGGCCATCGTGATGGAGCGCACCGGCGGCAGATCGAACCACTGCGGATCCTTGATCGATCCAATGCAGTCCTTGGCCAGCGGATACAACGCTCCATTGCCATCCCGCAGTATAATCGTGCTGCTGTTGCCGTTGCAGTCGTTGTTGCATGCCATGCTAATGTTGCCCACGGAGGCGCCCAGAAAGGAGGCGGCGTCCGTCGGGAACTGGCAGTTCTGCTCCTGCTTGCTGTTGTACAGATTGTACAGACTATAGTGTATCCTGCCGTAGATCTTCTTGATCGCGTGTATGCCCCGCGTGTCCACCGCCAGGGTGAGCAGCTGCACTCCCTGCTGATCCGTGCCCAGGTTGATCTTCTTGGGCTGACGCTGCAGCCAGTCGGGACCGCGCGACGAGGCACCGGAGCGGTACAGCTGCACATCCTCGCGTCGCAGCAGACGACACTGCTGCCAGTCGTCCTCCTTGCCCTCCTCCTTGGGCGCCACATTCAGCGTTGTGGGGCAGCTGAGCGGCGGGAACTTCACAGCCACGTAATCGCCGTCCACTTTGAGCACCTTGCCAATGGGACCGACGCGATCCTCGACGAAGACAATGTCCTTGAGCTGCCACAGCTCCTCGTCCTTGCGGTTCTCCGGGTAGAGATTCAGCTCCTCCTTGGTGGTCATGCGCTTGGTGCGCTTGTGCGATGTGGCGCTGCTGGTGTCGCTGCAGGTGCTCGACGCCGGCGACGGAGGCGGCGGCATCTCAATGCGATCGCTCGACTCCTTGCTGGAACTGGCGGCATTAATCTGTCCGGTCTTGCTGGCGCTTGTCGTCGCTGCTGGCGCCGCCTTGGCGCTGTCCTTGTCCACTGAAGTCGAGCTGCTGGCAGCTTGAGATTTTTCAGTCGTTGCAGCCGCGCCAATGTTCAGCAGCTTCATGCGGCACACGTCGGAGAAATCCCAGACGGAGTTCAGCAGCTGTCCGACCTTGGGCACGCCATTGGTGCAGGTGAAGCCAATCGATCCGGTCTGGTAGATGGGACACTTCTTCATCGTCACCTGGGAGCCAACGTTGATATCCGCTGTGACCACCTTGAACGGCTTCTTCGTCTTCGACTGGAACTTGTCCCACAGATAGCGACGCTGGTCAAAGGGCAGCACGCCCCACCAGTAGATGTTGTTGTTGAACGTCCTGACGGCCGTGTAGAGGGAGCAGACGTGAATCGCCGTTATGGGATCGCTGCTGAACTCGTTGTAGGGCGTGGCCACGTGCTCCAGCTTGGCGCCCAAATATCCCAGCTGCTCGTCCATCCAAGTCGCCACGCGATTCGATTCCGTCACCACCGAGCAGCGTATGAAGTTGGCAGAGATCAGCTCGACCTTCTCGCTTATGTTCAGCGTCAGCGTTTTGGGATGGTAAACATTCTGCAAGCGAAGGCGTTCATTATAGATATATGGGCGGAGCAGATCAGTCGGACGGAACCAACTCTGGAATACCCTGTACCCTATATAGTAAATATAACTCTACAAAGCTGTCAGCTTTAATGGCTGCGCTGCAAGATATATTTGTATGTCTTTAATTGGTCAAAGTATTATACATATTTATGTTCATTGTGGGCGGCAGGGGCGTGGTACCCAAGATTTGAAATAAACTTGATACACACCTTTCAAAAATGACCAAAATAGCTGCTCTAGCTTTTGTAGTTGCTGAAATAGACGCGTTCAAACAAACGGACAGACGGACGGACGGGGCTAAATCGACTCAGCTCGTCTCCCTGATCAAGAATATATATCATTTTGCCTACTTCTGCCTGTTGCATACATTCTAACAAAGTTGTTAACCATGTTTTTGCCATTTTCCAATAAGTACAGGGTATAAATATAGTCTATAAATGCGCTTACGTCTGCCTTGAATGGCTCCATATCAGCCCAGCGCCATTGATGTAGCTCCCCATTGTCGGTTAGTCCAATAAACTCCGAGTACAAAGCCGCAATTGTCTTGAATTGGGTTTTATTCTTGTCAGGCCACGGCTGCCATTCCTCCGATATCCAAATCGGAGAAGGCATTGCCGAGGGTTCCTTGCGCTTAGCATCTGAAAGGAGATATAGACTTCGTAGTTCCAATACTGACATGGGTTATTGTCACCTACCTGCTTCTTTATCCCAGGTGTAATCGTCTTTGCTGATCCAGCGCCTTGGTCCGTAGCAGTGTCGATCACGCCAGCGGCTAAAAGCCTCGCGATCAGCACTGGCCGAGGATATCTGACCGGCAATGTTGGCATTTCCGGCAATAACTCCGCTCGATGCGGAGGCGCGACTGGATGTGGCAGCGTCTCCGCCGCTGGAGCTGGCATTGGAGCGTTCGCTGCGAATGCGATCGAAGAGCAAGCTGCAAGATATGCAAGAGAGACGTTATAAAAAATTGTCTAGACTTGATGAATGTGATTAGAAACCAGAGCTCGCAATAATCGGTAACTCGATGCAAAAGATATCAAAAAACACGCTCAACCGATAAACATTTTTTTCGCACTCTCTAAAGTTACACAACAAAAACGACACCCGCTCTTTTGGGTTTCACAATGACACAAGGCACGATTAATTTTATTTGGAGCGGTCGGTAAAAGATCGACTTATGTTACGCTTAATCGGGAATCCCAGAGATTCAGAGAATACGAAAACGAATTTTGCTAGCAAGTGATCTCTCTCTTTTGAGATCTTTCTCGTGAGCAAACCCGAAGACCGTTTTTTCTGGCTCTCTATAGTCACACAACAAAAAAGACACCCGCTCTTTTGGGTTTCACAATGACACAAGGCACGATTAATTTTATTTGGAGCGGTCAGTAAAAGATCGACTTATGTTACGCTTTATCGGAAACCCCCAGAGATTCAGAGAATACGAAAACGAAGTTTGCTAGGCAGACAGCAAGTGATCTCTCTTTTGAGATCTTTCTCGTGAGCAAATCCGAAGACCGTTTTTTCTGGCTCTCTATAGTCACACAACAAAAAAGACCCTCGACTTTTTGGGTCTTGTTGCGAGTCTCATCAGCAGAGCAAGACACGATTAATCTCATTTGGAGCGGTCGGTAAGAGACAGATTGTTTTTTGGAATGGAACGAAAGCAAAGTTTGCTAGTCAGAGAGCAAGCGATGTCTATTTTTTGAGATCTTTCTCGTGAGCAGACTGGAGAACCGTTTTGTGCGAACTTACTTTCTGATGCTCGAGTAGTTGCTGAAGATCTCCTCGGAGAACAGTCCATCGGATGGATCGATGATGACGCTGTTCACGCTGTTGTTATCCCCCGAAAAGCCATTGTCTAACAGCGAAATCAGATCCTCCGGCACATAGTTGTCGCCTCCTTCCTCCGTGTCCTCAGCCTCTTCATCATCGCGCGACAGCAAATTATTCACAGCTAAATTCACATCCAGATTTGTGCGCTGCAAAGTAATTTCGATTAGGCAAACTGCAATTTTCCTGGGCTTCAAATGCTCACCTGAAGCTCTCTGATAATCAGGTTTCTGCTCTTGCCCTGCAGCACAACCTCGGCCTGAGATATGAGCTCCTCCGGCACATAAGTAGCCGGCACTGTGACCAAAGGACGCTGCGAAGTGCCGCCTCCAATGATGACGCCCGTGCTGCGGGATCCCGAGCCCTGTCCGCTGGTGCTTGTTCTGCCCGTGGCACGCAGCAGTCGAGCTCTGGAGCGAGCTATGGGCCTGGACGACGAGGGCGCCTTTGGAGCATTTGTGGCGGCTACTCCGCCAGGTGTGGCGCTGCAAACCAAGTACAGTTAGAGGTATATAATGCCATGCAGGCTAACTTCAATACTTACCATTTATTATCGGATTTTGTCAGATCAAGCTTCTCGGTATTGATGGAGAATGCGACGCGAAAGGCCTTGCCGTCCTCCAGGAGCACGCCAATGTGGCCGGGTCCGATGACGACCTCCTTAACCGGGATTTTCAACTGCTCGAATATTCTGTGAGAGCCGGATCCGAAACGGTTCACTTTATCCGACACTTCACGTACTCTTTAAAATAAATAAATATATAAGAGGTTTTGAGTATTGCTATATCAAATATATTTTTAGATCTAATATTTTAACTAATTTATCACTTTATCACTACGTACACTACGTACTCTTCAAAATAAATAAAAAAGAATATAAGTTGTTGAGCATGGCTATATAAATTATTATTTTTAATTGTAATACTTTAACTAGTTTAATAAAATAACATTTTTTTTTATAAGTAATGTAACCCCAGCTCGATATGCATATCACGCGCTTTTCAACAATATGCAAAAGCAACATGATCACTGAAAGCAATTGTTTTTGTCTTTTCTTTATCGATAATTCCGGCACTTGCAAAAACGAAATTGCCGATAATAGAATTATTTCATTTTTCAATTGCAATCCAATCCTGGCTGTTTATCGAAATCGATAATTCTGCCGCTCGGCAGATGATTCACGCGGATGGGCACCACAGATCGGCTTGAGAGTGGCCTATCTGGTTACACTGTGCATACATTCGCCGACACACGCACATACATACGTACATTTAGGGCGTACATAGAAGCATACACACTTACATACATTAGGGTGCTCACATGCAACAGACTTTACATTTTCGAGGAAAATGCATAAATTTGTCGGCATATGCGGCAGTTGTTGTCTGTTTATTATTTTAGTATTATTATTACTGTTTGTTATTGCAATATCATGTGTTTTTCAGTTAAGCACGGCACATTTCAATAGAAGCGAAGTCTGGCAACACGCACACCAATGCACACACAGTAATGTGCATACATACATACATGTGCGTGTGTGTGCATGCCTGCTTGCATGCGTGTGTGTGTGCGAAAGAATGCACTCATGAGTACATATAAATACATATATAGAATTACATTATATTCATACATACATACATATGTACATTCAAATAATTAAATTACATACATACGTACAAGTCTACATACACGTGCACACAAGCGTGTCTACATACATACATAACAGCAGAATGTACATACATACGTACATACATACATGTACATATGCACATTGAAGCGTGTGTATATATTTAAGTATGTACTCGCTGGATTATTTGCAGTTTATTATGCGCAACTCACCGTTCAATAAACTGATCGTCTGTTCCAGGAAGTGGCAGCAAAACGAACTGCATAGAAACCATTTTAAATTTGTTTTAATCACTTTTGCGAATCTTCAATTTTCATTTCAACTGAGAAAAAGTAACTAAAAATAGGGATGCCATAAAAGTTCTGATTACTCCAGCGATGAAAGCCTGTGCTATCGATACATTTATGTTCTGGCCTG
Organism: Hypselothyrea guttata; assembly: GCA_035045125.1. Classification (NCBI taxonomy): domain Eukaryota; kingdom Metazoa; phylum Arthropoda; class Insecta; order Diptera; family Drosophilidae; genus Hypselothyrea; species Hypselothyrea guttata. The sequence goes on along the minus strand of JAWNNJ010000392.1, from coordinate 285,160 downwards.
CAATGTGATTCGATAAGTTTCGTAGAAAAAAATACTGAATACTAAATTATGCCTAAAAATTTTTTAATATGAAAAACTGCACAAGAATATAAACAAATAAATATAAAATATAATTAAAATTCGTATTTAAATATAAATTTACATTAATTGATTAGATATTTAATTACGTTATAATATATGAAGTTAAAACTTCAATTTTTTTGTTCTATATTTCAAAATTTTTAACTTAATTTTTAATAATAATTTAATTTAATAATTAATAATTTAGTTCTAGTTTCCAGTTTTACATACATCTGCTTATCGAAAACCCACGTTAAAAACAAAAAATTGATTGAACATTTTTACTTTTTTTTATAAATGTATTTTATTAAGTGTAGAATCCGTACAGCATTTAAAACATTTTTTACTGATAAAGGTATTTCATTTCCATTTAATGTATACAAAATAAGAATTTATTATTATTAATTTATTATTTTCTTTATAGATTTATTAAATCCTTTTATTAAAAAAACCCTATGGCTCCAAGATTTATTGTATGGCAACTTTAACCGAAAATTGAACGTTTTAATTATGGTTGGGTATAAAATTCCAATTCAAGCACGAAGTTTCTTAGCTTCCCTCGCTCACAGATACGATCTACTCACAAAAGCCATCCCAGTAAGAAATTCGTGGACTATAAAAAGACTTGCAGACGCAAGCTTTGCTTAGTGGATTTCCAGCTGTGTTACATTACAAACATAAGGTCGGATAATTACAAGGACTATTAAAATGGTAAGTCGAACAACATCTGGCATAAAAAACCCAATGTGATCTTATGATATTCGTCCTTTCATCCTAATATTTGTAACCTCGCTTATTTAATATTAAAATCTGTAAGATTTTTTTAAGCGTAATTTTAAAGGCTATTTAATTATTAAATATCTATTATTTGAGAAGTGTGCAGAAATCCCCACACTAATAATAATTATTTGTGATCTTCAGTATATTAATATTATATTATAATATTTTGTTTTTACAAATTTCTTGTAGAGGGAATGCATTTCAGTTCACATTGGACAAGCTGGTGTTCAGATCGGTAACGCCTGCTGGGAGCTGTACTGCCTGGAACATGGAATCCAGCCTGATGGTCATATGCCCTCCGATAAAACCGTTGGAGGCGGCGATGATTCGTTCAATACGTTCTTCAGTGAAACCAGTGCTGGTAAACATGTACCAAGAGCGGTTTTCGTTGACCTGGAACCTACTGTTGTCGATGAGGTGCGCACTGGAACCTATAGGCAGCTGTTCCATCCAGAACAGTTGATAACTGGCAAGGAAGATGCGGCTAACAATTACGCTCGCGGCCACTACACCATCGGCAAGGAGATCGTGGATATAGTATTGGATCGGATTCGCAAACTGGCTGATCAATGCACTGGTCTTCAAGGATTCTTGGTATTCCATTCATTTGGCGGAGGTACCGGTTCTGGATTTACGTCGTTACTCATGGAGCGTCTGTCCGTGGACTACGGAAAGAAGTCTAAACTGGAGTTTTCGATTTATCCCGCACCACAAGTATGTAAATCAATATTTATTTAAATGCAGTATTTATTTCGAACACAAATATTTTTTGAGATCGGTTTCCAGTTTAGTTACAGGGTATATAAATTTAAATATTTGTTTAATTGATAAACTAGATCAGATTATTTAATATGTGAACTATGTTACTAAACATTAAAAAAAACTTCAATTTGTTAGCTATCGTTTTTTATCAATATATATATATGTATATATATAATGTATAATTTGATCTGACCCAAAAAAAAAGCACATAATTATTCCTAATTTGACCCATATGGTTTTTCTCACAAATTTCTTAAAATAAATATGTATAGATTATATATAAATTCTCCCAGATATATGTATGTATTACATCAATATATGTATATACATATATATATATAATGTATAATTCGATCTGACCCTATGTCGTCCCTGTAGTTTCCCACATAGATTTCTTAAAATTAATATGCATTGATAATATATAAAAATTTTTTCAGGATTTTTGTCATTATTAAAAATATCCTGAAAGTGAAAACTGTTAATATCTAATCCAGTAATCGAATTTATCCAACAACTATTTTTGAGTGCATAAACCGCATATGGTCATATTTGTAGACATATATGGAATATTAGCGATCGCAAAGAAATTATTAGAACTTTATCTTCTCTTTTTAATTGGTAGGTATCGACTGCAGTAGTTGAACCATACAATTCCATTCTGACTACCCACACCACTCTGGAGCACTCGGACTGTGCGTTTATGGTTGACAACGAGGCCATATATGACATTTGTCGTCGCAATTTAGACATCGATCGACCTACCTACATGAACCTAAATCGGTTAATTGGCCAAATTGTTTCCTCAATAACCGCTTCGTTGCGCTTCGATGGAGCGCTCAATGTAGATCTAACCGAGTTCCAAACCAATTTGGTTCCCTACCCACGCATTCATTTCCCTTTGGCCACATACGCTCCCGTCATTTCCGTCGAAAAAGCTTATCACGAGCAATTAACCGTCGCCGAAATCACCAATGCCTGCTTCGAGCCCGCCAACCAGATGGTAAAGTGCGATCCCAGACATGGCAAGTATATGGCCTGCTGTATGCTCTACCGAGGCGACGTAGTGCCCAAAGATGTCAACGCTGCGATTGCGACCATCAAAACCAAGCGGTCCATCCAGTTCGTGGACTGGTGCCCTACCGGCTTCAAGGTCGGCATCAACTACCAACCACCCACCGTGGTGCCTGGTGGGGATCTGGCCAAGGTGCAGCGTGCGGTCTGCATGTTGTCCAATACCACGGCTATAGCCGAGGCCTGGGCTCGTCTAGATCACAAGTTCGATCTCATGTACGCCAAGCGCGCCTTCGTGCACTGGTACGTTGGGGAGGGCATGGAGGAGGGCGAATTCGCAGAGGCTCGGGAGGATTTGGCTGCCCTCGAGAAGGATTACGAGGAGGTCGGAATCGATTCTACCGGCGAAATCGATGACGGCGACGAGTACTAAGTTGAATCCATAAAAAATTGAAAAGATAATGCCCATTTTTGACATCATGCCATTTGAAGGAATATTTATGATTTTACTAATTGACAACTCCAATTTATACTATTACTTTTTACTAAAAGAAGAATGCAAATAAATATGAACATCATTTAATTACAAATTTTTTAATATTTTCAAATTATTAAGTATAAATAATAAAAAAACAATTTAATTATCAAGTTTTTTGTTTTTTAATCAATTTATATAAATATTGAATTACAAAATATTTATTTAAACTTGTACGGAGGCATAGACTCAAATTTAAATGACTCTTTTTTGTAGACAAATTAATATAAAAGATGATTATTTTTATTTTTTATTTAATTTTGGTTTTATCTCGTTTTATTTAAGAAATAAAGGTAATAGTAATTATTTAGGCCTAGTAATTAGTAAATAAATTAAATAAAGAATTAATTATATTTAAAATTACAACGCAATAAAATACACACACAGCAGGCTGAATATTCTCGATAAATGCCAAGCACTTGCTAAATATCGATATGTTGTGAGCACAAATATCGAGTAAGCCGCTCATATGCGGCGATAGCAGCGATTGTTTTGTAAGTCACAGCAGCTGCGCATCTCTAACAAACAATAAGTGCAGCACTTCGCATAGTTTTTGTTAAGCGAATTTTCAATAAATTATACTAAATATTAATAAAATGAGCTTGCCACCGACGTTGTTGCAGCGTTTGGCTTCGCGCGGACTGCTCGCTAAACAAAAAGGTAAGTCGATACAATGAGAAATAGATATAAAGCACATGCAGTGAGTCCCAAAAGTATTTGTTGCAAAGTAGTTCTGACAATTTAGCGTTTTTATCTCTAATAAAAATTCCAAATATAATTTTTTATATATCGAATGCCTAATTATTATAATCCCTAATTAAAATTGAAAACAAAAAAGTGAATAATTGCTTCATTACACAAATCATGATAATTAGGATAGCAAATGTGATTTTCAGTCCCACAAAAGTATTCGGTTCTACAGTTTTCAAGACCCTGTAGTTTAAAAAAGTAAAAGGGTCTATTAATTTAGTTCAAATGACAGATGTGTGTAACACCCAAAAGGAGGCGTGTTAGATTCCACAAAGTGACTCACGTCGACGAGCTGAGTTGATATAGCCCTGTCCGTCTGTATGAACACCTAGATCTCAGCAACTAAAAGAGTCAACACTTTTCGGAATTCTGTTTGTCCGATGTTTGATTTAGATGTTTAATAGCTCGCCCCCTTCCTCCGCGAATCATGAAAGATATATGTACCTCAAAGATCTCGAAAACTATAAGCGCCACAGCAGGCACAATAAAAAATCTACAGACTTGTAATTTGGCATGTACGTATTATGATCTGATGAGAAATAGCCAAGATATGCACACACCATTTTTTTCAAAATGTATGGCATGCTATGAATTACATTACAAACTGCGAAGAAACCGCTAAGATATGCAATTTTTTTTTTGATATAAAAGGTGATTTTTAGTCCCAAAAAAATATTCCCATAAAGTTTTTCTAATAATAATAATGGTTTACTTCTGTTTGCAGCCCAAAAACGTTCATCCGAAACAATTGAGGAAATAATTGCCGAGAACTACGACGAAGACGACAAAAACGAGCCAGGCGCCAGCGTTCCAGATGATATAATGCCCATGAAACCGTCGAGAAATGAGAACTTATGGCCGGACAGAATAAAGGAACGCCTGGGGGTTACGGATTCCTTCCATGGGTTTAAACTTTGTCCCAATACCTATAACATCTGGCACACCTGCACGCTGTACTGCGTTAATAGATGGGGAAACGGTCGCCCAGGACCTACTGAAAAGTACCTCAAGCGGTACAGGAGATTGGTACGCAAATATCCCCTGGGCCCCGACTGGCGGGAGATTTACGATAATGGCTGCGGATGCTATTACTTCTACAATTCGACCACGCAAAAAGTTTCCTGGTTGCCGCCAGCGCATCCAAAAGCGCGCGTTTCGTACAGTGCTGCCACTTTTCGCAAGCAGCTGGCCAACACTAGCGATAAATACATCTTCGATACCAAAGATTTCCCAGCTGACGGCAATGAGGGCGAGGCGTACGCCCAGCCCTCAACCTCTATGCAGGCGAAGAAGCAGAAGATACGAGACATAGAACGCACGCTATCGCGCAAGCATCGTCTGTAAATTATTTGGAATACATTTTGTCATACATTTTTAGTTATAAAATAAAAAATTTTGAAATGAAATTATTGTATGGCAGAAAACCAGTTTGCTCAACTGTAGCGAGCAGCTGATCGAATGTTTGACTATGCAACCCTGGTCCAGAACAGTGCTGCCAAGTTCGAAAGTGCCGGAAATGCAAAAAAATAGCTAAAACTGGTTAGAAAATATCCGTTTAAATTTATGGTCAAACGGAATCACTTTTTTTTTTTTTAAATATATGTTTAAAATAAATATTTAAATATTTTTTAATACCAATAATGTCAATCAAAAATTTCAAACTGAACAACTGATTTAAAAAAATCTGTTTATGATATTTTGTTTTGCATATCTAGCTATTTCTGGCAATACTAAATAATTGGCAAAATGTCCCCATAATCTTTATTATTGGCATGAAAATTAACGCTTCTTAGGCACTTTAAATATTTATTATTTTAAACAAGTAAACGAAATGGTAATAAGTGGCTAGATCTAGCCACAAAATGACCAAAGTGGCAGCACTGTTCCAGCAAACTAGGTTGTCAAGTAACTTTCATTTATCGAAATGTTGATTTGAAGCAATTTAAAGAAAACAACATTTTGTGTTCAGAAATAAGAGTTCTAATAACTTAAAATAAAAGTTAAAATATAGATTATTCCAGCTGAAATGTGTTTTTGTTTGTGAATTAATACAAAAAGTGACAATTTCACAGATAGCTTAGCAATAATTTACATATCTGCGATATCCCATAACGTGTTTAGGTTTGAATTCAGTTTGTACTCTACATTATCATCTCTCTTTCGTTAACACAGTTTAGCTGACACTATTTACTCATAGAATTTTGGATGTTTCATTGAAATCAGGCTGTTATCGATCAGTTAGAAAAGATGTTTACTATATTATAACAATGAATATTACGTATTGCTTAGTTATTCTAATGCTGAGTGTTATTAAAGGTGTTCAATGTCACGAACAGTACATAAATTATAATATCTCCCTGCCGCATCGCGACCTTTACAACGTTACTTCGAATAGAACCGGTAGATTCTTCTTCGATCAGATATTTCGAATTAGTGCCGGAGTGTCGAATGCATTCGGAATCGAAACGGATGACGAGGGGGACTACAATGAGAACAACCAAGTCGCCACCTGTGATTGTGGTAAGTGCTGCAGTCGAGCGCTCCCGACATTCAACCTAGTGATATCTACTTACCGATTTTTATGCTCTTTTTATGACTCTTTTCTTACTTTGCAGATTGCGGATATTCGAATGAAGAAATCAGAATTGTGGGAGGAAAACCGACGGGCGTAAACCAATATCCCTGGATGGCACGGATAATATACGATGGCAAATTTCACTGTGGCGGATCGTTATTAACTAAAGATTATGTTCTATCCGCTGCGCATTGCATCAAAAAACTGCGCAGATCGAAGATACGAATTATATTCGGGGATCACGATCAGGAAATAACCTCGGAGTCACGCGCCATACAAAGAGCTATAACCGCTGTAATCAAGCACAAGAACTTTGATCCGGATACCTATAACAATGACATAGCACTACTAAGGCTTAGAAAACCCATAGTGTTCTCGAAAATCATCAAGCCAGTTTGTCTGCCGCGCTATAATTACGATCCTGCAGGTATATATGCCATACTTTCTTAGTGATTCATGTTTGAGTAAATAATTTTCTATATCTGACAAGGTCGAATTGGCACGGTCGTTGGCTGGGGTCGCACTTCGGAGGGCGGGGAGCTGCCCTCAATTGTGAATCAAGTGAAAGTTCCCATAATGTCGCTCGCAGAATGCCGAAATCAGAAATACAAAAGTACACGCATAACGACCACAATGCTCTGCGCCGGAAGACCCCGCATGGATTCATGTCAGGGCGATAGCGGAGGGCCCCTACTGTTATCAAATGGAGTTAAATATTTTATAGTAGGTGTTGTTTCCTGGGGCGTCGGATGTGGACGGGAGGGTTATCCGGGCGTTTACACGCGCATAAGTAAATTTATTCCATGGATCAAATCGAATTTGGAAAATACTTGTTTGTGCACTTAGCATATTGTTTTTGATGTAATATTTATTGTATAAATTAAGTAATTTATATGAAAAATACGAAAAATATATATATAGTACATGCTGTATAAATTGCCAGGTTTTGTTTGAGAAAAACAAAAGGAATTTGAATCAAAGTTGTCAATTGCCAGTATGCCAATTTTCAGTCAACGTAATATTCGGTTATTTTAATTTGATCAAAATATGTTTTATCAACCATTTTACAATTTATCCCAAATAATATATAAGCCTATTACTACCAAATGTATAGTTAAAATAAATTATCCAAACCTCTGTTGATTTCTTTACGAAAATGTCTTGAAATTGATATTATAATTTTTACCAAGTTCGTGTAGCTGAGCCTAATACTTTCACTGTGATGCGGCTGTTTTATATGGGTTAATGTTGTGGATTTTACGAACTGCCGTCCGAAGTTTATAAAGCCCTAATCTGAGGCACATAAAAATCAATTTGCCCATTCACCGTAGAGAATAGAACAAAGAGGGCTTCTTCAACAGCCAGCATCGTTATGCAAAAGCAATAAATATTTATTCAAATCAGCAATTTATTAAACACACCGAAGAGCCCCATATCATAACTTATGCAGCTCAGGTCGAGATTTTTGTTTGACATTTTTGCAATAAATTGATGTATAATTACGACAATATTATATAATAATTTATACACTCTATCAATTGCCCATAAAGTTTCTTTGGTTACAAATTAAAAATATTTGAAGTTTCTTTTGTTAATTTAGAGCTAAAACAGTTAGGCCCAAAATCTAACGGCTTGCTAAAAATTAAAACTGTGAATATTAACAAATTAATTTTGGTTTTTTATTCTGGCAAAACGAGAGCAATCGTATAAAAAGCGAGCAATTAATTGAGCATCAAAACATTTTAGATTCGGCCATGGTTCAGGTCATAACGAGTTTAAGTCTAGGTAAAATGTTTATTAAAATTTATTTAATATTTTTATTGCAAATTTTAAAAATATATTTGCCTATTAGCTTTAGCTGTTTTAGCTATAGGTTCTGCTCGGGAGAGAACCGAACAAAACAGCGATAATTTGGGCAGATTACTCTCCTTTGAACTTTCCTCAAAGCATTCATCAGACACGGACTATAAGGGAATTCCAGTTTACTATCCACCTCCTTACTACTATCCTCCAACTTGTAATTGCCCCCGCGGTCCACCAGGACCACCAGGACCACCTAGCCCACCCGGGCGACCAGGTTCGTAAGAAATTCGGTTTTCCTAAGACTTTTCGTAAAATTGTGCATTTTTATCAGGTGCTCCTGGTCCTCCGGGTGTGCCCGGACAAATGGGCGACATGGGATTACCTGGAGACAAAGGAGCACCCGGCAGCTGTCCAGTACGAGCCCAGACTTCCGACAAAATATGGAGCTTTGTTTTGGATGATGGACTAGTAGAGGCTGAGGATGGAGCCTATCAGTTGATCAAACACGTGCGCGTTGAGAGAAGACTGAAAAACAAGGATGAGGAAAACCCACGACAAATAATACTGGAACCGGTAGAATGTGATTAAAATGAATTGAAGAATAAAACTATTAAATCTGCTTAATAAAAATTAAAGTGAACAAACTTGACTTCTGTCTGACTGGGAATTTTTAAAGCAATAATATTAATTAATGTATCGGAATATTACAAAAAGAGCATAATATAAAATGCAATAAAAATAACAGAAAAGAAACTTCACCTCTATCTATTTTGACCAACAATTTTGATTGAATTTTGATAGATATTCGCAACTATTTATAATATTTATTTAATATATAGAACATCATATCATATCGTATATGTGTTAGTTTAGGATTAGTTTATGTCTTGGAAGGGTTAGTCAGTTTATGTCTAGAACGAAACATGCTTTATCCCCAATATTCACTCTATTAAGTGTATTCAGAATAAAACAATCTTGGGAGCACCTACGCCATTCATTCTTTCTATACGGTCCATTCATGTTGTATATTGTCTAGCCTCATAAAAATGTATACAAATTGGCGATAATGATTGCATAGTATTCTCTATTCTATTCTATTCGATTCTACAAAGATCGCAGATGTTTTTATGGTCAGTGTCATTTACATATCATTTTGCTGATATTCTGATGTATGAATTTTGAGCTGAGGCATCACAGTTCGATCAGTTTGGCCTACATATTTTGCTAGTTTATGTAGTAATTTGATGCTGATCAGTTTTGGCACTTGCAAATCGTGTTTCAGAATATACTATATTCTATATTCTATGTGTTTCGCTAAAAAAAAACAACTATAAAAAACAACAGTAAGATCATAAAACAAGCTTTAATGTTCGGCATTTGATGTATATTATGCTTAACGGTTCCTTGGATTTCTGGACTTAGTTTCTCGAAAGTGATTATATTTAAATACACATTTCCACATTTCGCTGTCTCCTCCTTTTCTTTTCGTATAAAAGAGATCAATTACCTGCCGATAGAAACATTTTAGTTCGGGCCATGGAGCTGCTCGTAACGCTTATCTGCCTAGGTAAGCTCACGTTTTATTATCGATTTCTTGAAAGATTTTAATCAGCATTTTATCTCCCATCTTAGGCTTGGCGATCAGCGGCACCTCTGCTGGTAAGGTGCAGAAAAATGAAGATCATGGTCGATTGCTTTCCATTCAGGTGCCAGCTCCGGCTCCAGCTCCAGCTCCGGCTCCACCGCCAGTTCCACCTAAAGTGATCTATAAGCCGCCGCCAATTTACTTTCCGCCTCCGCCACCTTTTTATCCGGGACCACATCCCCATCCACAACCACCAGCACCACATCCGCCCAGCCATCATCATCCGCCAACCCATCATCACCACCCGCCATGCAAATGTCCGCCTGGACCACCTGGTCCACCGGGTATTCCTGGTAAAGATGGCAAAGATGGAAGGCCTGGACATCCGGGTGCAAAAGGAGATGATGGAGACAAGGGCGACAAGGGCGACAGAGGTGAAAAGGGGGAAAGGGGAGACAAGGGTCCACAAGGTGCCACTGGTGCTCAGGGAGCACAGGGTATTCAGGGTGCACAAGGTCTGCCTGGTGCACAAGGAAACCAAGGATCTCAAGGACTTCCTGGAGCTCAGGGATCACAAGGCTCTCAAGGTTCTCCCGGCACACCTGGTTCTCCTGGCTCTCAAGGCTCGATAGGTCCACCCGGTTCCTCGGGCTCTCCGGGAGCTCCAGGTGCACCGGGTTACCAAGGACCAGCAGGACCACCCGGCCCACCTGGACCACCTGCGCCGTCCTGGCCAATACCGCCCCCTCCAGCACCACCATCACATCATCATCCACACCCACACCCACACCCACACCCACCACCACCACCACCACCACCACCACCAATCTACGTGCCCGTCCCTGTGCCTGGTCATAAAGGAGATCAGCACCATCACCACCATCATCCCCCTAAGCCTCATCCGCATAAGCCGCATAAGCCACACAAACCACACAAACCACACAAACCACACAAGCCACACAAGCCACACAAACCAAATAAACCACATGGTCCACATGGACCACATGGACCACATGGACCTCATGGGCCAAAACCACCCGTAAAGCCACCAGTAAAACCACCAGTGAAGCCACCAGTAAAACCACCAGTACCACCAGTGGTTCCACCAGTAGTACCTCCAGTGGTTCCACCAGTAGTACCTCCAGTGGTTCCACCAGTAGTGCCACCAGTGGTTCCACCAGTAGTGGATCCACCAGTTGTAGACCCACCAGTAGTGGATCCACCAGTTGTAGTTCCACCAGTTGTAGACCCACCAGTAGTAGATCCACCAGTTGTGGTTCCACCAGTTGTAGACCCACCTGTCGTTGATCCACCAGTAGTAGTAGATCCACCTGTGGTTGATCCACCAGTAGTAGATCCACCTGTGGTTGATCCACCAGTAGTAGATCCACCAGTCGTAGATCCACCAACAGTAGTAGACCCACTAGTAGCACCAATTCCACAGGAGAGTCTACCTCCAAATCCAGTTGCTGTAGATACTGCAGATACTGACGATTCTCCAGCTCCCGTAGACGAGGATATTCCGTTACCCGTGAATGCCGCCACCGAGGACCAAGAAAATCCCGAAACTCCTCCCGAAGACGAAGAGCAGAATAATCCCGAAGGAGAGGACGTTGATAACGGAGAGGACGTTGTTAACGGAGAGGACGAGGATGTAGTTGATCCCACAGATGAAGGCGAATCCGAAAATGAGCCTAGTTCAGATGAATTTGATAACACTGAGGACGATACGGAAGCCATATTCGATGGGCGAGATTCTAATGAATATATAGTGTACGATGGCGAGAATGGAGCATTTGCTGATGACCGGAATATTTATGCCCACGAGCAAGAACTACAGAACCATCAGAATCAGGCAAATGTGGTACAGGGCAGAAATAAGCAGAGGAGGCCGATTATCTACGCAGTTAGCCAACCTCGCAATCCTTTCCATGTCTATAGAAACTATGGGGTTTATTGATACAAGACAAGAGTTCAAATTAGGAAAAAAACAAAAGTAATAAATGGTATATTAAGAATGTAGTTTGTGCGTTTGTATTTATGGGTAAACGTAGAATGATATGTGCTTAAAACTTTGAATGTAAGTTCAAGGCGAATATTTAAACACATAAAAACGAAATAATTGATTGAAAGTGGTTGGAGGAATTTAAAAATTTAACTGAAGTTCTTTCGCCAGTTTCCCTTTTAATAGATCAACACATGTAAGCAGCGCAAGCCACGCATTCGCGCATTCAGCCCGGTAGACCCTCTGCAGACGGTCAAAAGTTTTTTTTAACCTGGCGAGCGTTTTAATCAATATTTTGAGATGAAATTTTAAAGTTAAGTTTTAAAAATCCCAACTTCGTACGATTATTATTTCGATTTTATGCGTTACAGGTTTCTATGGGAGCTATAGGATATAGTCAGCCGATGTCGCCAATTGTTTTTATAATATATTAGGAATTTTTTTCTGGATTTTTAGCGAAAATTTCATAATAATAATAATAACAGAAGTATTTTTGTATTTTGTTTGAATTTTTTAACAACAACAACACCCCCTCGAAAGTATGCAACAAGACAATTTTTTTATTTATTTCATATTTAGCATTTTTTTCTGGATTTTTGGTAATAATTAACAATAATTAATTCTAATTAGAAGTATTTTTTTATTTGTTTTAATTTTTTTTAATATTTTTCAACCCCAGCTCGAAAGTATGCAGAGGCAGCTAAAAAATGAACAAAATGAACTAAAAACGCAGAAATCACTTTAGTACTTTAAGCCTGAAAGTATGCTAGGTTTTTTAATGAGGCGCTTCTAACGCTTGCACTGCTTGCACTGCTTGAAACTGTTTGGACTGCTTGCATGCAAAAAAGACTTGATTTTCTTTCATACGTTGCATTCAAAAATATTTATGAGTTTCTTATTAGTCCCACAATCTACCAAATAAACTAACCACAAGGCAACTGTGCAGTAGTACTTCCCGTAAAGCCCTTAGTAACACCACTAGAAGAACATGTGGTACACTAGCTCCAGCAGAACCATCAGTGGATTTACCAGTAGTACACCAGATTTTTTCAAATTATGTTCCTTCAAAGTTTTCCTCGCTTTCAGGGAGTAACGACGAAAAGGAGGCTCCAGAGGGTTCATCCAATTTGTCAAATAGAAGAGTATAATGCTTCCTTTCTTTATTCATATTTAAACATAACCTTTTTTTTTAAGTTTTCAACATCTTGAATTAAGCTTATGCCATGCGATCCTTAAGCCAAGTGTCGAACATAGAGACGCGCGTGTAAACATCGGGACTGTTGGAAGCACAAAAGGCGGTGCCGTAGGACACCACGCCCACCTGCTTGAGGGAGTCTCCATTAGCCATGACCAAAGGACCACCCGAATCGCCCTGCAAGGTAAAATAATGAAATGAAAGTTCTATAAATTAAGTAATATAAATTTAGTAGGTAATATCGCTGACATGAATCCCTCCAAAATACTGGACTTTGTTCGGAACATTGGACAGTAGGAAATTTTCTGAGTTGGACAGCCCAAATACCAAATATGGTGTTTCTAGCTCTTGTAGTTGATGAGATCTAGGTGTTTACACAGACAGACAGACGGACGGACAGACGGACATGGCTCTATCGACTCGGTTTGTCGTCCTGATCAACAATATATTTAGCTTGTGAGTTCTGCCATGCTCTCTTCTGGATGCTACACACTACTCCACTTTGCACTAACTTAATAGACCCTTTTTACTTTTTTTAAAGTCAGAATCTAAATATGCGATGTCTAAACTCTACTCACATTGCAGGCACCCTTGCCGAAGCGTTCCAAGGCACAAATCTCGGTGTCCGTTAGCTGCGACATGGTCTCCTTGCATTTGGCGTTATTGAGGGTTTTATAGGAGAGTTTCTGCAGGATGGTGGGATACTTGGCGAAGGGTCCGGTGCCGAAATGAAACACGGAGCCCCAACCCGTCAGGACGACCTGCTCATCAGCACCTACCAGCTCCTTGCTGCTCACGTCGATGAGGTTGACGCGTTTGCCATCCACCTCGATGGGCGGATCGATCTTGAGTATGGCAATGTCGCTGGTGACCAATTCCTGGTAGTTTTCGTTCATCTCGTAGGACTGCACCTGGGAGCGAAAACCCGTCTCATCGTTCAGATCCCGTATGCCGGCCACAATGCTCATCCGACTGGCGTTCTGTCCATTGACGCAGTGTGCGGCAGTCAGGACCCGATTAGGGGCTATCAGGGAGCCTCCACAGAAGTGTCGCTGCTTGCCGCTACGCGTCAGATACTGCATGGATATCTGGTAGGGAACGTACTCGTCATCCGGCACATCATACCCGCCAACCACACGCTCCTGCGAGTTACCATCCAGGCTCTCGAAGTAGGCGTCCACTAAAGATATTGACAGTTGAACTTCCCACTTGCAATATACCACAGACATACTTACAATCAATAACGTTTCCTGTAGTCTTGCCACTTGTCGACTCCAGCACCGACAATCCGCAGAGCAGAACCAATAACAGAACTCGGCCTTCCATTGCTGTGGTCTGGTTCTGCGGTTGGCATCGCGGTTTATATACTCTGCAATTGCACTCATTAGAATATTATCACTTGGCATGCAGAGTGCGAGCTGTGGGTGGTTTGACCCCTTAGTAATGGGTAACAAGGTCGTCCGGCAGTAGGCCGATAAAATTGTACACTCGGAAAAAAACTGCCAACAGCTTTGTTGAATTTTAAAGACTAACCAATCTTGTTTGATATTTCGGAATTTATTTAGCAATAACCTCGATTGATTAGAGTAAAAATATTATTGATCTTAAGAACCAGAAGACTTTAAATAATCTTGCAAGTACTTAAAATATTCGAAACGTATCCAGAAATTATGCATTATATAGGTTTACTTGAAACAAGTTCTTAAGTAAATTCCAAAAAGTAAGAATGTTTTAGTTTTTGTTTTGAGTGTAGGGTTGACCATGACGTGCGTTCTTGATCTGTAAACCTACATACCTAGTATGTATATAATGGAATAGAAAAGACTTTATTAATTAATTTTTCGATGAGTATTATTTTCCTATATGTACATTTTCTAAAATTTAAACTGTTTGATGATGGATTTTTAGTTTTTTATGGTTTGCTGTTATTTTGTATAATAACTTTTGCCATAGGGTAAATATTCTTAATTTGTTTTAAATTTAGCCTTTACATTTTAATTTCATTTTCGAATTTGTTTGTTACGTTTTACAGCTTCGAATAAAATTGTAGCTAATAAATGCTTGATATCTCTATGCGCTTTTCCAGTTGTTAACAAACTCAAGAAGCGCTCAAATAAATTTTCCATTTGCAGCGGCAATTCATTTTCCACTCAACAATTCCCACCTCATTCGAGGCATGTTTGCAACAAATGTGGAGTGGAAAATTAATTGCATGTTTTGCATAATCAGTAAATTGGTCGTTTATTTTAGTGCTTAATTCGCCAGCACCATAAGTTGCCATCACCCTGCCCCCTCCATCCCCCTCTCCTCCTAAATCTCAGGTATACCTATAAATTATGAGCACAGCATCTGGGAGCCAAGTGGAATACATTTTTATTTGCAAATCAGATAAGAGATCTGGTCACAGCGAGCAGCCCAACCATTTGTAGATACGCCTGCCCCCTTCCCTTCTGATATGAATACGAAAGCGAATGCGAATGCGAATGCGAATAGCAATGTGAATACGAATACGAATACGAATACGAATATGAGTAATATTTATCGGTCGCGTGAGCTTGTTACCTAATTGATGACAACAGGTAGGCGCTTCTGTCAGCCCAACTTGAGTTCAGTTTCAATTTAATAAGAACTGCCTGCGTTTATGACATTCTGGCACGCACAGTCTAGCAGCAGGAGCCAAAGTAATCCAAGCTGAGATAATGTAAACAGAGATGCCTTCTTAGTTATAAAATTATATGAATAATATTAGATGAACTTAAGAAATAATCTCGAAATTCTTTAATACATTTTATGAGTAAAAAACTCTTGAAATATCATAGATGTCGAGTCTCTTTAGGCAAATTTATTTACATATTTAAATTACAGAATAAAATTTGTTACATTTAGCCGGGCTACAGTCGGACGCTACCGACAGTAGGAGACTCTGTAGTTCCTTTTTGCATTTGTTATATAGTCACAACAAACTGTAAAAATAATTTGTTACCAAAAGAAGAAACTGAAACGTTGACAAAGGTTGATAAGGTTGACTGTAAAATAGATTATAATATTATAAAATGATAAGTCTACAGTCGGATGCAACCGACTTTGCGGTTTCTTGTCCTCTGATACTGATCTACAATAAAATATTTTTTAAGGTAAAGTGTCTTAAGATTTTTAACAGATTTTATTAATAGACTTAATGAGTTGAAAACTCTTGAAATTGTCTAGATACAAAATGTTTTTAAAAATATTAAAAATTTAAAAGTTTGCTAATATTATAATAGAAATTAGTTCTTAAAGCCTCCAAAAAAAAAAAAACCCACGCTAAAACAAGTTGTCTGACTTTTGAAGGCCAGAGTGTATTTCAGCTCGTAGGAGTATACAAATACTTAATTGGATTTGCTGCTGGCAAGAAAGCCTAATGAGTTTACACAGGGATTAACCTGTCAACGGAGGAACTCGAGGAACTCGCATGCAAATTATATATGCATGGGCTAAAAATAAAATCCAGAAAATCCAGAGATAAGTCCTGTCACGCTCCTGTTATTGCCAGGGTGGTCCAATTAACAAATGTTGGCACGAAGGGCGCCATGGCAAGAGAGGCGGCAGCGAAGGGCCGGGAGGCAGGAGGTAAGACCAAGTTGTGGCCAAAATAATAAAGCCATTTCAAGTTCAAATCGGTTCGTAGGCAACACTGTGGCTCCGAGGCAGCAACAACAATTAACACAGTAGTCCAAAGATCAAGACCTCAACATCGGCTCCCCAGACTCCGACTTCGACTCCGACTCCGACTCCGACTTCGACTCGGAGTCTGAATGTTGAATGCAGAATCGCAGAGGTGTGCATAATTAATTTGCGCCAGTTGCCAGTTTGCCACACACAGTTGCGGCTCTGCAAAATGATTCATTAGCTGGATACAATCTGGCCGGAACTGACACATGGCATTGTGGCCACAACCTGTGCCCGCCCAGCAGCACCAACTTGATTTGCATCGAACACGGGATAGAGAGACAGGGAGCCCAGACCCGAGAGGTGTTGATTGCCAACTGTTCCCAATTGAGTGTCTGCCAGCCACAGGGAATTAAAAGAAATGTTGCAGCCCCGGCTGAGGCAGCTTGTTTAATCGGAATATTTAAATTATTCATTGATTAAAACTGCAGTCCGATCAACCAGAACTCACTTCCTTTGCTGCCTTTCCCTCTCCCAACTCTTCTTATGCACAGTTTGTCCGCTCTGCTGTAGGTGTCATTACCTGGTATTGTGTCTCCAAAGCCTGCTCTCTCAACTATGCCCACTTCAGAGGCTAAACATTGTAAAAAACACGCTACAGTCGGATGCAGCCGACAATAACAGACCATGTCATCTTTGTTCGAGTCTCAAAAAGGTGCACAACATTTAACAAAAATTTTACATCATTTAATAAGCTTCAATTTTCAGAATTATGCTAAATTTTGAAGTATTAAGCAATACTTCTTATTCTTACTTCTTGAGTACCATGCTTTGCAGGTTGCGCTGTCTGAGAGCAAAGTCTGAAATACTGTTTCTTTGATAACTTCTGTGTTTATTATCCGATTTCGATGCGCTTTTTAGGATAGCTAAATATAAAGGTAGAGCTTATATATTCTGAATTACGTAACATCCAACTTTTGAAATAAACTTGATTTTGCATATGGAGTGCAACTACCTACGTTCTCAAAATGGTTGCTCTAGCTCTTAATAGTTTCCGAGATCTCATCGTTCATCTAGACGGACGGATGGATTGATGGAAGGACAAGCGGACAGACATACGTACGTTGGTTATATCGACCCAGAACGTCGTATTGATCAAGTATATATACTTTATCGCGTCTGTCACGCCTCTTTCTTCCAGTTACATACAGTTTTTACCCTTTTCATGGGTTCATGCTATAACAAGAGATAAAATGTAATACCTAAGTACGTCTTAGCACCGTTATGCTCGGTTCCACTACAAATGTGTGGGAGAAGGAATCCCCTACAACTAATTCCTCCGGTCGACTTTTGGTGGTCAATTTATAGTTTCTCAAGACCTTCACAAGCGTCACTTTCAGCAATATCAGGGCATACTTCCAACCTGCAATGCAAGACAGCATATTATATAAAGTATATTAAAAACTGAAGAACTTTCATACCTATGCAGCATCGTTTGCCCTTGAGGAATGGCATAAAGGCATATTTATGCAGCTGTTCCAATTTTTCCGGCAAACAATTCTCCGGATTAAAAATATCGGCTTCAGGGCCCCAGATTTCCTTGTTGCGATGTAACAGATAAATGTGAGGTACAACCGTAATACCTTTCGGAAGTACCAATCCATTGGACAACTTTAGATCTTCACGAATTAATCGTTTTGTGTGCGGAAGTGGGGGATAGACCCGCATACTTTCATTCAGAACCATGTCTAGATACTCCAATTTCTGCAGATCTTCGTAGCTTACATCGAAGTCACCCGAATGGGGAAATGCTGATTTGATTTCCTCAAAGAGCTTGTCTTGGTATTCGGGATGCATTGCCAGTAGAATCAAAGTATTTGTGATAACATTTGCGGTTGTATCAAAGGCCGTTGCGACTATGGTCTTGGCATGATCTTGCAACTCATCGTAGCTGAAGACCTTGTTTTTGTAGTGCTCTATGGCGAGGTTGATAAATGTATTTTTATTCATCTCGAACGATTTCGAGTTCTCCTGCAGCTGCCTGTCTACCATCTAAAATAATTGAATACTGTAAACTTAATATGAATTTGTGACAAACAAAAAACAAACCTTTTTAATCACTTTGTTAATAATGTCTCTTGCGGCTTTAAAGCGAGTTATCAAACCGCTAAAAAGGCGACAGATTTTGAGATTAAGCCAGGGGCTATGTAGAAGCTGCATTCCAAATTCGTTCATGCTGAAACAAATAAATATAATTTACTATATAAATGAATTGTATTTAATCACGAACTTACGCATTATAACTTTGCTTCAAACTGTCGTTTTTATATAATTCCTCCTCTTTGATATCACTGCCCAAAGTGGTTTCTATATAAGAATCAACATTAATCGGAGAATAATTATAATTAGTTTTATACGTACGAGTCGCAACTCTTAACGTAAGTCCATAGAAAATCGAGACCAATCGATGCTCTCCAGTTCCAACTAGTTCATCGAGTTCATTCAGCAAAAGCTTCGCTTCACTATTGAATACAGGCAGATAACTTAACAGAATATTATGACCGAAGGACGGATTCAAGGCCTTACGATGAGCACTCCACACGGCACCTCAAAAATAAAACCCAACCGGTTATAAAGTACAAATTAAAATTGGAATATAATACCATCTATCGCCAGAAATCCATTACCGAAGGCTTCCTTCAATATGTATTCACCAAATTCACCTCTGTCCAAGGTTGCAGTTAGCACCTCCTGCACTATTTGTGGATCACTCACAAAAAATAGAGGCTTCGGTCCCAGCCACAACATAAAAACCGATCCATGGGATTTAACAATTTCAGGTATTACCTCCGCAAGCATTCCTACCGAAATTCCATATATCAGATTTGCAATGACCGGATTTTCGAGTAACTTACCTTTGCTTTTCCAATATCTGTTCAGAATACCAATTATGGGATATCCGATCGGTCCTGGTGCTTTCAGCATTAACTGATAATATTTTCGACGACTCCAAAGCAGCGATATCCATAGTATTACCAAAATGCCTATCCACAATTGCAATGACAACATGATGAACGGATTAGCAAGGAATTATTTGACAAACTGACAAGAGTTTTTGTTATGCCGGGGTTTTTATATTCACAAATCGGTATGTGTATACTATACTAATTCCAAATTGTGCTTACTAAGTGACATCATGGTTATTCACCTCTGTATTATTAACGATGTACTGTGTGGTGTATCAAAATCCTGTTTATGCCCTGTACTTGGCAATGCAAAAACAAATAATTGAATATCTTTGATCAACTTCCAACAGAAATGCCATAATTAATACAGTAAATAGGACGTATCATTCCGATTATCCAAGGTTTTTTTTTATTACCCCTAACTTTGTCTATTTTAAATAATATTAAATATGTAACTTATTTTATTTATTGCACTTCGTATATAGAAGGTTGCATCCGACTTATCCGCTGCGTTCTGCTATATCGCAAGGGCTGTTAACGTTTGGTATTGTCGGTTGCTTCCGACTGCAGCTGTAAACGATTTTTTTTGGAAATGATAATCGAATGAGGAGTAATTTCATAGTATTTTGCATAACCAGAATGTTCGACGCTTGCTTTAGTAATAAATTTGTTAACCCCAGCGTCCGATCTCCTCCTGTTGCTTCTTCTTTCTATGGAAAATTGGTCACAAATAAGCCGTTAAACGGTTAATGGGACAGAAACGCATCTGTGATATGAAAACAAACATCAATGGAACGCGTTCACTCAGAAATAAAGAGCAAGTTGTACAAAATCAAGTTCTTCAAAGAATATACTTAGCTTTAAACTTGAATTTAAGCTCATATTTGAATGTAATCTGATATAAAATCATATAAAATAAGGGAAAAAATTGGAATTATTTAAAACTTATTGTAATCTTTTAATTACATAAAATATATTCGTACTTAATTTAAACTATCCAAGTTAAATATAAGAATATTAAGAAAGAATATTAGATCAATAATTTTTTTTGAAAAATTTGTAACTCTTATATTTTGCTCAGTGTATCTGCCAAATATATTTTATTGTTCACAGTTAGGTTTCTGTCAATATAATATTCTAATTCATACCGTTTGGCAATTGTTATTTTTTTGTACACCAATATTTATGAATCAATTAATTTCAATTTTGTGCCTGCCTTTTGTGAATGGGACAAATTCCCAATAAACTGCAGAGAAATGCGAGAGACCAATTTGGAGTGCACACCTGCAGCGGAGCTAATTAAATACTTACCTGTAAATCAGAACTGTCTCTGGCTACTGGATTTTCAGGCCCTCTGCAACGGCTCTAAAGTCGGGTAATAAAAGAGGCGGCTTGGCTTTAAGCAACCGCCTTATAAATCACATTGAAGACCACAGAAGACAACAAAAACACAGACGCAGGCCATAAAAGTCGCTGTCTGAATATTTTCTGTATTATTTTGTTTCGTTCTTCTCCGTTTATATTTTTATTTTGTATTTTTATTTTATTTGAATGAACCGCCTCAGAGCTGGCCACACGCACAATTCAGCAGAAGTGGACTGGGGAACAGGGCTGAATATAAGGCGGACAATCCAAAACAAAATGTCATAATAATGATGGCGTTCCGGGCGGTCAGGACGGAATGCCCCTCTTGTTAGTGTGTTTACGCTTACCTGTTGCCTGGCGTTAACACTAAAAACAAATGGAAATATATAAAAAAAACATATAAGAAAATCTGGGAATTAAAATGTCTGTTTTTTTATTTGCATGCAGAGATTTGCTGAAATGATAAAAATGCAGTTGATTAGCGTGAATTCGCTGAGTTTTTTTTTAAGTTAATGGGGATTGTTTTTGTTTTGTGAAAATAAATTTAATGGTGCGAATAATTATTTGATACATTAACTAAAAAAAAGAGCTGTATAAATTCATATATAAACTTTAATTATTTACATTAAATTTTATTAATATTAAAAATTGGTTCTATTAATCATTATATGAATTATAATTTTGCAAATATAATTCTATAAATCTAAATATTGTTATGTGGATAATATCAATAATAACATAATAATAATATAATAATAACGAAAATGAAATTTTAAATTGAGCAAATCTTCACTGACTGATTCAATATATCAAGATTAGGAGAATTTATTGACAACTGATGAAAAAATGGATAATGGTATATGGAAAAAGATTTAGAAGTAGTATTGGAAATATGTACTATATTTGTTTTGCTTAGAGTAAGAATCAGAAGAAGCATTTATTTATTCAAAAATGAACTTGGCCCGAATGCAATATCTTTTGTTTATCAGTTTTATTAAAATTACAGATTACGAAATTCTGAATATTTAATCGCAGCTATTTGCTTATAGATAAGAGATTTCAAAAAAGTTACTTTCTCTGGTATAAAAGCCAGATTCGATAAGAAGTTGCAACATTCTACATCGGGGAACCCACAAGATGCCATTGAATCCTACAAATCTCTTGCTGCTCTTGGCTGCCCTCTGCCTGGGCGTGGCAGTAGCAGAGGAGGCTGCCGAGGAGGCGGGGCAGCGCATCAACGGGGGGCAGCAGATGAACCAGAGCGTGCCCTTCCAGGTGTCGCTGCAGCTGCAGCGTCGGGGCCGTTGGCGCCACTTCTGCAGCGGCTCCATCATCAGCGAGGAGCACGTCCTGACGGCTGCCCATTGCGTGGAGAAGATGAAGCTGGAGGACATCAGCGTGCTGGGGGGAACGTTGAACTGGCAGCAGGGGGGACAGCGGCATAAGATTCTGGCCAAGCACGTGCATCCTCAGTACGCCATGTCCCCCAAAATAATCAATGATATTGCGGTGCTTAAGGTAAGTCCAGTATTTGCTCTGCATCGCTCCGACATCGCCACCATCAGCTTGGGAGGAGCGGAGCGCATTGGCAGCAAGGTTCCGGTGCGCATCACCGGCTGGGGATCCATGACGCCGAGCAGCGCGGGGGCCAAGGTGCCGGATCGGATGCAGGTGCTCAACTACCACACCCTGTCGAATGAGGAATGTGGCAGGAAGGGATTTCGCGTCACGGCCAACGA
This sequence comes from Hypselothyrea guttata, assembly GCA_035045125.1. Lineage (NCBI taxonomy): Eukaryota > Metazoa > Arthropoda > Insecta > Diptera > Drosophilidae > Hypselothyrea > Hypselothyrea guttata. Next base: position 262,381 of record JAWNNJ010000392.1, on the reverse strand, counting down.
GATCTGCGCCTTCTCAGCACCCGGCCAGGGCTCCTGCATGGTGAGTCTGCACTCAGAGAAAAACCAACACATTCTAGCTTGATTCAAGCCAGAAAAGTATCTATATCCCGAATTTACCTGATCTGCGTAGGCACACTGAAAGAAAATGCAAGGGTTTTTGTAGTTGAAGCAAGAATTTGCGGTGTCAAAAGTTCAATAAGACTTAAACTTCTTGATTCAAGAACAATATGCCTCATTTATTTCTGTTTTATGAATTGTTTTTTAAATTTTTTTAATTTAAATTCAATTTTATGTGACTTACTTAAATTTATGCTCATTTAATTTTAAATCAACTCTGCTAAATCCAAAAAATATCACCTAGAAAATGTACAAGAATAATACTTAATATAGAACGTAATCTAAAATTTCACAATTTTACGTTTGTGATATTTACTAAAATGTTTTAAATTTTTTTTTAATTTAAATTCAGTTACATATATTTTCACTTCAATTTATACTTATCTGTTCTTAACTCAATTCGGATTATTCTTAAATTAATTCTGAAATATCAAAAAACAAATAGACGGAAAAAATACAAAATTGTGTAATCCAGAATTTCTTAATTTTAAGTACATTTCGGATATTTTCAAAAATGATTTTAAATATTTTTAAACAAGGTTAATTTTTTTTTTTAAGTTTTGTTGAATCTTGGAATTTCCATCTAGTTTCTGTCTGATTTTTTCCGAGTGCTGACATAGTTTAATCTATATGTTTTTGCTGTCTTTCAGGGAGACTCCGGTGGTCCGTTGATCCTGTCAGGCAGCCGACAGCAGCTGGTGGGGATCGTGTCGTACGGCAGTGCCACCTGTGCCCAGGGCTATCCAGATGTCTACACACGTGTGTCCAGCTTCTTGGCCTATATAAGCCAGGTGCTGAAGCAGGATTTGTCCTGAACCGACAACAGAAAAAAGCAAAAAACAAAAAAACAAAACTAATAAATACTTGCTGGCATCTTGTGCTTTAATTTTTCCACTTCTCTTTTTGGCTGCTAATTAAAAATGTTGTTCAGTATTCGACACAGTCGAGGAGGCGCAGCGCCTAGACCCAGCCCCCACTCCCTACCATGGCTCTGGCCCTGATCTGGCTCCGCTCCAGCCTGTTGCACCATGATAAATGCAAAAAGCAATTTATCGCACATTTAACTCAATTCAGTTTCTTTATGGGCAGAAAAACAGACGCAGAGCGCGGCTTTGAGGCTGAGGCTGAGGCTGAGGCTTCGTGGCACGCCTGCTGCGGACGGAGGGACTGGGGGACAGAGGGGGAACTGGGGGACAGACTGGGAGTTTGGCTGACACGCACACTGCAGCCTCCATGCAACAGCATGCCACTTGCCACATGCCCCTTGCCCCTTGCCCCTTGCCACATGCCCCATGCCGCAGCGCCTGTGGACGGTGCGTTGCACGTCGCTCGTTGCGCGTTGTAATTCGATATTAGATTTTATGTGCGACAAATACGAAGTGCAAACATTTTTATGTTTCCACAATTTCTATGCCGCATTCGTATTTGTAGTGGAACCAAACTGAAGATGCTCCGATGCTCCTCCGATGCTCCTCCGATGCCCAGATGCTCCGATGCCCAGAGCCTCGCTTTCTACTAACATAATTAAGTTCGAATAATGCAAGGCTCACGCTTTGCCTATTTCCATTGCGTTTACACTCATCTACAAGTTAGACCTGCTCTACACAATGCTAAACGAATAACATTTTTAGAGCCTGTACCTTGAAGAAGCACAAAAGGGTCTATAAGGTTGTAATACCCAGAAGGAGGGTTAGCAGACCCCACAAAGTATATAATTTCCTAATCAGAATATTGATTAGAATATTATTCATGCACGTAGCTTTTGGTATTCGCTGTCGATGCTGCAAACTACATAACGATCGCATACAAAATAGCGAAGATATGCAACAGACAGGTTTCTGGATTTGGTAAAGGGAATATATCTTGGCATACATTGATCCCGTTGCTTTTGGTATTCGATGCTGTCGATGCTGTTGATGCTTCAAATTCCGTAACGATCGGCTAAACAGCGAAGATATGCATCTGACAATATTTTCGAACTGGTAGAGTAGAGTATGTCGCATGCATGCGTCGCATAACGTAAAAGATTTAGAAACACAAATTACTGGGTCTCTTACGGTCAGTTACGTTCGACTGTAGTCTTCTGATAGTCAACTGATTTGCTCCGTCCTGCCTGTTTTTAACTTATCTATAAAATATACAGCACCGGCAGTTCTACGGTCGGTCCCGTCCGACTGATTGGCTCCGTCCGTGATCATTTTGTTAATTTATGACATTCTTTGAGTACAAAATATCAGAAATTCTTCTCTGCAATATCTTTATTTCAACCGATCTACATGCAGACAGGTTTCGATCTCATCATCACTTTTGCTTTTTTGTAGCTTTTATAACTAATATAACTCGAAATAAAAACAATTGTGATTCGAATCAAATAAATCAAATAAATTCTAGATGTTAAGACGAACGTTTTCAAGAACAGGTCTTAAAAGCAAAATGACCTAATTAGTTACTACAAGATATAGTACTTATATCTGTCTAATTGCTGTCTACTAGCTGCAGAGTTTGTGAATGTGAATATGGGTATGAGTGTGATTGTGAGTGCAGCTGTGAGTGTTTTTGAGCTAAGGGTTAGAGAGAAAGTATTTCGGGAAAGATTGGGGGTATTTGTTAGAAGCTCGCTGCTGACCGCATAAATTCATTTAGATCAATCAATTCAATTTGTTTGTCAATAAAAACCTAAATGAGTATTTCATTTAAACAAATTAAAATTCGACCCATTTGAATGTCGCGCGTACAAAATTCCAACTCAAGAGCCGCAGAGTCCATATGGCAATTAAAATTGACGTCGACATCGCATCTGACTGACTTTGCGACGCAGCCTGATTTCAGAGCATAAAGAAAAAACAAATACGAATATGAATGTGAATGTGAATGTGAATGAGTGTGATTGTGAGTGTCTGTGGAAGATCGAAGCTTTCGCTGGGCTGCCTTTGTTGACTTTTCATTGTCAATTAAAATCAAATAAATTTATTTGCTGTTTGACATTCAGAGCGACAGATTCTGGTGCTGATTGTGTTCCTGAAACAGCAACAGATTCGACTGATGCAAGTGCATGGAGCAATCTTATATTGGTATGACCTTCCCTATCTGACCTTTAACCCCAGCAGTGTTAGTGCTTCTTCGCCTTGCCCTGATTGCTGACCTCCTCCATCGCCCTCTTCACAGTTTCGGCATCTCCCAGAAACTTCATGGACACCACGGGCTTCATGCACTCGTCCAGCTCATAGACAAAGGGTATGCCCGTGGGCAGGCTGAGCTCCATAATATCTTTGTCCGATATCTTATCCAGATACTTGATGACTCCTCGCAAGCTGTTCCCATGGGCGGCGACGATCAGTTTCTTGCCCATCTGCATCTGCGGCACAATCACATTGTTCCAATAGGGCAGGGTGCGTTCGATGGTCAGTTTGAGGGACTCGGCATGGGGGAAATCCTCGGGATCGATGCAGGCATAGCGTGGATCCTTGGCAATCTCGTTGTAGTACTTGTGATCCGGCTCCATACATGGAGGGGGAGTGTCGAAACTGCGACGCCAGATCTTCACCTGTTTCTCGCCATACTTTTTGGCAGTTTCGGCCTTGTTTAGTCCCGTTAGCCCCCCGTAATGCCGCTCGTTGAGGCGCCAGGAGCGACAGACGGGCACCTTGGACTGCCCCGAAATGTCCAGAATTGTTTTCAGTGTATCCTGCGCCCTTACCAGCAGCGAAGTGTGCGCCATATCGAACTTCAGCTTGGCCGCCTTAATCGCTTCGCCCGCTGCGCACGCCTCCTTCTGCCCCCGCTCGGTCAACTTGGCGTCGTACCAGCCACAAAATAGGTTCTTCTCATTCCACTCGGACTGCCCGTGTCGCACCAACACTATCACATACTTGCCCTTCTCGCAATCCCTAGAGTATTGCCTCAGGCTGCGCAGATTTCCCAACAGATTCCTTCTGAGACCGGCATAGGTCAGTTGCAACACGGGAGTCATGATGTCCAACAGCAACGCCGAAACGAAAACAGAAAATTTATTTAATTTTGACAAACGAATAAAAACCTGAATTTTACAAAGACATAGTAAAAAATGAAACCTTATATTTCGTAATAGAGACACCCTATGACCAGGCTGCCACTTTAAAATAAATTTCAACTCCCGAAAACCTTGTTTTTTGACCATACCAGGGGCCAAAAAGTTCGATAATTTTTATTCATCTAATTTTGATCCTAAGTGGTTTGTAATGCAAAATAATGCTTAAAAAATCAAACATGAATTAATTTGCTAAACAAAATTTAGAGTTTGGGGTCAAAAATTGCGTTTTTAACTTCTGAAACTCTTGAATTTGGACCATACCCTAACCAAAAAACTCGATAACTTTTATTTTTCTAGTTTTGATTCTTAACGGTTTGTAATATAAAAAATTGCATAAAAAACCAAACATCGATAACTTTGGAGATGAAATATAGATTTTACAACAAAAATGGTGTTCTTAAGAATTGGTTTTTTTTTACCACCCCAAGGACCAAAAAAGTCCATAATTTTTATTTGTCTAATTTTTATCCCAAACGATTTGTAATCCAAAATAATGCATTAAGAATCAAACATCGATTAATTTGGATAAAAATATAGATTTTAGAGCTAAAAATAGAGCTTTCAAGAACTTTTTAACTGCTGAAATACTTTTTCCACATCTGGTATAGTTTCCCATTTCATAGTGCTGGTGGTCATTTTACTAGGTGAGTTTAAATCATTTTATGCATAAACTTGCAAGACAGCTCAATGCAAGGCAGGGTCTTGACAAAGTTACCCAGTAGTGGGGGGGAGGAAAGCGGGTATATGCATTGATCTGCAGGCAGAAGCAGAAGCAAGTCTAAAATGCTTTTACAGCCGCCACTGGCGGCAGTTTGGATGATAAATTGTCTACTGTGGTCACCGAGAACTCCACGGCAAGAGATTAGACAATTTGTTGAGGAAGCTTGGACAGTTTGTTGCTGCGTTTTATTTTCGTTTTGGCCAGAAGCGCCACTCTGGTGGCTAAGCCAAGCGGATACACTCAGAAAAATTAATAGGAAATCATATTTAACTAAACAAAATTCGGTATAGTGAATCAATTCGGCTTAATTAAACTAAAAATTGGAATAAATGAATAAGCAAAACCGGATAAATTAAATGTAAAGTTTTCCGTCTAATTTGAAGCTACAAATCTGAAGAAAAAAGTAATTCTTCTTACTGTATCTAAATATGTACAAACTTTCTTAGAAATACGAACCTGAAGAACGTAGAATTTCTTTCCTTATATGACGAGTTTTCTTGCCTATTGAACTTTTGATACTGGAACTTCTTGATGCAAGTACCAAAGTTCTTGATTTTTCTCTCAGTGCAGGCACTTGGTGCCCAGGCTGAACCCAAGACACTTTACAGTTGCCTCGTGTTAATTGAAAATTGTACGGTAATGTCGCTTATCGTTGCGCCTATCAGCCGACCACGTCGTCCTCTGTCTTGGGTGCACACACACGCTCTGCCCCTCTGCCCCGCTTCCCCTCTGCCCCTCTGCATCTTTGTGCCCCTTTGGGACTCTGGGGCTTCTCGGACTTTGCGTGTAGCGAAGCCACACCTTGGGGCCTCACGCATTGGCAGAGGTGTTTGATAAACATCCGAAGCCTTGTCTTTTCGAATTTTGTTTTTGCTTCTCTTTCTACTGTGGTGAAAATTTCTCAAATGCTTTTTGACAACTTTCATGTGGAACGCACTTAACAAAATTTATCGCCGCTGACAATTTTGGTGACTTTAATTGCTTCTAGACGTAAGAAGTTTCTACACTAGCTTCTTGTCCCTCTCCTTCTCTCTCCGTCTCTCTCTTTAATCTGCCTTCCCTCTCTTAGGCTCTGGCACCTGTGAAGGCCGGGAGCTTAGCGTTATAAGCCGCGTCTTAGACACGTTAGCAGTTGACACGATTTGCGGCTTAATTGCTTTTACAAAGTGATTGATGATATCGAAATATTGCATACAGAGCGATACAAAGTGTATTTCGAACATGGATAGCTTATGTTCAGTACTTAAGGCACCATAACAACGCTTTTTATAATCCAAAATATACTCCAAGTTATGCTTTATGCTTTCGTCAGTAAACTGCTTTTAGAGCAAATAAATTTAAATTGTTTTAACAATGTTAATTTTTCACCCCAAGATTAGTACTTTTTCTGTAAGGTTTAGCGCGTAACGCGAGCTGTACGCATGTAAATATATAGAAATGGTAGAGATATTTGTGTTTAATTTCATATTTCCTTAACTTAACTTTATATGACTATGACTAAATTTTTAAATGATAAACCCATACCACACATCGATATTAATATTAATACTTTTTCCGACAGGGATGGCGCGTAACGCGAGCTACATATGTGTATGTAGAGAAATGGTACAGATGTTGGTATTTTTTTATAATTCGCTTAACTTCATATAAAATCTTACGACTAAATTTCTAATTTAATAACCCATAACAAATATTTATTCATATTTAATTCATTAGATATATGCCCAATTAGAAATATCGATGGGTATTTTTAGAGGGTACTTTATAAGTGCAGCACGCTGTTTTGCAGCAAGTCTATACTGGCATAAGTGTAATTTGTTATTTTTATTTAACCAAACATATGGAACACGTAGCGTTGCGCCTAAAACATAATAATCTGTTCATAATCAATTTTCCTTAGGCCAAAACTGCATATGGCGCTTGCAATTACAACAATTTCAGCTGACACGTGAGCATTGAAAAGGCCTCAAGTTTTTCCAGCCTCCGATGGAGAAGAGTGCGAATTGCAGCTGGAGACGCCGAAGCCCCGACCGAGACCCCAAATGGGAGCTGGGGCCAAAACGACGGGGCTACTGCACAGCTGCAAATGAAATTGAGCTGCAATTGCCATGCATTACACACACACACGCACACACACACACACATACATCACACATCACACACACACACATCATACACACACGTAGCGCGGGAACTTTGAACTCTGCTCGATTAACCTTTTGCTGTGGGGCTGAATTCGGGGAAGTACGCGAGAGTTGAGCCAATTTGAGCACCTGGCAGCCGAGGCTTTTGGACTGCACTAATTTTCCTGCGTTTTCCCTCGACTTTGATTGTCTTTGCGTAAATTGAAAATGAGGCTGGCCGAAGGATTTCACAATTTACAACAGCTGCAATGAATTAAGTTTCAAAATCAATTCGCCTCATGAAAATTGTGCGCAAATTGGAATAAATTATAATATAAATATTATATTATATTATTGAAATCTCAACATTTGTTATTAGAAAGTAAAACTATTTCACATTTCAGCACGTCTGTGAACAGTTAAACTTGGCTCCACAATAAATTTGTGCGAAAAATGATAATCGAGCTGTAAGTCCTCGGTTCGGCATCTAGTGCTAAATTTATAGTTTCTCAAAGCCTTAACGAGCGTTACTTTAAGTAGTATCCAGCCATATTTCCAACCTGTAATGCATAAATAATTAATTAAAAGTTTTTTCAAAATAGCATCACTTTTATACCTATGCAGTTTCGTTTTCCTTTTAGAAATGGCATAAAGGCATAACTATGCATTTCCTTCAATTTCTGTGGCGAACAATTCTCTGGATCAAATTTATCGGCTTCAGGGCCCCATACTTCCTTGTTCCGTTGTATGTAGTAAATGTTTATGAAACAATTGAGACCTTTGGGTAATACAATTCCATTTGATAATGTTAGATCATCAACTATTTCTCGTTTTGTAAGTCCCAAAGGTGGAAACAGTCGCAAACTTTCATTTAGAACCATGTCTAGATACTCCAATTTCTGCAGATCTTCGTAGGTCACATCGAAATCACCAGAATGAGGAAATACAGAGTTGATTTCCTCAAAGAGCTTTTCTTGGTATTTGGGATGCATTGCTAGTAGAATCAAAGTATTTGATATAGCGTTCGAAGTTGTATCAAATGCAGTTAAAATTATGGTATGGGCCTCATCTTGAAGGTTTTGATAACTCAAGACTTTGTTCTTAAAATGCTCGATTGCATGATTAATAAACGTAGTTTTATTATTTCCACAGATCTTTGAGCTATCATATAACTGCCTGTCAAACACCTATAGAACAATATTTTAATTTAGTTAAAATTATATTAGGCAAATCGTGTATTAACCAAACCTTTTTAATAACTTTTTGAATACTGCTCAGTGAAGTTTGAAACTTCTGTCCCATGCCGCTTAAATAGCGTAAAATTTTCAAACTTAGCCAAGGACGAATGACGAAAGATGTACCAATGCTCAGGAGACTAAAATATTTAAAAATAATTTTAAACTTCATTATTTAATTCAATAGGCTAAGAAACTTACGCGGCATATCTCTTTATTAAAATTCCGTTTTGAAATATTTCTTCGTCTTTGATATGAGCTCCCAAAGTGGTTTCTAGTTAAATATAAGAAACTATGTTAATTGTAGAGTTATGGCAGCTTTCTATACTTACGAGTCGAAATTCTTAATACAAGTCCCTGAATACTTGATAGTAATTTATGATCTCCAGTTCCTACGATTTCATTAAGCCGCTCCAGAAAAAGTTTCGCTTCACTATTGAATATGGGCAAAAAACTAACAACCACGTTATGACCAAAGGCCGGATTTAGGGCCTTGCGATGCTTTATCCACTGCTCACCTAAAATAATATTGGATAGGGTAACAAATATTTAACAAACCCAACTTGAAGTTATACCTTCTATGCTGATCAATCCGTGACCCGCAGCTTCCTTGACCACATTATGACCCAGTTTGCCTCTGTCTGAGGTGCTAGTAAGTATCTCCTGAGCGATTTGTGGTTCACTTACAATGAATAAGGGAATTGGTCCCACCCACGTTAAGAAAACCGATCCGTATGACTTTACGAGGCCTGGTAAAAAATCTTTCAGTGCTCCTGAAGAATGTTTTGTTTAAAATTTGATGGCCTCATATATTTTTTATTAAGTTTATCTATCCCTACCATTCCACAGCATGTAAAGAATGCCGATTATTGGATAGCCAATAGGTCCAGGCACTTTCAATATTAATTGATAATACTTTCGACGACTCCAAAGCACAGAGATCCATAGAATTATCAAAATGCCTATCCAGAACTTTAAAGAGATCATGTTGAACCTCCTGCTGTAGAACACTTTGGCAGAATGACATAATTTGTCTCAAATTCTGGGCTTTATATAATTTCGGAATTTGCTTCAATAGCTATATATATAGTAAAATTTTGTCAGTACTTAAATTAGAACAAAGGTTAATACCCAAGTTTAACTGTTTTGTTTAAAAGAGGCGATGAAGTAGGTCAGCTTTAATCAAATTGTTAAGATCATAACGACAAGTCTTGTATTCATCCAAACTGAAATGCTAACATTTGCTTATTTTTCTTTTTGCATATTTATACCCTGTGCCCATTTGAAAAATGGGAAAAACAGGGTTAATAACTTTGTCAGAATGTATGTAACAGGCAGAAGGAGGCGTGGCAGACCCCACAAAGTATATATATTCTTGATCAGGGTGACGAGCTGAGTCGATTTAGCGATGTCCGTCTGTCTGTCTGTCTGTCTGTCTGTCTGTCTGTCTGTCCGTCCGGATGAGTGCGTAGATCTCGGAAGGTACAAAAGCTAGAGAAGCCGTTTTGGTTGCTATAGGTAGGTGTATTCAATACGCAGATCAAGTTTATTTCAAATCGTTAATGCCACGCCCCCTTTACGCCCAAAAATCAATAAAACTCAAATTTTTAACACAAAAAGTTGAATAACAATCGTAATATTGAACATAGAAGGTTGTTATTTGGAACATAAGCTCTGTTGTATTATATTTAACTATCCTGAAAAGCGCATTGAAATCGGTTAAGAAACACAGGAGATATAAGCTTCACAATAGTTGAACTTAAAAGTTCAAAAACAAGCGTAATATTGAACATAGAATGTTGTTATTGTTGAATATATACTCTCTTATATCATATTTAACTGTCCTGAAAAGCGCATTGAAATCGGTTAATAAACAAAGGAGATATAAGCGCCGTAATACTGCATGTACACGCCGTTGCAGCTCAGCAGCCTTACGCTTGGAATAGTGTGCGAGCGAGATGGCGATACCAAGCACGCTGCTGGGCAATTGTGCGATTGTGAGAACATTTGAACATACAAAGTTAAACAGCAAGCGTAATATTGAACATACAATGTTGTTATTTTGAACATAAACTCTCTTTTATTATATTTAACTATCTTGAAAAGCGCATTAAAATCGGTTAATAAACACAAAAGATATAAACGAAACCAAGCGCGCCCATAATATTCTTTATAAATAAATAAAATTATATTTAATATTTAAATTATAAACTGTATTTGCGAGCGCGCAGCGCGAGATGTGGCACAGGGTATAAGACAGTCGGGCCCGTCCGACTGATCTGCTCCGCCCATTCTGGTTTTTGATATACCTGTCTATATCGCCGATAAATTATATTCAGTATTTTAAATAGCGAATAAGCTAATGATTGTTAAATGTCAAAAATCACATAGAATAAATTTAATTTTAATTACCAGCTTTGTTTGTTTGATCTTTTTCACAGAATCAATAGCAAAGTTATCGACGCCAGATGGTTAAGCGTCGATAGTACTTTGATCAATTACATAAGCGTACCAATCGATTATTTTCCTGTACATTGATAGTATTTGATTTAATCTGCAATCTTGCTTTATTAGTTCAACGCAGGTTACTCCTGAATTGAAAGCATCGATAACAGATTAAGTAATTGCATGGGTGCACTTATCGATAATTTTACTGCACAAGGTTGCATTAATTCAGATTGTGTTTAAATAAAATAAAATTTACAGAGTTGGTATTAGCATTATGATTTAATTTTCTAAGCGTACTACAAATGGCATATTTCCTTTTGGGTTCTATGCTGGAAAAGTGCTGCGTGGGTGTGGGAAATAGGGCTTAAGGAGTGGGAATGGGAAAGACGAGTGGAAAATCTTGTTCAGCTCGCGTTTCAACATTTTTCTTTATATATGTAGGTTTTTTTTTTTGGCTGCTTGCATGAGTTGGGACGCGCCACGAACGTTGCGATTTCATTTTGATAATAATGGCCAAGGCAAATAATTATAATGATCATGATTACAATCATCGATGCAGAGGCAAGTCTCTCTCTCGGCCGTGGCTATAACTCTGCTGACTGCGGCATAATCAACGCAGCAAGTTGGCCAAATGACTTGGCAATTTACCGTTTTGTATAGATTTCAAAGCCTTTACCTGACGCTATACCTGTTGTTACTCCTGAGCCAAAGCTTCAGCCTCAGCCAAAGCCTCAGAGTCGAGTCGAGTCGACTCGAGGCGAACGCATCTTCAATGAAATTTCAGGTCAATTGTCTTCTGCGGCTGCGTCTACGTCTACGTCTAAGATCTACCATGGGGCCTATGAGCACTCGAAGAGTGCGCAGACCGCAGACGCAGGCTCTTGGCAATTTCTATTTTCGTGCAGAATTGTAGACACTATTTTTATGTGCTAGAGTATTGGGTATTTGCTTGGCATCCACACGCAGCGGGTATATGCGTTTTTCTATCTGCTATAACAGCCTACAGATCCCGAAACACTTTTTTTTTTCTTAACAAGGGTCAGTAAATTCCATAAATTTATCCATTAATAGCATTTGTATACAAATATAAAATGTGAAAATTTTAAAGTTCTATTTTATTTAAAAATATTTTTGATATTTTATTTTAACAATTAAACAGTTTTGAAAATTTGCAATAATTCGTTTTTTTTTTCGATATCTTCTTCTTATGTGACGCTTGCCGCCATTTTGCAGCGTCACTACATCGATAACTTATCGCTGTTAATTTTACTGTTATTTTGCTGTTAATGCTCTGTTATTTATCTTACAACAATGAACAACTATTAAATTAAATATTGTAAATTTATGTGTTAACAAAATCAAAAATCCAAAATATTTTAATCGTAAAATTTAAAATTTTTAACAGTTATAAAAATCGTTATACGAAACGAATTCGAACATAACTTTTTAACGAAACTTTTAGCGGAAAGAAAAAACAGCCTGTTGCGAAGATCTCAACGTTCTCTGCGCTTGCGACCTTGCTCTTCGAGGGCATACAATATTCGTATATTATTTTTAGCTATTTTCTTTTATTATCATTTTATTTTCCGAGGTTTTTTTTTCGTCTTTTTGCGTAGGCGCTTTCCACAGATTAATTGAAGTCATAAGCAATTGTAAACTTATCGCTTTGGTCTATGTTCCGACTGAAGAAGACGGAAGACGGGCGGACAGAAAGATGAGAAACAGAAGAAGCACAGCTCAGATGCAGCTTTCGTATAACTTATATAATTTTCTTTTTATATTCTTTAATTTTTTATTTTTGTTTTTTCACTTTGCGGCTTTGTCGATTTATCGATTTGCAGTAAGAAACCGCAATGACAGTTATTTCATTGTTGCTGTTTTGTTGTGTTTCGGTGTTGGCGTTGTTTAATTTGTTGCTATATTTGATTGTGGCACACTTTGAGCAATTATTTGATTGCGTTTCTATTAAGTAGCGCTGCAGTTCAAGAGTTCAACAATCAGTAGCCCAATGGCAGCTCATTTATACTCAATTCCGATTCGAGGTTAAATTCCATCAATGAATCAATGGGAAGCTGTTAGCGCGGCTTCAAATTGAGATCAAGAATTTTAAGTTTAGGTTTTCCTTCTGAGCTAAATGTAAATAAATACATCGAGATCTATATTTAATAATAATATTTAATGAGTATTATATTTAATAAATATAAATTTAATGTTGTTTTAATTTATTCAAATATTATGCAATTAAAAAATTCAATTGAAATAAAATTGATCGCGATTTATACATTTTTAAATAAATCTAAATTCCAACGTATTCCAATTTATTTACATATTTTGTAATTACAAATTCCAATAATTTTAAATACATCGTGATTCATATTTCTTGGATTATATCAAAATTGTTGTTTATCGTAATGTATTTTAATATTCTGTAATTAAAAGTTCTTATAATATTAAAATCACTTCAACAATTTAGAGTAAGGCTAAGAAAATAATCTGTGTTTAATCACTACAAGAAAGTTATTAAATAAATTATATAAAATTGTTTTTGTATTTTTAAAACTCTGCTTAATATTTTAACCAATTTATGTTCTCAATTTAAAACCTTGCACACATTTATTTTGTTAATTTTTATTGTTTTTAAATACGTATATTAATTAATAGCCAAAACCAACGCCTGAAAGTATGCAACGATTGCTGTTAGCAGACTTTGAACTCTTAGGCTTAGATTAGGTTTTTTAGTTGATAGTATAAAAATAAAAAACTATTTTCGGACAACAGTTGTTGCTTTTAACTATTTAAAATACATAAATATTTAAATTAATTTAAAGATTAGTTTGTATGCTAAGAATTTGGGATGTTTTAGCTGATATTAATGCAGCTAAAAGGTACAAGTTTTTCCAGTTGCCTCAGCCGCAATACGTAGCAACATTTGTTGCTGTAATTAAAAGATAGAAGCTCCGGAAAACCAGATGTAAGCCTTGCCGTGATTATGCACATGCTGGAACTTGCTTTGGGGTTGAGTTTGGGGCTGCAATTATAGCACGCGAGATTTGGATTTGGGGGCGTGAGGCGTGGGGCGTGGGCGTGGAGCGAAAGGATAAAAGCCGGATGTCAAAATATGGGTAATAAATGTGCTAAACAGGCGCTGCAAGATGATACACTTGCTCTAACACAGATACAGATACACACGCACACTCAAACACACACACACATACACACACACATACGCACACACACACATGCCTGGCTGATGAGTTAAATGGCGAAATGCTAATGGAAATGTGACAGGCTGCCGAGTAGAAGGAAGTGGAAGCTGCCGCCTGTCTTCAGTAGCTCTTTATTGCTCTCTCTCCCTCCCTCTCTCTCTCACCCCGTCTCTCTCTCCCTCCTCCCCCCCTCACGCACACATATGCAAATACAATAGCTCGCACAGCACGTGAATTTAGTGGTTCCGGAAGTTTTGCGGCATTAGAGAACATTTTATTGCCGTCTTGAAGTTTGCTTACGCTCGCTGGCATAAATGAAAACGACGCGAATTGAAATTCATGGCGAACGCGTGTACACTGACAAAAATACTCGCCATAAAACTAAGAAATAATCTATCTTGTAGCTATTCTAAAAAAAGTTTAAAAATGTTTTAAAACTTGTAAATTGGGACTTCTACTTTGTGTTTCAATAATCAAAAAGTAATTTATTAAATTATTTACCCAATAAATTCCTTCAGTGAGCGAATGCATAGAATATATCCACCTTGCCAAATCGAACTATTCGTCTGTTACATATCTTCGCTGTTTCTCATTCGTTTGTTACGCAATTTAGAGTATTACTGAATTTAAATTCTACGAATAATGATATTATGGTTAAAGCAGAACGACATCGACAAAGTATTTTGTATATATTTTTTTCAGTGTATGTAATAATGCTGCCTGTGTATGTTTTATAGAAGGCACTTTCCACTAAACGTGCCAGAAACCCCGTCAAGTGCTACACATATCATCTTGTGCCTAAAGCGTTAATCTGCCAAACGGAGAGAGGAAGAGTTAGGAGGGGGGTACATGGTATAAGGGACTAGGGGAGAGGGATGGCAGCCCCTAAGAGCCATGTAAATATGGCATATTCCGCAGTTAACATATGTTTGTTTATGCATGACTTGTTGTATGCCCCAAAAAATTTGTGGCAGACAAACAATTAAAATCTTGTTGCGACTTTAATTGAAAATTAATTGTTGCCACAGTCTGGCGTTTACTTAATTTGCATTTGTATATTCTTATTAAAATTATATGGAGGTGGGAGAAGGAAATGCATGATAGATTTATTTTAAACTAAATATGTTTTGACTTTAGAATTACAGATCTCTGGAATTAAGCAAGCTGCAGTTATCAAATTTGTCATATAGTTAGATTTATTATATGAGTAGAGAAATATAATTACAAAACTAGGAATATCTCAAATCTCAAAATAGTTAAAATAGTTTAAATACTGCAGTATTGTAGATAACAGTTTCTAACTTGTTGTCCATAGAAATATATAAAAACTTAATCTACACTGCAAATTTGAAATAAAACTACAAGTAAACAACAAAGGTTTTTGAAGCAGAGTATTTCTTTTGGCGCCCTCTGGCGTACGGAAGCGTATTTAAGAAGGCCGTTGATAGGGCGCAATCGACAATCATTAGCAGCATTGATAAATGGAATTTCGTGGCAAATTTGACAAATTTGCTAATCAAACAGAGATGCCAAGCGAAGGAGAGGGAAGAGCATCTTCTGGACAGATGAAAGGTGTTTTTAATTACACGAAGTAGTAGCAAAAGGCGAACAATTAGAGCTGGAAAATGGAAATGGAAAAGGGAACGGACTTAAGTCGGGGTGACATTTAACCGAATGGAAAAGTGCAAATATTGTGCGAGTTCCTTTGACTGAGTTTGGAGAAAGACGGAGAAAGGCAAAGGGAAAAAGGCCAAAAACCCACACAGAACATCATTAGTGCCTTCACTTAACTCTAGGAAATTGACAGTCAAGGCGAAATGTGTAAATACCTAAGCCAGAGATCTGCGCAGATTTTGCTCAAAACTAAAATAATTTGCTAATATTTGCACAGCACAGCGAACAGGCACATCATTAATTATTTCAGGCAGAGAGTCTCAAGACTCGAAACTTGAGTTTGGGGATTCGAATTCCGCCTTAAGTTCAGCTATGCGACCGGTTAATTAATAGAAAAAATTTGCATTGGAATTTCACAATTTCTGCATCGGTTTGTAGGCACAGCGAAAGTGTTCTTGGCGAGTTAATAAATGACTTGAAAGTAGGACCAAGATAAATCAATATCGTTGAAATAAGAGAATAACAGTGAAAAGTAGCTTAGTTAAAGTGAAATGTTTAAAAATATTCCTAAAATATTTATGTTTTAACATAATATAAAGTAATGATTGGTCAAACTACAAATAGAAACAAACAACAGAATGTTATATAAAATATCTCAAATATATTTGACTATTTTAATTCTAACTTTTTTTCATACAAATTTAACGATATAATATTTTAATATATTTTGGTTTGAATTTAAGGCATACATTTGTAATCAATAATTTATCTAGACCCAATACTTTATTTCCTTTTAAATTGTATATAAGAAATTATATACAATAATCATACTAAAAATAATAATTTATAAATAATAATTAATGTGTGTATTCCAATTTTTAATTTATTAATTTATTTGTATTAAATTTAAATTTAATATTTATATTCTGGCCATAAACCCAAGTTGCATTTGCCATAAACCGACAAACTCCAATAACAGCTGCACGCGCTGTTAGCGCAGACTTCAATAACATTAACAGCCCCTGTTAAGCGCGCCAATTGGAAAACTCAACGAAACTGCAAAATGCTCTCACTCAACTGCTTTGCACTCAACGCGCGCTCTCACTCACACACAAACACGCTCACGCTCACGCTCACGCTCACGCTCACGCTCACGCTCACGCTCATGCTCGCTCTCACGCAGCACAGCAGGCGCCGCCCCTTTTTTGAGCGTGAGCGCGAGAGCGAGAGAGCGCAGGCCAGCGCTCATTTTTATTTGTTAATCGAATTTCGTGCTGCTCTCACCTTCGCACTTGCCCTATGAGCCCCACATGCAGAGCGCCAAGCAGCGCCAAGCGGCGAGTGCGAGCGAGATGCCCATACACGCAGCCAACGCAGTTCGAGCTCTGCCGAGATATGTGAAATGAGAGCATTTACAGCCAAATGGCAAACGCACTGGCGACGCTGGCAGCGCAGCATGCGGCTAACGGTTCTCAGTGGACTCTCGCTTGTTGGCTTTCTTATCAGCGGCGTCCGCTTATCACGTCGAGTTCTCAATTCCCAATTCTGAGTTCTGAGTTCTGAGTTCTGAATTGTCGCCGGGGTTTTTCATATTTTTCGGAGCAGCCATAAAAATAATATTGAGATTTTTATGGCGCGAGAGAGACAACAAACAACAAATCTCTGCTTATCAGCAGTCTACAAGGCATGCCGATCAGTGTTGCCAAAGGCGCTTTTTTCCCGTTAAATCTGACTGTTTTTAAACAGCAGTTGCTTTAAAATTCGTGAAACTGCAACAAGCGGGAATTCTGGATTTTCCACAAATAATTATGAATTCTTACGGTTTTTCTTAAATTTCAGAATAGTAATGCGAAATTTAGCAAATATAGATATGTCGTCATTAATTTGCCTGGATATTTGTCAATAATTTTTTAGCGAAAAATTGGTATAATTTCTATATAAATCTTATTTCATGGATCATTCGATTCATTTGCTGTAATTTTAACAATTAAATATTATAGAAAAACTGTTATATACAAGTTAGAAGAAATATTGTTATGCAATTGAATAATTTGAAAACTAGTAAGTACATAGTCGTTCAGTAGGACGCATCCGGCTATAGAACATCTTGCAAAACTGAACAATCGAAATTTTTTCGTTTTACCTTTAGATCCCTTAAACTTCTTTGGTTTAGAAAATATTCAAATCAGTTCGATTTAAAATCCAAAGAGGTTTTTTTTTTAAAGTTATATTTTAGAAATAACTTGCAAGACATGAGATTACGATTGGAAAAGTAGTTGAAAAGCATAGAAAAAATAAGAATAACTTAACTATTCTCTATTTTAATTTTTGAACATTTTTTGGCTTTATTTGAGTATCACAAAACAGCATTTTTTCTTTGGAATCAAGTGTGGCAACACTGCCAAAGATTAAAGTGAAGAAACAAGTATTTGTGACATAAGCGCAGACAGATAACAAATGCGTTTCGAATCCCAATCTGAATCCGAATTCGATTTCGTATTGCGCATGAAATTATGTCTTTATTTTTAGCCCTCCAAATAATATAATTAATAACTTGTTGTGCCAATAAATGCCTGCACTTACCCCCGAGACCCCTGAACCCTTGCAGACCCCTGAGATGATGCTGCACTCAACTCATTTGGCAGTTGGGAAACTCTTTTTGGGCGCAAAAGCCGACGAAATTAATTTTGGTAAAGAGTTCATAAAACACGCAAAATAAAAGCCAAGGGGATGTTAATGGTTTGATGCTGAGCCCTTTTTCCCTAGGTTTTTTCTTGGGTTTCTTTGTGCCGCTTGTTGATCTCTGCAGATCAAAGATGCTAAAGGTTTGGGGTTAAAAACTAGCCCTTTCTGTTGCCTTTTTTTGGGTAATGTCTTGAACTTTTCTTATTAATTGTCGCCGACATGAGATGAGTGCGAGATCTTTGACCAGCTGAACTGGTCCACAGAGTTGACAAGTTTTGATACAGCTCTAAATGATGGACAGCTTGACCAGTTGCTGGGAAAGTGGGAAAATTCAACAGATTTTTCTCCACATTTCAATGTAACTGAAAAGTTCTCATTAAACTTGTTTTATGCCGCCAAAATTTTCAGAGAATAAAGCCCGCTGAATTTTGCTTATTTTAATGGAAAAATACCTTTCAAAATGACGCTAAAACCTGTAATATTTTTTTTGAAATGATGCTTGACAAAAAGCTGCTAAAACTTGTCATTTTCATGTTTATAATGACAAATATTTTACAAATCTGTGCAGTTTTTAGCTAGTGAAATTATCGTCGAGGGTTGTAAAGTTTTGCTTTAGTTTTGTGCACAGAAATGGAACATAAAAATCGCGTTAGTCACAGCAGCCGATAAAAATGATAATTAATGATCGCAAAAACTGTAAAACTCTGTTGAGGCAAAAAGTTGACAATAAAATGGCAAAAACAGCGAAATAAACCAAATTATTTTTGCAGTGGAAAATGGAAAATGCATGGAAAACTAATCTGAAGCGTAACGCCAGGGGTATCCAGCGTTCTTTACACTCGGAAAAATAAATCATGATGCGTTGTACAAGATAAAGTATTTAAATAAAACTTGTTTTGTTCTGAATTCAAGTATAATTGGGAATAAAAATTTTAAATTAATTCAGATTAATTAAGGCAAAGGTATTGAGTAAGAATTAAGTGCAAAGACTGAATAAATTAGGTACAATTTGTATTTAATTTTAAACTTAAAAGCTGATGAAAATAAAAATAAAAGAGAAAGTTGTTCTTGGATGACGAATTTTCTGTAACAAATTTTATTAAACTTTTAGAACCGCAAATTCTTGATTCAAGCACGATTACTTTGGAGTTTTCTCTCAGTGTAGGATGTACAATTTTGCATAGGACTCTCCTTATGTGTATTGGCATAGAAAATTGTCAGACACACCCTGGAATCAAGCCGAGGCGAGGCGATCGACGCATGTTAATGATTTTTCCCTATTCAAAATTTCGCTCGCTTTTCTCCGTGTTCATTTGCACCTTTGACCCCGTTTTCTGGCAAATATTTTTGCATCTTTTGGCCATTGCATGTTTCAAGTTGAAATGCGTTGAAGGCAAACAAATTCATTTCACTTTTCTTGTGCCCATGGTCTATGGAAATGCGCAGGGAAATCCCTAAAAGAAAAGCCGCGTGGCGTCGGCAGCGCCCAAAAATGTCTGTTACTTTTTGTTGGCTTCCTTTTGGAAATTGGTTTTGTTTGTTTTGTTTGCCCTACTTTTTGCAGCACCTTTGTGAAGTTGACTTTATTATTTTTGTTTACGCATAATGCATAAATATTTATTGACAGCTCCGCAGCGAAATTCTATGGAAAATAAGGCCAGAAGCTGAGAGCGAATTTTCGCGCATTTTTCCAGAATTATCAGAATTATATTCGCCAAGAAAACATTTATCGAACGCGCCTAAAAGAGGATTTGCCGTAGGGAGCAAGTCGGGAAGGCTGCAGTCGGACGTAATAAACGGAATTTGGAAAAATTATTCTAATAAAATTTTTATAAATTCACACTTTTCAGTTATATCTTAGCATAGAAAATTGAGAGCGAATTTTTCTAGAATTATATTTGCCAAATAAAATGAGTATTTGTTATAAGGAGCAAGTTAGGAACGCTGTAGTCGGGCGCAACCGACGGAATTTGGCGCATATTGTCATTAATCTCAAAAGAAAAACCTTTATAAATTCCTAATTAACTTCACTTGAGAAATCACAGCGTCTTCTTCAATATCAAATTGCATAATGCTATAAACCAGATTATCGCACTCTAATAAAACATCGGAAAATGTCACTGCCTTTTGACACGCCTCATAAAAATGAAAATGGTGAAAGCCGCCACCACCACCAACGCAGGGGAAAACAGCTAGAAAATCTCCGAGTTTTCCTATCGATAATGTTGCTAATTGAATTCGGCAAGTATGGGGAGATGCGGAAAGTGTGAATTAACGTCCAACTCTCAGAGCAGCTGCCTCATATGGTCAATGTCTAAGATGCAATACGACTGTCATGCCCATGCACTGAGCGAAAAAATTGCAAATATATGCTAAATAAATTCACAAATATAAAAATATTCAAAAATTACAAAAACAAATTAATTTTATTACAAAATGTAATATATTAAAAAAAATGGAACTTAAAAAAATGCTTCAAAATTTGAATCGTTTTTTGATAAATCTTTTAAAACTTTTTAAATTTTAAGTAGATGTTAATTTTTCATAATATTTATTTAATTATTTTTTCAAGAGATTATCAAATTACATTAACAATTTTAAAATGTATCACTTTTAATTTTAAACCGAATATTTCTCTCAGTGCAGCAGATTTTCGCCGCCAGTTACGCATAATAAGCCCAGAATTGCGCTCAAATTGTGGCGTGGCGTTTTAAATTTTTATGATTTTCTAATGAAAAATCAGATCTAACAGATCTTGAAGCTTCAAGACAGCAGCTGCAACAACAAAGCGAAAGGTTCTCCGATAGATAAGCGAAGAAGAAGAAGAAGCAGCAGCAACCCTTCGGGCTAAGCAAACAATGGTCAGCATTGACCTCAGCGTTGACCCCGCAATTTGCATAGGGCAGGGGCAAACATATCCCGATGAGATTTTATTTTACTTTTACAAATTTTTTAACGGCAAAAAACTTGATATTTTTGGGTAAAAATCCAAAGATTTTTTAATGAAATTTCTTGTCTCTAAGCTCTCATGGGAGCGAAAACTTACCCCAGCAACGAAAGTGAGAAAATTGTAAATGCTCATTGAACCATTTGATATGGAGAGTGTAGATTTCAATTGTTTGATCATTAAATTTGCCGTTTCCCCAGCGAATTAATATTGATCTCAGATAGTGCAGGGAAGGGAAAAGAGAGGGATAGTACCGACCTACAAGACGGTTCTTGTTGCCTTGATTGACATTTCGTTGGCATTGCAATCAAACTGCGTTTTGTATTATTGTATAATAGTTATTTCTAAATCTTTTTGTATTTTTGTATTTTTTAATTGCATTTGACAAAGTAGCAGCCCAAGATGTAGGGCCAGAGGGTTGTCGTAGGGTCGCAGCATCTCGAGCTAACATTTCTCGCCTCGACAGCTGCCCTTCTGAGATTATAACTGACATTTGACCAATGGTCAAAGGGTTGAACCTCAACGATGTCTCTTAGCGATGCTCTTAATGTGTCTGGAAACCTTTTTGAAGTAACGGAAATTTCATAATTTTAATAAAGTAGAATAAAGTTTTAGATTAAACAGAATACCCTATAAAATAGAGCAGTCAATTCGAGCTTATACACTTTTAATTAGTTGAAGTTGAACTTAATCAGATGCATTAAATTGATAATAAGAGTACTACAGGGTGCTTTTTTTTTATCAAAAAGGGTTATAAGGTTTAAAAAATGACTGTCTTTTATACAAATTCAAGTACAGTTCGATTATAAATCACATATATAATGATATCTATCTATACAAACATGGTGCTCTTCGGTATGCAATAAAGTTAAACACTTACAATTGCATACTATGCAGGGTTATCCTTATAGTATCTAATTGCTCTTTATTATTAAACGTGTATACGTTTAAAATAACAAGCTATACAGGGTGTTATTTCCAACTGCAGTTAATACAGGGTGCTGACTATAATATACTACATTCTAATATAGATCTACGATAAGAACTCATATAGGGCGCTCTCCATCAAATTAGCTAATTTATCTGCATCTGAGTCCCGTAAAGGGTGTTGCATATCACAAATTGGGTTATTCATTGACAATTGCGGCCGAGGCACAATAAAATAAAGAAATTCATACACAATAATACGAAATGGGCTTACTAATGTTTGCGGCTTCCGATTTCAAAGGATGCTGTCCCGTAGGCAGAGAAATTGATATGAAACCAGATCAGAATCAGATCACAGAGCACCGAAAGGGGTGCCAATTGTTGCCTTCGTTTGTTTTTTGTTTCTTCTGCTGGTTTGCCTTTTTGGGCATCTGTGACATCGGTGTCAGATTGCCATCTTTAAAGCGTAACCTACTGCCGCGTGCCTAGGGTTTACACTGAGAGAAAAACCTAGAGTTTGGCAGTCGAATCAAGTTGTTCCAGTTTCAAAAGTTCAATGAGTTTATAATGTTTTGATCTAAGTTTAAAATGATTGATTTTAATGGATTCTCTAAATTCTTATTTCATGAACTATTCAGATTAAAATAAAAATAGATTCATACGTAGTTGAATCATTCTGCGTTTAGCTTTAAGTCAATATGAATATTTATTAATATAAATTTTTTCACGATTCAATGTAGCTTTTTTTCATGAACAAATCAATATTTAATAGATTTATTTTGTAGAATAATTCATTGTTTACTTAATTAAAATAATCCTTATGCGATTCAAGTTTTCTTGATTTTAGGTTTCAAATATTTTCAAGATTGATTTAAATCGTTTTGGACTTAAATTAAATTAAATTATTACTTAAATATATGTTTATTTGCTTTTAAGTCAGAATTATCTGAAACACGAGCTAGAAAACTTAGTAGAATTTTGCAATAGATGTGAATTTGGGAGCTTTATTTCGTAGATCGAATCACTGTTAATTTTTCTGAGTGTAGCATTGCCTCGGACCATTATCTAATTACCGCCTTGGCAGCTGGCAGCACGTGGGTGTTTGCTACCTTTTCGGCAATTCAAAAATAGTTGAAAATCTTGCCGGGTTTGATGTCTTTGTGAGCAGCCGATGTCCGATGTAGTTTTGTAGGTGTTGTCCAGCCTGGGCATTGTCCTGACTGGTTAACACCTACTCTGGCCAAGATTGTCTTTGTTTTTACTGGACGTGATTTACGTGCTGACGAAAGGACAACCTCTGTCTGGCCTCAAGGAACAACAATGACAATGGGAACATCAACAGCAATTTGTATTGAGACTGGTGTATCTGCTGTCCGTCCGTCCCTCCGTCCGTCCGTCCGTCCGTCTGTCCGTCTTGAGGTCTTTTGGCCAGAAATAATTGCCCATATTTATGGGCATTTTAGCCCATTATGCGCATAGTTCCTGCTGCCTTTTTGTGACAACTATTTTAGTTTGTGCCTTGCGAATTGTTTTAGGCCTTGTTTTTGTGGCATCTGAACTTCCTTCCGTAAGCAATTTCATGCTCATTTTGTGGGCGTTCAAATTGGTTTATTGTCCCTCTACTCCAGTTGCAGCAGATGCCCAGCAACATCTGAAACAGATTGACCAGTAGTTGGACGGTACAAACTATTCAATTCAATCCGTATGTTCGGAGAAGGGAAAGAGCTGTGAGTAAAGGAAGGAGAAAGTATTAAAGAGCCTCTCCATGTACAGAATAAAATAAAGTATTTTAATTGAATTAGGATTTTTGAAAAACAAAAGAACAATTTTTGTTAAAGCCTAAACTTCTCTAAAAATGTTTATCAAATCCAAAGTTAGTTAGTCAATCAGTCAGGACAAAAAGTTGTATATAAACTATTATTGAAACTATTTGAAGAGAACCCATATTAATCAGTAAAGGCAAAAAACTCTTTCTGTAAGTAAATAATTCAAGTTATTAACTATGGAATTTAAACTTATTTCTTAAATAAGTTACAAATAAATCAATAAAAATCATTAAATATTATGTTATTTTTTTATACGTTAATTAAATTTTGTTTTTAACAAAATATTGCTGTTTTTATTGCCGGTTTATTATTTACATATATGTTTATTTTTATAATCTGTATCTATTAAATTTTTATCAATTTATTGGCATTTATTTTTACTAAAATTCTCTGAAAAAATATTGCTCTTTTAATGGTAGGTTTTTTTATTTTTATTACATATATTTTTTTAAATGCATTTCCAACAACTTATTCCTATAATTTTTATAATTTTTATTTTAAAATGAATCTTTTGCAATTTACTTCCTGCATAATTCTCTAAAATTATTATTCAATATTTGAACATTTCAAATGCATTTAATGTAATTTATTTCTAGCCAAATTCCCCAAAAATATTGCCTGTTTTTTATGGTAAGTGCTCATAATGAGAAGACTGCCGAGCTGCGGTCAAGGGATCAACAAAATGTTTAACCCTCTTTTTATTTGTTTAAATGTGTTTTATTTTGTATATTTTTGTAATTTCTGCCTCTGATGAAAATGCGATTTAATAATGAGCGGAAAAAAGCCAAATGCAATTTCGCAAACAAATGTATTAAAATGTCAAGCTGGCAAATGTCAATACTCGGGTTAGGCCCAATTATATTTATTACGTGTATGACGGAGGTTGTTGTCTCTCTCTCCCATTCTCTCTATCTCTCTATCTCTCTCTCTTTGTGGGTCTGTTTTTGTGGGTCTGTCGGTGGCTTTCATTTAATTGTCGCCAGAAGTTTGTGTTTTTTGCTGTTGTTTGTGGGAGCAAATGCATTTTCATTTTGATTTTGCAACTTCGCATTCGGTTCGTGATCTGCGACTCTTTGACAATTCGCTTGACATTTACAAGGCGGTTTCACTTCTGTTTCTGTTTCTTTTCTGTTATTTTTTTTTTTAATTAGATGATACCAAGTGGGTTAAGCAGAGTGAACTGGCGACTGTTGGGTGGTCTCTTGGTCTCTGCCAACTTCCTCTGATTATCGACGCCAGGGCTTAGATCTCGCCGTCGATTAAGCTGCTTAATGCCATTAACATGATTAAGTGGCCTCCAGTTGGCATGGGAAGAGCGGGAGGGGAAAGGGGTAGAGGGGGAACTGCTGCCCCATGGAGCGCACATTCAAATCGAATCGAATGTTATTCACTCATTCATAATTTGTGCACAGGAGTTGCTGCGGCAGCTAATTGAACAATTGAACTCTGATCGCCCATTAATGTGCCGGCTGTGAGTGAATGCAAGTGAATGCCTATGAATGCCAGTGTGAATAAACTATCGCACATTCACTCGTTGCGATAGGTTGAGCCTGTTTGGCCAGGACACGCTCTCGACTCATCACGGGGTGGATATGTGGCGGGGTCATAGGTCAAAATGGACGAAAACTTCTCATGGGTCAGCATTTTGAGCTTGTTTTTGGTGCACAAAAAACCCGTTTCAATGCTAAATTTCAATTATTTCTCTTTTTTTGGCATTAAAATTTTAATATGACCTTTGAACTCTTAGCCAAGGCCCGCAACAGTATGGGCCAGCACTTCTCTTTATTATTCTATTTCCATTCTATTTTAGTTTTTGGTGGGAAAGGGCCCTATTGCAGCTGTCTCTGTGCTATCTCTCGAGCACTATCAGTTAAGTTGAAAGCAAATTTATTTAAGCCTATTTGCACTTAGCGGCAACATTTCTACAAACCTCAAGCAAAACTATTTTGGGAGATTTTGTAAACCTGACGCAATCTCCAGACTTTCTCACCGCGTTTATTTTTATGAATGAACTCAGATTCAGTTTGGAGAGACTGAAGGAAGTGCGAGTCTGCGTAATGCAGTAAAAAGCAAACAATAAGTCTAAAGATCTCTATGAAGTTCTTCCAAGTTTATCAGCAGGCAAACATTTGCCATCAGCACACAACCACAGCTGGTGCAATTGGGTCAGCTCAGAACTAGATCCGGCCGTAATTTATCTAAAAATTGCTGCAGGCATGCACAAATGTAGACTTAGAGCATTTCGTAAATACCAGAGGTGAAAAATGTTGTGGGAACTACCTAGGGAAGGTGCAGAACTTCGGGCTGTGTGATGGAATTGCTTCCGTTTCGGCAAGTAAATAAGGTTGTAAAAATTGTATCTATGGCAGTTGAAAGCTTTGCTGAAATTGCTTAATTTCAATTGAGAAATCCAATATAAAATAGATGTTTATACAACCTAAAAATCGAAATTAAATCCAAATACGCTGCACTCATGAAATGGGTAAATTTAGCCATGTCTGTCTGTATATCCAGGTCAGCGCGCAGCGCGAGCTGTAAGCACATGGTACATATTTAGTTCGGCAAGCTGTAGAAGCTTGCGCGAAATTTCTTATACCCTTTACTTTAAAAAAGAATCTATTAACTTAGTGCAAATGACATGTGTGTAACAACCCAAAGGGGGCGTGGTAGAAATACAACTGTATCCTTCCAAACAAATTGAATTTAGGTTTGAATGTATATACATATTTTGTGTGCATTAATTTGTAAGGTTTTCTCTCAGACTTTCAGCAAATTCGAATTGCCGCTTTAATTTCGATAATTTGAATGTGTCTTATTTATTTTCAAGTGAATCGGTCAAAAAGACCGATTCTGGAAAATCAAAAATCGAACCCTGCCAGTTGTATCCACTATGTTTACCGTAACCGAGGTCTGTCCTCGCTGTGAATCTTCAAAGCTATGAAAGACCTCGATACCGGTAAACATTGTGGATACACCGATAACGATAGGGTTCAGCTGTGATTTCAATCGCCATCTAAGCTGGCATACCATTCGGCCTGAACAAAAACCATTTGGGAATTATAAGAACACAACTAGTACATAAATAAAATAGTAATTTCTGATTGGAACGGGAGCTGCCAAATATTAGTCGTCATTTATAGCTAGATATGCCAACGAAAATAAACGAAAATCGGTAAGGAAGGAGCTACAGTCGGACGTAACCGACAGTATATCATTATTATATTTAAATATTTATTGTTTATTTTTTATATATTTTTGCATTTACTTTGATTTTTGAAATTATTGAAATTATTGAATCACCATATTATTTTATCACCATATTCGAGATTTAAGTTCTCCTATTCAGTAAGCAGATCAAGTTTATTTTAGATTTTGGATTCTTCCCCCCTTCCCCCGTAAACCGTAAAAAGCCAGAGAGGGGGGGTCAGTTACGTCCGACTGTAGCCTCCGTCCCACTGATCTGCTTCCTCCAAATTTTTTTCGTTTAAGGAGTGATTATCCCCCATGATACCAATATTGGCTCTAAAATCTAAATTTTTCGACAAAATGCCGTCATCTTTAGTTTTTACTGCATTATTTTGCAATACAATTCTTTTACTCATCAGTTCTTACGATTTTAAAAATAGCAAATATTTTTCCGAAAGGAAATATATTAGGTATAAAATTGCATAATCTTATAATTCATCAAAATGCTTCATTAAATACAAACTGTGTTGGTTTGGAATTGGCAATTATTCTCGCATAATACTCCCGATTTTACGACTAGAACTAACTATTTTATAGCGACAGCTGTGGGTTCAGAGGTGGCTTTATAGACACATTATGCAAATCCAGCCAATGTCAGAGGCATAAGTGTTTGTTGCTGATTTTGTTTTTGTTTTTGTTATAGCTTTTATGCAAATCGAACATGCGATATTGCGACATCCGGTCGCATATATTTCGAGCGCTATTTATACGATTTCTTGTGCATTGCATTACATTCGATTTCTTGGGGCAGCTAAATACATCCTATGTAAATTGCTGAGAAACGACACCAAATTAACGGAGACATTGTGATTGACCGGCTGAAGGGTCCGCTGCCGTACCGGAACCTGGTTACTTAACACTTTTAGTTAGCCCTCGAATCGAACTGTCGTTTAATGAGAGAAACCCAATAATTTCGGTTCTCCTTCGGTTTTTTGTTTGGCTTTGATTGCCTTGCGGTTTCCAATTACAGCGGACCCTCTGCAAGGGTTGCGGCTTGGCCAGCAATAATATTTAATAACAATTGATATAAATATTGAAAGTATTATTGAGCCATAATTGAGTGCCAAGGGGTGAACTGAAATTCGTGTGAAACACCAGCAAGGGTTGACTTTGCTCTGCGGTCCACGTACTTATCTCGAGCACTGTTGAATTTCGTGCACATAAATTCGATTCGAGCTGCTTTAAAATTAGAAATTCCAACTAAAGATAAGCATTATCAGAAACTACAGCTAGAATCAGAGCATGTCTTTGAAGATAAGCGTCTCAGCTTACAGTTCATAAAACTCGTAAATAACTCAACATCCAGCAGAGATACGAGAAGGAGTTCAATATATCTCTGTGGACTTGTGGTATGCATAAAAGTTTTATTGCTCAACTCGTATCCTGTTTTTTACTTGCTTCGAAAAAATGCTCATACCATTCTCACGGAAATGCCAGAATTCTTTCTGTAACAAATTCCGTGCAGTGTAAGAAATGCACGCCTCCAAGCGCAATTCCCCCGTTTATAGTTAAATGCTGTAGAATCGATTCCCCCCGATCATAAATTGTAATCCTCCGTAGTCCGTTCCCAATGCTTCTCCAGATGTTTTCTTAGCAGCTTACCATGTGTCGCCGAGGTTTTCTCTCTCTTCATATTTAAATGTGCTTCCCGTGTTGGCGTTTGGGTTTTCCTCATTTAGTTCTCACAGTCGTGTAGCTAATTTGTGATTTCTAGTGTTTTTCGGTGTTGAATTTGGTTGCGTGTTTGTTTTACGGTTGCTTTGTCAACTATTTTCCGGCTATTGATTTCGATTGTTGCCTTTTTTATTGACACTCGACCGAGTGCTTGGATGATATGCAAGTGCCGCATGATCCTATGATTTATTGACATGTTTAACAATCTTGAGGTTGAGGGACAGCAGTTCAGGTATGGACAAATAGGAAGGAAACAATTTGAAATGATTGTGGTAGTAGCGCTTGACTAAATTGAGCTTATAAATAATATTTCGATAATTTAGTTGAATTTTATCTACAACAATCAATGAGCTTGATGTAATTGAAACCACCATTTTTGAATTTATTCAAATAAATATTACTCCAAATCCCTCGGATTTGTCATCAACGAATGTCCTTCCTACACCTGTTCAGCGGGCTTAGCAACCTGTCTCTGCAAATACATCCTGTATCCGCATCCGGTATCAGGATATGCGCCAGGAAATCAAACTGCTCCAAAATCACGTAAAATGTTCCACAAAATATTTACTTACCACAAACAAAAATCTCAAAAAAAAAAAAATAATAAAAGACTCCACAATGTGCCCTACGATCTACTTGCAACATTCTGTCTTTCCCAAGGATATTCAACTACACGCTGCGAGCGGGAAAACCGAATTTTCCACCAGGAGGGGACGCCGAGCATAGGTATGAGGCATGCGCACAGGCGGCGCAATGAGCGTAATTTGAACACCGCGAGAAAAGCGGCGCAGTAATCCATCGGGAAAACTGTGTACAGATTTTCCAATTTGATTTTTCCCACACATTTTCGAATTAGTTTTGTAGAGCGCAGGAAAAGGCAGCTATGGAAATTAGTCTGTTTATGCTTAATTAGTATTCGTGTATACAGTTTCTTGCCATTGTCATCGGTGGCAGGAAATGCTGCAAATCGTTGCATATGGCCATACAATTGACCCCTGACCCTTGACTGCACTCTGCCTAGGTTGCACCTTGTGCTACCTGTGCGGCACATGCTGCGGTTTTGCTTTGTGCCTCCTAATTGCATTGCTCTACAAATCACGTCGCAAGCAAACCAAACAAAGCGCAACCACAAAACAAGTCAAGTGCGCAAAACAGCGAGCACCCGGTGCTACCTGCCGGTACCTGCAGCATAGGAAACTGCAGGGTGCCAGCCTCAGAGTTGTTGGTGTTGGGTTTCAGCTGTCCTTTTGTGGACACAGGACATCTTGCACTCTGCAGCAGCACTTTTAGCACTCGTTCTGCGGTTACAGGCACTTGTGACCGAACTACATTTAGGGGTACCGGCAGGGGTAGTACCAGAGATGGTACTTGAGGTAGTACAACACATAGCACAAGTTGATGAGCAATTAGATATGGTCTGTTAGATATGTCATACTATCACAAGCCATAGCCAGTCAGTTTAGACTAGTGATATTTATTATACTAAAATTCGAGCACCCTATAAAAAGGCGGTGGTCAGCCACACTCTACTCCGATGTTCAATTAAAATTTAATTTGAGATATCTATGATCACATATTAGTCTATTAGTTAACTAGGAGGTGTTCAGCAACAATCACCTCCTACAGGGTGTCTGTCTATTGTAAACATGGGAGATGTTTTATCCAGTAAATATTAAATAAACAGTTAGTTACGGTTGTAATAAACAAAGGAAATTTCTATAAGTCTCACATTTAATTGAAATAAAAAAGGAAAAATCACTATTATTTTTTTGAGTACAATCTGGCACTCCAAAGTTTTATTTTGGATTTACATAAAACCGCTTTATAGCTAATACTTTAGCTATGGCTGAGACCAGAGCTGGAGCTCTTGGCATGTGTCTCCCCGCATCATTTGTCGCTTAATCGTTGTTGACGCGCATAAATTCAGTTTGTGTGCTGGAAGGCAATTAATTTCGAAGGGGTAGAGCAAATACTACATATAGAGATCACCCCTTTCGAGGCATATTTATTTTGTCAACAAGCGGATTAGTCGCCAGCGAAGTAATACGATCGCCTACAAACGAGGGTCCAATCTTGGAAGCCATAGCATGGCGCGATTGTGATTTCAGTTAGGTGAGAAATTGATATTTTTGAAGTGTCTGAAATGTTTTCGTATTTCACGTCTTTTTATTGACAACTGTCAGAAGCAGCAGCAAATGCTTGAGGATATGTCTATTTCTGGGCATACAGGGAATACTTTCCCACAAACCACCCCATGAGCTGTGTAGCTCCAATTAAAATTTAATTTTAAAGCGAACACTAATTGCAGTTTTTAGTCGTTTTTTCCTATGCCTAATTTCGCCCCTAACAAACACCCCTAGCCACTGTAGACTCCCTGCCTAAGAGTGGTGCAGGTGGTTCGTTTCAGCGGTGCCGTTGCGTGCCAATCGCCTGGTTACACACAGATTTTTTAGTGTGTGTTTTCGTTGAGGTTGCGTTTACCAATTTTATTGTTTCCGGATCAAAAGATCACTTCCTGGCGCAATATGACAGGATGCTTGCAGGCTGCCGGGCTTTGTGGGAACATTTTGAGAGCGCTGTCCTGGTAAGAGATACTATTTATAGTACGCTAATGATGTGCTTTGACATGGGAAAAGTCATGATTTGGAAAAGGGAATGGAGACAAAATTTAAATTATTCTCTAAACCGAAATCCCTAACGTACTCTTTGCCTAGGTTTAATGTTTTAGTAGAGCTAAAATTTTATATTATTACGTTTTATAGACGTAGTCTTAGATTACTCACCGCAGGATGTCCATGCAATAAAAGTAAATTAATGCACTTTCCGATAGCCAGATGAGTTGCAGAAGTCGTCGTAGGAGGGGCAAGCCTTTTAGCGCGTAATTTAGTTGACATTTATCGCTGGCGGGCAAAGAGGACATTCGGAAAGGCATTACATGACTAAGCTGTGAATATCCCTTAAGCGGCAGATGCGGTTGAAGCCATTTTGCTAACCCTTTGGCTACCAGCAAAATAGCAACAGCTCTCACAACGCTGTAAGGATTTGCCAAAGTTTTCGCAAACATTTTCCACGTTTGCCGAAAGGGGGAGGCAGGGACAAACACCAGAAAAGAGGAGAGTCAGAGAGATAAGCTTATGTGAACTATTGCCGGGTAGATAAACAAAAGCCCAAAGCATGTCCCGATCGGTCAAAGTGTCCTTCGGTATGGTTGTATGGCTGTTGGCAGTTTGCGTAAATGATATCCCGTGGCGAAAGGATTTCCTTTATAGGCCGCTGCACACTTTCGACGCCTCGTCTCAGCTTGTCTCAACCCTTGCCTCGAGTATCTTGTGTCCTGAGACTGAGACTGAGACTATTTATATCCTTTTGCATATTACCTTCGCCGACTCGCAGTGGGATGAATGGGTATGTTGTTGTTCGGGCAACTTTTACCTCGGCCCATTATGCTATTTATCATAATTTTTCAATTTAACACCGCTCCACATGGGACGTTCTTCTGTTCACTGTCCTGTGTCCTGTTCTCTGTCCTCTGTCCTGTTCTCTGTTTGTGGATAGTTTCAGTCAATGTTTTACTTGCGCAAACATGCTTTGAGCAAAGTTCTGCATTGTCCAGTCGTCGCTTTGATGGCTTCACATTTTTTGCATTCACATCGATTCATCTTTTGCAAGCTGCCAAATCTGTTTGCTTAGTTGCTCCTGGCTGCTTCTCCTTGACAATCTCGTCCCATCCGCATCTGCATGTCATTGATTCCCTCGATTCGCGTTGAGAATCTCGTTATTAATGAGCATTTTGACACTTACGTCTTGACATTTGCACAGCTGCAAGGCTTCTTGCTCGTTTTCCACCTCGGAGATAATAGATAATAGTGCGAGTTGACCTCTGCAGCTCACTTCTTCACAATTTAAATAAAACTGCAATTATGCTTTTGTTGTTTTCTCGGGTCACCCAACCGATCACCGATCATCGGGGGTGTTGTCCATATTTACTTGGGATATTGTTGGGCGACATTTCGTAATTGATTACAGTAATCTGCGTTTGTAGAGGAAAAATTGAAAGTATACACTTTTTCGTAAATATTTATGATTCGCTTTCATATTCTGATACATTAGCTGATGGTTTTCAAAAGGTTATTTAGATGTTATTGATAAAAAATCGCTTTATTGCGCCTTTTACAATTTGAAAATTAAATCGGTATATCTGATTTTCACTCTGTTGCCTTCTTCGCTTGTATAAAACATTATTTAATAAATTTGAGTCTCGTTTTTCTATTTTAACATCAGTTTATGTTTTTTGAAAGGTTGTCATAGATGTCATCGATAAAGAAACGCGTTATTGTCTGTTTTTTATTAACCAATCAAGGATAACCTTTTACAATTTTAGTCTAAAACCAGTAAGGACGGTGCTACAGTCGGACGTAACCGACTGTAGTAGACCCTGTATTTTGTGTTTTCTTCGCTGTTTTTTATCCGATCGTAATGCAATTCACAGCATTGATGGAGAAGGCCATAGACTACGTGCATGCCATATCCCGTATAGTTACCATTAAAATCATAGCTTTAAAACCTAAAACTGTTGCAAAATTGTTTTTATCAATTAGCGGACCAATGT
Source organism: Hypselothyrea guttata (assembly GCA_035045125.1). Lineage (NCBI taxonomy): Eukaryota > Metazoa > Arthropoda > Insecta > Diptera > Drosophilidae > Hypselothyrea > Hypselothyrea guttata. The sequence continues at coordinate 228,934 of JAWNNJ010000392.1, read as the reverse complement.
GAAGAGTTATCAAAAAACTAAAACAAACTTGATCTGATTGCCGCATAGGGGAACCTAAAAAGCAAAAAATGGTATTTTTAGGTTTTATACTTTGGAAGATCTAGGTGATTATATTTTTAAATATATTATCTCTGAATATCTTCGCTGTTTCTTGTCCGATTGTAATGCAATTCATAGCATTGATGGAGAAGGCCATAGACTACGTTCATGTCAAATCTCGTATCTTTACCATTAAAATCATAGCTTTAAAACCGAAAACTGTTGGAAAATTATTTTTCAATTAGCGGTCCAATGCGAAGAGTTATCAAAAAACTTAAACATATTTGATGTAATTGCTGCATTGGAGAACCTAAATACCAAAAAATTGTATTGCTAGCACTTCTAGTTTCCAAGATCTCGTTGGCTGTTTTTTGTTTTTCGCGGTTAGCGGGTGAATGGGGAGAGATATCAAAAATCTAAAACAAACTTGATCTGCTTGCAGCATAGGAGAATCTACATACCGAAAATGGTATCTCTAACTCTTATAGTTGCTGAGATCTAGATTTTCATACGGACGGACAGACGGACAGACGGACAGACGGACAGACGGACAGACGGACATGGCTATATCAACTCAGCTCGTCGTCCTGAGTCAGAATATATATAGTTTGTGGGGTCTACCACGCTTCCTTCTGCCTGTTACACACAGCTGTCATTTGCACTAAATTAATAGACCCTTTTATTTTTTTAAAATACAGGGTCTAAACAGTATATTATTATACATCAATCTGTTGCCTTCTTCGCTTGTATACAATTTGACCTTATTGAGAGGTCTTGGAATATATCAATAACAATGTGTTATTGGTTATTTGCATTATCGATTGTAGTGTGTTTGATTAAAATTGTTTCAACAGTCTATGCCCGATTGGAATATCATTTCCGTATAGTGAATATTTGCCAACTTTGACTTGCTGCTATCCGAGTGCAATCAAATTAAAACATAAATGCAAATAGCAAAAACCAACAAACTCAACATTCTCCGTGCTTTATCCTTTCCCCAGTTGCAGCTAGAACTGACCATTGTCCAGGAAACCAGGGACTACGGATAAGGGACAAGGGGCAGCTGTCGACTGCGTCTTAGAGAACAGCCCAATCTGAGGTCCGAGGTGGTGCAACGGCATCTTGGGTGCCTGGCTCATCCCTTTTAGAGTTTGTTGGTGTGCGTCTTTGTGCGGATTGTTTGCCTTCAATTTGACTACAAACCATAATTTATCTTTTCAGACGTGTCGGTTCGTTGGTCAGCGCGACAATGTGAGGCAGCGTCAAGGATTATTGATTATGCAAAGTGCCCGAACCGGACAATGGCGAGAAAAACAAAGGGCTTAAGCAAAGAAAGCCCATATGAGCTGAGGAATTCGAGATGCATCCGAAAGGGTTACAAACTGGACATTGCCAACTTATGGAATATACTTTTGAATAACTGAAGGTAACCATAAGGAAAAAGAAAAAGTATCCCCTTACGGGAAGGAAAGGGAAAACGCGTGTGTTTTCGGTTATTAGAGAGATAATGGTTTTTGACATTGACCAGTCGGAACTGATGAGCTGCCTGCTCCAGAGTCCAAACTCCGAGCTGTTAATGGTCAGTTTGGCTATTTTGGCATGGTTAATTATTATCCTGCCGCCTGACGACTGTGAGAAAGTTGCGACACCTAATGATGCCCAGATTCTTCGTTCTTCATTCAATTGCCAAACGGACAAAGGTGAGAGAAAGGCTTCACCCGTGCATAGATGGATGCTGATGGATTAGGGCGATAATTAATGATGGAATCACGCTCGGATCTGCTGTGAAATTTTACAAATTGACCAAGTAAATGAGCAGCAAAGCTACAAAGGTGCGCTGCCCTATAGGCCGACAAATGACCCTAATACACTTTCCCACCAAAACATGCGAAAGTTCGCTTCAAATTGCCATAAGCGAATTTCATTAAAATTGTTTACCGTTTACTCTAAAGAATTTATTTAATTTTTATAGCTAGACTTAATCCATTTGCAGTTCTCTTTCCTTCAAATGAAGGCGTTTTTAAGTGCTACTGTGAGCTCAAGAGCTTGTGAAAACCTTTGTTATAACAATTCATTCATGGCATATAAAAATTACTCATAAAATTATATCATGTGTAGTAGGCTGAGAGGACTCTCGAGTGTCCTAAGCATTATCCTTTTACGCCCATTGTCTGGCAGGGCAGCAAAAAGGAGGCTAAGCATATACCCTATAAAGAGAGAGTGCGAACAGAGTTTATTTGTAATGAAATTAATTTTATTAAGCTTCGTTTTATGTGTTTGATTCGTTGAAGAATTATAGTTTATTTAAATAAATTATTAACCAAACATAAATCAGTAATTTTTTTAAGCAAGTTTATACTTTATTTAATACTTATTTCAGACTTCTTCTTGGGTTGGTTGTAACTTCTAGAATTTTGCATAATTTATTTAGTTAATTTTTTCAAAGAAATAAAGCTATATCTATGTAAAATAAAAGTTAGAATTACGTGTGAATCTTTGTAAATATTTAAATTAATTTTTTTAGTAGCGAATAAAAGACTTATTATTTTTTTATTTTAACTTGAAAATCTGTTTATCAATTCATATTAAAATGCTAATTAATTTTATTCTTTGCAAAAAACTATACTATACATATTTCATTTTCTTTCTAATCAAGTTGACCATTAAATTAAGCTCTAAGTAAACATTTTTATTTGCCAGTAATATATATTAAAATGCCAATTAATTTTATGCAAATAACTTTATAAATTTGTGTTTTTTTTTTTAATTCTACTAGCCTTTGTATATTTTACTTCCAATCAAGTTCTTCATTTAGTTTAGCTCTTAGTCAACATTTTTATTTGGCAAATCCAATCCAGTTCAATTTCATTTTATAGCGCCTGACACAGCACATTTTTGGGTTTTCTTGTGGATTTTTTGGGATTTTTTTGTGCCCAAAACTATTTAAATTTTATGTGTTTTTTTTTTGTCGGGCGGCGGAAGGAAACGTAATTCAGTCGAGTAGCGACATCCTTGTGGTCAAACAAAGCCGTGCGAGTGCCACATAAAGTAGCAAGAATTATGGCATAGATTCGGGAAGATAAATGGACAGCCGGCTAATATCAATATCCTTTGACAAGATCTACAGAATAGTCAAGCTGTGCTCATTAAACGGTATTTTTGTGGCCAGCCGAGCGCATCAATGCCCAATGTATCCGACGTCTTGCATCTTGTTATCTACAAATGCGTGAGCGTGTGTGAGGGGGAAGATTAGAGAGGAAAAGAGAAGAGAAGGTTTACTTGGCGACAATTTTTGTATCTTTTGCGGCTGGCAAGGCGAAGAGAAGACTCAAATCTCGCATTCAGCCATGCCTCAACTGCCGCAGACAAAAAGCAGGCATTGTTTGGCTTCAAATTGAAACCGGCAAAGGAATTGAGTTTGAGAATTTCTCGGAGTCGGAGCCTGAAGTATCTCGGCGAGTCGTTGCTCCTGTGAGTGGGCTCCTAATGTGCATCTAATATGAATATGCATCCGAATCCGCATCTGAATATGTATCTTTTGTGTGCAGAATGCGCTTCTTTGTCAGCCAGCGTGGGACACAAAGGCAGCTGCAGTTACAGATACAGATACAGATGCAGTTACAGATACAGATACTTTTGCCGGTTTGTAGCGATTGCAACTTGCCATTATCAATGGCAAATTTCTCGCACTACTCGACAGATCGATTAACTGTGCAACTAAATAGCAATTCTCTCCCTTTCTCTCTCTCTTTCTCTCCGTCTCTCTCTCTCTCTGTTTAATCGCAGTTGCGGTTCAGCGCAAACCTAATTGAAATTGTTCACCCTAAAAATTGATGTCACCAGAGATCGAGTGCAGATCAGGACCAAAAGTTCAGGCGTGGCAGCCAGGCATAGCGCAAAGAAAACTGAACAATCAAAGCTAACGTCACTGTCTATCAGTCTTATATAAAACATATGCTAAACGATTAAAACAGGCCCGAGTATAAATAGATTAAACACGCACTGATAACAACACTTCACTGATAACAAATTCCCATTAAATGTATTTAAATTGGCATTTAATATGCTTACACTAGAATCTACTCTGTGATTTTTTTCAGTGTTGAGTAGCTAATTATGTTATTTGGCTGCGGATATATGTATCAAGCGTTTTGTACTTATTTCTGTTTACACTTTTAGCTCGGGAATTGACAGCTTGTCATAAACAAACAGCAGGCCACAGAACATGCTCAAATTTAAGAGTATTTAAATAGCTAATGAGTGCTAGGGGCAAAGGGAAAATATTGTGCAGGGGGCGGTGCTGGCTCTGAGCACTTTTGATGAGCTTAAAAGCAGGTCAATCGACCTCGTCCAGCATTTTTCTGTTCTTTTTTTTACATTTTTAATGGAGCTTATCAGCCGTTCAAAGAAACAAAATGCTTCTTATCAACAGAACTGTCTGAAGCACAGCGCAGCAAAAACAACAACAACACTTGAATTTGAATATATATACTATATGCATATACATTATATATTATATACTGTTATATTTGTACATAGAGCACATTCTATTAAGTATTCTGTTTGCACAAATGTCTGGAAAGTTTTTGCTTTCTATTTCTTTTTTATACCCTGTGCCCATTTGAAAAATGGGAAAAACAGGGTTAATAACTTTGTGCGAATGTATGTAACAGGCAGAAGGAGGCGTGGCAGACCCCACAAACTATATATATTCTTGATCAGGGAGACGAGCTGAGTCGATTTAGCCCTGTCTGTCTGTCTGTCTGTCTGTCTGTCTGTCTGTCCGTCTGTCTGTCTGTCTGTCTGTATGAACGCTGAGATTTTCTAAACTATAGAAGCTAGAGAAGCCGTTTTGGTCTCTTTTGAAAGGTGTGTACCATACGCAGATCAAGTTTATTTCAAATCTTGGATGCCACGCCCCTGTCGCCTACAATGAATGAAATAAAATACATTCGCCAATTTAAGACACACTGAGCTATTTACATAAATTCTGTCTTCAATAGTTTGTAGGTCTATGCCATACGCAGATGAGGCTTTGATCAAATTTTGGATGCCACGCCCCCTTTACGCCTTAATCGATAAAAACCGAATAACAAGCGTAAAATTGAACATAGAATGTTGTTATTTGGAATATATACTCTCTTTCATTATATTTAACTATCCTGAAAAGCGCATTGAAATCGGTTAATAAATACAGGAGTTATTAGCGAAACAATATTGCAGGCGGCAACTCGCTCGCCCTCTAGCAGCGCGGCCGTTAAAACTGGCGCACATAACACAGTAAGAAGAAGAATTGCTGCTACGTTATGTATGACAGTTTTATATATTTATATTTAAAATATTTTATACTGTATTTGCGAGCGCGCAGCGCGAGCTTTGGCACAGGGTATAAGACAGTCGGGCCCGTCCGACTGATCTGCTCCGCCCATTCTGGTTTTTTGCTCGCTTTTTGTTTATTTTGTCAATCGTAATTTGCCATTTTAAGAACTCGAAATACCTTTTTAAGTTGTAAACAGATTATATTCAAATTATTGACAGTAAAAGCTGGCGTATTAATTATGTTTAATTTAATAATATTTAATAAAAATCTCAGCGTATATGTAAATTACAAATATTTTATAAAAAAAAGTTTACAGTTTATTCTACAAATTCTTTAGTCCACAAAAAATAATTTTTAATATTTTATATAGATATTATTTTATTTATTTTATTTGTTATCTCGCTTCAAAAAATACAGAGAAAATTCCAAGTGTTTCAAAAAGAAGAAGAAGAAGAAGCATTGCTGCCGCTAATTGTACAATAACTAGGATGTAGGGTATTCTGCAGCCCTAGCGACTCGTTATTAATTATCTTATAATTCAGTTTAACAGCCTGGCATTCCTAGGCTGAAACTACCCACAAGTTTTTGTGTTTCCAGCTGCTTAATGCGAATAAAAGGCCTGTATTTTGTAGGTGTGCTAAGCCGTTGGCAAGAGAACACATTAATATGCCAAAAGCCACGCTAACAAAGGCAAAAATGACACGGCTAAGCAGCTCCCCCCTCTCCACCCCCCTCCTTTTTTCCCGGCAGTACAAAATGTTGAAGTGATTAGCGCAATTTAGCGAAAATAACACGTTAAATTGCACACTCGAGCGCCTTTGCAATGGCACTCAATACGCTCTCGTAGGGCATGACAAGTGGTTTTTAGGCGGGGCAGGGGGATAGTGAAAATCGGCAAAGGGAAATTTCCACCCCGCCTAGGCCTGTGGGAAAAGTGTCAGCGTTGTCATCACGCCCACGACGGCTAAAAAACAGCAGATAATGGAAACAACCCTCGGGGCAGTGTAGTGTTAAAAACCATCTAAACAATGGCAACAATTGCAGATCCTCACAATCGGATTTCTATGCTAATCGTCTCAACTCTCAGACTCGAAACTCGAAACTCAATGAGCATTCGAGAGTCCCAAATGCAGCATCCGAAAAGAAACAGAAAGAAAACAAACAAAAGATAAAGCATGTTGCGGAGATCTCATAATCCTTTCAATGCGCCACTTAAGCCGATCAGGCGTGCCGAAAGGATCCGAGGCAGAACCCTTACACAATACACCCGGGCAATACCGAGCACCCTCCGTATAACCCCATGTGTACCAAGGTTCGAGACCCTACGCGTGCAGCCTCCGTTCGCCCTTTGTGGACCATTTAGTGTGTCTCTTAACCCATTTGACCAGGAAAACGAGTTCAATCCTGCAATCCGACAAATTAGGGCGTGCCAGTTGCAGCATCAATTGCACTTCGAGTTGTGGTACACTCAGAAAAATACCCAACCATTTCGTTATAAAAAATCGCTCTTTAATAAAGCTTGTTTTGTTCTAGAACTCAAGTACTAATTTATAAAAATGGAAATACGAATTTTAGAAAGAGATTTTTTTTAGAATTTACTAGTTCATCGAATAATTGACACCCAATATACTTGATTCAAGAAAATAAACTCTTGATTTTTCTCTTATTATCGCATTCTTATCTTCTTTAAATATATGCCTATTATTAGAATAAGAATCAAGTAATACGAATATTTGATCAGAATAAGACTTAATAAATTAAACTTGAAAAATTTTAACTTATAAATATTTCCAAACAATTTGTAGTAGGAAATATTCTCATTATATATTATATATTTCAGTTTGATTTAAGCCCAATCAATAAATTAGAAAGAAAATCAAATTATTTTAAATAATTAACACCTAACTTTTCAATTTGACAGAGATAAAAATCGAAGTTAAGAATTTAATTTAACTTTGGAATTGTAAATAAGTTAAATAAAAATTTTTATAATTTATATTTACATTTTTTTTTACAGCTAAATATTATGTTCATTTACTTTATTGGTCTTTTTTAGTTTTTTAGAAACCAGTTTGAGTACCGTGCCGAGTGCGCTCGACTGTAGCGCTGGCCCGCGTGCATCTTTATGATGCTAATCATTGAGGTCTTTTGAACTGGCTTTGTTTGATTTCTCAAGATCACAATGTTTGCGCTGAAGGGTTGATCTTGTTCATCTGCCTCTGGTACATTCGGCTGCTCGTGATGATTTATATCTGCCGGGCTGATCTTGATTTGGGATGCCTCGGCTGAGCTGGCTTGACTTTTGCACTCTCAACCCGCTCGATGCACGTGCCAAAAAGCAGAGATGAGAGGCTGCTGAAAGCGAGATGAAAGAGTAATCGATTGAGTTAAATTATTAGCTAAACTTTTGCTAAAACTCTCTTCAAAAATTTCTAAAAACCTTTTAGCTAATTATACAAAGCGTAAATAAACCCTAAGCCGAAATGCAAAGGTATCTTTTGATTGATGTTGGCATTGTTTTGGTTTGTCAGCAGCGCAATTGCGACGAGGCTCGGGATTCAAATTACACCTGGAAGTGGAGGAAATAAAAGAAAAGCAAGGCAGCAGCCATGTCAATTATGCTTTGCAGGCAAACAGATTATTTTCATAAATTAGACTTTATTAATCATTAGGAAGACAGCAGGAGGCATGAACCGAGCAGATTTTCAAGCTCAGACGGGACAGTTGAAGGACAACGGGTTGTAAGATAAAGGGATGTCCTCTCTCCGTCCGTGGTCAGCTTACGACTCTAAAAACTCAAAACTGAAAACTGAAAACTGGACATTGGTCAGCGCATTGGTCAGTCACGCACATAATTTTCGCATTTACTTGTCCTTCGGGACAGCCAACTGGTCTAGGGTTAGTTATAGCGGGGCCCAACGGGATCAGAGGTCAGCACCGTACTTTTCAGCGTTTCTTCTCACAGTACGCCGAACAGCAGGAAACTTAAGACGTTTTCACGTTGAATTTTAATGATTTTTATATTCAAATTAGCTACGACAACTTTTTTTGCGCCTTCGACCAGTTCTCTCCATTCGCCAGTTGCGCTGTCCCATAGCTGGATCAGCCACAGGTCAAGCTGTGCGAATGTGTCTTCCAAAATGGCCAATGTCCTGTAGACATTGTCCTGCTGGCTATTGTTTCAATTCCGCAAAGGGTCAAGCCGAGAAGGGCAACAGTTGTTGCTACTGGCGCGCATGTCCCGCTTGCTTCCTCCAACGGCGGCCATTTTGTTTGAGTGTGACCAACCGTTGAGCGGAGAGCATTATAAAGTCTATGTTAAAGTAATTCATAGTTTACTTAGTCAAAAATTAATACTTTGATCTTTTCAGTGATCTTTAGAGATACATTACTTGTAGTATTCGTTGTAGAAATTCAGTAAAAAATTTTGATTTAATTTAGTACCCTTGGTTTGGTTTAAAAACTTTAGGGCATTGGCTCTCCCTTCCATTTTACACAAAACGTTATCAATCCTTAACTCCTTAAACGTTAAACTGTTTAATATTAATCAATATTTGTTCAACTTTTATACCAATCTTTATCTCTATTGTTTCTAAGGTTTCTCTTCATACATATGTAAGTCTGGGGATCAAGGATTTCAGCATCCGAAATATTTGGTCTTCCTAAGACACCTAAATTGTTTAAATATTTAATTTGGTCTTTGATACAGGTCTTGTATTATATTTAATATAATTTATGTTATTTAAAATTAAAAAAATATTCTTTTTATTTCCATATATATTAATGTTTATCTTCATCAAGTGATTATAAACCGTATCTAAAAGCTGCAGAAGTTTTGCAACCTCTCATTTAATACCTGACTCTTTCCTTTAGTACAGCTCTTGCTTAAATGGAATCAGATGTCAACATTGATGACCGTAACCCCTGTGGCTGGCGAGTTCCAAAAACTAATTATCTACTCACACATCCGGTGATTTTAACTACAGCAATTTAATATCTGCCAAGAGAAAAATAGAAACTACAGCAACTATTCAGGTGAACTTTGGAGACCTCAGGCGCTGACTCGTGTGCGTCATAAACATTTTTTATAATTTATAACTTCAAAAGTTTTTCTAGAGCAGCGACGGAGCATTTGGAGCATTTGAGTTTTCGTGTCTCTTTTTAATGGCACTTTAACTGCCTGGGCGACGTTTTCTTTATGGGTTTTCACATCTTGACCAGCTGGGCTGACACCTGTAGCTCAATTTGGAGACAACTTACTGCCATAACGACGTGCTTTTTTGAGGCACTGTTCTTTGTTGGCTCGTTAGATCGTGCTAATTTTCACACATTTTGCAAAAACCTCGGTAGCTCTTGGATGCAGCCAAACAGATGCAAGTGTTATCTGGATGTACACAGCTTTTGTTTGTCAACGGAATGGACTTTGATATGGGCCGCCTTGTCCGGATGCTTGTGCACTTTATTTACAGGTAGTGCACTTCCGGAACATTGCCCGGCTTTAATGAAGATAAATGTTGTTTTACGCGTTTCGTAGGAACACAAAAAGTATCTTTCACTTCTTAGAGACACGGGGAATGGGACAGTTGACATGTAAATTAATAAAGTTCAGGCGCAGTTTTTGTGTGGTGGTAACAGGCGCGTAACTGCAGTCAATTATTTGATATTGAGCATGAATATCCTGTTTCCAGCATCCAGTTTCAGCATCATTATTAACACTTTCCACTTGAACTTGGCTCTGACTCTGGCTCTGGCGTTGTTGTTCCTGTAATTTCATATAATTACAGCATCACGTTGACTGATGACACAAATGAATCCTTGTCGCTCCCTTACAACTCCATCTGCATAAATTCATAATTTTTCTTCGTTGCGCTAGAATTTGAACCCCTTTCATATAATCAGGGAGGAAAATCGCCATATGAGAGTCTGTCCCATTTGGGAAAGTTGTGAGAGATGCATGTAAATTTTTACTATATGAATTAGAGACACCATTTTCGGTCTGTATGCTTATTAAGTTTGTTTTAGATTTTTGATATCTGCAAAGGGAAAAAGCAAAGATATGCAACAGACAATTTGCTTATCTTGCTAGTGAAGTGGGGATGTGGTAGGAGTAGTTTGCTTAAGCTAGTTTGCTTTTATGTGTTTATATTTTTGAAACACAAAGTGCAGGGGCTGCTACTTATCGATTCCGACAGATCTGCTCCTTCCTAACGTGTTTTTAATAAAGTTGGCAAGCCAAGATTTATATATTTTGCTTTTGAAACTAATATTTATATTGTAAAATGGATTTAAACTGCCGTAAGCACCTAGCTGGGTGCAAGGCCATTGTTGAGTGGCAAATGCCTAGAGATATATAAGCCATATGGTGCTCTGGGTCGGTGCTAATGCGTTTGGCGTTTTTATCCTGCCTCGGAGAACATCGATCTGTCATAAGGCACAATTCGAATGTCAAAATTTGTGACACTTCAATTTCTTGCAAAAAGGCAAAAAGAAGCAGAGCAGAGAATGAGAAGCAAACAAAAAGAACAAAATAAAAAGAGAAAATGTAATGAAACTCAGACGAGCCAAATGTGCGACAAATGAGCAATGCACGCGTTTCCTCTGGCGATGGAGAAGGAGAAGGAGAGGGAGATATAGAGGGAGAAGAGGGAGAAGAAGAGGGAGAAGCAGAGGAAGAAGGAGCAACTGAATGGAAGTCAGAATTTAACTGAACTGGCTGCTGTCTCGGCTCGGGTTGAGTTTTTGGCTCCGTCACTGGGCAAAAGGACATGCGACTGTCACTCGCGCGTTGTCATGCGTCAAAAAGACACATCTGTATATATACAGATATATATACATATGTATAAATTGTGGCAAAGAGCTGAAGTCAAAGCAAACAACATGCAGCAGCAACGGCAGCAAGGAAAATTAAATTGAAAATTTCAGCACAGAGCAACCAGGTTGCCTCCGTTGACTCTTTGGATAAACAAACCGGGACCGCCTTGTGCCTCATTGCAGAAATGTTGATTACAATTTTCACCAACAACAACAACAACAACAACATTCAAAGACACAACAACAGCACACGAGGCGACACATGAGCCCGACATTTCCGCCTTTGAGGCCGCAGCCGCAAAAGGACATGCGCCAAAAAATATACAAAATAAAAGCAGCAGCAAAAAGGAAATGAAAATGAAACCAAATAAAAAAAATATTTTATAAAGCCGCGGTTTACAGCTCTCAAATAAGCAGCATGCTCGACTTGTAGTTACGCTGTATAAAAAAAATATTATTAATTAAATATAACACTCTTCTTTCTTTCACTTTCCAATTTTACAAATTTTCGAAAGTGCCAATTATGGTAAATATGTTGGTAAATATTTCAAACGTTTTGCGGTTTGGGATAAGAAATATAAATTACAATTTTAGCAGTTTAGAACTTACTCAAGACACTGATAAATTTAATTCTACTATGCAAAATTTTGATATTATTTGGCAACTGAAAATAATTTAAAAGTAAATTATAGGGATTTCAGATTTTGATTTATTGGAAATACTTTTTAAATTTTCAACTTTCGTATAGCATACCCAATTTACAATATTATTATATAATATTATCCATGTCTGCTTGGCGTTTGGCAGAACTCCGACGAAGGAGTTGAAAGGAGCGTCAACCTAGACTAGAGATGGGCATGGGCTGCATTTTTCCAGCACGACCCAACACGGCACGAAAATTAAAATTCTCAACCATGTACTCTCAAATCGAACATATAAAACTAGACAAGGGTGTATTTGGACAGAAAATGTGGATGTTTTGACCAAAAATTTTATTTTGAGGATTATATCACATAGGACACCCAACACCTAACAAAAATTCCATTATATATATTGTTGGGTTAAGATCGAGAACGATTTGTACAGTAAAATTAACTATAGAAAACTGGACATGGGTGTATTTGGACACCAAATTTTGATTTAAAGGCCAAAAACCGTGTTGATGTCACGTATGACACGCAAATTTTTAACCATAGCAAAAGGTCGAAAAACCCGATAGCTTGGGTTTTCCGGATTTATTGTAGATCCTGAAAATATTGTATAGCCACGAAAAAAGCACGGTCCATGCCTAGCTCTAACCTGGAGCACTGACATCATAGGAAAAATAACAAAATGGCGTCTCGTCACAGCGTTTGACTTTAAAGAGCTGATGAAATATTTAACTCGAGTGCTCACCTGCAGGCGAGGGGCAGCGGGGCGGAGGGACAGAAGGACTGGCAGGACACTGCCAGAGCAAACAAATTTGAATATAGTTGAAAAACAAAAACAAAAGCGAAAAGAAAAGTGTGTAGGAAAAACTACAAATCACATTTCCTGTGCAGCGTCGACTTCCTGTTGGACAGCACAAAATCTCCGAGTCACTTTTTCACACGGCGTGGCCTGACATGTGACAACTGAGAAATCAAACGAACCTGCCACAGCTGGCCGCAGCTTTGATGTTGCATGCAACGTCGCGTCAACTCCTCCATTTTCCGCCATGTCTCGCCTAATTGTCTGTCCGTCTGTCCGTCAGTCTGTCCGTCTGTCAGTCAGTCAGTCAGTCAGGTAACCACAGACAGCTTGATCACTCATGCACTCAATCAGTTTCAGTCTAAACAGCAGCGGGACAACTGGCCAGGACTACAGCAACAACAACAATAACAACAACGCATAACGGTCCAAATGACTCAGGACTTACAGCCCTACAGGAGTTACACCCTCCATGGACGCTATGTTCAGTTCAGTTGGTGCTGCAGTCGCAGGAAGTTTGACTTCCTAAGCGGAACTTGCTCTGTTATCCTTCCATGGGAATGCCAAACAACTCGACCAACTTTAGGGGGAGTTTGTAATAAGCGTGGAGCGTTTATGGTTCGTGGTCACAATAACTACCAGTTAAAAGTATTTTATCTGCTTACAAAATCATTGCAGTTGCTCTTTTTATGCTGTAGAGTAAAGATTTTAAAACGAATACAGACTGACAAAAAAATTATTCAAAATGCTCTGATATTACCTAAAATAACAAAATTACTTTTAAGTTTTGTCAAGCAACTAAAATGTATGTGTTTATACCCTGTACTTTAAATAAGTACAAAATAGTCTTTTAAAGTTCCATTATTTTAATTATTTTTTGGTATACTCTAGCAGCTACAATAAATAACTTTTATTAAATAAAATACTTTCGATTAGAAGAACTCTGAGTTTTTTTTAATACCCTATTAAAATTAAGGTATTTTTTTTAACTGTGTGAATATAAATATAACTATTTTATTTATTTTATTAAATAATCTTTTTAAATTATTTTTAATACAAAATATATTTTTTATATTTTTTAAAATTAATTTTAATAATTTAGAATATTGTTTCGCATTTTAGATGAATTTCCAAAATTCAACCTAAAGATTCATTGAATGTCATAGGTGGCTTCTTCCAATAGATTTACACATTTTTGATTAAGAATGTGTAGTAGTATTTGGAAAAACCTTGAAAAGTGCTTTCAATGTTTTATATCAAAGATTGTAATTTATGAATTTGAAACCAATTCTTGGATGCAACATTTGAGATACATTTCCAGGCGGAGTTTGCATAACCTCTTGTGCTCAAATTTGTCGAATTTGTTTGCCATTAAGTGGCAACATTAAAAATTCACCGTCGTACTTAAGCTAATGCCCCAAAGCCTGCCGCACCTGCCCCACAGAACGAGCCCCAAAACCGAAGGCACAAATAAATCTAGCATAAAGATGCCTGGCATTATTCAAAACACGGGACTACAAAATTCCAGAAATGTTTGGAGCAGCCGAGATTGGAGACTGCATCTGCAGTAGACCGAAGAAATGACTCGATAATGCCCATTTGCCTGCCTCTGCTGAGCAAAAAGAGCAATAAAATTTAATGTCAAAAGGCGAGCGGCGGAGTAGGGTGTAGCGGGGAGTAAGGGGGAGTAGGGTGTAGGGCATAAACGACTTCATTTTATCTTAATGTGCTAATAAATTTTCTCAAGACGAAATCTCTGGCAAAAACCAAATAAATTTACTAATACAGAAATTAACACAGAGCTCCAGAAACTCCCCCAGAAATGAGACGAAGCGCCAACTTGACTTCTCGAGTGGCATGTGTGGAATCGAAGAAATGCAATTAAGACAGTCAAAATCACGACAGCGCAAGAGGGAGGGACAGCGGGAGGGAGAGCAGGGATAGAAAGAGGAAGAGAGGCAGTTCCAGAAATGATATCTCAAGTGTTTAAGTAGCTAAACGCTCTGACAACTCCAAAAGTTATGGCACAGCCTGCAACTGTCGACGACTTGCCCCGCCTCCTTCCCTGCGCCCACGCCCACGCCTCAAGTAGGGCGTATAGCCCTAAGTATACTGTCAACACTGCATATAGACTGAAGATCGACACTTGAGTTGCCGAATCGAGAGTTTTATGGGCTTGGCGTGTGCTTGGTACGCTTGCAATTTCTATGAGGCCTGAAGAAGCGGCTAAAAGGGTTCAGGGCTCGTGCCCATAAATTTTGATAGCGTTCAAGTGTTATGGCATCGTGTTGGAAAATTAGGAAATTGGAAATATTTAATATATTGTGTATAATTTTTATGGCCGGTTGATGGAAGTTTGTAATAAATACAATAGGTGTGCTACCTCCTCTCTCATCTATTGGTTGACTGGTCTTACCTGACATTAAATCAAATTAAAAAATAATTTAAATAAATCTAATTAATTAATAAAATGAAATATATTAAATATATAAAAACTATATCATTATAAATAACTTGAACTGCGTCTCTGGCTGAATAAGTAAACTCATCTCTTGCATTTCTCTCCCAGTTTTAATGCCATATTTCATTTGCTGCCCCTTCGGTTTTCCTTATCCCTACTTTTGAGCGCCTTTTCTTCAGTTCCACCCCTAGATTTTCCATCTCATATGCATTATTTTGCATGTCTGGCGATTTGGCTATTCAGGCGTAAAGGTCAAAAGATCAATGTTGACAGAGTTGTAATTTTTGTAGTTTGCATTTCCTTTGCATTCCCCCCTGCTTTGGTTCACAATTTACATTTACTTTCTGCTCTGATTTTCCCATTTTTGCCTCAATTTCAAAAGAAGTTTATCCAGTGAGCTGCGTTTGGGAAAATGTATGCAGAGTTTTCCTATTGTCCAGCACCTTAAATGCTGATTAGGCGTGAAGTCAGCATTTGAATACGTTTTGGGTTTTTGTTTTACTTCGCCCAAAGACTGCACATGGGTTTGGCGCGAAAATATCACAACCGTTGCCAGGTGTACTCAAAAACTAAATAAAGTAAAAGAAATTGAAGATATTCAGATAAAATAAACTTTAAGAACATTTTGTAATTAATTAAGTCAAACATATTAAATAGATCAAAGAATTTTAATAGAACAAAAATATATTTTATTCCAATTCAAATCCTTATTTATTAGAATTTTTATCTGCGCCAGAGGGTGAAGGAAGGCAAGATCTGCAATGTTGTTTCTTTAATATCTTCTATGTTTTTTTTTACCGATTTTACTAAGCTTTTCAGATTAGGTAAAAATGATTTTAAAGAGTATACATTCTAAATAACAACGTTCTTTCAATATTATTGTTTTACGAATGTATGAATTAAAAGCGCTCATAATGTAGACTCTAAGGCAACTTTTATACCTTCGAAAAAAACAAATGTTGATAATAATAAATTATTTTTAAGTATTTTATATTATAAACATTTTCTTTTTACGACAAAAATATATTCTTTGTAAGCACACATTTTTTACTGTGTATTTTCTGTGTATTCTTTAGAGGTCAGTAATGTCTAATTGAGGTCAGCCTGCAACACGTAACGCCTTATTATGATAGCCTGAGTGGCAGCACAAAAAATTGACAAAAAATGCTCTTAAAATGTGCCAATTTGTTTTGCATACAAAAAACCGATCGCCAAATATTCACACAATCAAAAGTTGAGAAACTGCAAAGAAACGCAAGATCCTGAAGTGCAACAACTGCAAATTTAGGGTGCTCTATGAGTCCAGCTGCGTCCCTCGGCTACCCAAATAACCCACATCACCCTAACGTCTCCTCAGACTCTATAAATTGTGTAAGCCAAACAAAGTAGAATAGGAAAAGTAGGGACATGTGCGAAAATCTGTACCGTAATCCAAATGAAAAATTCACAAATTAAAATTGCTGTGAAATTCAAATGAATCTGCGCATATTTATAGGCCTGAATATAGATTGGTTGTGAGTAGGAAATTGTCATAAATCAATGCAGTTTTCTGAAACTACTTTTTGACTATCAAAACTAAGTTTCAATTAGTTAGATCGAGCATGTTAGTTTGCTGCCTGATACCTACTGACAGTCGCTTGTCAAATGGTCTAAATATAATCTAATAATTGGTGTCATAAAAGTTAGTTAAAGTGCATTGAATGTCCGTCAAACCCGTGACAGTTCCAAATTAGGCCGCTCTAATAAGCCAAGCATAAAAGTTAAACAAAAGAATCAAATAAAGTCAAGCATGCTCGACTATATAATAAGTATGTTATAATAAATAGAAAGTGAGTCGACTGGGCAAATGGGATTACCTCTTGGGTGCACGTTTGATGCTTACAGGGTATACAGCTATGATTGTTGCCCTATATCTGATTTCTACTGTGAACATTGCGTGATTCCCTGACAGAGCTTTGGTTTTTTTTTTATACCTGTCAGTGCAATGACAGGTTCAAATTTTCACCTTTGCTGCCTACGAGTTGAAATGCGGGTGCATGGAAATAACAAAAAATAATAGGTAATTTTTTAAAAAATATTTATAATATTTATTTATTGAAAATTATATTAAATGGAATAGCTTAAATTTAAACAAACTGCATTTTTGCTTCCAAAATTTATTCCTTTTAATTTAAACCCTTTGTGAACAATACTTTTAAAGCCAAGCAAATTTGGTTATTGTCTTCTAGCGTAAATTATGTAATCTACAATAATTTGAAACTTAATAAATAAATAGTTTTAATTTTAATCGAGAATATATAGAATATATATTGCTCACTACTACCTACATTAGTGCAAGCAACAATATTATTGCACATATATAGTATATTACATATTAATTTGGCCTTACTTTGTTATAACTATCATAATGAGATTTCTCGGCTAAACAATGTGGCAAACTATACTTTTATTTAAACAATAACCTGTTAGAACGGTGCAGATCAGTCGCAATAAGTACACTACTTACCACTATTTAAATGGGGTTAATATAAAGGTTAATATACATTTTATTATGCAATATACTAAGTACTTTGGCTTACCTTATTACAACTATCATCAAGGGATTGCTTAAATTAACTCTATTATGTGTATAAAGTTCAACAAAGTTAATCTTTGCATTAGTCTTAACAACAACCAGTTAGTAAGCAGATCAGTCGTGCGGAAGGCTACAGTCGAACGTAACCGACACATCCACATACACACAGAGGCGCGTAATCCAGACGTCTCGATCAAATATATATTTGTTTATTTATTTAGATATTTTATCCTAATGCTACAAGTATAAAACTTATAAATTATTGCATTAGTCACTACAGATTAATAAATTAAAGAAAAAACAAAATTAACTTAAGTTAAAATTTAAATTAAAATGTGAATTAGAAAGATTTAGATTACATGAATTTAAATTATATGTAAATTATTATTAGTTAGATTTTTATTTTATATAGATATACTTTTTGGTAACTAACTTAATAACTTAATAGACCCTATACTTTTCTTAAGTATAGGGTCTAAAAACATTATTCTTTATTTATTATAAGAGCGATTATAAAAGCCCATGTTTCCATGAATATAATGGTTTAGTATCAAACAACATTTCAACATAAGTTTGTCTATTCACAATGTTGTCTGTTCAATTGTGGTTGAGTTTTTCCCTCATTGTATGGATCTATTTCCTTTGGAGTAGGAGAAAATATTATCAATTGATGTTAAAAATACCTAGTACAAATGGATATCCAATAATTGGCGATCTGATTATGATCTTGAAAAGCAAAGGTAGAGTATCCTATACACAGAAGCTATACCGAAAATGTACCACGATTTTATAATTAAACTTAGATGTTGTCACTGAAATATTTCCCCAAATTGCAAATAAATATGGATCAACATTTCTTGGCTGGTTTGGTCCGATTCCAATCTTAGCTGTAGGCGATCCACAAACGGCTCAAGAAATATTAAGCGCAAATCAGTGTGCAAATAAGAGCTTGAAGTTTTTTGACGAATTGCAGAAGGTCGGAGGGAACGGATTAATTGCGACTAATGGTATTTATAATTAATTGACTCATCTCTCTTCTATAAATAATGATAAATCTTCAATTTAGATCTTTTGTGGAGTGAACATCGTAAGGCGTTAAATCCGGCATTTGCCAACATGGTTTTTACAAGTTTTATTCCAATTTTCAATACGGAGAGTGCATTTTTGCTAAAGGAACTGGATTCATTAGTCGATAAAGGAGACCAAGAGTTATTTTCAACATTACAAAATTTCACATTTAGCTTCGCGATACGTAAGTGAAATTATAACTAATTAATTTATTATATTAATAACAACATATATTTTGAACTTTAGAAACTACATTACAGACAGACATCAAAAGCGATCCTCTTTACCAGAATAAAACCATTATAAACAGCATTAAGTAGTAAGTTTGCAAACTAAACGAAAATCCACCTATTCCCATGTGTATATATCTTAACCTATTTTAAGCGTATTGGAAACTGCCACAAATTTGGGTGTTTATCCGTGGCTCAATAATAAGTTGATGCTATATTTAACGGGAATAGGAGAGCGATTTGAACATGAGAAACATCAAGTTCGGGAGTTTTTTAAAAAGGTTGGTATGAAAAACATGTTTGATGTGATTTAAAATTCAATTAATTTTGCAGGTGGTTAAGAAAGGACTAGAGACCAACAATGCCCAAAATCAAAACTCGTTTTTAAGCATTGCGGAGAAGCAATACAAAAATGGGACATTCAGTTACAGGGATATAGAAGACGAAGCATTCGCAATCGTAGCTGCTGCGTATGAAACAAGCTCAATCGCAATTCGCAATACTTTGCTCAATCTGGCCATGTATCCGGAATACCAAGAAAAACTATTTGAGGAAATCAAACTCGTATTCCCCAACAGTGGAGATTTCGATGTATCGTATGAGGACTTTCAGAAATTAGACTATTTAAATTTGATATTAAACGAGAGTCTTCGACTGCTTCCGCCAGTTCCAATTATCCCACGATTTTTAAGCCAAGATTTTAAGTTGAAAAATGGTGCTGTTTTACCTAAAGGCTTAAATGTCTTTTTCAACATTTGGGGTATCCATCGGAATAAGGATATTTGGGGACCCAATGCAGATATATTCAACCCTGACAACTTTGTAACGGAAAATTTACGGGAAAAGCATTCCTACGCTTTTATGCCATTTATGAGGGGCAAGCGGAACTGTATAGGTAATTCTGAAATCAATAACTATTCTTTAATAGTTTAATTTGTATAATCAAATTTATTTTCAGGTGCAAAACATGGCGTGACCTCAATAAAAGTGGCATTGATTAAAATATTAAGAAACTATGAGATTTGCACTAGTTATCGGCCTGAGGATATATCCATAGTTAGAAACATTACTCTGAAGTTGGAAAATGAGCCACGTTTCCAGTTAAAACGAAGACTTTAAGTTCGAATAATTTACCGATTCGAGTTAAAAATTAACCGATATAAAAAGCAACACTTTGTTAAATATCTGTATATGAATTGGGAATAAAAAATTATTGAAAATTTAAACGCTCAACCGAATTTTCGCACGGGTTCTATAACGAGAAAGATATTATCGAAGACCAAGCCGAACCTGAATATTTTTTGAGCAGATATTTTTTAGACTTTTGCATCGTGTCAGTGAAAGATCGTTTTTCTGCTGGGACAATCAGCAGAAGTGGGACCGATTATTGAGATCTCTAATATTGATGCATCGTAAATAAACAACCTTGAAGCCTTCTCGAAATATTTCACCATAATTTAGATTTTGCACTATTGAACTATTTTCGACTTTCACTTCTAGCTGTTTAGTTAAAGTGCTGTTGTGCTTAAGTAGGTAGCTCCGTAGGTTACTTTTCATTAAGTGCGGTATGAAGAGAGGACGAGCAACAGTGGCATGGAGGTTGTTGAAAGGCTTTTTCGTAAGTGGCAAAGCAGCTGGCTGATGTTTTGCAAATGTTATGCTCGATTGGGAATCACAGATGCAGATACTCGAACTGGCACTCAAGTCACATCACGACGGTGGCAAATGTTGACAAAAGAGCCTGAGCTGCATGCAGATGAAGATACTGAGACAGATACACAGATAGACAGATAGAGATACAAAACACAGAGATAAAGCTGCGATAAATATTATGGAGCCATCGATAAGTGAGCAGAGACAAAGGGAGTGGGGCAGAGGCAATGATCATGTGCAAAATGTGGCACATTGGAGGGGCAGAGTGGAGAGTCGAGCATGAGGAGTCTGGGCTGGAAGTGCGCACTTGACACAAGTGAGCGATGAAGAAATAATTCCATTGACTTGGCAAGTATGCGGGGAATCTCAAGCGAGACGAAATTAGACAGGCAGCGTGATTTACGGTGCCACAAGATAAAGGAAAAGACAAAGAGAGAAAGAGAGAGAGAGAAAGAGAGAGAGAGAGTAGGAGAGTGAAAGAGAGAGTGCAATATCTTGACGGCACATATCGGAAATCGAAGTGAAAACTAGCGACTCTCGTACTTAAAGTCTGCGTCGCACATGTGAGTTGAGCAACTTGTCACAGTAATGGGTATATATAGGCCAGTACTACTCTATATACCCAGTGTGGAGATAATAATAAAGATGTGGCGTTACAGTCGATCGTTGCTTCCGTTCAACTGTGCTGATTTATGGCGCGAATTCGATTTCTATATACAGCTTGCAAACTGAATAATCGCCTTCTGCTCTCGTATATCGGAATACAAACTAAGACAGAGAAGAAACAGCACAAGAGACAGCAGCGAGATCAAAGCAAATCAAATTCAAATGGACAGACACGGATTATATATTGTATCGCATCGTATTGTATTGACTTTGTTCGTCTTTTTTTATTCTCTAAGTTTTTTATGGTGGTAATTCAATATGCTTGTGCTCAGCGTATAATCATTGATCATTTTGGGCATTTCCAAGCATAAACATGAATTTGTTTTCAGCTCAAGCGATTCTGCTAGAAATCACAAGTCATCCAGCTTCCGCGTTTCGATATTATAATGACTACAAGTTTCCCTATAAGCCAGCATCGAACTACGCTCTCACACCTGTTGGCTCTATTAACACGGGTCTAGGTGATAATAGACTTGTTAGAAATATTTTCAGTCTATTTGACGTTGAAGTTTACAAAGATGCGCATAATCTGCATTACTTGTAATAGGAAATGTAAGCAAAATCTTTAGGTACATTATCTGTCCTTCTGTCCGTCTGTCTGTCCGGTGTTCTGACAGGGTATTTGACGGTCGGGCTCGTCGAATTTCTTTATTACTGGTTTCCAATTCTATCACAACATGTGATCAGAAAATAGCAGTTGTAATGCATTACTATTGAGGCAATGGTAATGCCTTTTTTCAGCACACTACCCTTGAATTTGCGTTGCTGGGTAATTTTATACATTTTAACTTTATTTTGTATACCCTGAGGTAAAATGGGAGTATTATAACTTTATTTTTTGCACATTTGTGCTCATAGAAATGCGCAATACCAAAAAAGCTGAAAAGCTGACTGACCTTCTGGCTCCCCTGAATAAAATACTTAACCTAATGCATTAACCTTTGTCTAAACTTAAGAACTGACATAATTGTATAACAGCTATTAAACCCAAATGCATAACAATAAAAAGCTTCGACATACAAAATAATACTGGCATAGTCTGATATTACTGCTTAGCAATAGGTTCAAAATGCTATATATTAAATTCTGGATAGGCATATTGTTATTTCTATGGATCTCTCTGCTTTGGAGTCGTCGAAAGTATTACAAATTAATGCTGAAGGTGCCTGGACCGATTGGATATCCGATAATTGGCAATCTTCACATGCTGCGGAATGGCAGAGGTAATTAAATTTTGTAGAAAGTGTTTGTTGTCATCAAACTTGTAACCATAAAATTTGCTAGGAATGTTTAAGGATGTTTTACCAGAAATGGTAAGAACCTATGGAGCCTTTTTCTTGATGTGGTTGGGTCCAATCCCGATATGCATTATATGTGATCCACAAATCGCTCAGGAAGTACTAACTACAACCTCGCACAGAGGCAAACTGGGTCAAAGTTTATTTAGGGAAACTACGGGTAATGGATTTCTCACCATAGAAGGTATAATTCCCATTTAATTTTTAACTTGTAGAATAAAATTAACCTGATGATAATTTAGGTGCGGAGTGGATTGCGCATCGCAAGGCTTTAAATCCGGCCTTTGGTCACAATGTTTTAATTAGTTCAATGCCGATATTCAATGATGAATCGAAGAGTTTAATCGATGAATTAAATGAACTCGTGGGCACTGGAGAACATAAATTACTTTCGATTTTTTTTGGCTTTACTTTAAGAACTGCAACTCGTATGTACATAAATTTGTTATAATTTTATGATTAGTATAAATTCTTATATTTAACTAGAAACCACTTTGGGAGGGGATATCAAAGAGGAGGAAATGTATAAAAACCACACTTTAGTAAAGAGCTATAACGCGTAAGTCCATTATTCTAATGAAGCGATAAATGAATTTATTTTATATTGTTATATTTTACATAGTATCATTAATATTTCTACAAAATTCGCTGTGCGTCCTTGGCTTAATTTAAAAATTGTACGCCATTTAAGCGGTTTGGGGCAGAAACAGAAAACTTCATTAAACAATATTCGAAAACTGATTAAAAAGGTTTGCTTAATACACATTAAATGCAATATAATTTTAATTAAATAAATTGTTGTAGATGGTGGACAATCAGCTGAATCAAAATTCAAATACAACTGGAAAAAATAATAATAAATTTATTAACCTGGCCATTGAGCAGTATAAGAACAAAGCTTTCAGCTACCAAGACCTTCAGGATGAGGCCCATACTGTAGTTGCGGGGGCATTCGATACAACTGGAAATGCCATCACAAATACTTTGATTCTACTAGCAATGTATCCCGAATACCAAGACAGGCTCTTTGAGGAAATCAAATCGGTATTCCCCCAATCTGGACACTTCGATGTGACCTATGAGGATCTAGACAAATGTGATTATCTAGAGATGGTGATAAACGAAAGTTTGCGTCTCTTTCCCAACGCTTTGCTTCCAAAACGAGAAATACTTGAGGACCTAACACTATCAAATGGAGTTGTTTTACCCAAAGGTCTTCAGGTTATAGTCAGCATTTACTTTATACATCGCAACAAGGAAATTTGGGGCCCCGATGCCGATATATTTAATCCGGAAAACTGTTTGCCACAGAAGTTGGAGCAAATGCATAATTTTGCCTTTATGCCGTTTCTTAAAGGAAAACGAGGTTGCATAGGTATAAAAGTTTGCATATTTTGTATATATTTTAATTTAATTATTCCATACATTACAGGTATGAAATATGCTTTGATATTACTTAAAGTAACACTCGTTAAGGTTTTGAGAAACTTTGAATTCAGCACTCGATGTCGACCAGAGGACCTACATCTCGATGATCATCTCACGCATAAATTCACAGTGGAACCAACTTTAACTGTCAATAGACGTGCTTAAATTAAGTAGTAAACTAAACTTATTAAAAACCGCGAGTTGAAATCTTGGTGCTCAACAAACAATAAAATTATATGTATTACATAACATTAATTTTTTTATTTAATTCCATATTTATTTTATTTTTTGCATATTAAATTGAGGTTATTTTCCACATATCTTATTTATAAATTCATTTCTTGCTAATTGTTTTACTTTTGTTATGCAAATGAGTTTTTTCTTTCTGAATCTATGTCAATTAATTAATTACGATTCTATGGCTTTATGTAAATCTAAATCGATCTTGTGTTTCAGCTTTATATAGTATATAATCTACACATGTTTGAGAGAACCAGTTTATGGGTCTGTGCGGAAACAATGTAAATAGAGTGAATCACGTTTCGACAACCAGATATCATAAGGAAAACAAACGTATTTTCCCCGAATAACATTATATAATTAAACCAAATATAATGCTAGTACGAAATTGTTTTTAAAAAATCCCCTTGGGGCCCATCTATCAAATGATAGCACATCTAGAATAGGTTTTCGGGCGATTTGCATAAACCGAAGATAAACAAAGCGGTATTAATTCAAGCTCATTGACTCTTTTGGGCGCTGCCTATGAAAGCGAACTCGTTTTATACCCTGTTTATTATTATTATTTTATTTCTGTTATGTTTCGGCGAAACCACAAAATTAAATAGAGAATTGAATAGTGGAAGAAACACACAAAGATTAAGTGGCAAAAGCGATTTGTTTGTTTTTGTTTTCACATTTGGCGAGAAACGAGTTTTGGCATTTGGATGACGATACTCGTATTTGGTAAACAATTGGGGAATTCTATGGAGATTGTTCTTGAATTTCATTAATATCAAGACGTTAAACGACGGCGCATAGAATCCACTGGCCCCTATAAAAGCCAGGTCCAAACACTCCAAGCCTCACAGTTCGATTTCTAAATTTGCGAATAACACACATATCTTTCGAGTGAAATATCCAGACAAAATGCGTGCCGTAATATTCCTTGCTCTGATTCTGGGTGTGCTCCTGTCCCTGACCTTCGCCGAGGAGCAGCAGGAGGAGCAGGTGCGTGCCAAGCGCCAGTTCGGAGGATTCGGTGGATTCGGAGGCTATGGAGGCTTCCCAGGTGGCTATTATGGAGGCTTCCCAGGAGGCTATGGCGGCTATGGCGGATACGGAGGCTATGGAGGATATGGCGGCTACGGAAGATACGGTGGCTATGGACATCATCATCATGGCTTCCGTGGTGGTTATGGAGGCTATGGATTCGGTCGCTAAGAATTCTACCAATAAACTCGACTGAAAATTAAACGAAATGCGTTTTTTCTTCTGCTGCTGCCAAACCACTTAAGAACGGCAATTGCATCTTTTTGGAAACACTCCAAAATTATCACAGAATATGGAACAAAACTTGACCTCGCCCTCTGCTAAGTTGTGCGTGCCTGTTGCCTCAATGTCTGTCCGTCTCTGTTTTAAAAATAAATAAGAGCAAATCTTCATTTATTTATTAACGTTGCCACAGCCCCCTACATTCCCCTCTCCATTCCCCTCTACATTCCCCTCTCCTTCACCTACTTCTAATAATTAGAAGTTTCTGTTCGCCGTCTGTTTGTTTATGTTTTGGAGCTGTCACGATGTCGGCATCTCCGCTTGAAGACCCATCGGAGTGTGTAGGTGTATTAACTTAGGTGTATCCACACGCAGTGTGTGTGTGTGCGTGTGTGTGTGTGTGTGTGTGGGAGGGCCTTTGTGTTGCTGCAATTATCACGTACGATTGTCATAATTATCATTTGAATTTTTATTAGTTGACCTTTGGTCCGCGCTCCGTCCGTGTCGCCTTGTTTGTTGTTCTTGATTTGTTGTGTCAACTGCGTCATGCCCGCCCAAAATAGGTTCAAATAAAAAACACACAAAACAATAACAAACATATATGTATTTAATTAAAGCCAACAGGTAAGAAGCTTCCATATGTGCTGTGTAAAATGTCACCAAATTAGCAGAATATAAAAATCGACTATGCGGTCTCTAGATCGAATATCATTCCGACATTGTTCGGACTAATGGACGTACTTGAAGTTCAGCAGGGAGTACAATAGATCTTATAGGTCGCAGTACGTTAGTGCCCCTATAATAATAATGATAATTGAAAATCATGTAGAACCTGGATATATAGCTTATCTTAAATGAAATCATTATTTGATTATTTGAAACTCTAATTTAATTCAATTATAATTAATGCAACGTATGACTATACTGCATATTATAAAAATTAAAACGGAAATTCAAATTAAATTATATTCCAAACAAACCAAATTCAGCTACAAGCTACAAGTGAATTTTTTTCCCAGTTCAATTGAATTCGCAGCATATGCGCTAAGCACCCAATAAACTCCAATTGTAGCCGGGTTCTGCTGATTAGATTAATGACGTATTAATCCCGCTAATAAACATAAAAATCTAGGCAAATAAAAGCGAGATACGCGTCTCACATGTGCATATTAATTTTCGCCATGAATTGTTATCGGATGTGCCCCGAGGGGCTGCGGGGAATGGGATTTGTTGTGGCAACAAGCACGCCCAGCTAACTGCCAGGTACTTACCCCCAAAAAGGGGGTGTGCGCTTTTGTTTAATTGTCAATAGACTTCGGCTTCTATCAATATCATAAGAGCTAATATTTTTCGGTTGGCTGGAGCAGTCGGCGAGGCTTCAATTGCGACTACTGACAGCCTGACTTGTGGGCATAAATAACCGCAAAACATCCCCCCAGTAATCCCGCCGGATATGCTCAATCAAAGCTCAAAGTGAGCGGGGGATTGGGAAGTGGAAAGTGGGAAGTGGAAAGTGGGTGGACGAACCTGTCCGAGCCCCTGCTCCGGAGGGTTGTTTCATTCATCATTTTGCGCCTTTTCAACGCGAAACCGACAAACGCCAACAACCCTCAGGCCAACGAGTGCATACACTGAGAGAAATAAATCAGGTATTTCGAACTTTCATTTAAATCGAAAATGGAAGAGTTCATAAGACAAAACTTATTATATAAAGTTTACCATAACGCAATCCTAAAAATCTCTCTCAGGCCTGCCAGACTGTGTATTCCCACAGCTCGCGCTGCGCGCTAGTCCGGAAAGACAAATATACCTTTCTTCAGTATATTTATATATTCTCAATCTTATCCGCATTTTAACATTTTTATGCTAAAATAAAATTTAATTCTGGTTTCAAGAAATATGACAAGATATTTTTAGAAATTTCAAACTGCAAATTCTTAAGTCCTACAATTTTTTCCGCTGTGTAGAGCTCAAACCAAGCGGGCCTGGACATTGCCTGACTTTCGTGTTTTGATATTAAAATTGCGTAATTATTATTAACCACATGTGGGTTAGAGCACAGACCAAGAAGGGTCGAGAGAGGGGTAGAGGAAAGTTGAGTTTAACGTGTCCTACGACCGCTTCCGTTGTCTCTTTTTGTGCCGAGGTGTGTTGGCGGAAGGAAGCGAATCGGTTACACATAACTTGCCTTCTTACTCACCCCTTTCTCACTCTCTCCCCCTCTCTCTGTGTCTCTGTCTCTGTATCTCTCTCTCATGTCACGTGCGCTATTGTAACCGATATGCGGATTGTCGCCCCAGGGGCATAATCCATAATTTAGCATACTGTCAGCCAATTGATATTACTTGCCTTAATCAGATTTTAACCGCAGTGTATCTGCATGTGTGTGTGTGACTGTGTGTGTGTGTGTCTCACATGATTAAACCAAATTTTAATTTTAATTAGTGGAGGATTTTGCAGTTTATAGCTCACGTGTGTCTTTGTGCTCGGCTTAAAAGAGATATCAACCGACTATAACAGAATTTAATACTTTATATTATAAGCTTAAAATTTAAAATGAAAAATCTGTAAAATATGTGGAACAGTCGAGTGCAACCGACAGCAGCTCAACTCAACTGCTATCAACTTTTATGTATAAATATAGGGACGGGGCAGATCAGTGGGACGGAGGCTACAGTCGGACGTAACCGACCGTAGGAGACCCTTTACTTTGAGTATATGTACATACAAACACAATCAGCCGCACACACACTAGGCTACCCGCGTATGCAAGGCACACCACCCCCCCTCTGCCTAGTGCGGCAAATTGTCCGTTTCATATTTTCGCTGTTTCTTATCCGATCGCAACGAAATTTACAAAATCAATAGAGAATGCTTTAAGCTAGTTACGTACCAAATAACAAGTCAGTAACTTTAAAGCTGTGGCTGCAGTAGCTTTTCGCGGTTTACGGGGGAAGGGGGGAGGTATCCAAAATCTAAAACAAACTCGTGCTGCTTACTGATTAGGAGAACCTAAATCCCAAATATGGTGTCTCTAGCTCTTATAGTTGCTGAGATCTAGGTGTTCATACAGACGGACAGACAGACAGACAGACGGACAGACGGACAGACGGACAGACGGACAGACGGACAGACGGACATGGCTATATCGACTCGACTTGTCGTCCTGATCAAGAATATATATACTTTGTGGGGTCTGCCATGCCTCCTTCTGGGTGTTACACACATTTCCTCTTTGCACTAAACTAATAGACCCTTTTTACTTTTTTAAAGTAAAGGGTCTAAAAAGTTGGTGTGGGTTGCCAGCAAAGAAGCTCGATATTAAACACTTTAAGATCCCAAAAAAAATCTTTTAAAATTTTAAATAATATATTCAAGTACTGTATTAAGTATTACTAATATTAAACATTATTAAATACTTATCTTATGTGGTAAACCTATATATTATATTCATTATAATATACATATGTCCCACAAATATTGGCTTTTTTGTGCCAATAAATTCTAAAAATAATTCCTACGAATATTTTTTGATAACAGCAACATTTTATCGCAAGAATAGAATAGAATAGCAGACATAAGATTGGGATGCTTTTAAAGAATATTTACAATTAAAGCTACAAAAAATCGTTTAAAAATGTACGTAATATTTTTAAAAATGAGCTGAATTTAAGCTTTAAAATTTAATAACAATTTTTATTTAATTTTAAATGGCAGCTAAACTTCAACACTTAACTTAATTATGATTTAGCTTGACCGTCAAATCAACTAAATAGATTTTTATATTTTAAAGCCTCAAAATGAGCTTTTAAAAATGTTATTATAATTTTGTTAATAAATTCTCTATTGCGTCTAGAAATCGGTGTTGTATAATGCTGAGAACTACTCTTACTTTTGGCGGCAATAACTCAGCTGTGAAGGCGATTAGACGCATAACCCACAGACCCCTAATTGTAATTAAGCATGGGAATCGAGGCAAAGAACTGGAGACTGAAACACAATACGCAACGTATAAATATATGTATAAATAGTCAGTTGTTGGCTATTGTATGTGGCCAATAAAACGAATGTGTTGTGGCCAGGAGTACGATGGCTGAGCTCCCCCCTGTCCCCTACAGTGGAGTCTAGGCGAGTGTGGAAATTCCAGCCGAACCAATAGGTTGGAGTATGAAATGCGGAGATTACAAACGTGTTGCCATTAGTTAACTTCAGCTTTGATTGATTTCAATTAATCTTGGACGCGTGTAATTAATCATTGAACACTTTAATATGGTTAACAACTCTTGACCAAGCAACGGTTAAAAAGGTTCAACGAGCCGCAGACTTGAGGCCAGACTCAGTCTCAGCCTCAGTCTCAGTCTCAGTCTCAACTCACATAACTGACTGACAAACTCACTGACAAACTGACAAAGTGACGTACAAAACGGGGAGTTGGAGTCGGAGTTGGAGTCGGAGTTGGCAGTTGGCACTGGCTGGTTGCTGGTTGTTGGTTGCTGGTTGCCAGGGCAGCCGACGTCTAAGAAAAATTACCGGGTTTCGGAAAATGCGTTGGAGTAGCGCAGGCAAGCCCAAGATTTTCAGTTTTTCAGATTTTCATATGTGCCACAACTGGCCGAGAGGCAAACTGCCAAACAATCTGGCTCTCATATTGCCTGTTGGCCTGTCCGCTCGTTCCCGTTCAAATCTCTTACAGTTTTTCACAGCCTCGGCCCCCGACTAATTGTAGTTACTTCTTACACCTCGCGCTTTTGGCCGGGCCAGCGGAAAGCGGCTGCGATTGATGGCTATCAATGCCGATGACTTATGGTCCATGCCCCAGCAACAGCATCAGCAACAGCTAAGGCTCAAGCTGCATCCATGCACAGCAAGAAAAACTCTACAAACAATTTAATTCAAACTTAAAATGCCTGCAAAAGAGAATATAGAACACACATCGAATACGTAAGAATTCATGAATCAAGTTAATGCCCACATATTTATTATTATTATCATATAATTTCTCAAATTTAAAGATTATTCATTCTCTTATCTTAGGAAGAAATATTCGGATTTTTGAAAATTTTCTTCAAAATTAAAAATAAATTTAAGAAAATATGTTAATGGGAATTTCAAAAAAAATTATTTTTATTTTCTGCATTTATATATAAGTAGCTTCAAATTGATTTTAGCACAATATAGATTTTTTTCATTCAAAAATGTATAATACTCAAAAATTTTAAAAGTTTCCCTTAGTATTTTAATGATATTTAATGATTTTTTGACTTTCTATATATTTTTTTTATTTTAATCCACAAATCTCAAATACTTTTTACAGTTTTTATATCATACATATTTTGAAATAAATTATAGATTTTCCTTATTTCTTCATATCTATTTTTTTTTCAAGTTATTCTTTACTATTTTAATTATTATAATTTTTTGGTGTTTTCCTTTTTAATTTGTTTTAATCCACAAATCTCAAATCCTTTTCTCAGTTTTAATATAATACATATTTAGAGAAAAGCATTCCCATGTCAAAATATTGCAAGTTCTTGCAAAAAAATAAAACTTTTCTTTTGAGCCTGCAGTTTCTCTCGGTGTAGCTATGTCCAGTCTGTGTCTTAGCCACAGACAATCCATGTAAATCCATCTATGTGCCACATTTGGCCGGCGTATTGATTTTCCCATGCCATGGCCAAAAGCCAGGGAAATCGTAGTACGATTATGTTTGCAGGCTGAAAGGCAAAACATTTTGGCTGCGGTTAACTCATCAGTGGGCAAACGGGACACGAGAGGTGCCACTAAATGGGGCCAGTCTGTGGTTAACTCAAGTTAATCTGACTTGATTGAAACCCAAACTCCAACTCAAACTCTAAGAAATGAAACCGAAACTGAAACTTGGATGTGGGCGAGGCTGCGATTGAGAAATTGGAAATTAAAGTAGAAGGCAAGTATTGCCAAAGGTTGTAACAATCGCACGAATTTCACACATGGCTGCTAATGAATTTAATGAAGTCATTTTTCTCGAACCGATTAACCAAACTAGCTACAAAGAGGGTCCAGAGGTTCCAGAGGGTCTGGAGGGTCTGGAGGGTCCCAGCTGGCACTTAGAACAAGCGAGTTCATAATTTCGCATCATTAATCATGGGCTAACAAAGAGATCTCATCGAACTGCTCGGGAGACTGGGGGACAATCGACTGGATGCCGATTGACAGGCCGGGCGAAAGTAATTGGAGTCGAGAGTTGGGCCATCGCTGCGTGCGTATTAAAAAACAATTGTTAATTATTAAATTTTAAATTTTTACACACTCTGCCGCAAATGAGGCTCATCAACAGACACAGTTTGGATTTGGTTTTGTTTTTTATTTTGTTTTTTTGTTGAGAGCCAATCATCGTGCCTCCGACACCTCGCTGATGAGATCATTCATCAAATCTCTAACCGGGTGAAATGAGTTGGCATTGTTGGAGTCGCCTCCTCGCTTGCCGCACACAAAAGACAACCAGAAGTTGCAGCTCCGAGTTGGAAGTTGGAAGTTGAAGTTGGAGTCTTCGCCTTTTGTATTGTGGCTGCTCCCATCGCTTGACTCTGACTGCTTAATTATCGCTGCCAACGGTGGCATCAACAGCCACAACAAGAGCAACAACAGCAGCAAGAACAACAATCATCGCATCGAATTTCACACCAGTCGATCAATAAGAAACCAAATAGCTCTTAAGCAACGCTCAAAATAAATCATATATCCCTCATTCGAACATCAAAATGAAACTTCAACTGTCAAAATTTCAAATAAATCTTGCATCGTTGTTTCACCAATTTTGAGTATTTAGATATATTTGTTACAGTTTGATGTGGTATTTAAAGCAAGGACATAATTTATAATT
This sequence comes from Hypselothyrea guttata, assembly GCA_035045125.1. Taxonomy (NCBI): domain Eukaryota; kingdom Metazoa; phylum Arthropoda; class Insecta; order Diptera; family Drosophilidae; genus Hypselothyrea; species Hypselothyrea guttata. The sequence continues at coordinate 196,580 of JAWNNJ010000392.1, read as the reverse complement.
TTAATAATATAAATGTAATATTAAAAAATTAATTAAAATTCTCACTTTTACTATCGGTAATATTTATAATATTTATTTTAATTTTCACTTTACTATTAGTCATATTTATATAACCTTATTGTATTATATGTCATTACAGAATGGTCTCCAGGGTATTAACAATGAAAGAAATTCAATAAGACTTTTAGGTACTTATTATATAATTTATATATTATTCAATATAAATAATAATTAAAACATGTTATTCAAACTTTAACTATTCAGTATTTACACTAACAGGAAATTTAATTTTTATTTATTTAATATGTAATATATATTTGACGGATCTACTATAGTTCAGTAGGGGGTTGGCGGTACACTTATTCCAACACTAATAATATCATAATAAAATATTGTTTAAACTTAAACTATGAGTATTTGGACAAACGTGAAATTTAATTCATATTTTATTTATTATATATAATAAACTAAATATATTTTTTAAATATTTATTGGAGTTCTTACGCTTGTATTAATATGAATAATACTCTTTATCCCAAATTGCTATCAATGACCCATCCAAACTGTAAGCCTGTTATAGTTTGATATTGTAACTTATTAATTAAGAAAATATTCCTCTATAATTGTTATTGCTACAAATTCAAATGCAAAATGTAAAGCAGATGAGAGCGACAAAGGACAGAACATAAATTCAGCAGACCGCAAAAAGCGTTGCGCTTCATTAAAATCGGATTAAAGGTTCTTGCCAGCCGATGCTGATTCCCATTCTGAATCTGAATCCGATGCTGATGCTGACCAATATGCGATTCCCACGCTGACCAGCAGTAGGGGACACAATAAATCCTAGGGACTGGGCGAATGTCTTGGCGCGTATGCAAAAACATAAAATTAAAAGCAACATTTGAAATGCATGGAGAATTGCGGGAAAAAGCAACCCTCCGCGCTGGATTCAGGTAGGGAACCCTTTATTAAAATTGTGTAAAATTTCAGGAAAATCAAGCAGAAAATTTACGCAAAATGAAAATCGATTCGGCTGGACGATGCGTAGGGTCCACAAGGGAGGAAGTTTGAACTTGTCAACGATCTTGGTTTTTGTCCGGCAGTTTTTCGCACAAAAGGTTAATTTCCTCAGCTCATCTGGGGTCAGTTTCGGACACTCGAACCCCGCTACCTGAATAAAATCCAGCATCCCAGATTCCCGGTTCTCCTTTGTTTCCATCTGAAGTGCGTGTGTCTCCTACAGCCTCTGACCTTTTGCCTGTGGCCGCAATTAGCAAAAGTTTCTAGGGTCAAGCAAGAAGAAGGTAAGCTGCATTTGAATATTTCGCAAAAACAACCGGTGCTAGGAGTACCAGGGCAGTACCAGGGACGTACCTCCGAGTGACCTCCTAGACCCGATTTGAATATGTGCTAATGATTTGTGACATGTCCAGCAGGCTTTTATCGCAAATGTTTAATTCATGGCAGACACGAAAGACAGAGAGAGTACCATACAGGACCGTCATGGGGGCTTGGGGCAGAGAGGGTTGCTCTTTTAGGGTTCGTCCGTCAGACACATAAATAAAACTGGGCGGTTTAGTGGCTCATACTAAACAGGGGAGTCCCGTATGTAATTACTGCCAAGCACACACAACCATACAATCAACACGAACACACACACACAAGTCATACACACACACACACACACACACACACACACACACACAGCGAACAGAGAGGCAGACTGTTTGCAGGTGACCTTTTGACATGCGCGCTCGAAATACATTTCGAGTGGAGCACAAACACATGGGCAGTATGTACTTAACGGTACATACACTGGAAAAGTTCCTATGTAGGCATGTGCACATGAATCTGACATTTTGAAACCCTTAAATCACTCCGAGTGCATTTGATTGGGCTCAATGCATTAAAGGCGCAAATGTCTTCCATAATAAAACTGAAATCGATGTAGATTGCGCTGCTTTGGGTTAGAAATATTTGGGGGTAATTGCCCTAAAATTATTTAATTTTAAAATGGGAAAAACTTTTTTAAATATATCTAAACTATAATTTAGAATGTTAAGGGAGTCAGTCGAAGTATAGAAATGTAGATTTTAGAGCCAAGATTGGTATCAAGGGGGGATCATTACTCCTTAAACGGAAAAAGGCATTTTTGTTGAACTTTAAAAGCGCATAACTTTATCAAAACTCAACCGATGTTCAAGCGGTGTGTTTTTTTTCTTAATCATTTGGGTTCTAAATTAAAATTTAAGTAAGAATTGAAAAAAAGGACTTAAAATTTTTTCGAAAATTTTAAGGGGTTACCTTTAAAAAAATTGCAATTTTTGGAAGCAAAATTTTATTTTTTAAAATCCTAAGAATTGAAGCATAAACGATTTGCATTGCAAAATTATGCACAAAAAAACAAACATGACAGCAATTGGTCGAAAAACTTAGATTTGAGGGCTAATAGTGGTATTATGGGGGAATTAAACGATCCTTAAACGATAAAAGCCATTTTTGTTGAACTTTGATTATGCATAGCTTTATCGAAACTCTCTGTTTTTACTGTATTTATTTATTTAATTTAAAATATAGAATTTAGTTCCAATTTACATTTTCAATTGTAGAGCAAACGAGGCCTTCAGTCTGTAATGATAGATATACTAGTAGTATAATATATTTACTATCAATTATTTAAAGACATTTCGCAACACAAACTTTATCTTTTTATGAAATTGAAAAGGAATATGTGTGACTGAGTAAATATTCAAGCGAAGCGAATGCAATGATCAATAAACAGGAGCAAAAACTCGCTGGCTGGTAAAAAAGCATCCATCATCCAGACGCAGTTCCATCACGAATATTGGAGCTGACAAAGTCCCGTCTAGGGAGGATAAAATAAAGAAATGGAAAAACGGGTGTAGAAATACAGTTTGCTCATTTCAGCGGCGGCAGCTCCACTTTCCCAATGAATCATCGGGCTAAAAACAACAGCCATAAACAAAAGATACTTTTTTGCTGCAGGATAAAGGAAGGAGGTCGAGGGATGGGAGAGGGAGGGGATGGAGGAGGGGGCGTGTGCTCTCTCGTCAGTTTAACCAGGATGACATGGCCCGGTCCATTGCGGTCCTGGACTCTGGCATTTTAGCACTTACTCATAAAGTCCTTGGCTGCCACGCAAAGTGCGCCCCGAACTTGCCCCAAAATGAAAAACAAGCAGCAGCAGCAGCAGCAACAGCAGCAGCAATAGAAGCAGCAACAATGTTGCCACAGAAGAATTACTAAAAATTTATCAATGCTGAAAGTTTTGCGCTGCGCGTGTAAAGAGTGGGAGAAAAGGGAGAAGAGAAGGGAAGAGAAGGGAAGAGAAGAGGTAGAACGGAGGAGCGCAGCAACAATGTAAATTTTATGCCAGTTGGCTGCAAAGGAGAAATGGCAAGAGAGAGAAACAGAGACATGGAGAGAGTGGGAGAGAGGGGGTGAGAGAGAGAGAGAGAGAGAGAGAGAGAGGAAGAGAGAGGGAGTGTGGCATGTAGCTTTTAGCAAAAGTTTCCTATTTCTGCTGTAGTATCTGCATCTTTCCCTATCGCTTCAAGTTTTGATAATCGTTTTTATTCTACTACTTCAGAATTGAAACAATGTTTTTTTTTACAAATACATAATTTAAATTTATAATTTTAATTTTAAATATTTAAAAAAATGCCAACAATTGTAATTTAATATATATTTACATTCAATCAAATGTAATTTAGTTTTGTAAATCAAGTTTAATTTAAGTTTATTTTATGTCTGTTTAGGTGACTAATGATTTCAATTAAAAGTGCTTTGTACTTATAGCATTTGGTAATTTTTCATTAATAAATTAAAACTTAAATATAGATATTATAAAATTATAAATAATATCAGGCATGGTAGAAGAATTAAATTAAAATTAAAAACCAATGATCCATTTATTGGATTGAATAACAAATGTGGTGTATTGAATAAAAATATATACATTTTTATATATGTAAGTATTTCTGATTTAAAGCAGAATTTTATTAAAAAATCTTCAAATCGATTCAAACAAACTCAAACTCGATAATAAAACCCAAATTATGTTAAAACTGCTATAGGCATTAAATTAAGTTTAAAGTAAAATTATATTCAGAGGATAAACTTTGATATTTAAAATGTAAATCATTGAATAAAGGTTTGGATTTAATGAACAATTTAGAGATTAAAGATTAAATAATTAAAGAAATATATTAATATAAAAGTAATTGTTTAGCTGGGAATAAACTTTGATATTTAAAATTAAATCAAGACTTGGAATAAATAACAAATCTAGAGTCTTTAAGAAAAAATCATGCTTTTGCAAGATATAGTATTTCGGATTTCAAGAAAGTTTTGATTAAAAAAATCTCTTATCAATTCAAGTCAAATCTTGATTATACATATATTAAGAGCTTTTCTACTTCATTTATTTTAGCTTTATAGCTTTAGCTTTTATATATTCTATAATAATAATATTTTATATAGTAATTCTTTAGAAAGCCTTGCTAAAACTGGAGTAAAATCCCGATGTCTTTAAGAGCAGTTTGCAACCACTGTAGATCCATCACCTCTGTAACTTTAAGAGCAGTTTGCAACCACTGTGCTTCTATCTATTCAGCATTCTCACAGGAATCGGCGTTGTTGTTTAAAGCGTAACATGTTCCGGGCAGCGGCCACCTACATACTTTCAATGAACTGTCCAAAGCATCTAAAGAATAAACATAAAAAAAACAGTACGAAATGAAAAAGGAAAATGGAAAATGGAAAACAGGCAGCACAGAGGAGGAGGAGGAGAAGAGGAAAAGCAGCAAAAGCTGGCCAGTTGCCAATATAAAGGCAAAGATGCAGAGCAGAGAGACGAGGAAAGAGAGGAGAGCATCAGAGTACGGGTCCGGGTCCGTGTACGGGTCTGAGTCCGGGTCCGGGTCCGGGTCCGGGTCTGGGTCCGAGTCAGAGTCAGAGCGAGTGCAAAGAGGCGCTCAAATGGGGTTGTCAGTATTTAACCCAAAAGGGTGGAGGCTGCGCGAACTCTGCGCAGAGGCGCGACCACGACAATAGATTGCCAATAGGGGGCAAGCTAAAGGGGGTGAGGGGAGAGGGGCATTGCGGGCTGCACGAGCAACATACGAGGCCCTAAGCAGAGGTGCCGAGAACCACGAGATTAGGTTCAAAGGCAGACACAACAGCATAAAAAACAGCTCCCTACATGTTTGTGTGTGTGTGTGTGTGTGAGTGTGTGTGTGAGTGTGTGTGTGCGTGTGTGTGTGTGTGTGTGTGTAGCGCCTAGAAATCCAATTGAATTAGACTTTAATGGGTGCCAGAGAGAGACATCTAGCGGTGTTAATAAAAAGCAAACTCTGCGTTTTTTTGCTGCTCTCTAAAAAACACAAAAAAAAAAACAAAGAAATTCCGATACAGTTAATGATAAGCTCAACGCGTCAAGTGCGAGCGAGCCAGCTAGCTGTGTGACAGAGACAGCTGCAGCGAGGGCGTTGCCAGTGAGAGAGCGCAAAGCGAGAGAAAGAGAGAGAGAGAGAGAGAGAGAGCGCGCTTGAGTGAGAAACGACTCAACGAAACTTAACGAAACATTTTGAGCGCTTTGCTGAATTGGCATGCTTATTAGCAGCTGCCTCTCACCTCCCCTCGCTCTGAATTCCCCTCACCCGTAGCGCTGCCTTATTGATCATCCAATTGCAACTTTGCCCTACCCCCAATAAGAAATGCGAGTGCAAACTATTTGCCCCCTCTCAACTGGGGGCGACAGTTTTGCAATATTTCTGCCCCTGCCCCTGCCCCTGCCCCTCTCCCTCTCCCTCTCCCTCTCCCCCTACCCTTTTTAAAAGACAGTTAAAGTGATGATTCTTTGAATTTTCATTCGCATTTCCCATTTTCACACTTGGCACTGCGTGCAAATTGCCGCAAAATGCTAATTGCAGCGAATGTTAAGCGCATGTTAATCAAATGTTAATCAAATGTTACAGGGGAGTTTATGCGCGCCTCGTTAAAACCAAATTAAATTATAACTTCTTGCAACAAATCTGTTGCATGTGGCAGGCAGTGCGTTGATCCAATTAGCATAAAACCCACCTAAATCATTCTTATTTTATTAGAGCCCCCAGTCAGTGGGGCTTCAGTTCAGCGCTTCGTAGGCGTGGCCGCCCCCAACTAACAGTAAATAAACTGGCACTGAGCATTCGAAATAAGCTGCTAATGTTATGATATAATGCGCTCATAATATAAATAATAAACACAACAAGACTGGGAAAGTTGGGGAGAAGAGAGAAAAAGAAAGAGGATAAAAAGTAAACTAACCCAATTAAGCAAGTTCTGTAGTAAAAGTTTTAGTTTTATCAACTTTTTAGGGAGTAAAAATCATAATAATTAATAAATCCATCCGTTAGTCATATTCCAAACCATTTTCTACACTGAACATATAAATTTAGTATAATTATAAAATAAATTAATTAAATATTAATAAGCCAGAAAATTCATCTAAACACAAAATTCAACATATAATTTCTTCGAATTCTTAATTTGGATTTCCACGAATTTTTAAGATTAGAATAATGTTATCACTTAATTTCAACTTAATCTCGTAATTTGCCTTTATTAAGCTCAATTTATTCGCGTTGCTATTCAGATTTTTACTTAAGAAATAATACAAAATACAGAATTGAATACAGAATTAGATGTAGTAAAAGTTAATGAGCCAGAAATTGTTTGATTCAAGATTTAAATTCTTAAATTCTCATTAACTTTAAAGATTAAAATAATCATTGCTTGCACTTAATCTCATTTTTTATTTATTTTTTTTTTGTATCATATAATCCCAATTTATTCACAGTGCTATTCCAATTTTTACTTGAATTCTAAAACGAAACAAGATTTATTGTAGATTTTATTTTTTAGAATTATGCTTTGTTTTTTTTTTTTGAGTGTTGTATGCTTCTTTGATTGCTATGCTTGACAGCCTTGATTTTGCCTAAATAAATTCGCTAATATTTGTAAAAATTTCAGATAAAAAGTTGTCTTATTTTTTATGATTTTTTTTATGATTTTAATTAGGCCTTAAAGCATATTTATTTTGTTGAATTGTTTTTGTTGAGCTCTGCGATTGGTTTGCAGTTGAAATATCCGCAGCCATCACGTGATTTATAAGTTGGCTTAGCTTATCTTTGGCCAATCGCAGGGAGTTTAGCCAAATGCAGAGTTAAAGCTGGGCATATCGGCCATTACTAAAGATAAGGCCTAAAAGCAAACACGCACTTTAATTAGCCAACCAGCAGAAACTTTAAACAAGTTAAAAAGCCACAAAAAATGAAGAAAAAGAGAGATAAAGAGAGCAAATGTTGGGTGTTTGGGGTGGAGCTGATTTGGAGCAAAACGCACAAATTACGGGCGGGGGTCGCTGATAAGCTGCTAACGCTAACGGTAACGGTAACGGTAACGGTAAAAAGCAGCTAACAGCTGCGCCGGCTGCCCAACAACAACGAGTCCAATAAGCCAAGGCACAGCGTCCAATAAGCGGCAGAGCGCAGAGCGAGAGAGCAAGAGAGCAAGAGAGTGAGAGCGTGAGTTGAGTTGAGTTTCACTCAAAGAGCGCGAGCGCGTGGTGAGTGGCGAGAGCGCGCGCTGCTGTTGGTGGTGGTGGGTTGTGTTGTGTTGTGTTGTGTTGAGTTGGTGGTGGTGGTGAGCAAATCAGCCAAACGCAGCGAAGGTCTTGCCCCGCCACCAAAGAGAGCAGCGTGTGAGCGTGTGTGTGTGTGTGAGTGCGCTCAAAACCAGCCGGGCCATTGGGCTCGCAGCGCGTGCGAGCGGTGCAGCAATAGAGTCGCTGCTGCCTCGCTGCTCGCTCCGCGTGCGCCTGTGTGTGTCGGTGTGCGTCCGTGTGCCAGCGAGTGGAATGAGAGAGATTTGTGTGATGTGTCGTTAGGTCGAAACGGTCGAGTCGGGTCGGGTCGTGTACCTTTTGCCACGAATGTTGTGGCAGTCAGGCTCTAAAAGGCCTTACGAGAACAGCTGAGATTTTGCTGCTCGCATGACGCGCATTTCCGAAGATACAAAAATATCTATATCTCAAGTGGATTCTCCAAGTGCCGTCTGAAAAGCGCAATTTCAAGTTAATAAAAAACGCAAAGTCTTTAAAAATAAATTAAACGGAATATAAATTCTTGAAAAAATTTATTTAAAATAAAATAAAACATCTTTAATAAATAAATTAAAAACAAATTAAAATTAATTCAAATTTAAATAAAAACGCAGTTTAAAGTCTTTGAAAAATATTTTAAATATTAATAACAACGCAATTTAAATTCTGTCAAAAATTAATTTAAATTAAAAACACATCTTTAAAAATAAATAAAAAACAAAACACAATTAAAGTCTTTGAAAAATTAAAGCAAAAACGCAATTTCAAGTTTTTCAAAATTACATAAAAATAAAATACCAACGCGTGTGTTTCGAATAAATATTGAAATATTGATTTCAATATTCAAAAATATTTCGCAAACCCCGCCAAAGTGTTTGCCGTGCCGAGCAAAATGTGCAGAGTAAAAATCAAATAATCCCAGTTGAATGAGAAGTTTTGATAGTTACTAAAAATACCAAGCAGAAAGTGCATTCCAAATACCCAAAATTCCCCAAAATTGAAGCATAAAAGAATTTTGAGAAATTTGGGCCAAATACAACTTAAAGTGACCACTGTACTGAGCAGCGTGCAAAGTGTATTCCAGCGGTTATTCCACGTGTTCCGATCCGGCCGCCAAAATTATTACGCACAATTCGCTGAGCGTGTACGGTGGCGGCGTCATGTGCGCCTCCCCGTCCACCGCTCCCGGCTTCTTCAACCCGCGTCCCCAGTCCGGCGCCGAGCTGTCCGCCTTCGATCTGGGCCTCTCGCGCTCCATGACCCTGGGCGTGCCCCCGCACAGCGCCTGGCATGATCCCAATCTGGGCGGCCATCTGCACGCCTCCGCCGGACCAGTCGCCGGCAGCGGCGGAGGTGGCGGCGGCGGCGGCACCACGCCCAGCAGCGTGGCCAGCCAGCAGTCGTCGGGCATCAAGCAGGATCTGTCCGGGCTGACGGCCTCCACGGGCAACCTCAACCAAAGCGCCCACCACGTCATCAAGGAGGATCTCTCCAGCCTGCCCAGCGCCAACGGAGGCGCCTCCTCCGCCCACCACGCCAGCGCCGCCCAGTCCGGCCACAGCTCCGACCTGGTGCCCATCATCAAGGGCTCCCAGTCCGCCAGTTGCTTGGGCGGCGGCGGAGGGGGCGGCGGGGGCGGCAGCACCACGCCCAGCTCGCAGGCCAACAGCTCGCACTCGCAGAGCAGCAACAGCGGATCGCAGATCGACTCCAAGCAGAACATCGAGTGCGTCGTCTGCGGGGACAAGAGCTCCGGCAAGCACTACGGACAGTTTACCTGCGAGGGTGAGTACACTGAGAGAAAAGCGGACCAAGATTCTGCAATTTCCAATATTAAATGCAAACAACTGTGAATTTTATTTGAATTCTTTAAGCAGAAGTGAGCGAAAATTGAAGTCGAAATCTAATTTAAATTAGGACAAACATTATTTAAAACTTAAATAAACCTAAAATATTCGAAACGTAGTTAAAATCAGGAAATTTAGGATAGCATTCTGTTGAAATATTTCCAAGATTGTTTTCCAAAATAAATCACCACAAATGAGCAGTGTTTGAAGTAAAAGATTAGTTTAATTTAGGAAAAAATTATTTAACCCAAATTTGAATGAATTTAATATATCCAAAACATAGTTAAAATCAAGGAATTCTGAATCATATTCCATTGTATTATATACAACTATATCTTATAAATCTTCGAATCCACAAATTAGCAGAGATTGAAGTAAAAATTGAATTTAGATTTAAACAAAACTAATTAAAATGTTTGGGATATCCGAAGCGTACTTCCAATACAGAAGTTCCAGTTTACATTCTTTGTAATGTTTCTAATTTGATCTTTCAGGATTCAATATATAATTTAATTGAACTCCCAAAACAATTTAAATAATATCCTCTAATCAAGAAATTCTGCATTACCTGAGATTACCTTGTAATAAGTTCTTAATCAATTAAATTCCGCACACGTTTCTGGCTGGATTTAAGTAAGAATGTGTTTTTCTAAGTGCACCAAGTACTCCCCCAGAGGGAGGCGATGGGTCACCCGGTGGTAATTCGCATTGTAATGTTTTTCCCGGCTTGATTTCAATTGCATGTCTTGGCATCTGATCGTGTTGATGATGACCAAACAGAAATCTTCGACTTCTTCTTGGCTCAAAACACTCAAAAGCGTGCTTCCTCTTCTCCTGCCCCTCTCCCCTGCTTCCACTGACAGTTACGGTGAATTATGGCAGTTTGATGAGTTGGCAATAATATTCGGAGATATGTGGCAGACTGGTGGGTGTCAGTGTGTGTGTGTTTGCAAATTCAAAGTGAGACGAACGTAGAACGTGCACCTCTGACAGCTGGCTTGAGATACTTTGGCTAACTACGAGCTGAGACTTAAACTAGGCTCTCCAAACATGTGGCGTATCTTTCGCAATTTTGGCCAAAATATCAGCAAATATTTGGGATACCCAAGATACTGTCAAACTATTTCAGTAACTGTGTTTCTATACCAAAAGATACAATTGTATCTTTTACAAAATACAATAGAATGATATTGCTTCTTTTGCAGATTCTCTTAAATTAATTTGCTCCAAATAAATTTATGAATAACATAAACTTTTTTGCCTTCTATCTGCAGATACATTTGTATCTTTTGGCATGATTTCAAAAAACTCAACACAAATATCCATTTGTTTATAAACTAGCAAAACTGTGTCAGATACATGTGTATTTTTTATTGGAATACCTAATGAAATAGACAAAATATTATTAAAATCAAATAAATAACTTAAACTGGAACAAATCAAAAGTCACTGACAAATTTAAATAATTTAAAGCTATAAAAGATATATTTTATCCATGATGAAACTATTTAATATATCTATAGATATCTCTTATCTATAGGAAAAACAGTCAACGATATTTGTTTTACACACTCAAAAAAATTTTAAAAAATAAGTAAACAACATGAATTACTTGAAGATACTTTTTTATCTACGATAGCTTTATAGCTTTAGAAACTCAATGCTAAATATCCATTCGCCGCTTATCTTTAATACCAATAAATATATTTGTTAAATTTGTATGTATTTACTTTGATAAGATTCATAGCCCTAGCGAAAGTTTTCCCACTGCTGTCAGATACTTTTGTATCTTTTGCATTTCGCGCTCTTTGCTGCCCAGAGATACAGAACTTGTGCTGCCTTGAGATGCCACAAAGGTATTTCAAAGAATCTCGCTCACTTCATATCAAACTGTGGCACGAGATACACTTACAGAATGCCGTTACAGCGGCACGCACACTCGACTGGAGTCGTCTCGACTCCGCTCGCTTATCGCCAGATAAACGCGAAGAAGCAGACAAATTATTATCTGAATAAAATACGGTGCGCTTTGTAGCAAGCCAAACAATTGTTGTGCAAACATGCAAATTGTGCGCCTGCCCACCTTTTTATTGTCTTAGACCTGGTCGAGAGCATTTGTTGGCACACGGGCAAATAGTTGTGTCGGTGGGGTGTAAGGGGGAAGGGGAAGCAGGGGGAACTGAACAGAAAACAACACAGAAAAATGCATTCATGGGTCTTAGATTAACGCTGCACGCAGCGCTGGCTTTTAGTACAAACTGAAGTTGAACTTGTCATATACGTATCTCTTCAAATGTTCTGCTTTCAGTCAGCCCAAAGAGGCAGAGCAAGAGGAAGAGCAACTATAGGCATTGCCACACATAGATACCACGCACAGTGGCACCACAGAGGGGTTTCCTACCCAAAAGATACTTTTTATTTCAGTTTTGAATCTTTTAGATTAAAAAGATACAGTTAACTTGAGTTTTATAGCTTCTAGATGCAAAAGATACTTTTTATATTAAGTTTGTATCTTTTAGATGCAAAAGATACTTTTGACATGAATTTTGTATCTTTTCGATATACAATTTCTTAAATAATCTCACTTAATTTATTTACAATTTTCAGACCTCAACATCAATTATTTAACTCTGAGATACATAAGTATCTTTGACTGCTCAGAGTCAACTAAGACTGTCAGATAGTTTAGTGAATTTGCCTATTTTTCCCTTTTAGATACATTTGTAACTCAGTTAATTTTAAATGCAATTCTTGGAGTCGCAAATAGCAATTGCCACTCACAGATACATTTGTATTTTTTACCACTGTGCGGCGGCTGTTGCGGCGCATTGTAGGCGCTTTTATTATTATTAATCACCAAGCATTTTGTACGCATGCTCAGCACTAACAGGCAACAACAAAAGCAACAAATGCAACAAAAGCAACAACAACAACAAGAACAATCAAAATATGTTGCTCAGTGACCGCCTCGCTGCATTCTGAAGGTGTTTCTCCTCAAGAGAGTGCAGCGAGTGCTTGTATCTGTATCTTTGGCCGTTGTATCTGTATCTGCGGCTGTTGCTGTTGCCCGTGTGTATCTTTTGGGGCTGCGGCTGATGATGTTGCCACGATAGCAATCTATTTTGTTCTATGCCCAGACGGCCACTCAGTCTGCCAAAGAGAAGTCTCCGAGTCTCCGAGTCTCCAAGTCTCCGAGTCTCTCAGTTGTTCTCAGTGTCTCAGTCTCATTCTCAGTCTCATTCTCCGTCTCCGTCTCAAGTTGAGCCAAATGCAAGCGAGCAGGCATGAAAAAAGTATGCGCAAAACAAATAGTAAAAGCGCTCGTCCAGTCATATCATTGCCAGTTAGAATATACAGCACATTTTTGAATGTGCACTGCAAAAAATGCATTTCAATTGTATTTAAATATTTTCGATTAAAAAATAATTAAAACCTTTGTAGGGTTCATCATCAGATACAGTTATCAGCTTTGTGGAACCTCAAACAAAACTCAATTTAGTCAAATATTTTAGATGTTACAGCTAAAGTTTGTATTTTTTGTAGCATACCTCAGGGGTGAGAAATATTTTCCCCCGAAAATTGAAAACTAAATTTAAACTTTTGCTTTATTTTTGTGTTCAGCATTAAAAAGTTATTAACAAAAAATTTACTAAACTACTAAGAAAGTTTAATTATGTAGAATACAGAAATTAATAAATTTATGTTTAAGATTTTAATTTTAGGGTATAAGTCAGAGCAATTGAAGACTTTAGGTTAAAAAAAAAAAATGGCAAGAGCTTTAAATTCTTTCAATTCTTCAAAATTCCCCTACTTTAAATGTAATTTTTATCAGAATTCTTGTAATTAAATTTAAATTAAAGCTGACAATATTTAAATTAACCTAAAAATACCGAAAATCTTTGCCAACATTTATGCTAAATATTTAAATATAAATATAGAAAGTTAGTTGATTTTTTTCTCAGTGTTGTGGCTGTTGTTTGTGAGGCAAATGCCATAATGTGCAGCTGATATACTTCAAGCTGCAGATACATTCTCACAACTCGTTTCAGTCTCACTTGTGCGTCTCGCTGTCCGTCCGTCCGTCTGTCCTTCTGTCTGTCTGTCTGTCTGGCTAGTTGTCTGTCCAGCTCGTATGTGAAATTCATTGCACCCCCTTCTCCACAGTCTTTCCTCTCCCTGCCTGCTTGCAAGATTAATTGTAGCTTATGCGTGTTGCCTCTCTCTCTCCCTCCCCCCGCTCCTACCTAGCTCGGTTCCTGTTCCTGTTGCTCGGCTCTAGGAAGTCCGTTGTGGTGGCAACTTGTTTGAATTCTCATACAGCTGTTCGGCCTCAGTTTTGTTTTTATTTTGGGTTCTGTTTTGGGCCGAGTTGTAGGCGCAGTTAGCTGAAATTAGGCAGAGGATTTAGCGGGAAAAACGCTGCTGTTTTGCGGTTTTGTTTTTGTGGTATCTGCTGTCGTCTAACCTTTTGCCGGAGTCACGGCTCAAGTCAGGCAGAAAAATGTGCGCTGATAAAAGCGAGTTGATAATATTAATGATGAGTGCATGCCTCTAATGTGCCAGCTCGGCTCTGGCTATTAATTTAGCTATTTGTCATGGCTATTAGTAGTCGCAGTTTCCAGAGCTTTCATTATTATGCCATACTCCACTGAGCTCTGCGATCCGAGGTATTTTATTATGCTGGAATTGCAAATGTTGTCAAGAGAATGCAGTGCATCCATGTCAAAAGCTAATTAACTTGATTTATCTGCTGGCCCACAAATAAATTCTATGAAAAATTACCTTAGCGACTAAGTAGCAGGCTAGTAATTAATTAACTGCCACAACATAGCTGGCAAACACCAGACAAAGAGAAAACGCACAAGATTTAAAATGCAACACGCTGAAATTATATGAAAAACATGCAGTCGCATGCAACAGACAGCAGAAGAGCATGCAGTTTGCTAAATATAAATATATATAAATGCACTTTCCGATCTTGCCTAAATTTTTAGCATTAGTCAAATTTAGCAATAGCTACATAACTGCCAAATTTCAGAGTTCTAGCTATGAAATTGCGACTGCCAGGGATTTTGGTGATTCGCATTGTAAACGAAGCTGATCTTCAAAATCTAAAATAATCTGGAACTGCCTACAATATAGTAATAACTAAATACAAAATTTAGTGATCTTAGCTCTTGTAGTTCCCGAGATCTATTTTATTAAACATGCATAACTCGCTCTTCTGATTTAAAATTAATGCAGTTCCCGTCTATCTATGCCTTTTATATGCCTTCTGCATCTGCACAAACTTTATAGACCATTTTTGAACGCTTTTACTTAGTATACGATCTAAATAATAACAATAATAAACAACAAGAAACTGCAGCCTGGGGCACATCTAATTGTTAAGCGTTAGCAAGTCGCATTAGCTTCAGCGCTGCAGCAGCAGTTTGTCAACAAAGGCATTAGTATTTCGCGCAGTGCACGGTCGCTCATAAAAAAGGAAGTTTGATGTAAACTCATTTAAATAGTTTCCCACGTTCCGCAATTAAAGCGCAACCCAAGCTCAAGAATTCATCCAAACTGGACAAGGGGAAGCCGAGGGGCATAGGCACAGGGGGGCAGGGGGGAAGACAGCCCACGTCTTCTCCAAAAACACAAAAAAAAAACAGAAATTTTTGCTGTTGACAATGTCACAGTTGTTTTCTTCGGCTTGTCCACATAAACATCATTGTTCGCCTCAATGTATCTTTGTATCTTTTTTGGGGAACTCTGCCGAACAACATGTGTGGCTTTTTCATTCACATCATTTGGATTTGGATGTAGGCTCCACTCGGGCACTTGGCGCAGTTTCCCTAGGTTCCGGTTAATTGTGGGCAGTTTTAAATTAATTTAAATGAAAAATTATAAAATATTTGCAAAGTTGAAAGCGCCCAAAAGTCGTACTTTTTAATAAATCACGAGGCATAATTGAGATACTCTTTAATATAAAATAGGCATATAAAAATATAAAATAATAACATGCAATTATTAAATAAAAATTATTAAATATATTCCAATATCAATTATTTATTTAAAATATTTATTATTTATTTATTAAATTAATTTAAAATTTTTTGCAAACATTTCTGAAATTTGCTTTTCCTTTTAAAAATGGACGATATTTATTTAAAATAAAAATTATAGTAATTATTATTATTTTTATAAATTTATTTGTAAACATTTCTGTTATGTTTTTAAACTCATTGTTTTAATAGATTTCTGTATTCATATTTTTTAAAACTTTTTAAAGATTTGCATAATTATTTAAAATAAAAATTGTATTGTATTCATAAAATATTGCCCGACTAATTCTAATTATTTTCAAAGTCATTATTTATTGATAGATTTTTTTATTAAATGTTTTTAAGATTATTAAACATTTTGTCTTTTTTTTCGACAAACATTTAGCGTATTTTTCCTATTGCTAATTTATGGCCAAGTCAATTCGTTGGCAGTATTTTCACATGATATCTTTGTATCTTTCTCTGCACTTGAAATCGTTGGCTTTTCACTTTTGCACCTTTGGAATGGCATAAATTCTCATCCGATCGGAAAGTCTTTAATAAATCTCATGAAAATTCCTCTTGAGTCGACACATTTGCTGAGCTTTAACAAAAGGCGCGCATAAATCAATTAGCTGTCAAAAAAACAAAATAAAACATTGCTAAAAAATACTAAAACAAAAAAACAAAATAAAACAAAATGCAAGTAACAGCAACAATGTAAATACAACTGCAAAAAAAAAAAATATAAAAAGCAGAAGGAGAAAAAACTGAACAACGCCCACAAAGCATTTTTCAGATCTGTTTAATATATCTCTCCCCTCTGCTGCAATTCAGGCGCTGCAGTCGAGATGGGCGTGGCCGCATCGTCCGCCCCCAAAACGTATTTTACTTATTAATTAGCAACGAAAAGCTTAATAAATTTCGAGCTCATATTAAATTTGCATTGCTCAGAAGAGAGCAAAAGTATCTGCCCTATATCATTTTAAGCTACGATATATCGCATGCTGATAAACATTTATAACTTCCGAGCGATTTGGCACACACACACACACACACATTATTTATATCTGTGTGTGCTTAAGTTATGGCCGTAATATTTGTTTTGACAAATTATTATTATTATTAATACGAGCAATTTGGCCGTGCATGAAATAAATCTGCAAAATCTGAAAAAGGGGAAAAATGCCGCATTTTTTTTGTGCTGTGGCAACCCTTGTTTTTTTAATCGGCATTGCTTAACTGTTTTGTGTTGTTGTTGCTGTTGCTGTTGTTGTTGTTGTTGTTGTTGTTGTTGGGCTTGTCAACATTAATGAGCCAGCCCGACTTGGCCTGGCCTAAAAATTATGTGGCACAAGCGCCGGCGAAGCCCTTCATTAAAAGCCACAGCAAAATCACCGAATGCTCAAACTTAATTGCACAGATTCTTGCCAAAATAAACAAACAACAAATGCAACAACAACAACAACAACAACTGCAACAACAACAACAACAACTGCAGCCAGACATTGTAATCATTAAGCTGCGACTTGTATTACAAATCGCTGTACTTAGAGGAAATGTTAACTCTGGAAGCTGCCAGCTTTTGCCTTCCCCCCCGCCAAATGAGGCGCAAAAAATGCATCCTGACACGATGCGATTTCGTAAAAACTTTACCCCATATACTCCCCTAAGTTCCCCTATCCCCCCTTCCGCTACACTCGGCTGCTTAGTGAAGCGAAGCGAGCTGGAAAAATCGTGAACGGAGCCTGAGAGGCGACTTGATCCGCTTTATAATGTAACGGTTTAATTAATTATGTTAAGCTAGCGCACTCTTTCACTCTCGTTCTACACTCAACAAAATTTGTATTGTTTTTAAATTTATTATGTCAAAACTGATACTTTTTGGAATGCATTTTTGGCAAAGTCCCCTTAAAAGTTTGTTGTTTAGAAATATATTTTCTATTTAAACATTTTTTAGTAAAAAGAAATTCTGTTAAAATAAAATAATTTTGACAAAAAGAATTTTATCAAAGTAATATTAAAAATATTTTATTTGAATGCTTATCTGTATAGTGACCGACTAAATATTTTTCTATTAGTTAAAAAATCTTTTTCGTTATGTATTTTATGAAAACATTTTGTGAGAAGAAAATCTATTCAAGTGAAGCATAATTTTAACTTTGGCTTATTTTAACTAGAGTTTTTTTGTTGAGTGTATCTAACTCGCTCTCTGCTTGTGTTGCCACTTCATGCGCAATTTTGGTTTTCAGCTAACTTGGCTAATCGATCAGCTGCAGCTTGGGCTTGAGCCTCAGTCTCTGCTTTTGACTTGAGCCCTTGACTAGCCGAGAGTGCAATATATTTGCTTTGATTTGGTTGCAACATTTTGTTGCTAGCGCTGCACGTTTTGTGGCATCTCTGTGTGCCTTATGCACTTGCAACATTTGCCAAAGAACCCCTTCCACAGACACATACACATATATAGAAAGAGACACAGATACAGAGACAGACACAGAGTCAGAGTCAGAGTCGAAGTCGAAGCTCATGACGACATGCCCCGCGGTGCAGCAACTTTAATAGTGCAACGCTGCAGCAATAACCTTTCTTATCGCCATGTGTCGCTACAACAACAGCAGCAACAGCAACAACAACAACTCGTAGTACCTGGACTTGAACTGAAACTGGAACTACACTGGGAGAAATACAGCTCTTTAAAGGGTCTTGGTTTTGTTCTTGAATTCAGTTACAAATCAAAATGGAATTGCACATGAATTCCAATTAATAAAGTCATAAAAAGAAATTAAATAAAATTAAATAAATTAAAGCTACAAATTTAAATTATATAAAAATTTAAATTAAATAAATAAGAATTTGAAGAACGCGCCTTAATGAATAATTTCCCAATTTAATAAAAAACTTGCTGTCCTATTTAACTTTTAACATTGAAAATTCGTTATTCAAGTGCGAGTTTTCTCTCAGTGTGCGCATGGAAGTCTCTCTGCTCTCTGCATAACTTCACATAGCATCAGTTAAATCAAAGCGAAATCGCTTATCTTTATTTTCGCCAGTCTCAGTCGGCATTTGGCTATTGTTGTTGTTACTTTTGTTGCTCTTGTTGCATTTGTTGCATGTGTTGTTGCTGTTGTTGTTGTTGTTATTTGGGTCTGTGCAACGTGCGAATTGCCGCAGTTTGCTCCGCTTAGCGGTGGCATATGGGTTAGCTGCGACTTAGATATAGACATGCTCGTTTAATATAGAAATTTCGCTCTGAAAACGAGTTTTGCTCTCGGCTTTAATTATGCAGCGGCTGCAAGTACTAGCCGGCATTGCCCGTGCCTTATAATTTTGTGCATTTATTGTTTTATTTGCAACAGTTATTTGCAGCGATTTGTTGAAATTATACTCTAGCTTTACCTTGAGTCCAAAATATTTTAACTAATTTTTGAACTTCAATTACAGTACTTCGATAACAGTATTTACTTGAAATACTTCATGTATGAAGAATTTATTAATTTAACCTAATACAGAAAAATATTTTAATTAATTTGGAACAGTTTAAAATATATTTTACTTCTAGCGGCATTAACAGTATTTTGAAGTTATAAATTCAATCTAAAGATATCTGAAACATTTCTACATAAAATTCATTGTCTATTTGATTTTATTTTTCAATAAAAGTTGACACTTTCTATTCAGAAAAAAATATATATAAAATTAAAATTGATTTTAAAATAATTGAATTAAAAGTGTTTCAAAATTATATCATCTTTACAATATTTACTTCGGTTTATTGCAACCAAGACTATCTGTAAAATTTTTATTTGATAATTTTTTTTAGAAGAATTTCTTCAAATGCAATTTTAAATCTTAATAATATTTTGTCTTGTATTTAGAATATGTCAGATATAATTTTGTAATTTCATTTCAATTTAATTACAAATATTACTAATTATTTCACCCTGAATTCATCACTTAGAAAGTTAAATTTATTGCTTTTTTTTATATTTATCGAAACACGTTTCTCTCTGTGTAGCTGTGGCTGCATCAATCAATTTCTAGCTGCCTGCCATGGCTCATCTTTCAATCAATTCAGCTGCAAGTTCAATTAACGATTCGCGCAACATTTTTCATCAAGTGGAAACTTTTTAAATTTGCCACAGTTGCCAGAGTTGCCAGAGTTGCAGCAGTTGCAACTTCCCAGCAAACTGCAGAGATGCAATTGTATCTGTATCTGTAATTGGGCGCTTGTATCTATTTGAGCATTGACCTATATCGGGCTATAAACCCAGCGGCTTTATGGCAATGTCAACTGGCTTTATAGCCATCAGCTGTGGCACCTGCTGATGTTGCAACTGCAACTGCAACTGCAACTGGCAATGTTTCTTCCGGCTTGAAGTTCAAGCGCGTTCATAATCAGCGCATTTTGTAGATACTCGAGGTGCATGCAAGTTAAAACATTTTGCGCTTCGTGTCGGGGGCTGCAATTATGTTTCGGTTGTACTCCAGATACTTTGTCTATAGCCGCCGCAATCTCAGTCTGCAGTCTGCAGTCTGCAGTCTACACTCCCCTGTCTGTCCCCTCCCCCCTCCCCCTCTTTTCGTACGCCCCTGTGCTAATTACTTTGACTAGTTGCCTGCACATGTAAGCTTAACATTTAATTATTGCGACTTAATGATGGCTCTCTTGCTGTGCTCCCTCTCCCCACCTGTGTGTGTGTGTATCCACAAGATACATTTGCATCTGTGTGTGTGCTAATAATTAGAAAATGAGCCTAGTGTGGGGCGTCTGGGCTGCTATTGACTTTTCTGTTACACTTCTGGCAACGGTGCATCGACCGCAACTGCAGTTATAGATACACAGATACAAAGATACAAAGATACACACAAACAAATCCATAGATACATGCCCGCCAAAATGAAATTGGTCAAAGCTGAGGCTGAAATTAAAATTGGCAATCGGCACTGACCGATAGGCAATTTCAACTGCTGCTAGCTGTGCGCCCAAATGCCCAAATACACTGACAGAAATATGCAATAGATCACAAATTAATTTTAGATAAATTTACAGAAGTTGGATCTTGAATATTTTGTTGTTTATAAGAAAGAAAATCATGCTTAAATCTATTATAAATTTTATTTAATTGGTATAGAAGTTTCTTAAAAAAACAGCAAGTTTATCTTGTTTAATTTTAATGAAAATGATCGAGTTAAAAGTGACTTATTTTTGATAGAATTTTAATTGTTTATATAATGTATTTTCCAATATTAATAGATATACAATTGTTAGAAAACAATTAAATTTACTTAAGATAAACGGCTTTTCTTAAATGTAAAGTAAATAGCTGATATACGAGCCAGTTTAAAATTATTTTGCAAGAGAGCTGTTAGCAATTGCAGTAGTTTTTCGCTCAGTGCATGCACTCGCACTCATATTCGCAGTTATTCGCAGCGGCCAACTAATTTCACGCTTTAAATTGAGCGGCCAAGCGGCAAAAGTCTTGCGCCTTCTGCCCGGCCTGCACTTTCGTTTGTGGCTCATGGCCATGGTCACGCTAGGGTGAAAGGGGAGGCTGCACGTAGGGGGGGAGGGGAGGATCTCACATAGGGGTATATAGCATGTAGTAGGAGCTGGCTATCGTGCAGTTGCCAGCGAAGTTCAATTATTAGAACGCTTTGGCTTGGAGTCTAACTGTATTGAACGCTTTATGGCGCGTAGCACACGCGAGGCTGATCCCCCTCTCCCTGCCCCTGCCCCTGCCCCACCCCTCTCTCCATGAAGCCCTTTCCATTGTGCAGCTTAGTGTCTTGGCTGTCAGCACGCAATTAAGCTGAGCCGTAATTGAAACTACCGCAAAGCGCGCTGAGCTTATGGCTAAACTGTCTGCACTTATGAGATACATTTTGTATCTGTGAGATACAATGGGAATGGGGAAGCCACGGCAGCATAGCAGCCATATTCAAACGTTGACAAGTGCCTGGCATCTCAACTCAATCTGCAACTGCAGCAAAGTATCTTCAAAAGTATCTGCAAGTATCACAAAGTATCTGCAAGTATCTACAAGTATCTGCAGCCTCGGCTCCACCTTTTTTCGGTTATTGATACAACATGATGCGAGCTCTCAGATTTTATTTACGGTATCTGCGAGTCTGCGCATGCTTCTGCTCGTATCTTCATCAATAACAACATCGCTGGTACTGCAAACTCTGAGCTCCAGATACTGCGATATGCGATATGCGCATATGGGCAGCACCTCCTGCCCCTCCCCTGTCCCTGTCCCTGCCCCTTCATGGCTGTTCTTTTCAGTTTTCTATCCAACCGAAAGCTACGAGCTGGGCCATGCCTAGCTGTCCCTCTGTCCCTCTGTCCCGCTGTCCCCCTGTCCAGCTGTCCAACAACGGCAACGAAAGTGCAGGCTTCAAGAGGCAAAGGCAACGGTACGTTTTGTGCAGAAATCGTGACTTGGTACAATATCGTTATTCGTAGATCATATGGTGTAAAAGCTTCGCTCTCCCTCTGTCTCTATGTCTCTATGTATGTGTAGATATATTTCCTAGATGCCTCTTGGTTGGGGCTCTTGGGGCTTTTGGGCTTGTCTGAGGCGGCGTGTGAGGCCAACGCTTGGGTTAGCCGTTTAAGACATTGTACTATGCCCTTACTCGATTATACGCCACGCTCAGTTGCTGTATCTTATCGGCAAATAATTAATATAGGAGAAAAGCTTACGGTACTGCGTGTAGCAGCCACAGTTTTCCTTATTGAAGCTGTCCAAATTCTCTCTCTAGTTCTACCACATATCAAATCTTTATGACTTGTCTTAATCTAATGTATTTACCAAAGCTTTAAACTCAGTTATAAGTTTCCTTTCTGCTCAATCAAAAGCTCTTTCATTTGGCATTTTAATACAGAGCTTTAAGCATAAACTAACAGCTTTAAGTTCTTCGGTACATTAATTGCAGCTAAGTCATAAAGTTTCTCCGTTTAATTTGAAGTAAGCAAAAGCTTTTAAAGCTTACAGCTTAAAACCTCATATTTAATTTTTATTTATTTTTTTTATTTATAAAGCTTTATTTTTAAAGCTCACGCTTTTTTATCCTCAGTCATCTCAGCTTTAAATTGAGCTTGTTATATGATTTTTTTTTTCATAAATAAATATAGATTGAATTAACAAGCTTCAAGTTAAGCGTTTGCAGCTTTTCAGTTTACATACAATTTTTAAGCTTAATCTTTTAAGCTCTTTCTTATTTTTAGTCATTTTAGCTTTAAGTTTAAGCTTCATAGATGTATTAGTTTTTGATGAAGATATCGCATAACCACCGATTGTTTCTTGCTCTCTCCAAATGTTTTCCTATGCTATGATTATGCATAGTATATAGATCTTTAATAAAAAGTTCTTACACTCTGGATTATTGTAAACTAAAGCTTTAATTTAGTTGATTTTTTTTGTAACATTTTTAGTCAATTGTAGCGCATTCGTGATACGACCTAGCCGCATCTGTGATCATTTGTGAGCTAAGCACATTTCGGTGCACACGATCGCAGGCTGGTCTCCTCTCTTGGCTCCCACCTCCCTACCTCCTCCCTCCTACCTCCTCCCTCGCAGTGCGGTTGCCTCGAATGTCTTGAATGTCTTGAATGTTTAGGCAGGAGCGCGCATTGGAAATCTTTTATAGCGCAGATCGCATGGGGCTGGAGTTGAGTCTGTGTTGGTTACATATTTTGTTTGATGATGATTTTACAGCTTAAAACGAATTTTATGAGCATATGCCATTGTTTTTGAGTTATTGTGAGAAAAGCTGTGAGCAGAGACAGAGAGAGAGAAGCAGCGGGAAAGAGAGAGCGGAACTAGGACTAGGCAGATAGACCAGTCAAAACCAAAGTGATACACATGTTCGGCTTAGCAGGGAATCAGGGGGAATAGGAAGGGATTCCGACTGAGCTGGTGTTTAATGGCTGTAACCCTAGCTAGTCTGCAGTCTTAACAGTAAACTCGGAATTCCTGCTCTCCTCTCTTCCTCTGCGCTCTTGCTCTCCAGCTCAGTCGCATCTTCGTGCCCAAGATACACATTGTTAATTGAAAGCCATTAAAGGTAATTTTATGGAAGGCGTTAAGCCATGAAACGTGTAACATGACCATTGACAGAGCGCAGAGCACCAGAGCATCAGAGCATCGGAGAGACATTGGTACAGGGTATCTCTGCCTCGAGCAGGACAACTGGACAGTCGACAAGCGTCTTCCATGTCATGAGGTGTAGTCGCATTTGTTGGCTGCCTCTCTGGGTACTTTGCTTTACAAGTGCTAACAATTTTGGGCCTTTTGTCTTTCACGTTTTTCCACTATTTTATTTTGCTCTCTGGGGAAATTCAAGTGCCATGGAATTTGTTTGGCTTGTTGAAGGTGTAGCTGACAAGCAGTTGCTTGTTTCGAGTCATAAAGTTGTCTTAAACGAACAGAGATACTTCGGAGTATACTTGGGATACTTCGGGCATATAGAAACCAACAACGATGCGGAGAAGATACTTTGGATGCAGATTGATGAGCTAGAGAAGCTTTCATTTCATTATACCCTGTACCCATTACCAACAACCAATCAAAGTAGATTTTAGGCCTAATATTGGTATCATGGGCGGATTATTGCTCCTTAAATGAAAAAAGCCAATATTTTTAAACTTTGAATGAGCATAACTTTACCAAAACTCAACCGATGTGCTAAAGGTGTGTTTTTTTCTTAACCATTTCAATCAAAAATTAAAATTTTAGTGAAAAATCGCAGATTAAAAAATTTTATAATTTTCCAAAAATTTTAAGGGCTTACCCTTAAAAAAAATGGAATTTCCGAGAAAAAAATTTATTTTTTAACATCGTAAGAATTGATGCTAAATCGAATTGTATTGTAAAATTATGCAGAAAACATCAAACTTGGCAGCATTTGGTCGAAAAATGTAGATTTTAGAGTCAGTATAGCTGTCATGGGGGGATTATCACTACGGTAACGTCAAAATCTCGCTCTAAGTAAGAAGCGTCGCCATACAGTGTAACATCGATGTTGTTCATTAAATATCGTTATCTCGGACTGTTCTGAAAATTTCGATTATAGATCATATATAGATCAACAATTTTAGTTGCTAAAATATTTCTCTTATATTGAATAAATATTTTCTGACTTCTATCAATAATACTCAACCTTTTCCTAAACTTTCTTTGCAGGCTGCAAATCATTCTTCAAGCGTTCCGTGCGACGCAATCTCACCTACTCCTGTCGAGGCAGCAGAAGCTGCCCCATTGACCAACATCATCGCAACCAATGCCAATATTGCCGTTTGAAAAAGTGCCTCAAAATGGGCATGCGACGTGAAGGTAAGTCCCTCCCCCCTTCCCCCTCTTGGTCGTAGTGCTAATGTCTGCGGTAGGCAAATGAAATTCGAAATTTCTCGCAACGGGTGTGGGTCAATTAAAAGTCAAACAGCGAGGCAAATACATAAATAAATTAAAAGCAAGGCACAAAAAAAAAAGCGGAAAAAGCGGAAAAATACGAATAGAAAACGAAAAGAATGAATGAACACAAAACAACAACAAGAAAACCTATCGGAAGCAGCACACGACAAAACAGAGAAATAAAAACAATTGCAGTGCATAAAATTTGATTTTCGTGTTGAATTTGGGTTATGTTAGTGCCAATAAATGGAGCAACTAAATGTCACAAGTGGCTTTCTCACTTCTCAGATGGTTCAGCTATTTGCTATTTGCTATTTGGCTAGCAAGTCAAGTGCCAAGGAATTTGCGGCCACATAGAGCTCAGTATGTCGAAAAAACCCCATTTCAGCTAATGTACATCTATAAAACGACAATAAAATCAGCTGAAATTCACAGAAACTGTTTAGCTATATGCAAATTTACAGACTGAAAAATATTATTAAAATTAAACCTGCGGTTAATAAATTCATATACGGAACTTAGGGAAAGACCAAGATTGAAATTCCTCTAAAGTTTGATATATTTGCAGATAGTAGTTTGTTTATTAAAGAAATTTTATTTAAATTATATTTAAATTTAAAATTAAATACAATTTCCCCTTTAAAAGCAAAATATAAATATATAAAATATTAATCGCATATCTTTTTAAAAAATTATATAACATATCACAAACTTAAAATAAAATTTTTAAAATATTTTAATTGTTACAAATATAAGAATCCAGATCTTACCCTACTTTCGGAAGTCACTTTTTAGTGATACCTTGGCATATTTTCTAATTTATTAGGGTTCCTGTAGACATAAAGCTCTTACGGTTTCTACAGGGTATTTACAGTCAGTCAGTCAGGACAAACAAGAATTTGTACATTGAATTCATACAACTTGCATTAAGCTTACTGAAAATGCATTTAATCAAGTAAACGCAATTCGTAAATACTTTGTAGTCTAAGACAGGCTTTTGTTTGAGCTTGAAATGCTCATTAATCATAATTACAGGGTATACACGTACAATTAGGCACTTGCTATAGCATACTGACCCCAAAGATCAAATGCAAACTTGTTCAATCGTCAGTTAATTATTAAAAAAATTGCCACAACAAGTATGAGTATGAGTATGAATATGAGTGTGAGTATGAGTGTGATTGTGAGTGTGATTGTGAGTGTACTCGTATAACAATTCAGCAAAATAACTGAATAATTTTATAAATGCATTAAGAATTAGCCCGATATGTGTAATTTGTGTGTCGACACTTTTGTTGTGCTGTCGTAGATACGATCACAAGAGTTAATTTGATTAGCGGGAAACGCGTACACTGAGCGAAATGTAAATTATATAATTAGCAGAAGATTAAAGATAAGAAATATGCATTGAAAAAACTTTATTTCAAATTAATTAAAATAGTGAAATATGAATCATATTTATTTAAAATTATTCTCTCTCTGCACAGCTGCTAAGCGTGTTTCTCTCAGTGTTTTTGCTGGCTTAATCAAAAGTCAGGCTGCATAAGCATGCAACTAATTTGTGAGCAATATTTGTCCAGCAAATATTTGGCATAGTTGGGCCAAATGTTTTGTCCACAGATTGGCAAACGACAACAAATTGACGTGTCGATTGGCCGACTGATTGACTGACTGACTGACTGACTGACTGATTGACTGACTCGTTGCAGTTTGTCGGCATTAACAATTATCGTTTGTCTGGTACTTGTCGACTTGGCTGCCAAGAGCTGTTATTATTTGCACTAATATTGACAGGTTTTTTCTACGCAAAATGCTAATAACCCACAGCAGATGTTGAATTGTTGCTGCTGCTGCTGCGGCGATTTGGGTTAAGAACGAGCTAGTATATAGTAGTATGCCGGCGAGCGGCGACTGGCATGGCAATTAAAATGCACCTATGGCCACATTATAATTAAATGTATCTAAACATTGATTTAAGCCACTTCAGCGCTTGCGCAAAAGCCCGACCAAAATTTGCCTAGGCCAAGTACAAAGATTTTTTCATTGTAGTTTTTTCTATGATTTTTGTTGTTGTTGTTTTTGGCTAATGACACAGTCTTGTTGTACTACCTGTTTGCACATTAAATGTGCGCGATTTTACCTGTAGTCGTCACTGTCAACTCCCATAAAACTTTAAAGAGTTCAACACCTTTTGCTCCATCTCCACTTCAGTCGGTTCCTAATTGAAACGGCAACAACTTCTGCGTAAAAACTAGTTCGGCCTTATGGAAATCGTGAGAAAATGTCTCTTTCTGCATAGAATTCAAGACCCTTCTTTCATATTTCCCTCAGTTTTTCTGCCATTCGGGCGCTACTTAGCAGCAAAGCGGCACAAAGGTTGTGCCTCCGAAGACCTGAACCTCAACGGTCAAGTCGGGCCATGGGTTCGGCAACAAAAAACAACAAAACAGCACAAAATGCCATTGAAATAAACCTGAAAAATCCGCATTAAATCGGCAGCATTTCGGGGTCGCTCCAATTAAACTGCGATGTCAATTGAACCCCGTAGAACGAGGGTTTGGTCAGCAAACTGGACACAGAAGTTGCTGAAACAAGTTTGCTTCCCATCAGGCTAGATATTTTGATAGCGAAACAACAGCAAAACAGTCGGGCAAGGGATGGTAGATTAAAGATCTGCATAGCTTTAGGAATTTCTTCGATCGAATTTAAAATACTAGATTTTTAGCTGCATAATTTTTAGGAGAAAAAGGGTTGAAAACACTGCAGATCTTTGTAGATACTGAAAGCGAAAGGAAAGCAAATAAAAGTAATCTGAAAAAATATTTTGAAAAAATTATGGAATTTTAGAAGACAATTTTGAAGCTTCTTTTTGCAGAATAAAAAAAACGTTATTAACCATGTTTTTCCCATTTTTTAAATGTGCACAGGGTATAATATATAATAGATGCTAAATAAAAAATAATTAATATAATTGTGAATTGTAAAAAAAATAATTAATTCAAATTTAAAATGTTTATAAATTGGGGCTTCTTTTAAATAGGTGAACTGTTAAAGCTTAAAAATTTAGTTGGGCTTACTAAGATTTATTTAATTTAAATTTGTTTATTTCAATCAGGAAATTGTTTGTTTTTTATAAAAATAATAGCAAATGATGAACGCAATTATAGAAAAATTATGATTAAAGAATTTTACAAACTATAAATAAAAGATATTGCTCAAATCTGCTTATTATGATTTGATTTAAAAATATTTTAATGATGCTTTAAATATAAGAACGTAAATTGAAAATGAAAAAATTTCTATTTATAAGGAAACAAGAGCAAGAGTTAAGTAATTTGAGGCCGGAACTCGGAATGAAAGGAAGCTGTAAAAGACTTGATTAAGTGCTTGAGCTTAAATTGGCTTAAAGCCACTTGAACACGTGCTCAAGTGTCATTGTCAATCGATAGGTTTCTCTATCGATGACATAAGCTCAACTAAAGAGCGCAGTCAGGACTTGAGCACGTGCTATGGCAAACATTGAGAAAACGAGAGGGGGAGAGAGAGGAAGAGAGTGCGAAATTCATTCATTAAGTAATCAGAACACTGACTGATTACTTTTGTTGCGGCTGCTATATCTGTTAAAGTCGATCTGGCCGATTCCGAGCATCTGGCGACTGCAGAGTGAGGATTGTGGTCAGCGTCTGGTCAGCGAATATTTTCCCAGGCGCATAACTTATTTATGCTCAGGCTGGAAAACTGGACAGAGGCGAGAGAGAGAGACGGCATGTCTGGTCAGCGAGAGAGAGGGAAAGAGGCAGCGCTAACCGGTTTGCAGCGTCTTCGGATCGGTACCGGAATCGGGAATCGGGAATGGGAATGGGGAATCGGGTGGTGGAGGATCGTACCCATTCCATTCCTAACTGAACACAATTACGCAAATGTATTGTGTAAATAATTGTGTCGCTGGACACTGGACACTGGTCAGTTGGGTTAGGTGCGTTAGGAGTTCCGGTTTCTGGTATGGTCGGTACGGTCGGTACGGCTGCAACCCTCCACGACACAATCTTAATTGCTTGGGTAAAGCAATAAACAAACACTTTTTGCATTTCTTGTCCGGATTCTGTTGAGACACAAAATGCTTTCGCTTTTGCCTGCCACAAAAGACGTTACTTTTGCCCAACTCATATGGGTCTGTCCATGAATATAAGTATATATCTGTTTATATATATCTGTGCCTGTAAGACAATAGCTGCTACAAACACTTGGCATGATCAATAATCATGTTTAGTTTTTATTTGCTTTTCTGAACCGCTCAAAACATTTCAATGGCCTCAGGCTGCAAACATTTTGCGATTTTTGTGCTACGATTATGCTGACTGCCAAGTGGGGTTACGGGGTGTGGCATATGCTATAGTACTATATACTATATCTGTGCATTTACCCTAGGTGTGTACCGCATATTGAAGGTGTAAAAACCTTTGCTAACCCACTTTGCCATCGCCAGCTCCATTGTAAATGCGTTGGCCAAGCCTTCAAGTGTATCTCGAGTGTTTTTTCTGTTTTTGTATCTCCCATGTATCCTATGCAGGTGTAAGCTCATAACACACCAAATGCAGTACTTGGCGGGTTCAGAGTTCACACACAACTCTTGGCAGTTGCTTTTCAAATCGCATTCAAGTTGGGCACTAAAAGCCAACTGTAGAATGCGCCCTTTCCCTTTTCGCTAATACTTCCTAGACGGAGTTTAGTTGGTCCCATTTAAGCTGCCATCACTGTTAAAGTTTACGCTAGAAACGCCTTATTTAATCTGTAGTTTGTTCACTCTTTCGGATTCTCTCTGCATTCCTTAGATGGATATACCCTATATTACTATGGCAAAGTTAGCTTACCAATAAGTTTCCATGCTCTCTTCCAATATATTTTGCTTATGACTATTTTGATTGTATTAAATCTTCTACGGTTTGTTTCTCTTTTGGATTCCTGTCTAGGATAGATTAGTTTCTTTCAATAATGCCTGTAGTCCTAGATTTCGTTTTCTTCCTTGTTTTGGATTCGGCATTTCTTAGCATCTGCTTTATCACTTTCTGATCTCTCTATGGATCTCTAACTCTTACTTTCTTTGCTTACACTTTAAGTCTTGGATTTTTACCAAGTTTCGAACTTCATGGTTTGTTCACTCTTCTGGACTTTTGCTGTATGCGTAGGCCAAATTTAGTTTAATCTCTAGTCTCTCTCCTGCTTTGCTTCTCGCATCTTTTCTTTGGTTTTGGCATATTATACACACTGAAAGCAGAAACACGTGCTTCTAGCTTGTAGCTTGTATCTTGAAGATGCGCTGAAAGTATTTAGTTTAATTTGCATATCTAAGAAGTTGCGGCAACAACGAAAATCAAGGGGTTGCAATGGGCTGCGACAGGGAATGGAAAGGGGAATGGCAATGGATAAGAGCAGAGGGTTTCAGGGTTGTTTGCCAAGTATCTGATGACGTTGTCCGTTAGACAAAAGGCAGCTTAGAGCTGGAACTACGGAACTACGGAGATTGAGGTGCCCGATAGGCATTGTGCGTTGTGGCAGCTTTGCCAACAGTCTCAATGGGGCAACATTGTGCAGCGTGTGATGTCGCGGTCAAAATAAGCGCACAAAAGACGCACAGATTGAATTTCCTAAACTAGGAGCGAAAGATACACACAGAAACACATCATACTACATGGTTAAAGTACAACCATCCTGGAATTTATTTTTAGTCGGCATTGTCTCTCTGCAAAAGCAAATAGATCTTAGGAAGTATTAGAGTTTGAATCATTAAATTTGGAGTGTAGATAAATGCATGCTTCAAGCAGCTTTAGGTTATTTTAAGTGTTCGCTGACACGCCTCCTTCCCGCTCAAATAGTTAAAAATTGAATAACAGACATACTCTTAAGCATAGAAAGTTGTTACTCGAAATGCACACTCTCTACCATTATATTGATATGACCTATGAAGCGTATTGAAATCGGTTAACAAACACAGAAGTTATTTAAGAAACAAAATTTTAATTTTTGAAGTGCACTAACCAAGGTCCTTTCTCTTTCTCCCTCTCTTTGCAGCTGTCCAGCGAGGCCGCGTGCCGCCCACACAGCCCGGCCTGGCGGGCATGCACGGGCAGTACCAGCTGGCGAACGGGGACCCCATGGGCATGGCGGGGTTCAACGGTCACTCGTACCTCAGTTCCTACATATCGCTGCTGCTGAGAGCGGAGCCGTACCCCACCTCCCGGTACGGCCAGTGCCTGCAACCTAACAACATCATGGGCATCGACAACATCTGCGAACTGGCGGCCCGCCTGCTCTTCTCCGCCGTGGAGTGGGCCAAGAACATACCCTTCTTCCCGGAGCTGCAGGTGACGGATCAGGTGGCCCTACTGAGGCTGGTCTGGTCGGAGCTCTTCGTGCTGAACGCCAGCCAGTGCTCCATGCCCCTGCATGTGGCACCACTGCTGGCGGCGGCGGGGCTGCATGCGTCGCCCATGGCGGCGGATCGGGTGGTGGCCTTCATGGATCACATACGCATCTTCCAGGAGCAGGTGGAGAAGCTGAAGGCGCTGCACGTCGACTCCGCCGAGTACTCCTGCCTGAAGGCGATCGTGCTCTTCACCACCGGTAAGTTGCTGGACATTCTCTACAAGGATGTGCCCGCACTGCTAACCAAAGTTTCAGCGCTGCTCGTCAGTTCGAATTCGAATTCGAATTCGAACGGTGGTGCAGGCTCCGAATGCAGCAATGAGATGGTGCTGGCGGTGGTGCGAGAGCATCTGGATGAGCTCAGCCGCCTGGAGCACGAGCAGGCGCCGCTGCATCTGGCCACGTTCATGAAGAGCGTGGCGGGTGTGGAGGCGGCGGTGCAGCAGGCGGAGCAGCAGCAGCAGCAGCAGCTGGAAACCAAGCCTCAGGCCATGTTGCCTTCGGCCAGCAGCGCCTTCAGCAGCTGCGCCAAGGCTGCCAGTGCTGCCCATACAGCCCAAACTGCCAGTGCTGCCAATGCTGAGGTTGATCTGCTCACTGCGCTCTACGCCAGCGCCGAGGGCAGCACCACCAATGCCAACTCCACCAACAGCCACAGCACCACCAACAACAGCAGCGGATTGGGCGACTCCCTGCCCAATGCCTCGCCCGCAGCCTCTGCCCCCGCCCACGCCCCCAACAATGCAAGCTCCTCGCTGGCTGGAGCATATCAGACGCCGGCGTCCATGTTCTACCAGACGCCCCCTCGCAGCGCCTTCGGCGCCGCCTTTGATATGTTCCATCACAGCACGCCCTTCGGCGTCAGCCATGCAGCGGCAGCGGCTGCGGCAGTGGCGCATACGGGTAGTCCTAGCTATAGGTACTCCCCCTATAGCAGGTGGCAACTCTAGAAGGTCGAACCTGTCCCAAAATTGTAATTGTAAATGTACTTAATCCTAGCTTTATCTATTTCTAAAATATCTATAAAGTTGAGGCAACCCCTGCTCTAGATGCACCTCCTATAGCAGGTGGCAACCCTAGAAGGTCGAATCTGTTCCAAATACTTAGTCATTTGTCGCTAGCTCTTAGCTGTAATTGTAATTGTAAATGTATGAGTAATTAATTCCAACTATATCTATGAAGTTCAGGCAGCCGCTGCTCTAGATAATCCCCCTATAGCAGGTGGCAACTCTAGAAGATCGAATCTGTCCTAAAATTGTATATGTAAATGTAACTATGCTGTACTTAATCCCAGTTGTATCTATGTCCAAAGTATCTATGAAGTTCAGACAGTCCCTGCTCTAGATGCTCTTCCTACAGCAGGTGGCAACTCTAGAAGGTCGTGTCTGTTCTAAATATTTACACATCTGTTCCATAATTGTAATTGTAAATGTATCTATGAAATTCTTACCATAGCTATCAACCTAATTATTTTAGTGCCTATTGCTTATGTATTTATTGCCTTAACGTAAGTCTAATTTATCATAGCTCTAATTTAGTCTATTATCCTGCCAAAAATGCATACAAAGCTAGTGTTAAAAGCGAAGTAGAAGATCGAAGAGAGAAGAATATGAAAGACTTGAGAATATATATGCCGCTGTTGCTGTTAAACCAAATTGAAATTGATTCGTCTGTGTTTTTACTCAAAAATTTGTTGCTAGTTCTTTAAGACTGTTGACTAGTTTTAAGTGTATAACTAATTTTTACTAATTACTGTTTTATGTTAATTATTTTATTTAACAAAGACTAACCACAGCTTGCATTTCAATACTAACAAAAGTTAACTTCATTAATTCTTTTAGTTGCAAAAATTAACAATTTCATTAAGATTTAGTTGCTTCACTAACATATTTATTTTAATTGTTGTTGTTTTTAAAATTAAACTTTTTTTCAGCATTTTTTCTAGATCAAAAAATTCCAATTATTTTTTAACAAATTTTTACTTTGCAAAAATTGTTAGTCAGACAATAATACAAATTAAAAAAAATTAAAACAAAATTTTAAAACGAATTTCCTAAAAAAAATTTATGATTTTCAATAATTTAATTTTTTTAGTTTTTAATGAAGCAGAAAACTAAAAGATAATTTAAATTGTTGAATAATACTGGCATCAACTGCTTTCAATTTTTTTGAAATCGTCAATAAAAATAAAACCACTTGATCACTTAATTAAATTAAATTTAAATTAGAAGCCATTTACAGCTAATTTAATTGCTTAACCTTGAGACGATGATAAAATCTGAGCTAATAAATAGTTGATTGAGGTAACTGGCAATTAAAAATATTTTTTATGATTTGTTTATTGTGTACAATAATTAAAAAATATTCGCTAAATATTTATTGTGTGCAATAAACGTTTCATAAATTTAAACAAAAGAAAATTCTGCAAATAACCAATGTTGATTGATTTGGTTATTTGCACAATTTTCTCACCTACATTTAAAACATTTTACTTTTTACTAATTTGATTTCATTTTATTTTTTACGCAAAAGCAAATCAAGCAACGGCACACTCACACACACTCACGCTGGACTTTGGGATCAACACACACACACACACACATGCACACACACGCACGTCTAACACACACTTTTACATTTAAGTTTGAATACTTTAAGCTAATATGCATAAATCATTTCATCGCTAAACAAAACTAATGTGGCACATGGCTTATAATTAAGGTTTAAACTTTTTTACTTTTATTTATTTTACTATTATACATAAAGTTTTTATGAAGCATATTTTTGTTAAAAAAATAAATATTTTTATTGTTATATATTTATTTATTTATTTTACGGCTATATATTTTTATTAAGCGTATTTTTGATAGAAAAATAAACTCAAGATATTTGTATGCAAATATTATTTGTAAAAAAAAACAAAGACCATTTTTTTTAAGCTTAGTCATTTTTTAGGAGAAATTTTACGGCTGCCCATTGTGCAGAGTGACAGTGGGCAGGCCGGTGGAAGATGTGTGCAGTTTAGCTGAAGTTTTTTTTTAATTTTTTATATTTCTTTTTGCAAGTATTTTTGTCAATTCGCTTGTCAAGCAGCTGAGCTCTGAGCAGAGTCGATGCCTGATTTCCCGCTTTTCCTCTTTCCCACTTTTCCACTTTTCCTCTTTGGCCGAAGCTGGCGACGTTTATTGACGTCCAAATACCACATTACGAACATTAATACAACACTCGTTTATGTCGCTTGCTTACAAGCCACAACTCGGCTATGAAAATCATTTTCCAATTTCCAAAACGCTGTGTGTGTCGACGAGTTTTAAGTTTTCAGTTTCGGCTTTGGTTTTGGGCATGGTTTGCTGCCTACATTGCACAGTGGTCGCTTTCATATAACAAGCATTGAAAATCCTTAAACGATATTTTACAGTTTGAATAATGTTTATCGTTTCTAGATTGGCTTTTTGAATACAACCTTTCTTTTCAATATGTCTAAATCTATATCTATTTCTATCGACGCTGTGCATTATATTCAAATCATAGAAAAAACAGCGAAGATATGTTAGAAGGGCCGAAGAGAGTATTTAAAATGCAATCTACAGGGTCTCCAACTGTTTGTATTTTTAATGTGTATTTAAAGTTTTGAAAAATATGAAATTTATGAAATATTGCCACGATCGTTTTTATAATAGTATATGATATAGTCGACCGATCTGACCAATTTTTTGTATTACATATTCAAAATAATTCTCTAGAATTTTGTAAAAAATTTCGCCTTTTGTCTAGAACTGTATTTTCGCCCCATGCTTTCATACCTTTCGACCACTGTGCATAGTGAGGGGGCGTCGCGAGTTCGTGTTGCCTAAGCTGCGACTACGAATCCAGCCTCAACTGCAACTCTGCTTCCCAGTGCATGCCTCTTGCTCTTGCTCTGCCCCTGCCCCTGCCCCTGCCACATTCGGAGTCTGCTGCAATTGCATTTGAATTGGCTGCATGAGTCCATAAACTGCAGCCGATCAATCGCCGCCCTCCGCTCACTGCTTGCCGCTTGCCACTGATTGCGGCAGACACGATCGCGGTAGTAAAATACCGGGTATAGACTCGAGTAGATCTTCTTCTTCTGCCTCTTCTGCTGCTGCTGCCACGGCGGCACGTTGACGACATGTCTGCGACTCTCAGTGCCGTGGTGCATCTTCCAATCTGGCTCTAGCTGCGGCTCTGGCAATGGCTCTGGCTCTTCAGTCGCCTCTGATTGCTGTCGTTTGTTGCAGTTGTTAAGAGTTGTAGCTTTCATGTCTTGGCCACACTTTTTGACCAACATTTTTTGCCTTTTTTTTTGTTTTTTGCTCTGTTGGTTTTCAGCTTTGAACCTTTGTTGTGGCTTTTTTTTAGCTTTTTGTTTGTCTTCTACTTGTTGCTGATGCCCAAATCGCTTTGTGGCGCTCATTGATCGCCTGCGCTACTTTCGGCAAAATTGCCATAGACGTGCCTTTTCAGGCTTTCCAGAGTTTTCAGAGTTTCCCGAGTTTCTCGCCCGCTCTTCAGCCTTTTCAGCCCGTTTCCCTGCCTTGTAATTAACAGTTTGCTACAGACGTCTCTTTGATTAGAATCATTTTTGGGCGCGTTTCAAGTCCAGATACGATATGATGTCTGAAATGCTCAATTTCAATCAGTTAAACTCTGACACAGCGGTGAGCGAAGATCGAAGCCACAAATTAACCGAAACACGATTATGTTGAATGCACATTACACAAAATTAAGCAATATTATTAACGTTGACTTGACTTAAAAACTTGTGTTTAAGTGATTGAAAGCACCTCGCATCTCAGCTGGCAAGGAGCTTCTTTTTGTACAGATCGGGAAGAGGTCTATAAATAATTATAATATAAATTTTGGTATTTGCCCCAAAGTTCTGTAATCAAACAAGAGATATGTATTTATCGGTGAATAGTAGTAAATCAATTGAACTGTCGGATATTAAGCAAGAAAATTAACTAAAACAGAAAAATATCGAACAACAATTGCCTAATTAATTGGCATATCTATCTATAAATGAAGACTAATATTTGGCAGCACCCGTTCCAATCAGAGATTACTATGTTATTTGTGTACTACTTGTGTCCCTATAATTCCCAAATGGTTTTTGTACAGGCCGAATGGTATGCCAGTTCAGCTGGCGATTGAAATCACAGCTGAACCCTATCGTTATCGGTGTATCCACAATGTTTATCGGAATCGAGGTCTTTCATAGCTTTGAAGATGGCTTCACAGCGAGGACAGACCTCGGTTACGGTAAACATAGTGGATACAACTGGCTGGGTTCGATTTTTGATTTTCCAGAATCGGTCTTTTTGACCGATTCACTTGAAAATAAATTAAATTATAATTATACAAAGTAGAGCGACATATTCTCTTCTCACGCTGTGTGTATTCAAGATGGGTTAATGAAATTTTGACACAAGATAGATTAATATCCAACGAACATTACTGCACTATTAACTCAAAAATCGCATTTTTTAAGTTATGACACTCTTGTGGTAAACGAGCGATATGTTTTAATTTAAGTAAGCGACGTTTTATAGCCCATTTCTATGAGCACAAATGATGTGGCCTATCATCTGAAGGACAAACCAATTCACTCAAATAACGAGCCACTTTATCCGAATGAGGAACCAGTTTATCCAAATAAGTGATCAGTTTATCCAATACAAAAATCCCAGCGAACGACCTTTGCTGTCGCTCGAGAAGGAGCGGCATTCAATATGACTCGAAATGTGCTCACATCTTTCTCTCCTGGAAATCGACAATTAAATGCTTACCATTAGTAATAATAGTACATTTCCCCTATCGAATACTTTACTATCGCATACTTTACTATGGAATACCTTGCCCATTCCCTTTACTATCGAATGCTTTGCCTGTTCCCCTAGATCCTTAGCTCTTCGCTCCTCTTTTATTGCTTGTCGCCAGTGCTAATGCAAATACCTGTCATTTATAGTCTGGCAGACTTGTTCGCTCGTATATAAATTCACAGTTGACCTCCGGTGACCCCAAGAGGCAAGAGGCAATGTCTTGAGGCTTGGGGCATGGGGCATGTGGCTAATGCTTATTAAAACTAAATAAAGTTATAACTGTTGGCCATTGCGGACACGAAGTTGATTCAATTTTTATTGTATTTTCTGTGGAGTCTGCAACATAGTCGCCGTCCATAAAAACTATATAATAAAATATAATGCAGCAATTCATAATTTTGCTAAAGAGCTTAACCTTTTCTAGGCAGTGGGCGGGGGGCAGGAGGCAGGGGGCGGGGCTGTAGCAGCAAAGCCACGTTCTTGTGTGACCAAAAAATCTGCTCCTTTTTCGATATGCATGAGGCTTGAGGTTGTTGTTGTTGCTGTTATTGGTAAGCACAATTCGGTTACGTAGTTACATCAACTACTTTACGGTCATTATGCATTTAAAACACGCGGTCACGATCTCTGCTGAGTTAGTAACTGCGCAAAAAGGAATCGAGTTGACTCGATGCTGAGGTTCCAAAATCGAAGGTAAACCCAACCGAAAGCCCAAAACCGACAGCCGACAACCAACAACCGACAACCGAAAACAGTTAAAAAGCCAAAAAGCCAAAATCAAAGCCAAGCTGAGAGCCAAGCCAAAAGCCACAGCCTGAGCCTCAGCCCGAGAAAGCTGCAGCCCAAAATGAAAACTGGAATTTCTTTCACTTCAGCTGCATTTCAATGAAAATACAATTTTTGCCTGGCATATTTCTGGCACAATTTTGTTTTTTCTTCTCCTCAGAGTCTGTTTATTTGTGCAGTTTTTTGTTTTATTTTATGTTGGCCAAAGAAATGGAAATGGGCGAGCTGGGCAACCGTGGAGCATCGAAGTCAATTGACAATTATGACCATGGTCAATGAAGTGATTCGATCAGCTTTTCATCTCAACGGGCCATGTCTAATTTGTAGCTTTTGTGGCTTCACGATTATGGCCGTCTCTGTTGTTTATGAAATGAAATGGTTAATAATGGCTAATTGAATTCCTGTTGCCTCTGGCGACAAATCATTTATCTTGATTTACGCGCATTGTGTGGGCGCATTGAAATTGTATTTCCAATTGGGTTTGCTTTGTGGATTTACTGCACTTCAGAGAGGCGATTGAATAAAGAATTGGCAAGTTATGTATTTGTTTATTTAAAGTTAAGCAGAAAAAAATTATAGTTAAAACTTTAAAATAATATACATAAATAAGATATATTCTGATGATTGAGACATGCAGTTTATTAATAGAATTTAAAGGTTTTGTTTAAGAAACAATTTATTTACTTTATTCCAGTAAACAATTATACAAAATAAAGCGAAAATTTCCTGATTTATTTCTATATTGTTTTCCGCAATTTCTAGTGTGACAAAACACTTAACAAATAAGGAAGAATTTGCCACATGTACGAAATGAATGTGTAAACAATTGTTAAGAAATTTTATTTGTTTGTTTTTTCGCACTTGAAATGCCCGGAATTTGTCATACAACTAAAAGCAATAAGCCTAATTGCTAATTGCTAATTTTTTAATAAACATAAAAAAATATTTTTATTCAAGAATAATTAGCAAATTATGTATACAACCAAATATATTTTAAAAAAATCATAGAAAAAACTACAATGAAACCAGTAAGGACGGAGCTACAGTCGGACGTAACCGACAGTAGGAGACCCTGTACTTTGTGTTTTCTTCGCTGATTCTTATCCGACCGTAATGTAATTCACAGCATCGATTGGGATTGTCATAGACTACGTACATGCCACATCCCAAATCTTTAGCTTTAAAACTTGAGCTTTGAAACTGCAAACTGTTGCTAAATTGGTATTTCGGTTAGCGGAGGAATAAGAGGAGTTATCAAAAAACCCAAACAAACTTGATATGATTGCTGCATAGGAGAACCTAAATGCCCAAAAATTGTATTTCTAGCTCTTATAGTCTGCAAGATCTAGGTGGCTTCTTTGTCTGATCTATCTTCGCTGTTTCTTCTTTGTTCGTAATGTAATTCACAGCATTGATGGATAATGCCATAGGCTACTTACATGCCAAATCCCAAGTCTATAGCTTTTAAACTGTGGCTGTAGTTGCGCTAACATACATTTATAAAACAATT
The DNA here is from genome assembly GCA_035045125.1 of Hypselothyrea guttata. Lineage (NCBI taxonomy): Eukaryota > Metazoa > Arthropoda > Insecta > Diptera > Drosophilidae > Hypselothyrea > Hypselothyrea guttata. The sequence goes on along the minus strand of JAWNNJ010000392.1, from coordinate 157,066 downwards.
TACTGCTGCATAACTTCGCTGATTCTTCTCCGATTGTAATATAATTCACAGCATCGATGGATAATTCAATAGGCTACGTTCATGCCAAATTACAAGTCTGTAGCTCTAATATTGTGGCTGCAGTTGCACATAAATACATTTTGCAAAACATTGTCTATTGCATATCTTCGCTATTTCTGTTTCAAATCATAATTTAATTTAAAGCATTGGTGGATAATGTCATAGACTACGTACATGCCAAATTACAAGCCTGTAGCGCTATTATTGTGGCTGCTGTGGCGTTTATAGTTTTCGAGATTTTTGAGGTAGGTGTAGATTTTTGATGATTCGCGGATAAAGGAGGTGAGATATCAAAAGTTTGAAATAAACTTGATCTGCTTGCATTAGCTGACTACCTAAATCCGGAAAGCTGGTGTCTTTAGCTTTTATAGTTGCTGAGATCTAGGTGTTCATACGGACAGACGGACAGACACACAGACGGACAGACGGACAGACGGACAGACGGACATGGCTATATCAACTCAGCTCGTCGTCCTGAGTCAGAATATATATACTTTGTGGGGTCTACCACGCTTCCTTCTGCCTGTTACACACAGCTGTCATTTGCACTAAACTAATAGACTCTTTTACTTTTTTAAAGTACAGAGTCTAAAAAATATTTTTAATGCCTTTTAATGACAAAATAATTGCCAAAAATATTGGTGTTAAATTTCAAATTAAAACCAGCTAAAACAATTACGCAAAATTTTAGTTATTAAGTTATTAAGTCTTAATCTTAAAAAAAAAAAATTATTTATTAAAATATGTTCTAAAAATAATTTTAATCACAGTTTTATTGCAAAATAATTACCAATAATATTGCTGATAAATTCAAAATTAAAATCAGTTGAAAAGAAATTTATTTTTACGCGCACGTAATTATTCACGAATATTTAGCAAGTGTTGATTCAATGTTTTAGAGCAAATTATATTTAACAAATATTTTTAATGCCTTGTTTTTATGTCAAAATAGTTGCCAAAAATATTGGCAATAAATATCAAATTAAAGCCAGCTAAAACAATAATTTTTAAGCATGCAGGTTAGGCAATCAGGCAACGATTAGGCTAATATTTGGCCAGAGTTATTATGAGCTCAAAGTTGCTCATAAAACTCGATAAGCCGCGGCTCGTAAACTATTAAAAATCGGCTTCTAAATAACTCAATGCGCCGCAAGTCGTCGAGGTTAACTGTAATGCAGCTATAACCAGGTTTTATTTTGGTATTTTGCAAAACATACATTGTATTGTGTTCCAATTGACAGTTGGCAGGCGTTGAGCTGCAAATCCATGCATAATGAAATGCGAGAGGGAAACTGAAATTGGAGGCATTAAAACGACACATTATGTCCCATTGCTGGCATTTGGCAATGCAATCAAATTCGAATTCACACTGCAATTGGATACGTTGACGACTTCAGCTTCAGCTTCAGCTTCAACTTCAGTCAACAGTTCAAGCTCCAGCTTGAACGATGCCATCAGAGATTGTCTGGCCAAATGCCCAAATGGCCAATTCATTAAGCCGCAGCTTTGCAGCTGCAAAACGATATTAATGCGGCTTGTAAATGTTTTTGTTAGGCTGCTGCGCTTTGCGTAATATGCAAAAGATACTTACACTCGGAGAAAAAACGTAGTAAATTTAACTATTAACTATTTGAATTGATAAATTTATGGATATAAAAAGTTGACATTAATCATATTTAAATTGATTTGAATATGAAAATGTTTAATTGAACTATTTGACCACATGTGGTGGGTTTTGGTATAAGCATCACAAACTTATTCACATAAACATAATTTAATTTAGGTGAATAAGTTTGTAAACATAATTTAATTTAGGTGAATAAGTTTGTGATGCTTATTCCCCACACCACCACCAATGATTTTTGAGCAAAAAATGAAAGCAAGTGCTTTCTTATTTAAGTTTTAATTCAAAGTTAAGTTTAAATCAAACTTTCTCGTATTTGAATTGAAGTTGAGTGCATGTTGAACTGAAAATTTCCATAATAAATATTTAAATATTTTCATGCTTGAAAAATGGGAAATACAGGGTTATTAACCTAGTCAGTAACAGGCAGAAGAAGGCGTGATCAGGAGGACTTGATTTTTTTTTCGATATTGAGGTTGTTAGGTAATACAAACATCTTTTCTATGGCAATTACTATGGCTTTTTTTCCGAGTGTAGCTACTTGACAGCCAGATACTTTGGCTTTGAAATCATATCGCTGGGCGCATGCATTGACTAATTAAGCAAACGTATCTCATCGGCTATTTCGGCACGGTCTCTGTAGCTGTCGCTGTAGCTCTGGGGGCATTGAAGCTGCCTAAAGCTATGCAAATTTGCAAGTGCTGATGTCTAATTTGAATTGCAAACAGGCGAAGCTCGGCAAATGGGCAACTTATGTGCCTGTTAAATATGCAAATAATGCCAACTCATGTAGCTACAACTATTTGTTGTTGTTTTACAACATTTACACACACACATTCTCAATTGATAAGCAAACTTTTGTGGCTGTGGCAATTAACACTTGACGGCACACGCTGCGTATGCGCAATGCCTGAGCTCTTTGCGATTTAATGAGCCAGTGCTGCCCATTGCTATTTTCTATTTTGTTGCTCCATTGAGGGCGTTGCCGCCCAGTTAAATTTTTGGAAAATTTAATTAAACGCTCTCTGGCTGGCCTCTCTGCCTCTCTCTCTCTCTCTCTCTCTCTCTCTCTCTCTCTCTCAAGTCTTCGCTCGCCAATTGGGCATAAATCATCAGTCGCGAGTGACGTAATCGCCTTATGCCGTCATGTGCCAGTTTTGTTGTAGTTTCGATAGCTGTTGCAGTTGTAGTTGTAGTTGTGTGTGGGCGTGGCAAAGTATCTGTGGAGCAAGCAGCTGTAAGTCCCACTAGCCTCCCCTGCCAACCAAATGCAAAATGCAAAATGTCCGTCAGGTGAAACCAAACCACTTTATATACCCTATAAACATATGCTAAACTGTTGCCCGTTTCTCATGTTCTCCTCTGTTTTCTACACACTTTCAGATGCCTGCGGCCTATCCGATGTTACACACATTGAATCCCTGCAAGAGAAATCCCAGTGCGCCCTCGAGGAGTACTGCAGAACACAGTACCCCAACCAGCCCACGAGATTCGGCAAGCTGCTGCTCAGATTGCCCTCCCTGAGAACAGTGTCCTCACAAGTGAGTAGATAAATTGTAGATAAATAAGTAGATACATTTTTTAAATATTTCTTAAGCCTAAGACGAGACCTATGACTGACAAACTGAAGAACTAAATTAAGCTACAACCTTGCAAGCTGCCAAGAAAATATTAGAAATAATAATAAAATAAATATGAAAATTGTCCAATTAAAAAAAAATAAATTTATTTTAATTTTTCTATTTAGAAATTTTTAATTTGTTTATAAATTTTTCTTTTTATTTAGCGAAAGCTTCTAAAGCTTCTGTTAAGAAACTGCTTGTTTTTATTTTTATTCTTATTTTATTTATTTTTTTGTTTTAAAAATTATTTGTTTTAATTTGTTTATGGTTTGCTGTTATTTTTTATAATATTTTTTAAAATATGCTATTTCAATTTATTTAGAATAAATTTATATAAAGCTATATAGCATATACATAACATGAAAAACGAGCATATATAATATTTATACTTTACAACTTTAAGTAGGTTTAAAAAATTGTGCAAAATTCAAACTTAATTTCCAATTGGAATTTTGTGTTGTTGTGTCTTCGGCAGGTCATTGAGCAGCTGTTTTTTGTGCGTCTAGTCGGAAAAACGCCCATTGAGACGCTGATCCGGGACATGTTGCTGAGCGGCAACAGTTTTTCCTGGCCGTATCTGCCTTCGATGTGACACACAATGTGGCGCCAATTGACAACAACTTGATCATCGGCCGCAGCTGTGGCGGCCGCTGTGGCAGCCAATCATGGCAACTTCAATCCCTGCAGCAGCAACAACATCGGCAACATTGGCAACATTGGCAACATTGGCAACATCAGCAACATGAGCAACAGCAGCAGCAACTGCAGCAGCAGCAGCGCCAGCGGGGGAGGTGGGGGCGGCGGAGTTGGGGTTGGGGGTGTTGTTGGCAATCTCAGTCATGATCACAGCAATGTTGCTGCCATGCATGCAACATACGGTGGCAGCAACTGCGGCAACAGCAGCAACAGCAGCTGCAATCAGCAAATCAGCAGCTACAACAGCAACAATATGAATGCCAGCGCTTTTCTTGGCGCCAGCAGCGACTATGCAACTGCTGCTGCTGCATATGTGACACCAACAACAGCAGCAGCAACAGCAACAACAGCAGCAACAGCAGCAATGCCAGCAACAAGCATGCTGTCTAATTACTGCGATGCTGCCACCATGATGATGGCCGCTGCTGCTGTCAATGCAAATCAGTGTCTGCAGCAACACCACCAGCGACTGTTGCTGGCCGGCAGCAGCAGCAACAACAACAACAACAACAGCAGCAACCAGAGCACAGCTGCAACGATCATGGCCTGCGCCCCCTCCTCAGCCTCCGCCTCCGCCTCTGCCTCCTCCTCAGCGGGTTCGCTGTCATCGGCATCGTCGACACCGACAGCAACATCCCAGCAGCAACAGCAGCAGCCACAGCAGCAACAGCAGCAGCAGCAGCAGCAGCAACAGACGCTGCCATCGCCGCCAAATTTAATAGATATCAGCGAAGTTCCTCTCATTGTGGATGTCAAGTAGTGTAATTATTTATGCATATTAAAAAACACAAAAAAAAAATACAAAAAAAAAAACAAAATTTCTCAAAAAAAGAATCGTGTAGCATAATTGTTTTAAAATATCCTTAACTTGTATATAAACAAATTTCAACTTTCTCCCACTGTCAGCGTATCTTGTATCTTGCAGATACATTTGTATCTGCATCTCGCAGCGTTCAACGTTGGGGGGCTGGCAGTAATGCTTGTATGTCTGTAACATATTTAAATGGCACTGAGTTCTACTTAATTTTCAAAACAAATCGAAAAAATCGCAAACAGCATAAACTAAATAAATAAATCTATGGATACCCCGAATCGAAATAAAAGACAATGTAAATGTATGTTAGGCAAAATATTTATGTATTGTATTTCTGTAGCATATAAATATATATATCTATATATATAGATACATGTGCGATTACATACAGCTAAACGTATAATATGTAGAGCGTACTTTAACTATACTCCCAGTGGTTTGCAGAATTATACCAAAAATATATAATTTTACTTGATGTGTGGCAATTTAATTTGTGTGTGCTTTAGCAATTTGATTTTACTTTAAGTAAAACGTCAAAGAAATTAATCAAATCAAATTCTCAATCGATCCATTCACGTCTCAAAGAGGTGAAACCATTCAAACTTCTTCTATCTTAAGTTCTATTTACAAAACAAAATGCAAAATTTAGCAAATTTTATTTAATTATTTCCTTAAATGTAACAAAACACAGTGCAAGATTTTCTTCAGTTTTTTAAACGATCTTTGTAGGCCTAAGCATTATTTTATTTATATGTATAAATATAATAAACGTTTTATATATTTTATAATAATAAAAATTGCGTTTTTTAAAGAAGACTTACTTTGTTTTATTTGCAGTAGAATTGAGAGAATTTTTCGATTCTAATTTCATTTATTTATTTTATTTGAATTAAATATACTTTTATTTTGTGTACATAACATTGTGTGAAACACTTTTAAAATTCTTAGCAAATATTAATTAATACTTGAAACTAAAACTTGAACTAATTTGTGTACATAATGAAATTTAACGCATTTAACAATTAAATTAATCACAGTTAAAGCTGCAGTTGCATCTCCTGAGCGCGTGTAAATATTTCTGACGAGGTGCGAAGTAATTGATAACAACATTATATAGAGCATATAGTATCAAGTATGACTATGTACATGAATATATAAATAATTCTTATCACAGTTGATAGACTCGTGAGTTTCCTGTATATACAATACACGAAATCGCTGTAAACAATTTAATAATAATATGCATAAGTATTAATTAGTGTAAAACAAAATCAAAACAAAATACTGTTCGTTTTTGATAATTTCGAAGTAATAATAAAAATGTGTCAGTTGAATTGCGTTTATTGAATAAAATCCCAGTGGAATATGCACAGAAAATGCAGCTGGGGACTCGAATAATGCTCCACTCCAAACAAATGACCCGGGGCTCCGAGGCAATTACCCGAACTGCTCCAAAATTGCCCATAATGAGACATGCAACTCGCGCTTAGCCTCTGTAATGGATTGCCATGGATTGGTATCAATTGCAGGTCAATTTCTCAACCGCCCGGGCGGAGTGGGCAAAATTTCACGCGCCGACAAGATAATCGGCGCATATAATGCCGGGATTCCCCAGTTTGCCCCTAGCCCCAATTCCCAATCCCAAATGCAGCAGGATCGTGCAGAGGCAGACAGCGCGTTGCCGACGAATCAACAAATTGCGGCTGTCTTCTGCATCGGAGCTGCCGTTGCGGCCATCCGAATGACAAATTAGATATCGAAAACAACGCTCTGATCGACAGGCGATCGCCACCGACTCAGCGACAGAGACAGAGAGAGAAACAGAGAGAGAGAGGGAGAGCGACAGCTGAAATTGCTCAAATTGCGCTGGCAATGAGGCTGGCATTTTTCGTGCCTTATTTTTAAACCCTTTACTTTAAAAGAGTAAAAAGTGTATATTAAGTTAGTGCAAAGAGAAGATGGTTATAACACCCAGAAGGAGGCGTGGCAGGCACCACAAAAGTATACAAATTCTTGATCGGGACGACGAGCTGAGTCGATATAGCCATGTCTATTCGTCCATCTGTCTGTCCGTCTGTATAAACACCTTGATCTCAGCAACTTTAAAAGCTAGAGACGCCATATGTGGTATTTAGATTTTCCAAATCATTAAGCTGAATACATTTATTTTAGATTTTGGGAACCTTTCCTCCTGCCCCCGAAAATCGCAAAAAACTATTGTAGTCACAGTTTTCAAATTAATTGATTTGTAATTGGTATGTAACTAGTTTACGGATTTTTCTATCGACGATGTAACTTTCGTTTTGATCGCATAAGAAACAGCGAAGATATGCCACAGACAATTTGCCCCACTTGGCAGAGGTCATTGCTAACAAACATAGCTTGTGTTAGTAAGTACATATACTCAAAGTAAATTGTCTCCTGTTGTAGGTTACTTCCGACTGATCTGCCCCGTTCATATATTTTGTTCGTGCCTTTTTTATGATTTTGTTTTGGGTCCGTTGCGGTTTGGCCAGCGTATCCAAAGGAGTTGATGAAGGTGTTGATTTGATTACTTTTATGTAAGCAGGCAAGTCGAAGTCGAAGTCGAAGTCGGACGTAGTCGCAGCTCTAGTCAGATCTGCAGATATGCAGCATATTTCTCAAATCGTGATCGGGCTAATTTCGACTGCAGCTGAGGCCGTAGCTGCAGTCTTCAATTGTGCCGCCTGGCCAAAAATAAAAAACAGCTAAAAAGAGCCAAAAAAAAAAACTGGCAGTCTTTGCCCCCCAGCCCACAGCTAAATGTGAAAAATGATTTGACTTTAATGCTGGCCACCGAGTGATCATCGTCCCATTCGATACTCTGATCATCCGATCATCCGATCATCAGATCAGGCATCATTCTGCATTCATCATTATGCGAGGAGCCTTGACTGAAGGTGTTAAGATTTTGTGACCAATTGCCCACAGTCTCGTTGCCTTTACAGTTGCAACTGCAACTGCAACTTCGACTATTTTGCATCTTGCATCTTATATCTTCCATCCACCATGGGCACTTTTGCAATTGATTCGCTCTACGAAACGTGGGAATTCGAAGTGTGGAAGGTGTGTCCACCAGGCGCACTACTTTCCGTACTGCAAATTATTGTGTTTACGAGCTGTAAATGAGTTATGCAAAAATTAGTCGAATTACGTGTATGAAATACGAGGCTAGACCTGACCACGACCGATAACATAATGCCAGGCATCGAAATTGCTCATTTTTCTGGTGTTAAGTTGCCGCAGCAAATGTGATTATCGACTTTATTTATGCGATAGTGCTGGGTCTCATATCGATAGCGAACATGGAATTAATCGATTGAGATTGTAACAGAAATGATGTTTTACTGAAATCGTTTTACAGTTCAATTAATCGAAACTATAAGAAAGCAACCCATAACATTTTACCATATTGGAAAAACAAGTTCCTTTATTACCAGTGAATTAGTTTCGTAAAGTTTAAGCGATACATGGTTTCCTTAGCGAGGACGAATTAATTGATTGCAGTTGGAACAGAATCAATGATAAATGGAAATCGTTCGATTGTTTAATTTATCGAAATTAAAATAAAATATATCATTTATTTTTAACATATTTTAAAATCATTCTCCTCAATAAGCAGTATTCTTTCAATTATCCTTCATGCAATCCTTTCCTTAGTAATCTAAAATCTAAGAATTAACGATAATCTTATCAGAATTGAAGTGTTTCGATAAATCTACGTCTTCATATTTATATGATTTTTAATTTATAATTTATTTATTATTATTTATATGTCTATATTTAGTTTGGACTTGAACCAAATGAGATATGGAGCACCAACTTTACAAAGTTTGTTGTCTTTGAAGCTCTGCTCAACTCATAAAAATGCTGCTCGCATTTGACAACTTTAAGCCTCTTTTGAAGGTTTGCTATAAATTGGGGGTCTTGAAATTACACAATTTGATTACGGAGCAAGTAAATATTTTGTCATGATCATTACGAACATTATCCCTGCCGAAGATCATGAGCAACTTGAATGCTTATTAAAACACGCCAACAAAAGAAAGACAAATGCCAAAAAGAGACTAAGCCAACTACTGTGTGGCATTGCCACAAGTCTCAGACAGAGTTGCATGTAGCGAAAGAGATGCAAGAGAGAGAACGAGACAGATGATAGGGAGGAGGAAGAGGAAGAGGCACAAAGCCGTCACAAAGACGCAAAGATATTAGTAGGCATTTTTCAATCCTTTGACGATGCTCAAAATAAAATATTATTTCGCGCGTTAATACGCAAAAATAAGCAACGGATTGGGTGGCTGCGACTGCAACTAGGCGGGTGGGCACCACCAACAGCACCAACAGCACCGCCAGCACCGCCAGTACTACACAGCGAGAAAATATAAGTAAGTTCGATCTCAAAGTTATGCCGAAATTGACGAAGATAAAACATGGGTTTGATAAAAATAGATATTAAATTTTCTGTGAATTAAAAAAAAGTAAATTAAAATAATATTTTTAAAAAATATATAATTTTTTTAAATTTATTTCTTAATAATATTCGTGCTTATTTCAACAAAAATCATTGCTTTCATATTTCAAGATTTAATATTCTTTAATTATTAAATACAAACTTGGAAATTTGATTTGTATTTTTGAATACAAACAAATAAATATCCAGATACTAAAATAGTTTTTGAAATATTTTGAATAAGATATCAAATTTGTTTATTTATTTATAAATAAATATCCAGATACTAAAATAGTTTTGAAATATTTTTAATAAGATATCAAATCTGTGCATTTATTTATTTTATTTTTATTTTATTTATTATATTTGATTGACTATTTTATTTATTTAATTTATATTATTCTTTTCACTTCTATTATTTATTAAATATCAACTAGAAACAGTTGCCTTGGAAAATAAAGCAACGTATTCAAAATAAGCATAAAATTAAATTAATGAACTCAATTGCAAATGAAAAACTCCCAACTTGAGTTTATTCGATTTTGGTGTTATAACACTATTTTTCTCTGAGTGCAGCGACAGGAACAGGTCTCTCTTCCCAAGCTGTTGAGGTGTTGTTGCGGTGCTGTTGACTGCAAGTTATGATGCGAGAGGCTCTGGCAATTGCAGACGTGAATTTGTGACTCGTTAAGAGCGCGTGGCAACGGGGAGAGAAGCGGAGGGGACGGAGGAGACGTAGGTGGTGGAGGAGGGGAGGTTGAAGCTGGGAGTAATGCACGCCATGGGTGGGCCAGAGTATGCTGAATTCGAGCGCAAAACGCTTTTGACAATTTGTACTTGTTGCTGTTGCTGTTGCTGTTGCTGTTGCTGCTGTGCGTTATAAATTATTGAAATAGAAAAAGTATTTAATTTATTTCGATTTGTGGCTTTACGGATTTTGGCATGCGGTGTGAAATATGTGTAATTGGAAAACAAATTCCTATTGCCTAATTTATGACTTGCGGAATTGCCAGATATTTATTATGCCGCAGGTCAGCCGCAGTTGCAGCCGAAGTCTGAGCCAGACTCATTTGTTAACTCTGCTAATTAAATTATGAAATGCGTACCCCCACCAACCCCCCACCCATGCCCAGTCCAAAAAGGGACACATGTCCGAATCCCTCTCCGGCGTATTCAATTACAATAGAGAGCTTTATGTAAATGCTCGTAATGTGACAAAAAGGGAAACACATTTCGACGACAGTCGGAACAAAACATGTGCAGAAATGAAATTGGACACCAGCTATAACCCCCCTTCCCCCTTCTAGATCTAACCTTTCTTGCCATATAAATTAATGTTCGTCAGGCGCATGTCGCCAGAGGCAGAAGAAGACAGCAGAGAGAAAGAAAGAGCAAGAAGGAGCTAGAGATATCAACGATATCAACCCGAAATTATGCAAATCAAAGACCAAAGTCGTTGTCTGCATATGCAAAATGTTTAACCCTTAATTGGCCCACACAATGTGACTGTGTATGCGTGTGTGTGTGTGTGTGTGTGGTGCGACATTTTGTGGTGCCAGCGGCTCACCTATCGCAATGCTGACATTGATAGCCATCGTCACAGATTTCGGATTTCAGATACTCCACTGCTGCAACTTTTTCAATTAGACACAACTGGAACGGGAACGGGATCGGGAATGGGAACGGGAATTGGAAGTGAAAATGGCACTAGAGCAGCAGCTTTACACAGAGCGAAAAAAATTGCATTTCAATTTGTAATTCAGAGTTGCTAATTCCCGAATAATATCAATATTGGCTCTAAAATCTACATTTTTCAAACAAATGCTGTCATTTTTGGTTTTTTTTTTGCATAATTTTGCAATGCAATTCGTTTATCCATCAATTCTTTCGATTTTAAAATAAAATAAAAATTGTCGCCAAAAATTGAGTTATTTTTAAGGGTAACCCCTTAAAATTTTTGCAAACATTTTAAATATTTTTTTTCTTTGATTTTTTACTCAAATTTGAAATTCGAACTCAAATGATTAAGAAAAAACCATACTACTTAAAGATCGGTTGAGATTTGGTAAAGTTATGAGCATTCAAAGTTAAACAAAAACGGATTTTTCCTTATAATGGGTGATAATCAGCCCATGAATACAAGCAATTCTGGCTCTAAAATCTACATATTTTTGCCAAACGCTATCACGTTTAGTTTTCCTCAATAATTTTGCTTTGAGATTCTTTACCATTTTCATTTGTGATCAGATATTAAGCTCGAGGTGCACGCTTTTATTAACGGTTTTTTCGAGTTTTTCTCTCAGTGTAGCTGCAGCTGAAACTCGAGCTCTATCTGCGACTGTCTGCTGCTCTGTCTGGGCCTCCTGCTCGCTTCGCTCCGCAGTTTGTGAGCCTCACCTCCTGTTTGAATTGGCGTTGGCGTGAATTATCTGTGCAAACAGCCAGTGACAGCCGTTGAATTGTCACAGTTCCCTCTCCCTCCTCCCTCCCCTCTCTTCGTCCTCTTCTCATCATGGCCGGACTCTGTCCAGTGGCAGTTTGTCGCATAATATGTTAATCAGCGTGCCCACATGTCAGGGCAACATTTCGCCGTTTGAGCAGCAAATAAAATTGCGGGTGGTTTGCCATTTAAAATCTGTTAGACCCCAGTTTCTCATGGGTGGGATTTTTGAGCAGTTAGAGGAGTACTCAGCACTGTGATTGGCCTTACACACAAAGAGCTAAGAACATGAATAATTTAATTAATCTGAAAGCCAGTATTCACATAACAGCTTAGCCATTTAAAATTAGACTTAGTCTTCATTTTAGGTGTCGCCTCTGAAACCTTTTTATAACCTATGCGTACTTGATGAACTGCAATTTATTCTGTTAAATGGCAATAATTTTTTAGAAATTTTATTAATAAAATAATATAAAATATATTTTTTTTTTATTAAAATTTTATTGTAATACATTTCTGTAAATTGTCTTTTGCCGTACAAAAAATAGTCTTAAACTTTAACTTTACTTAAAAGAAATTAATATTGGTAACTAGATAAAATAAGATAATAATAATAATAATAAGATAAAATAATAACTAGATAAAACTTTTCCACAAAATTGTTGATCAATTTAATTACGTCTTTAAATATTTTATTTATTCCATTATAAAAGTTTTTTAAATTTATAAACCACGTTTAAAATCAAGTTGGGAATCAATTTGAGATCACAATGAAATTATGTATGTACCTAAAAAATATTTTATTAATTCATTTGAATTAATAAAACTTAATTAAATACATATAATATACAAACCACTTTTACCTAAAATTTTAGAAATCAATTTGAGATTACAATTAAATAATTTGCCTGAAAAATATTTTATTTATTTATTTGAATAAATATAACATAATTTTATTAAATCTAAGAACCACTTTAAATTAAAATGTTGGAAATCAATTTAAGATTACAATTAAATTATTTACCTAAAGCATTAAAATGTATATTCATAAATCATGAGAGCAGCTATTTGTTTGCCCCAACAATTGCAGAGAAAAACAGATTAATAACAATATTTATACACAATCTGTCGCTTACAGTTACAGCCGAAGGGATTTCGCTGCTCCATTTAAGAGCAGAGGAGAAGAGTTGAGATGCTTCTTTTTTTTGGCAATAAATTGGCATTTAAATTAATACAAGCTGAATTATGAGCATGGACTTGCTGCAAGCAGCCTGGGGCAGAGGGGCAGAAGGGCAGAAAGGGGGAAACGTGTCTTGGCCCCCCACAGCGTTTATTTTCAATCAGAATTCGCACACACGTGAAATTATCATGAACTCAGCACAACAAAGCGAACGCAGGGCTGAGAGATTATCAAATTGATTCCAATTAACACTTGCCACTGCACCAAGAGGCAAGGCTGCGAGGCGCATAAAAAAGAACCTTATAAATATTTCACGATTTTACGGTTAAGAGCCACCAATAACACGCCGAAGTAGACTGGCCTAAGCACCGATATCCTCTACCCCCCACCAATACCCCCCACCCATGCCCCCTCACCAAAGGCAAATCAAGTTTATGGCGGCGACCCTTTTCTTACCAAAACTGCAGCAAAAGCCACATAAGTTAAGCGCACTTTGTCGTTATTCGTAATTCGAATTGACAAACGTTCCCCCCTGCAATTGCCCCCACCCTGGAACACTTTGGTGGTATGCACTTTTTGAGGGCATCACAGTTTTGTTGTGAAAGATATAATAAAAAGAGATGTGAGATTTTTAAATATATGAAAAACGATAAGAAATGTGATGTTTGCTCTAGAAAAGTGATCTTTATTATAATACATATTTCCCCATTTAAAAAATAGAAGAATTGAAAAAAAAAAACCTATATGATAAAGTTGTTATTTATATAACTGAAAAGATATGAATCCGGGTACAACATCATAGCTGAGTTATAGAACAATTAATGGAAAAATTTTGACTGGTCAGATAGTACTATGTTCAATGATCTTAGAAACAAGACAAATATTTGAATATTATTTATATATTTTATTTTATTTATATAATTATTAATTTTTTTCAATTAATTTCGAATCGTCTTTTCATGTAATCAGAACCGAAAACACATTCTGCATTACAATGTAATCAATTGTAATTAAAGATCAAGCGCTTCATTACATTCTTGCTTACAAGTAATGCAGATTGTGGCGACTAAATCTACAATTTCATTCAAAAGTATGCTAGATTATGGATAGATATTGAATAAAAAAATTAAAAAAAAAACCATATTTAAATAATAAAATATTTAAAACTAAATATCTTAAGATTAATTATTACAATAAAAGCAAATATGACGAAATAAATTTCAAACACCAAATCAATAAAGTATATTACAAATCAATATTTATTTTTAAGAATATTTATGATTAGCACAAAACGAATTCCAAAACTAGCTAAATTGGCAACGCTGATTCAGAAGAGTATATTAAATTCGACTTTGTTGGGTATGTCTTAACTTTATTGTTGTGATTGGGCTGCCCAAGAGATCCTCCAGGTGTTTTGAGTGTCTGCAGTGCGTGTGAAATGATAAATATTCCATAATTTCGCCTGGCATTCAATTTCGATTTGTGTGACACATAAATTACGAATTAACGCTTTAAGCTCAACGCCAATGCAATGCAAACCCGTTCAACTGTAGGAAGGGGGAGGGGCGAGCCGTAGCCCTGGGGCCGCTGTGGGTCAGGGGTGGGCAACCACACATTGTGTGGTATGTTGTAGTCTATCAATTTGCAAGTTGCACATGAAAGCCGCTTATAAATCAAGCCAGCCTTAGTTCTTTAAATGCAAATTGGCTTAAAAGTAACACATTTGGTAAGGAATTTGCATAAGTTAAATATTTAAATAAAACAAATAGAATAATCAAAGAAATTTGAGTATATTTTAACTGAAATATATTTAAATATAATAATAATATAATTAAAATTATTATCAGCCCCTTCCGTACCGATTTTCGTTTATTTTCGTTGGCATATCTATCTACAAATGACGACTAATATTTGACAGCTCCCGTTCCAATCAGAGATTACTATTTTATTCTTGTACTAAGTAGTTGTGTCCTTATAATTCCCAAATGATTTTTGTACAGGCCGAATGGTATGCCAGTTCAGATGGCGACTGAAATCACAGCTAAACCCTGTCGTTATCGGTATTGTCACAATGTTTACCGGAATCGAGGTCTTTCATAGCTTTGAAGATGGCTTCACAGCGAGGACAGACCTCGGTCACGGTAAACATTGTGGATACATCGGGCTGGGTTCGATTTTTGATTTTCCAGAAATCGGTCTTTTCGACCGATTCACTTGAAAATAAATAAGACACATTCTGCTTTAAAGTAATTTTCCTTTTTTTACTTTTTTAAAGTACAGGGTTTAAACAAAAATGTAAATAAGGATTAATTTGATAATAATGATAATATCTTCTTATTTAGATCTTTAAGTAATAAAAGGCTTAAAAGTAGCATAATTGATTTGGAACTATTGCCATAAATATGTATAATATTTGAATATATTTAAATAAATTCTCGCAGCTATTTTTTGGCCTTATAACTCCGTAAATAACTTCTGAACTATATTAAGATGTTGAGTTTTTTATCTTGCGGGTCAATCTGCTGAATTTAATTAACTTGAAAATGCTGGCAAGCACGTTATGAACTGAAAATTCATTAGTGAAAAGTTGCGAATCGAGAAGAAAGACGCCAGCAAGAAAAACAGAAAATTATTTTCTTAGAAAAAGGATTTCCTGGCGCTTAGCGGGAAACTTCCGAGCTGCAAAGACAAACGGGAGGAAGAGAGCACAAATAGAGATAAAAGAAGTTCAAAAGTGGCATTAGAACCGCCTGCAATGAGGCATACGAAGAACTGAAAGATACGCACAAAAGATGATTAATAATCTCAAAGACACACACACATACCTTTTCCCTGCCCCCTTCCCCATCCTGCCTCTGACTACGTTGAATGAAAAGCACGCGGAAAATCTGCACTTTCCTTTCACTGGATGGGGTCCAAAGACAAATGTCCTTGCTGCGTGGTCTGTTTTACAGTTAATTTAAGTTGACAGCGCCAAGCGGATGCAGCTGCCTCCCCCTACCCCCTCCCCACACCTCCACCCACCTCCTCTCCCCTTGCCCAAACAGCGAAAATGCTGATTTTGTCAACTGTTTGCCGCTGATAAAATTATTAGCTTGTCTTTTGTTTCCCCGCCGCGCGCTGCTCGAATTTTTGTATTAAAATGCAAATTTTCGCTTAATTTTGTTGTTTCTGTTTTAATCAGCGCACAAACAGCGTCCCCAAAAAACAGAAGTCCAGGAAAAAAATTATAAACTGAAACTCACCCGATTCCATTCGCATCCTGTCTAGCGGTTGCACTTGGCTGATGATGAATAACCTCGACTTTCCCCAGATTAAAGACGCTTAAAGCGGTGGCATAACCTAAGGTTATGTTTTTAATTTTCGGCTTTTTAATTTGCGCCAGCTGAACTTTATATTCGTTAATTACCTGCATTAGTAAAATAACAACATTAAAAAAATAATTTAGATTTATTTTTGTGCAGCTTTTTGTACCCACTTTAAATGGTACATCCACCGATGCTATAAATTTACCTATGGTTTGAATTAGAAATAGCGAAGATATGCAAGAGACAATTTTTTTCAAAATCCTAGATCTTGCAGACTATATATAAGAGCTAGAAAATATCATTTGTTGGTATCTAGGTTCTCCTATGCAGCAAACAGATCAAGTTTGTTTGGGATTTTTAGACCCTTTACTTTAAAAAAGTAAAAAGGGTCTATTAACTTAGTGCAAAGAGGAAATGTGTGTAACACCCAGAAGGAGGCGTGGCAGACCCCATAAAGTATATATATTCTTGATCAGGACAACAAGACGAGTCGATTTAGCCATGTCCGTCTGTCCGTCTGTCTGTCTGTCCGTCTGTGCGTCTGTCCGTCTGTCTGTCCGTCTGTATGAACACCTAGATCTCAGCAACTATCAGAGCTAGAGACACCATATTCGGTAATTAGGTTCCCCTATTCAGTAAGCAGCACGAGTTTGTTTTAGATTTTGGATACCTTTCCCCCTTCCCCCGTAAACCGCAAAAAGCTGCTGTAGCCACAGTTTTGAAGCTATCGGCTTGTGATTTGGCATGTAACTAGCTTATGGCATTCTCTATCGACGCTGTAAATTTTGTTTCGATCGGATAAGAAACAGCGAACATATGCCACAGACAATTTGCCACACTAGGCAGAGGGGGGGTGGTGTGCCTTGCATACGCAGGTAGCTTAGTGTGTGTGCGTCTGATTGTGTTTGTGTGTACATATACTCAAAGTAAAGGGTCTCCTACTGTCGGTTACGTCCGACTGTAGCCACCGTCCCACTGATCTGCCCCGTCCCTATATTTGATAACTCCTCTCATTCCTCCGCTAACCGAAAAACTAATTTAGCAACAGTTTGCAGCTTTAAAGCTACAGTTAAACAGATTATGACTTAGGATATGGCATGTACGTAATCTATGACAATTCCCATCGATGCTGTGAATTACATCACGGTCGGTTAAGAAACAGCGAAGAATACACAAAGTACAGTACAAAGTACTACTGTCGGTTACGTTCGACTGTAGCTCCGTCCTTACTGGATTCTTTCAGACTTACTGCAAGTTCAAAATGCCGTTTTAATTTCGGTTAACCGAATGTGTCTAATTTATTTTCAAGTGAATCGGTCGAAAAGACCGATTCTGGAATATCAAAAATCGAACCCAGCCAGTTGTATCCACTATGTTTACCGTAACCGAGGTCTGTCCTCGCTGTGAAGCCATCTTCAAAGCTATGAAAGACCTCGATTCCGGTAAACATTGTGGATACACCGATAACGATAGGGTTCAGCTGTGATTTCATTCGCCATCTGAACTGGCATACCATTCGGCCTGAACAAAAACCATTTGGGAATTATAAGGACACAAGTAGTAAAATAGTAATCTCTGATTGGAACGGGTGCTGCCAAATATAAGACTTCATTTATAGATAGATATGCCAACGAAAATAAACGAAAATCGGTAAGGAATTTGGTTTTAATCTTTATTTTGTATATTTTCTTGGAACCAAATTTATGTGCAAGGAAACAATTTTCTATGGTTTTAAAATAATCATTTTAAAAGCATAATTTCTCTATTAAATAACTTATATTTAATAAACGTTTTAAAAAATTGATGCTAAACATCTTGATATCAATATTTATTTTCAAATTATTTTACTTATTGGTTAAGATTCACAAGTTAAATTTTTTATTTATTTATTCAAATGACGACTAGACTAGCCCACAATGAAAATTATAAGTAAATATTGACGTTGAAAAAAATATGTTTAAATTAAATATTTTGTAATTCCTTTGTATTCCTTTCAAATAAAATTGTATTATATTAATTGTATGCAAATATTTTGTAGAAACTTTGTAAAACTTTCGTGTCAAAATTAAAACTTCTCCATCAAAGAACTTCTTTATTATAAGTATGTAATTACCACATTTTTAAATTAAGTTTATTCTATAACTTATAATCTACATTGATTAAAAGTTACACTATGTTTGCTAATCAAACTTGGATTGCTTCATTATGTAAGTAAATATTTATTAAGCAATTTCTCATCGGCTGCAGTTTAATAGATTTATTATGCCCCATGCGCGATGTTAACCTATGCAAAAGCCATCAGCTGACTTCAATTGCTTTATATTAGGCGCTCATCTGTCTATACAGACTCGACTCGCAGATACCATCCAGAGTTATGTAGTTTATCTAGCATCTGGAAAACGCGACGCGACTTTGTATGAACCCAAGTCTCTCATAAAAGACATAAACAATTAAACTCATTTGACGATTAATTACGCGCCGCTTCTAAATCGCGTGCCGACGCCATCAAGCAACTTCAGTTCAGCTCAGCAAAATGTGTGCTATCAAAACAACTAGCGCACAGTGGGAGAAAAGCCGGAAATTTTGGAATAAATTAATTTTCTTATTTAGTTTGTATAAAAATAATTTTAAAGCATATTTACGGAATAGTAGTTTAGTAGTTTAGTTTGTTTTAAAATTGTATTAAATTCTGAAGAAACATGACGGCATTTGATCGAAAAATATAGATTTTAGAACCAATATTGTTATCAAAGGGGGTATTATCACTCCTTAAACGAAAAAATCCATTTTTGTCGCATATTTTTGAATGCGCATATCTTCATAAAAACTCAGCCGATACTCAAGAGGTTTGGATTGGAATAGGAAAAAAAGATATACATTTTTAGCAAAAATTTAAAGGGGTTACCCTTCAAAAATATGCAAATTTCGAAAAAAAATTTTATGTTTTAAAATCGTAAGAATTCATGCGTTAACGATTTGTATTGTAAAATTATGAAGAAAACACCAAATATGACAGCATTTGATAGAAAAATGTAGATTTTAGGGCCAATATTGGGTGATAAGGGGGATATCACTTCATAAACAAAAAAATATCGCGCTCGCCCGGACAGTCAAGTTTTATGCTAAAATTAAGGATATTTTCCCATAGTGCAGCTGCAGCAGCATAGAAGCAACAATAGCAGCCAAAGTACAAATTCATTTGCTGCTAAAGACACTGTAGGCGATCGGAACTTGCATGTCGTGTCATAATCTTGATGAATGCATAATTGCATGCCCGACATGCGGCTTAGCCCCCCGCGCCCCGCCCCCTTTCGGAAAACCCTTTGAATCCATTTGGGACCCTGTTGCACCCGCACCTAGAGCGCTGGCAATTTGCGGTTACGTGAGCCAAGTTTTCCCGTCTAATAAGCCTAAATGTCAACCAGCATAAGCCCAGTTCTCTGTCTAGAATTTCCACGACAATTTCCGAGAATATTTTCAAAATATTTTCATATTCTTCAATAGAGAAAATGCCACAGACTTTTGCCCTAGGCGCACGCAATTAATGCATAACGCGTCAATTAATTACGGGCATAAAAAATATTAGAAGAACTATTGAAATCGGCCCAAAACCCTAGCACCAGCAGCATGGGCTGACCTAAATTATTCAATTCGTTTTTATTTATTTTTAATTTTTTGATTTGTTGCAATATATCTCTCTCTTTCTCCGCCTGTCTCCCTCTCACAACGTTCAAAGATCGCGTCGGGCCAAGCCAAAGGGGTCTCCGGTTGTTTGTATAACTATTTATTCTAATTTGACCCGCTTATTGGCACTCGAGTAATACTCTCCCCATACTGTACTGGGTTCCGCTTTATAGTTGAGGCCATGAGGGGCCGGCGGTTTACCCCGTTTTTAATTGGAAGCCAACTATGTCGCTCGATTCTCCTAAATGATGAATCACTTTTTCATTAAAATTTGACTTTGCGCGTGACCCTCATGTTGCTTTTCTGACTTCTATGCAGCTAATGGCAGTAAATATGTATCTCTCGGATGTCGACACAATCGACGAGTAAACATGGAAGCCGAAATTGTGACAATTAACATATATTCCGACCTTACACTAAAAACCCACAAAGTGACCCATTTATTTGCTATATATACCATATATTATTGACCGATATAACAAGCTGTCTATATAAACACCTTGAAATCGTTAGATCAATTTTGTAATTTTCTTACATATTTTTTTTTTACTTTTGAATATAGCTTTTCCGACGGATTTTATGTGCATTTTAGTTGAAGATTAAAGAATTCAATTCATTTTTTTTTTCGAGCTAATCTTTCTTTGAATTCAAATCATTTTGTTTAAGCATATCTTTCATTGAAGAATTAAGCTTTGCATATATGCCTTCCGAATTTTTGTATATATTTTTTTACGTCAGTCAAATGCAGCAATTTTTTTTATCAGAAAAAAACCCCTGATAAATTAATGAATGAAGAACAACTCATGCTGTTTAGCAGGTGTTATTTGTCAAGCAATTCGTGCAGACTGAGAGTGAAATAAAAACAAAATGATAAAAGAAGAACAGCTGAGTCAAATTAGAACATTTGACACTTGGTCAGAGGTGATAGGGCAAGAATTCAGGTATTTAAGGTCAGGGCAAAACCCCAAGAAGACACTTAAGCTGCAAGTTTGGTTTAAAGCAGAATAAACGGAGAAAATCCAAGATGAAAATTCCTACTTTAATTACATTGATTCAGCTTTGTGTCGCTGTCAATGCAAACTCGGACAAAATCCTTCCGGAATCCCTTGAAAAGAAAACTACAATTCTGGATACACAGACAACTCCAACTATTTCGACTACAGTGAAGCCAAGCCTAGAAGAACTGATGCTAAGTAGAAACAGTTTGGAACTAAAAGCAGCCGGCACTGCGCTAAGACAAATTGAGAATAATATTCAAGAATTCTCAAAGATTTTGACAGGACAAAGCGAATTTTCAGCCCCTCTGAATTTAATTGAGCATCAGTTTATGAACTCGAGCTATTTGTTAACTGATGTCACTGCATATATTCTGGATACACTTTATAATACTAATGACGCAGTCAAAACCAACTTGAATGATGCTGTCAGAGGCCTGGAAAAAGTATTGCTAGATGAAAAGCATAACTTACAACAATTGCGGCACTTTGATCAAAAATTAACAGATTTCCAAGGCAAAACATTGAATACCTCCAGGCATATTGATAATAGTTTTGCCAAACTAACTGCCACAATAAAACACGCTCTAGTTCCCAAAGTATCCAGTCTAAACAGCACTTTGGAAAGCCTGAACTTTACGCAGTTTAATATCTTAGACGAACTGGAGAACATTCCAAGAACCAGACTCATCAGCGAGGATTCCATTTCCAAGCTAAGTGTTTT
The DNA here is from genome assembly GCA_035045125.1 of Hypselothyrea guttata. Taxonomy (NCBI): domain Eukaryota; kingdom Metazoa; phylum Arthropoda; class Insecta; order Diptera; family Drosophilidae; genus Hypselothyrea; species Hypselothyrea guttata. The sequence goes on along the minus strand of JAWNNJ010000392.1, from coordinate 135,448 downwards.
GGAGCAAAATCTGGCCTATATGCAACGTACACAGGACTCGCAGCTGAATAAGGTCAAATCGTATTTGAAATCCGATACAGTAACAGTTATTTCTGACTTGATGGAACAATTGGCAGCCTCCCAAAAACGCACAGAACTGAAGTTGGCTGTCTGCCAAGAGCTCAAATGTGACAACTTGAAAGTAACTTCTGAAAACAGCAGAAAACCTTATAGAAACAAATCGAAATCATCTGATAAAAACTATGGCACACAGAGTTTTCCATCACCTAACAAATCTACAAAGAAACATCGCAAAAGACGTGAGGCAACAAATTCAGGAGCCTATCTTACATCTCACAACATTTCAGCGTATTCAAATAACTACTTTAGCACTCAAAGCAGTCCATACGAAGTCTATGAATCAAATGAATACTTCGCAAATGAACATAATTCGCAAAATAATCCAAAAAGCTTTAAAACACAGGAGATATTCTACTCTATTTCAGACACATCTCAGGACGATTCCTCACAAAAAGCGCATCCATTCTTGGATTTCCTAGAGCGCTTTTTGGAACCTACAAACCATTATAATGAATTTAAAAAACCTACACTAACTTTTGCTAACAAGAAATCAAAAGATATTCAAGCTACTCAAAGTCAGCTTAATTATTTTGAAAATTTCTACAACTAAAATTTAATTGCATTTTCAAAAGTTTAAATTATATTACATATATTTAAAAAAATATTTATCGATAACATACAAATATTTGGGGTTTTCATTTCCACAAAATTTCTAAATTATTTTATTCGTAGTATTTATGTTAAATTATAATATAAATAAAATTAAATTTAAAATATTTATGGCTATTTTCTCTTACAAATTTGTGTAGCTTTAATTGCAATTAATTCTCAAACTCGATCGACAACAGCTTAAACTAATAATTTAAATTTTGAAATAATAAATTTAATATTAAATAATGGCAACTTGGACCATTTTAAAATGCAAGCTTTATATGGTATTTTATCTACTTATGTACAATTTTGAAAATTAAGCATCAACAGAATTAATAGCGGCGCTTTGCTCATAAAAATCGATGTAGTTTTAATTGCAATTTAAGCTCTTTTTAAACCCCAACAACCCCAACTTAAAACCGATCGACTACAAACAAGCGAAATATGCCAACAATTTGGTGGCTTTCAATTTCCAGGCCGGAGAGGAGCGTGAAGCTGTTAAATGAAACCGATACCAGGCGAATGGACTCGGATAACTGCGAGTGTGAAAGGTGGACCGAGAAGTGGACAAAAGCAGGGACAGTCGGAGGACAGTCCGACTTGGATGAACCTTTTAACATACTTGTAGTTACTAATTCCAGGCGACAGGCGAGAGCGCAGAGCACAAAGGCCACAGAACAGAGCAGAGTTTTCATTTGTTTCGGAGGACGGGGGACGGGGGACAGAACAAAGTTGTATCACAAAGTGACCAAATCACTGCCAATGTCTGTAACATATCTCCGGCTACCAAAGCAGTTGTTGTTATCCCGCCAACAGATGGCGAAGGTGTTCCTGGATCTGAACCCCGCATGCATTTGGCTCGAATCCCATGTTATTTACGGAAGGAGATACAGGCACACGACCGTTTCTGGCCATAAATTATCAGCTGCAGAAGTCAAGAGTCCGCCACACTAACAGACTAACACACAATGATAGCCGAGAGAGCTGCTGAGGAGCTGCCCGAAAACAAAGCCGCAAAAAAGTAAAACACACACGCAACCTACCAATTGACGACATAAAAGAGCAAAGCATAAAACAAAACACAAAACAAAACAGAAAACAGAAAACACAAAACAAAACGCGAACTGTGTCCAGAATGACCAGAAGTATGCCCAAAACGCGTACAAGACAAAATGCAGCCAACATAAACACTGACAACACGCTGCGACCTCAAGCTGTAGTCCAATCTGAACCTCAATCCGCAGCTATATTTGTATCTGTATCTGTATCTGCATTTGTATCTGTATCTGCCACTTGGCCGGGCCAAGAGAGTCAGTCGGAAGCAATCGCAATGACAACTTCGAGGGCAAAGTCAATGAGCGCCCAATCTGCACTTCAGCTTCTGCTCCTGTTCCCGCTCCTGTTCCTGCTTCTGCTCCTACTCCAACCCCTCCTCCTCCTCCTTCTCCTTCTCTTCCCTGCTGCTACCAATGACTGGGCGAGACAAAAGGACCCCGGCGTGTTCCATATCAAAACACGAATACAAGCGACAGCTAACAAAACTCTCAACATGCGTTGAGAAATGCCCACAAATATTTCAACTGCCCCTGACCCTGCCCCTGTTCCTGCACCTCTCCTCTTGTCTGGAAGTCAAAATATTATTCAGCCATAAAATAACACAAGAGAGTATGCAAATAACACTTATTTTGTAGAGGAACTTGGCATACTCTAACCTGCATTTCAACAAGTTGCCAAGCTCCTAATAAAGGCTTCAATTTTATGGAGATTGAAAATGAACATTAACCTAAACGAATAAATGAAGAATATAAAGAGAATCATTTTCAAAACAATAATTATAAAATACCTTCCAATTTAAAAGTTGAGGGTATCATCCATTAAGTATTTGTAAAATAGTTATTTTAGTTTTAAATTTTATTATTCATTTCAAGTACGAAGAAACGCCGTTAAGTGTAGTTAAAAATTTAACAAACCAGAATGGGCGGAGCAGATCAGTCGGACGGGCCCGACTGTCTAATACCCTATGCCAAAGCTCGCGCCGTTCCAATCAGAAATTACTATTTTATTTTTGTACTAGTTGTGTCCTTATAATTCCCAAATGGTTTTTGTACTGGCCGAATGGTATGCCAGTTCAGCTGGCGATTGAAATCACAGCTGAACTCTATCGTTCTCGGTGTATCCAGACTTATGTAGCGGATTATTTGGCTATTGTTGTTATTAAATATGGACATATATTCAATACCAAAAATAGCCAGATAATTCGCTATATAAGTCTGGATATACCGAATTTTTGATTTTCCAGAATCGGTCTTTTTGACCGATTCACTTGAAAATAAATTTGACACATTCGACTAATTGCAATTAAAACGGCAACTTTAATTTGCCCTTATCAAGGGCCAAAAAATCCGAAAATTTTTATTTTTCCAATTTTGATCGTAAGTAAAATTAAATAGGGAGAATTATGTGCATATGCTCTGGCAAATTGAATAGATAGCAAGCAAATTATTCGTAGATTGCCAGCAAATGACTGCGGACTTTAGCAGCAATATCGTAAACTGGCAGAAGATTTGATGCAGCAGAAAGCGGCAACTGGAATACTACGATACTACGAGATTGCATTTACACACACACACATCGATGGTCTGGAGCTTAGTTGGGTTCAGGTTGAAGCTGCCACATGCCCCTGTTGCTGCCTGTTGCTTGCCCCATTGCTGATGCTGCCGCTGCTGCTGCTGCATGCTGTGCGCGATTCATGTTTGGTGATTAAAGTAAAGTTCGTAAATTTACAGTTTTCATCAAAGAGGCGACTTTTAGTGGACTGGACTCACCTTTTCAGTGCACCACAACAGCGCAGAGTTCAATCCCAGGGTTGACTCCGACGTTAACTCTGGACTCTGGCTGTGACTCGGGCTCCGGCTTTTCTAAACTGATTTCCAGCAATAAGCATTAGTTGAAAATTGCAATTGTTTTTCCCTCTCGCTCCAACTTGTTCCCTTCTCGCTCTTTCCCTTCATCTCTCTCTCTCTCTATCTCTCTCTTCGCACCGCGGGGGAGTGCCAAGTCTTAAACCCAAGCGCAGCTCCATGGCACGATTCGACAACAACAAGGTCTCTGGGCTCAGGCACATCATCAACTTGGTCGTCGTCATCGACAGCACAGCGCCCGAAAAGAAAATCCAATTGTATTTAACGAATTTTTGCAGATTTTTTTCCTTTTTGATACCCTGTACTTATTGAAAATGCCCAAAAAGTGGCATCATAGCCTTGTGCAGACCCCCAAAAAATATAAGTTGTTATTTATCGGAAAGATAATTTTAAGTTGCATTTTAATTTTAATATACACTTTTTTTTTATTTATCTCTAATATTTGTCTGTTTGAAAGAACGCGTAGATCTCAGCATCTTCAAGAGCTAGAGTCGTCAAATTTGGAATTTAGATTGAGTAATGCTATACGCAGATAAAATTTGTTCAATATAGAGGGTGCTCCGGCTCGTTTAAATTATAACCGATAAATTCAGAATAAAAAGCTTTATATCAAAAACAAAAGGTTGTTATTCGGAATATATACTCTCCAATATTTTATTTATTCATCCTGAAAAGCACATGAAAATCGTTTGAGAAACACAAAACTTATTAAAGTAACAATATTCCAATATTTGTCTTGCCGCTGTCTGTCGTATTCTTGCAAAAAAACAAAGCTAATGTGATCTTGAAAAGCTGGATGCAGGGTATTATACTGTCGATTACCTGCGACTGAAACCTTACCGAATTTCTTAGTTTTTTTTTTAGTTTTTTTTTTAGTTAACCGAGAGTATCTTGTGGATACTGCGCAGATACTGTGTGTGCCTGCTGCCTTCTGCCTGCTGCCTGCTGCTGCTTTTTGGTGGCCAGTAGAAAAGGTGTGCTGGGCCGTGAATCATATGGACACCATTAAATGGGAAAGGCTTCGTCTTTGGCTCTGGGTCTGTCTCTGGCTCTGGCTCTGGCAATCACCAACACGCGTCAATTGCGCACTGTGTGAGACCGAATCGCAGGCAGGAGAAAAGCGCAAAGCGGAAAAGCGGAAAAGTGGAAAAGCTGCGCTCAAATGGCCAAAGCTATTGATTGCACTCACAAAATCTAACCGCGTTTTTTCACTGGAAATGCGCCCAGATGGATGCCAGATGACGATACCGTGCCCATAGTATTATATTCAGCTGCAATTGGGCTTTAGGATTCGATTTTGCTGTTGGTGTGAAGCTAACCATGGCCTGTTCTGCCATTGTCATTGTCGGTTTTGTGGGCCGCATCAAAAGTCCCAACCGCAGAGCATTAATAAAACCCAATAACAACATTAAGACGCGTATCTTCTTAGCATAAGCGCAGAAATGTAATCAGCATTCGATAAGTGCACTAAATAAGCCCATCGAAAGTGCTGGGTAATAAATGTAATTTCCATTTCAATCACACACACATATGCCTGCACTGCGAACAATTGGGGCATGCTAATGTATAGCTTTAGATAGAAACATTTTAATGTTAATTTGAATTACATTGATACAAATTATATATTCATAATTGAAAGCACAAATTTTCTAGAAATAAAAATATTAAAATTATGTATATTGTATTAATTTAAACTTAAATTCAAACTTTTCTAATTTAATTTTATTTTTTTTATAGTGACTAATGCAAAAATTGATAAGTTTTATACTTGTAAAATTAGGATAAGATATCTAAATAAATAAAACAAAAAAGAAATATTCTTCAACAACCAATAAGAATTTAAAATACAAGATATTAAATGCTTTAAAAAATATAAACATACATAAATTCCATAAAAATTTTAAACGATTTTTGTTCTAGTATAAGAATTTGATATATGTTTATTATATTTGACAGAAATAGTAAAATTTAAAATATTTGAAAATTTACATAAAATAATTTTTGTTTTTTAAATTGTAAATTTTATTACTAAGCATGTTTTCTGCTACCTTTTAAATTAAGAATTAAATTAATATAAGCTTTAAATAAATATTATAATTATTTTAATAAGATTTCTACCTATTAAATAGGGAATCAATTTAATATAAAGAATTAAATAAAACAAAAAAAGAAGATAAACTACATTTAAAAATGAAAGTTTTTGCAAGATTGAGCCAATAAAATGAACTCACAATATACTCTCAAATACCCTCAAGTAACTATAATTTTTTGCAGTGCATGCATATGGCTTTGCTGCCGCTGAAGGGAAGAACATTACTTAATTGCATTGCCAAGGATATCACTGTGGCAGCGGCAATCGATCGTCACGGATTATCAACTGGTAATAGAGCCAGATATGGAGCAGATATCCCAGTGCTAAATTATCTGTTCAAGGGCTTCACTTGTTGTTGTTGCTGATGATGCTGCTGTTGTTGTTGCTGCTGTTGTTGTTGCTGATGTTGCTGTTGTTGCTGCTGCTGGCTCATTGGACAGGTGTTGATTGCCGTGTTGCAGGTTCTGGTTGCCAATTTATTGCCATTGCGGCGCATCTGTCGATTCGATTAGAATATGCTGGCGGAGGCAACCACTCGGCACCACAATGCTCGTATTGCTGATGTTGGTGGTTTGGTGTTGCTGATGATGCTGTTGTTGCTGATGTTGCTGGTGTTGGTGTTGCTGATGTGCATGCACTTGCCAGGCGAACGTGTTGCAAATTATTGCAACTTGTACGTGACTCAAATGTCGACAAAGCGCCGCACGCAAATGCTGCATTTGAGCAGAGGCTGCGATGATTTTATGATGAATGAAAAATTTCAGAAAATTGTGGAAAGTTTTTACATTATAAGATATATTACAAGAGCGAATTTTAATTAGAGTATTAACTGAACTAACGGAATAAAGCATTGAAAGAGCTTAAAATATAAAAACCTTCCTATAAACATAATTTGTAGTGAATTTACTTTTGTTGAGTATAATGAAATAAATAATTCATAGAGTTTGACATTTATTATTAAAATATATTATTAAAAATATATGTTATTTTAAGCTATTTTATATTAGTATTTTTATATCCTGTTATTATTTAATATTTTAATATTTATTTTATTTATATAATATATTTTAATTAATTAATTTTAAAACTTTAAATATAGCTTTGGCAAACTTATTGTATTTGGTACGAAAATATTGTGCAAACAAAATGTATTAAGTACAATAATTTATATATTATAATTAATCACCTAAAATTCTATTAAAAATCTCTCGTAAATCTCGCTCAAAATTTTAATGGATTTATTGCAAGTGATTTAATCCAAGTAAGCACCTGGTAATTCGTTATAAAAAACTTGTAATTGATATTCGACAGCGTTGACAGTTTGAACTTTTTCTGGATTATTTTTTTTATTTTTATTTATTGTGGCATAAATTCCGGGTTCAATTAATGTCTACTTTGTTTAACTAACAAATTGAACAAACTTTGCAATTGCAGTTCAATTGCAACAACATGAATCCACTTTGTTGTTGTTGTTTTGCTGTGGTTGCTCGCATTTGAAAGACAATCATCGAGAGGGGCATAAGACCACCGAACCACCGAGCCACCGAACCACCGAACCACTGAGCCACTGAGTGGGGCAAGAGCATTGCAATTTGCTTAATATTTGAGTTCAGCTGCGGGTCAAGCAAACTGCCAGCTACTGAATTTAACCGAGCCAACAACAACAACTGCAATGAAAATAAAAAAATCTATTTTATTTTTGTTGGTATCTCAAGTCGAGCAGCGAATATTGTTTTGATAACAATCGCAGCGCTGAAAATATCTGTGGTCTCTCGAGTGCAGACAATAACGTGCCAAAAGTCTGCTACTGCATTTCAAATTTATATCTCCGCCGATATTTGTCGTCATGATACGCCCCAAATCTGCCCGCCTCCCCCGCCCCTTATCTATCTGTTAGCTTGGCGCACGTTTTGGTTGTAGCCAGAGAAATATTTAGCTTGAACATGAAAAATATGTTGTTTAGATTTTAATTTGTAGATAGACGACAAGTAGACTTAATTATCATTTTGATGCCAATGTGGGGCTTACATAAATAGGCGCATACCCTGTAAATACACATACATAATACATTAGCCACATTATCCAGTTTCGTGGCCAACTTTCCACAGAGAAATTTTCGCCAGAGCCACGGCACAATCATTTCCCAGCAAATCTATGCGCATCTCCCACTCGATGCCTATGCAAATGTATCTTTGTATCTTTGCCTCTGCCGAATTAAGCCCAGGCAGCCAAGAATGCCGCTAAGCGGGTGGTGTGCCAGGGCAGGGAGTGGGGAGTGCTGAGCGGTGAGCAGTAGCTGCATCGGAGGCTACACTCACAAAAAAGCAGACAGAATCGCTATTGACTTTCATGGGCTAAACCAATCCCAAAAATGTCTTCAAAAATTCTTAAAAAATTCTCACTTAAACGGGGATAAAATCTAATTCTTTTGTATTATTTTTATTATTCAATACAATCACTATATAATTAAGAAAAATCGGAATTGATTCAAGACAGAAAAGGATTAAATCAATCCTGAAATCTAACTATCCGAAACTAACCCAAAATCAAGAAATTATGGATAACATGAGGCCTACTTAAATTAAGTAAGTTCTTTCTTGTATCAAAAAATTTCTAAATAACACGACTTTTGATCCGCTACTGAAATGAATCAAGTGAGAATTGTTGATTTTTTTCTCTGAGTGTACGGCCAGTCGCAAGGCGAACATATTTTCCATGTCGATGGCATCGATTGCGTTATGCAAAATATATGCAAATGCCATAAATACGAGGCTCGCTTCCAAAACGCTGTTGAAGGGAAAACGCTTTTTCACCAGAATCGAAAATCTTATTGTTCGCCTCCTTCGATGCCAAGATTTGTGAAAATTTATCGGCCAAGTTATAGGCATTTTCGCATGGACTGCGCATACCCGACACGGGCACTGCCTGGAACGGTAGTTCCCTGCATAATCACCTACTTTGACAAACATTTGAATAACATTTTGCCTTGGCAGTCACTTGGCGATTGAAATTGAGTTGGTGAAAGAATAAATCTGCGAATCACGACGTTGAACCCATCTGTCAGGCGTTTGTAATTGACCCGAGCATACCCAAAACCAACTCGGACTCAGATGTTTACGGGGTATTTGCGGTGCGGCAAATGAGAAAGTTGCAATGGAATTGTAGATTATAAATAATGTATATGAAATAAAAATAAGTATGTTTAAAAGAGCATAACTTAAATTAAAACCACATTAAATAGATTTTAAAATATTCATACAACAAATGAATATAAATCTTAAAAATCTGAAACTCAAATCTAAAATGTCTGTACTAATAAAAATATTCTGTAACCTTGATTTCTTATAGCAAAATGAAAATCAAAATGACAGAATGGGAACAATCTTAATTTAAACTTAATTCAAATAAAAATAGTTATAATCATAATAATTTGCAAACTTGGGAAATAGGAAAATATATGAAAATAATTTATTATAACAATTTAAAGATAAGAATATAGGAAATTAAATCAGTTTTCAATCAGCAGCTTTAAAATATTTAAACAGACTTCAAAAAGTATTTTACCATTTGTTAAAAATACTTCAAAAGAACCCTAAATTATATTATATATTTTCTTAAATATATTTTATATTGATATTGTTTAAATTATGGTAAATCAAATAATATTTGATTCAAATAAAATATATATTTCTTCCAACTGAAATTTAAATAAATGCTTAAAGATTTTCAATTGCAGCTACATCTAAATTAAACTGCCTTTAAATGGAATGAAAATAATCCTTAGTTAATTTAATATGTTTTTCCCCTTATGCTCTATCTTATGCTATTACCAAATAATATTATTTATTTGTATAATTTCTACTTCTTCGCTCTCTTATGGTTATTTATGCCAGATTCTGGCATGGTCAGGAAAATCAAACCATAAATCTTACACAAATACCACTCAAAAAGCAATAAGACTATTTCAACGCCATTGTGTGCTAAGTAGATTTGGAAAAGGCGATACAAATTTCGCCATAGAGAACACAATGCGGACTGCGGACTGGACGCATGTTGCAGTTGCAGTTGCAACACGCATTTCCATGACAATGCGGCTGGAAAAACAGCATATAAAATGGAATGAGAAGAGAGAGAGGAGGGGAGAGACAAAGCAGTGCAGGCTGCAATGTTGGCTAATCTGAGGGGCACATCATAGAGCCATAGATGCCATATGGATTGTCCGGTTGTCCTGTTGTCCAGTGCTAGCTGTATCAATTTGTTAGCCGGAAATTTAGCGGGAAAACAAAGGCCACTGGAGAGGCGTGCGACAGTTACAAAACATTGTGGGCTACTTAAGATGCCCGGCCATCTATCCATTATCTTTCGGTTAGGGGTGGATTTTCCACTGTCCGGTGCGGGTGCCAAAGGACCAGGTAATCGGATTGTTCCACCAAGGTAATTTGTGGGTTTTTAAGGCACAACAGCAGCTGCCGCCTTGCCTCAACTTATGCAAAATATTCCATAAAATGATGTCGCACAATCCGAAAAAGAATTAAATAAATAAATAAACTTTAGCACCTCGACAACATCGTAAACTGCTGCCAGCGGGCGGCTGAGCGTCGATCGCTTATCGCCATAATTCCACTCACCACATGCTTACAAAGTATGCGGCTTGGCACAGTTTCTGCAGGGAACGCGTCGGCTATTCGGGCATTCGGGTATCGGGGAATTCGGGTATGCCAAGGATGAGGAAGCGTTTTCAAAAGTGTCACACAAGCGAGAATGCAACGTCATCGTCTTCGTTGTCGTTGTTGTTGTTGTCGCAAGCCATTGCCGAAAAGAAGATGCATCTTTCACAACCGCCAGCTGAGATTCCTGTGCACTGAGAACAAAAAGTAGCTCAAAAATTTAAATTATATAAAACTCAAGCTAAGGAAATTGCAACTAATATAATCTAAGCTATAAAACTAATAAACTAGAACTGCAATAAAATATTTTTAGCTAAACCTAAAACATAAAGTAGTCAAAGCAATATCGTATAAAATCGAACAGTAATGACCAATGGATATGACCTTTAACTTCCAAAATTTTGTGCAAAATGTGGTCTTAATTTTGTATTCTAAAAACAACATAATAAAACAAAAAAAAACTCTCTAACTGAAGTCAAAATATTTATAGTATTCTCGAAAACTTCATACATTTTTAGAAAATTCTTTGCTTTTAGATTATATTACTTAGAAAATGTTTTAAAATTATTTTCTAACATATTGACAACTAATCAGCTGAGCTAAAAATATTTCAGATCAATTCGAACTGCATCTCTTAATCATTATGTTTTCTTCAAGACATTATTTTAAAAGTATGTTTATTGAATATAGTATTTATTATTATTTTAATTTATTTATTATTTATTTTTTAAATTATTTATTTATTTGGCAAGTTATTGATGAAATAATTTTAAACTCAAGATTATAATTTAATTAAGAATGGCGTGATTACATTCAAGATTTTCTTGCTTCACGTTGGAGTTTATAGTTACATTTTTTCTCAGTGTGGTTGGCTTGTGGGATATCTCTGCCTGTTATTTTTCCTGCTTCTTTTTCATATTCTCCTTAACACACTTTTTCTCTCTCACCTCTCTCTTTCTGTTTTGTTTTCTCTCTGATCGTTGGCTTAATCTCAGCTCGGACATCAAGAATAAGACCCATGGCTGACCAATATGCCGAGGTAGCTGACCCAGGAGCCATCGATATGAATAGGGCGGGGTATACGTATATAGATATGCCTGATCGGTCAATAAAATGCTAAAGATTAGACAGATACACGCAGATCAAGCTGATGAGGCAGCTGCTTAGAAATATTCATACTGGAGACGAGTACTCAAAGTATTCAAAGGCAATTTGAATTTGTGGCATTTAATCAAACCTACATTCATTTGCAAGTGCTGGGCAGCGAGTACATCAATTAAAACTAATAGAACAATTGAAGAAAATGCGCCCAGTAGATGAAAACTGAAAACTTTGAGAACAACATAGAATTGAAAAATACACATAAAAAATTGAAAAATTGAAAAAGCAAAAGAAAAACGCCGCATGCGGAAATTGTGAGAGTGACGAGAGTTTTGTATGCATCGTCGTTGGCAATTAAGAAAATATGAATAAATAGATGTGCACACGTATGAATGAATGGGTGTTTGAGTGTGTGAGTTTATGAGTGTCTGAGTGTGTGAGTGTTTGAGTGAGTGTGCTGATAATTTCTCAACTTGTATTCCCAAGAAGCAGACACAAATTAGACACAAATGGGAGCAATGATGGCATAGAATTTCCACATAAATGACTCCGGCGGGTGGGCGTTGCCAGTTGCTAACCTGCCACACCCACAGATAGATGGATGTATAGAGGGTGGGGGGACGGGGGGACCAACAGTTAAACGGCTTCAGCTGTGCCACAGTTGCAATTGCAATCGCACTTGTAATACTTGCCAACAACATGCAATTATTAGCAGCTGTTTGCTCAGAGATACATTCTCCGCAAACAATTTGCAGCATGAATTATGAATGAATTATGAATGAATTGTGAATGAATTATGAATATGCCTGAATCAAGCTAAATGCCAAAGACTCGCACTAATTAACTAAGTGCGAGCTAACGTCTTCTCATCAGCCGAATCTCCTGCGAATCGGTTCAGTTTTGGCTTTCTGTGGTTTTTCCCGCTGGTTTTTGGTGGTTTTTTTGCGGACAGCGAAACCCATTTTTAGCTTCATGCATTTTTAATTCCCTTAATAGCTTTTTGTCTCTTGCCAGACATTGATGGACCAGAGCAGCCAAAAATAAGCGTAAGCAAGTTAGAAGAGCTCGCTGTGACACGCCGACATTGAGATACCCTAGCAATTGTGGATTGCGCTGAGAAAAGAAAGAAAGATAATGTCAGAAATACTTAAATTTAATTCCAACTACCTGAAGAAAAATAAAATACTAAAACCGCATATTGAATTTTAGCCAAATCAATTATAAGCAGAAATTTATTTATATTTAAATTATAAGATAAAATAATATTATTCAAGTTTCGGTTTATATAACAATTTGCAGGTAAAGAAAAAACAAAAAGTAATTTTGTTAAATTACAAAATAACACATTTATAAATAAATAACTAATTAGATTTCAAAATCCAAATTCAAATTGACATTATTTCAAAAATATTGGGCTTGATTTAAGTATCGAAATTTATTTAATAATATCTAAAAGGTATTACATTTTTTAATAAATATTTGCTTCATTTATTCATTATCTGATTTGGAAATCATTTGTTAAAAACACTTCGCACTTGATTTAAGTTTATGATTCCTTTAAATGTACTTAACAAAATCTTGAATTTTTTAAAAAATATTAAATGGATAAATAAAATTGTTTTATAATTATTTAAATAATTGTGTGAGAAATAATTGGGAAATATTTGCCTTATATAGTTGATTTTTAGACTGTCCGACTGTAGCTCCGTCCTTACTGGTTTATTTTTGTACTAATTGTGTCCTTATAATTTCCAAATGGTTTTTGTACTGGCCGAATGGTATGCCAGTTCGGATGGCGATTGAAATCACAGCTGAACCCTATCGTTATCGGTGTATCCACAATGTTTACCGGAATCGAGGTCTTTCATAGCTTTGAAGATGGCTTCACAGCGAGGACAGACCTCGGTTACGGTAAACATAGTGGATACAACTGGCTGGGTTCGATTTTTGATTTTCCAGAATCGGTCTTTTTGACCGATTCATTTGAAAATAAATTCAACATATTCGATAAATCTAAATTTAAACGGCAATTTTAAATTGCAGAAAGTCTGAGAGAAAAAATTTTATATACATTCAAAATTAAATTCAATTTGTTTGGAAGGATACAGTTGTATTTCTACCACGCCCCCTTTCGAGTGTTAAACTAATATACCCTTTTACTTGTTATCACTGTAATTCTGCCTGAACTTGTGACAAAATTAGAATACCCTGTGGCAAGTGTATGGGGTAAAAAACCAGAAACCACAACGTAAAATTAAAACAGTCAAAAACTGGCACCTGGCACCCGCTGGAAGCTCTGCCCCCTGCCCCCTGGTACCCAGAACTCGGATTAATCTGCTGCAAAAAGTTTGGAGCCCAGTGGCAAAAGTTGTCGTTACCTGTGGCAGCAGCTGGCAGCCAACTAAGCGCAACGTGTCGTCCATCAAAATTAATTACAAAAGAAAAGCACACACAGAGCGAGATAGCGAGAGATAGAGAGAGAGAGAGAGAGAGACCAATTGTCGGGCTATATGAGGAGAGGGGGGTTTGGCGCAGGTTTAGCTCAAAAGTTAAAAGCGGGCCAGGCGACAGGGCAATAAGCCGAGCAACTGGCGCCCTCTAGCGGCCACCCACGCTCTCATAACAATAAACCGCAACAGCAACAAAAACAGTGGTACACAGAGAGAAAAATTTGGTCTAAAATAAGGTTTAAATAAATTTCATTTAAGTTTTTACAAGCCATACGAAAAAATTAAAAATAAGCGAATATAAAATTTTTAAATTTATGACAATAAATGGAAAATAAAAAAATATTGCAATAAAATATTATTTTTATAAATAAATTTATATATTTTATTTATACATATTTTAATTTTTCATGCATTGTTTCTCTCTGTGTATCTCTGTAGCACTTGCCGTTGCTCCCCAGAGCCATGTGCTCATCCGTCAACGCGATGCTACGTGGCATTTTGGCTTGGCCACTCGCTTAACAAGTTGCCATCAACTAGACAAAAACTTTACAAAATGATAAATTGCCACTTCCACACCTCGCCACACCCCTCCGAACACACACACACACACACACACACACACACTTAGCGAAAGCCCAATTGTTTCGCCCCTAAGCAACGCAACATTTTCTGCTTGTCAGCGAAAAAAGTGTTGCATACTTTGGGGCGCGAATCGAATTGGATCTGCTTAGAGGATTTTATGATGGTAATTGTGCTGTTATTCGTGAATTTCTTATTCATTCTATTCATTAAAAATAATAAATTTAAAAATTAATATTATTAATATTAAAGTTTTACATGTTTTTATTGCATATTTTTAGTTGAAACCTCAGCTTAAACTTCTCTGTAATTCGATTGATGTCAATAGCTTCTATTAGTTCTTTTATTACAATTTTTATTTAATTCAACAAACCGAATTCTAACAAATGTAGAAGACATCGTAAATCAAGTTCTAAATGTTAAAAAAAATCACCCAATAATGCACTAAAAAACGGAGAAGATTTATCTAAATGCTGGATGCAAGCCTGTGCCATATAATAAATTGACGTGCACAATGGCATTGCTTCGTCTATTGTCAGGATAAAAAGGATGCAAATTGCTGAATTGCTGCAGGCTGCAAGCCATTGAGGGGCTCGATGAATGCGTTTCATTGTGATTTATTGGCTAATGCACATTTCATGCCCGGGCCAAGGCCAAATTAATTAATAACAAAGCCGCCTGATTGTTGATTTTTAATTAAGGCCTTCCAATTGTCAGGGATTTATGCTAAAGATATTACGCATAAAAAAGATGAAAATAAAATTGTTGACAGCGGAAGGCATGTCTTTAATTATAAACAAATAGCATGGAGATATGAGGCCAATGATAAAATAAACAACATAATTAAAAGCCTGCCCACAAGTCAAATACAAAATTCGAAACGAAAAAGTTGTCAAACATCGGCGACAAGTTCTGAACTTCCGATGGCACGGGTCGGGGTGCATTATTGTTCAAATATTTCGGTAAATATTTGACAACAACGATTCCCAACGACATCGGCTAATAGCACAAGGATACTTGGCATGTCCTTGAATCCTCCCAACCTCCCAACCCCCTGTGTTTACCCAAGCCCTTTAAACCGCAGCGCAAACGTTATATCATTATATGGGGTGTCAACGGGCGCCCTCTGGCGGGCAGTACGTGCAGATAATGTCACACATGGTTGCCCCTCAGATACTTTATGGTTGTGTGTGTTTCTAATTAAAAATGTAAAACATTTCGCTATATAAATGGAATATCCCTTGTGCTTTTGAACCCGGGTTCAATGGAAGTTTACGCTTTTTACACTTGATTGAATTTAAACAATATATTTATTTAAATTGTGAGTAAAAAATTGTTTCACTTGTTTTGCCTCCTGTGAGGATTGAACTCACGACCCCTGGTTTACAAGACCAGTGCTCTGCCACTGAGCTAAAGAGGCTCACATTTGCCGATCTATCGAATGCTCCATATAGCTTCAGACTACCTAAAGCAATGGGTCTCTATCTACCTGTCGTAGTCCATTCGAAAATAGTCTACAAAGCAAACGCTAACAAACAAAACATTGTCTCTTATCTACAGCAGAAAGTAACGTCAATTTAATTATTCTGAAAGCAAACTTCAGTCTAAATGTATGAGAAACTAACGCAATGTTTAGCAATTTACCAAATAGAAAGAATCAATCACTCTTGGAAAATATTAAATATTCAGCTTTAAAATATAATCAAAATTTTTCATTTAATTGACTAAATTTATTATTGAATTTATTGAACATTTTAGACCAGAATATCATTAAAAAGAACAAATAAAACTTTCCAGAAATCGTATTAAACAAATGCAATGTTTAATAACAAAAAGAAAATGAATAAACTTTAAAAAGAATCTCATGTTTTTGGATCAAAATACTATATAATTTTTGATCAAAAAACCCATATTTGAATTGTTTGTTGAATTTAATCCTAGAAATCATTAAAGCTAGCAAATAAATATTTTCGAAATTTTCGACGCTTGATAACGACAAAATGATAGAAGTAAAGTCAATTTAAATAAGTATGACGTAAATTGAATTTATTGATTAATTTTAACCCACACAACATTATAGATATCAAATACAAAATTTCGATGCTTGATGTGAACAAATTGATTGGCGTAAAGTGAATTTAAATTTGGCATAAACACTTTACCTGAAACGGCTTTATTTCGTAATTTAAGCACAACAAAAGGTGCGGTTTAAACTCACCTATTGAGCGCCCAAAAGTGAGAGCCCAAAACAGAGTTTGCAGTTTAATCCTTCCAGACGAATGCGTTGAAATTATTTATTATGACGCAAAACTTTTTTCCGGCCGCGACATTTGGGCGAGCACGTCTACAACCGTTATCTGCCGCCCATACACAGTGGGAAAAATACGAAAAAAACGAAAAAAAAAATAGAAAATAAACCCGAAAATGCTTTAAAAGGTGCACGATTTTTGAGGGTGGCTGTAAGCTGATTTTGAACAAGAAAGAGACATCAAAAACGAGTGAAATTTGTACATTTTGCAGTTTGGCTTGTTTGCCCGTAATCCGCGGTTAATGACTAATTTTGGCTGATATTACGATATCGTAATCATATCCTGTCAACAAACGATGACATCATTGTCATCGGGGAGATGCTAAATTGAATTTCTCCAGAAAAGATTCCGCACCATAAATTTCTGTTTTTAGCCCAGGGGAAGGGTAAAGGGAAGGGTTTTACCCTTTTTATTTTCGTTTTCGTTTGTTTTATATTAAGATTTCCATTTGCAGGAAATATCATGTTTTCTTAAGTGTCTTATGGCCGGCAATTAGTGTAGCTTTAATTGCCAAACCGTTAAAAATGATGTGGCGACGGTTGCGGTTTATGGCCAGGATTAGGCCCTGACTTATTGGCTGACCAGATCATTAATCCTGAGGCTTGTTAACAAAAAACAATTTGTCCAAATAACAATTAGGGCTACCAACCACAGCAAACCCCCCAGCCCGGCTCGCACCCTCTCTCAAACCCCCCACAAAGCGAACAACCCCCCGCAGGCCATCGTCAAAGGCCCTTGACAGTTGGCTAATGAAATCTGGGCAGAGTGTGAAAGTGATAAATAGTTTTAAAGCAGTTGCATTTATATTTTCCAGCATTTGTTTAAATTTCTATTTAATTCAGCTGCATTTCTTTTATATTTTGTTGTACCTGCCAACCTTTGTGAGGGCTGAAAACATCCATTAAAGTCCATTAATTCTCTGGCATTGTGCAACTTTTAAAATAAAAACCTTTTACATTTCGGTCAGCAAAAGCAGAGATTTTTATGCATTTTTGTGATGTGGCTAATGGAGCTATTGTTGAGGTACATTCGAGACTCTGGGCAGAGCATATTTTAAAATGTACAATATAATATTTACATGCATTATTTTGATGGGGTTTTTATATACATATATTATTCTGTTTATTATATAAAAAAAGATTTTTCTATAAATTAATTATTCTACTACTTACATTTTGTGCTTTTATTGATGCGAATAATATAGATATTGTTGAGCTAAATTTGTGGCAAATTTGAGACTCTTTATATTTTAAAATATTTTTATACAGAATTTGCATGTATTAAATTTTATTCGACATACAGAATAATATTTTAAAATAAATTTATGAACATATCGCTCGATTACCAGAAGAGTGTCATAATTCAAAAAAGTGCGTTTCGAGATAAACGCGTTTAAAGTTTTCAAGCGCCCTGTATCTCCATACAAAGTGAAGCGACAAATTGTCTTCTCACGCTCTGTGTATTGAAGATGGGATAATGAAATTTTGACACAAGATAGATTATTAATCTACGAACATTACTGCATTATTATCTCAAATCGGATTTTTTGAGTTGATACTCTTCTGGTAAACGAGCGATACGTTCTTCTATATTCGGACTCTGTACTTTAAACTAATAAAAGGGTATATCAGTTTAGTGCAAATGACATATGTGTGTAACACCCGAAACGGGTCGTCGTGGTAGAAATACAACTGTATCCTTCCAAACAAATTGAATTGAAGTCTGAATGTATATAATTTTTTCTCTCAGACTTCCTGCAAATTCAAATTGCCGCTTTAATTTCGATCAATCAAATATGTGGAATTTATTTTCAAGTGAATCGGTCAAAAAGACCGATTCTGGAAAATCGAAAATCGAACCCAGCCCGGTGTTTTTTGTTCAGGCCGAATGGTATGCCAGTTCAGATGGCGACTGAAATCACAGCTAATCCTTGTCGTTATCGGTGTTGCCACTATGTTTACCGAGGTCTGTCCTCGCTGTGAAGCCATCTTCAGAGCTATGAAAGACCTCGATTCCGGTAAACATTGTGGCAACACCGATAATGACAAGGATTAGCTGTGATTTCAGTCGCCATCTGAACTGGCATACCATTCGGCCTGAACAAAAACCGTTTGGGAATTATAGGGACACATTAGTACAAAAATAAAATAGAAATCTCTGATTGGAACGGGTAATGCCAAATATTAGTCGTCATTTATAGATAGATATGCCAACGAAAATGAAGAGCTTATACAATTTTGAAAATGTTCAAATATATTTTACATATAAAAGAAAATTATATTTGAATTTCTACATAGAAGTTCACAAAGGGCCAGGAAAAGTTCATGCAGTGCTGATGCTCGTAAATTGCGAAAGTGCATTGGGGTTATTGAAGCCGAAGCCTGGCGATCCAGTAAATAGAAATAATTAGCACTTCGAGCATCTTTTAGCTTTCGGTCGCCAACAATTGTCGATGATTAACATAATGGAACGATAAATTGCTAAAGTCTCCCTCGCAGGCAGAAGAAAGTCCAATGACACTGCGGGCAGAGAAAGCGAATGGTGCAAATAAAAATATTATGCCAAGGGGCGCGTAGGGCGTCATAAATTCTAGAGAAAGCGTAACGCCCCATAAATTAATCTGAAATGTGCATATGGAGCCAGAGTGCGATGCTTATCTCCTAACAATTGCGGCAGTTGAGAGTGAAAGTTGGCACTTCTCACACTGGAGGCGAGTGAAAGAATGGACACCAGCCGCATAATTACGCCCGCCATTCCCATCCCTTCCCACAGGGCACATGTCCACTTCCAAGCTGGACAGGGGTGGGGGCGTGGCAGAGAGTGGGGGGAGGGAGTGGAGAGGCTTCTTTGGTTAATTACCAAGATGTATGCGTGCCCAATTAACCCCCATTATGGGCGGCTGCGTTTCGTGGGTGATGACGACCGTCCAGCACTTCCAGCTCGACGCTTGTCCTGGGCCTACACAGAGAAAAATAATTTCATTTTTTTCGTATTAAATTCACATTTTTCTTATTATTCGCTGTTACTATTTATAATTACTTTTAGCATAAGGTAATTTAATATTTTCTAGATGGATGCGTAAACAAATTGTCCCTAATGAATACAACTTTTATGCTTAAGATTAGATTTTTGATTCTCATTCAAAGAAAAAAATCAAGATTTTTCAATTTCGAGATCAAGTATAATTTTTTACGCAATTTTTTAATAGGGTATATAGTTTTTACTCTTATTTCCAGGTATACATACTAAATTCTATAACTATTGTTAAGATTGCAATTCCTTTAATTGAGTTCAATCGAAATTTGTTAAAGAGCACCAATTTTCCCGCTGTGTATGAGTTCAGTTGCTGCTGCGACGAGGTCAAGCGTTTGCTTGCGCAAGTAATTAAGGTCTCTGCCTTTGCCCCACTGTGCACAGTATCACTGACCACACCACTATGAGCAACAAGCAGTCTCCACACCAGCCACATGTCCATAAACTTGCTCTATGAGCGACGCAAACAGCTCAGCAGCCCCTCCTCCTCCTGCCCCTCCCCCTACTGCCACACCCCCTTCCACTCCAACTTGCAACTCGCAACTGCCAGCAGCAAGAGCAACATCAAATTGCTTTATGATGTTGCAGATTATGATAATGAATACCATCTGGACTGCACTGGACATTGAGCAGGCGTTGGCAGAGGCAGAGGCAGAGGCATGGCCAAGGGGGAAGGCAGAGGGGAAGGCGGAGGCAGAGGCAAAGGCGATGGCCTGGGGCGCCACTGCAGCAGCAGCAACAGCGTTGACACTTTAAGTGATTTAATGTTATTGTTTTTTTGCAGATCTACAGCTATATAGACACACACACACACACACACACACACACACACACGTGCACACACATGTATATATAATTTAATGAAAATTAATGCGTGTCATTTAATTGAAATGTTTCGCCCTTAACACATAGCAGCAGTGTTTCTACCAGCTTGATTTTTTAATAAAAAATTAAAAAAAATAAATAAATAAAAATAACTAAGTTTTATTTACAAATAATAATCAAACAATTAAATTTTTTAAATCAACAGCTATAAATGAAATAAATAAACAACATTTGAAATTATTATTTTTGAAGCAACTCCGTCCTTACCGATTTTCGTTTATTTTCATTATCGTTGGCATATCTAGCTATAAATGACAACTAATATTTGGCAAAACCCGTTCCAATCAGAGATTACTATTTTATTTTTGTACTAGTTGTGTCCCTATAATTCCCAAACGGTTTTTGTTCAGGCCGAATGGTATGCCAGTTCAGATGGCGACTGAAATCATAGCTGAACCCTATCATTCTGTGGGTATCCACAATGTTTACCGGAATCGAGGTCTTTCACAGCTTTGAAGATGGCTTCACAGCGAAGACAGACCTCGGTTCCGGTAAACATAGTGGATACCCAGAGAACGATAGGGCTGGGTTCGATTTTTGATTTTCCAGAATCGGTCTTTTTGACCGATTCACTTGAAAATAAATTCCACATATTCGATTAAACGAAATTAAAACGAGAGTTTTAATTTGCAAGAAGTTTGAGAGAGAAAATTATATACATTCAAACTTAAATTGAATATGTTTGGAAGGATACAGTTGTATTTCTACCACGCCCCCTTTCGGGTGTTACACACATATGTCATTTGCACTAAACTACTCTACTTTAATCAAGTAAAAGGGTCTTAAAAAATTGGCAATCGATAAGTTTCAAAATAATATTTTATATACTCTATAATGAGCATTAAATCCGCAGTTTACAATTTGATATATGTATTTCTCAAAAATTATGTGCTCGATATTCTTTAAGAGGTGTTTATAATATTTGTCATTCGAAGGGATTCAACTGAGATTATCCATTATATTCATTTTAAGCCAAACTGTTTAAGAGGCCATTTTTTGGATTTCCTTGTATTCCTTGTATGCTATGGTATTTCATGAAAATTCTAATCCAATTTCATTAAGCTAAGAACTATAATTAATTCAAAAACCGAATGCATATTACCAGCAAACCCATCTTGTAATATTAACAAATAATCTCTGTAATTCAAAATCGTGTGAATTCAACGACTGTAAATGCAACATTCAGTCAGTGTGAAAGCAGCTTTATATCCATCTCTTTTCTGGGTATATCTTTCTCTCTCGCTCCTGGCCAGGGGGTGCGGGCTGCGAATTGCCATTGAAATGATTTTGATTGGAAAAAATTTAATTTCCTATACGCTTCAGCGTGTGCTTATCGCCAGCAGCATTGTGTCAAAAATTGTCAATTTTTATGCGATTTGGATTTTGTCGAATTTCAAAAGTATCATTTTTTTTGGTGTGTTGTAAATTTAAATCAAGCTGTATATATCTAAACTTTTGTGCGATATGTTGTATGCGTACACAAAACGCTCCCAAACCACAATTAATTAAGCCCAGGCACTTAAACAACAATGCGAAAAGGAAATGTAAAAATATCATAGACAGTTTCTATGTGTGTACGGTAGATTTTTCTTTTTTCTTGTGTTTTTTTGCCTTCAATTACAATTGCGAATTTCGATTTGTTGAACATTTTTCAACTGTGCAAAAAAGTTCATTAAACGCTTTTCCTATAGCTGCCAACCAATTTTCGCATTCATGGAAATTCGCTTGCCGTTCGCTCTTTTGTGCCCAGCACACAAAAGGCTGCCAAAAAAAAGAAAAAGAGAAATAAAAAAAAAACAAGAAGCCAGCGAGAAGAGAAGAAAAAATCGCAGAGCATGGAGTGAAAATTCATTTTTTCCATTAAATCGAACCGTTGATTGTGCATGAAGCGAACAGGCACAAATGTCAACGCTCGGTTAGATGGCAGCGGCCTGATAGGTTGCCAGAGAAGCCCCCGAACTCCTCCCACTCCCCCTCTCTCCCCCACTCTTTCTCCTCCCCTCCCTGCTCTCACCATCACCACTCTCATGTGGGGAGTCTGAGTGCCAAAACGCGTCGACTCTCTGTCACATGCGATGGCCCAACGACAACAGCATCAGGGAAAGCGGGAAGGAGAAAAAGAGGGGAAACGGGAAACGGGAATCGAGAACAGCCCAGGGGAGCACAACTCCCAGCACTTTCCCGGCCTGACATTTGCGACTGAACCAACACCCTGCGATCCCAGCTCCCAACTCCCAACATGCTCTACGAGTGCTCGGAGTTGCAGTTCAAATTGCCAGTTTGACCAGAAAAAACTTTCTACCATATAGGCAAGATTACATACAGAGAAAAAATTACTATTAAATATTCGCTTGATTAAATAAATAAATAACTTAAACTTCTATTGCTAAGTTTTTCTTTCAGACTCCTGAAAATTAAAATTGCCCTTTTAGTTGCGATTAATCGAATGTGTCTTATTTATTTTCAAGTGAATCGGTCAAAAAGACCGATTCTGGAAAATCAAAAATCGAACCCAGCCCTATCGTTCTCTGGGTATCCACTATGTTTACCGGAACCGAGGTCTGTCTTCGCTGTGAAGCCATCTTCAAAGCTGTGAAAGACCTCGATTCCGGTAAACATTGTGGATACCCACAGAATGATAGGGTTCAGCTATGATTTCAGTCGCCATCTGAACTGGCATACCATTCGGCCTGAACAAAAACCATTTGGGAATTATAAGGGCACAAGTAGTACAAAAATAAAATAGTAATCTCTGATTGGTCAGAGTGTGGCCAAATATTAGTCGTCATTTATAGATAGATATGCCAACGAAAATGAATATAAACGAAAATCGGTAAGGACGGAGCTACAGTCGGACGTAACCGACAGTATATCATTATTATACTTAAATATTAATTTTTGCATTTATTTTGATTTTTGTAGATATTATTTAAGTTTAGATCACATTAAACTTCAGGCATATGAGACTAGCATCAATTGTGTCTGCATATTTATCCCAACAAGTTTCTTTTTAGACCCTGTACTTTAAACCAATAAAAGGGTCTATTTGTTTAACTGAGTAAATGAAATATAAAACACCGATTCCTACTGTTTAAATTTCTTTTAATAAAATATCGACACTAATTAGATTAGGATAATAATTTTCAAAAAATTAACTTGTCACTTTTTGATATGTAGGCAAGACGCAATAGATTCCTCATAATATATATAACTTTTAAATGGTTAACTTAACTGAAGATTAAGCACCCAACACAAAATATACCCAATCTGAACAATATGTAAAAAATTAAAATATTTTTTTCTTATATATTTTAGATAATTATAGAAAAACATTTAAAGATTTCAAATAACAATATTTCATAAAAAAATATTTTAATTAAAGATAAACGTATTTTAATGTCAAATTTTTTATGATATATAAATATTTGTAATAATTGATTATCATCAAACTGAAAATTGATAACATATGTATATTTTTTATATCTCTAAATTTTTGGTGTCCCTAAAAATCTTTCTTATTATTGCTAGAATGTTATGTTTCCAGTGTATCCAATACAAATTTCTTTTTTTTTTTCGTATTTTTGGGAATCTTATTTTTTGGTTTGTGCTACTTGAAATTCGATACTAAACGCAATGGCTTTTTGACAAACAATGACATGCACTCACCTACTATCGAGGGAGCAATGTTTGACTGTGAAATTCCTTCTTTTGTCTCTTTCTCTTGTCTCTTTCTCTTGTCTCCTTCTCCTGCTCTCTGCCTTTTTACTCCCATTGGCAATCGCATTTGCAAATGAATTGCTTATTGACAGTTTGATAGAATGTTGAATGGCTGGCAGTTCTGCTTCATTTCGAATGTCTTTTGTTATTCTTTAATTATGCGTTGAAACAGAAAGAAAGCCAAAAAACTGAGCATCTTTTGGGCAAATCAAAAATGAACAAACTCTGGATAAAAATGCAGACACAATTGATGCCAGTCTCATATTCCTGAAATTTAATGTGATTTAAACTTAAATAATATCTACAAAAATCAAAGTAGCAGAAATTTTTATTATCATTAAAACCCAAAGTCCTATACGTCCGACTCCGTTTATTTTCGTTGGCATATCTATCTATAAATGACAACTAATTTTTGGCAGCACCCGCTCCAATCAGAGATTACTATTTTATTTGTGTAGTAGTTGTGCCCTTATAACTCCCAAATAGTTTTTGTACAGGCCGAATGGTATGCCAGTTCAGATGGATATTGAAATCACAGCTGAACCTTATCGTTATCGGTGTATCCACAATGTTTACCGGAATCGAGGTCTTTCATAGCTTTGAAGATGGCTTCAAAGCGAGGACAGACCTCGGTTACGGTAAACATAGTGGATACACCAGGCTGGGTTAGATTTTTGATATTCCAGAATCGGTCTTTTCGACCGATTCACTTGAAAATAAATTCGACATATTCAACTAATCGGAATTAAAACGACAGTTTTAATTTGCAGGAAGTCTGAGAGAAAAAATTATATACATTCAAACTTAAATTCAATTTGTTTGGAAGGATACAGTTGTATTTCCACCACGCCCCCTTTCGGTTGTTACACACATATGTCATTTGCACTAAACTGATAGACATTTTTACTTGTTCAAAGTACAGGGTCTTGAAAAATGGGCAAACGATAAGTTTCAAAATAATATTTTATATTCTCTATAATGAGCATTGAAACTTTCCATTGACTTTTTGGCATGTGAAAGAGGATTATGAGTAGATTTTTGATGGCTTCTTCCAGCCGATTGCATTCAGTAGAGCCCTACACAATTGTCGCATTTTCCTTATCTTCGTGGAGTCGACGCGGGATAATAATAAATTCGCATGCAATTAACAACTTGGCTCGTTCTCATTGAATTTAATGCATGCAAAATCCATTAAATCACTTAAAACGCATCGCGTTAAAATGCTAAAAAGCGCGAGTCCACTTCAGAGCGTTGACACATAATACGACTACAAACAGTGATGCACAAAGGGGTGCAGGGGAAGGGGGAAAGGGGAAGGACAGATACAGATGCAGAGGCAGATACAGTTACGGATACATATGGCCTAAAAGTCAGGCCACAGGACACACGAGGCAGCTCCTTGATGTCAATGATAATGTAACAACTCTCAACCTCAGATCGGGCTTTTACAGCGTGCCACAGGGTGAGGGGCGTGCGGCAGAGACGGGGCGTGGCAGTACAGCAAAAGGGTTGCACATGCGTGCCGAATTTCAAAATTCGAAAAAGGGAGTTGCAAATGAATTGTCACAGTGCCCAAAATTTAATTACGTACATGCAAATAAAGACATGTCCGTCGTCATGTTTACAGTGCGGCTAGAATCTGATTAATCGCCTGATTAAGCAACATCCAGTTCAGGTTGAACAAATTCAATTGATATATAATTAAAGCAACGACTTGATTTCAAAATACTTTCTAGACTAGTATAAAAATTAAATTAAATTCTATATTATTTAAAAAAAAATAGATATTTCGTCAAGATATTTCATAAAAAACTTTTATCGATTCTTAAATAAATAGAAAATTTCTACTAATTTCCTTAACCTTTTTTGTATAAATTTAACATATAATATTGAAATATTGAACTATTATTTTAAAGAAGATAAGGTGTTTATAATATTTACATAAGATCGTTGAATATGTTCCAAATTAATGCAGACACAATTGATGCCAGTGTCATATTCCTAAAATTTAATGTGATTTAAACTTGAATAAAATCTACAAAAATCAAAATACTATAAAAAATATATAAAACATAAAAAAAATATTTAAATATAATAATGATATATTGTCGGTTACGTCCGACTGTAGCTCCGCCCTTAACTATTTTCGTTTATTTTCGTTGGCATAACTATCTATAAATGAGTAATATTTGACAGCAGTCTTTCTAATAATAAATTACAATTTTATTTTTGTACTACCTGTGTCCTTATAATTCCCAAATGGTTTATGTACAGGCCAAATGGTATGCCAGTTCAGATGGCGATTGAAATCACAACTGAACTCTATCGTTCTCGGTGTATCTACAATGTTAATCGGAATCGGAGTCTGTCATCGAGGACAGACCTCGATAACGATTAACATTGTGGATACACCTATAACGGGCTGGGTTCGATTTTTTAATTTTCCAGAATCGGTCTTTTTGACCGATTCACTTGAAAATAAATTCAACATATTCGATTAATCGAAACAAAAACGACAGTTTTAATTTGCAGGAAGTCTGAGAGAAAACTGGAAAATTAATGCACAAAAAATATATGCATTCAAACTTAAATTCAATTTGTTTAAAGGGATACAGTTGTATTTCAACCACATTGAATTAAATTAAATAGTTATTTTAAAGAAGATAAGGTTTTTAAAATATTTAACTATGATTGTTGATTGTTTTCCAAATTAATGTATGGAATTTTTTACAAATTAATTATTAGTTTATCTGTCTTATTTTATTTTACTTTAAACGTAAACATACAATTATATTAAAGCTAAAGCTTTATGTAATACGCATATGTGGCAACCTTTTTATATCCTGTTCAGTTTTTGATGGCAAGTTCATCAGCCAACTGTCAAAGTGGAAATTTAAAACTGTCAAAAATCGTGACACGCCGGCACAAAAAGATTCAAATCAAATGCGAGTGTGAACGATGTCATGCATGAATAACAGATAATAAAATGTGCACAAAGAGTTCAGAGGAAATACTGCAAAAAAATATATATATAGAATTGAAAACTGTCATTGAATTTTGCAGCTCGCAAAAAAAGGTTTCACGATGAAGCCCACAAAAATCAGTGAATATTCTAAATTCAACTTTCTCAATATTATATATGCTTTAAATTATATATCTAATAGAATAACAAATTATATATATTATATTATTTATATTTATGTATTTTATATTTTATAAAATTTATGTCAAGTTTTTCGTAATCCTAATAAAAGTAAGTTTCCAATCATCACTTGTGAAAGCTATTAGCTCAAAGGTAATGTACCTAGAGCGCACCATTTGCAAATTAGCCAAATTGCTGGCCAGCTGAGACCCAGGTCCAAAATTGAGGGGTTTGGGGGCGTTTTCAATTAGCCTAAAACCAGCTGAACGAGGCTGCATAGCTGAAAAGCGGCTGGCCAAAATATTTAATACCTTTTATACAGCTCATAATTCGCATAATGACAAAAAAGCGTCTCATTTCGGTAATTTGGGCTGTGGAAATCAACAAACAGCAAAGGGAAAGAGCAGGAGCGGCCCCTGACCGTAACTCCATGATATACCTCCATGCCACACCTCCTCCCCACACCTCCCTGCACTGACCATCCGGATGCACTTCAACTTTCCACCCTGTTGCGTACAATCAAGGCGAATGTGAGCGAATGTGCGCGAATGTGAGTGAACACCCGCTGACAGACGGACAGACGGATGGACGGACGGGGGGAATTGTTGCAAAAGTGCGAAACCGCAAATGTTAAGCGTAACACAGAAGTCAACGGTAAACCAGCCCAATGCCTCCCCCAACCCAACCCCCCCTCAACCCTCACTCAACCGCAATGAGGCCACAGAATGTTCCACTCGATGCCGATGTCGACAAAGCTCTTCAATTTGCTTGCCATCTATTATGGCAGCTCATTGTGGGATTACCAGGCGGTGCTCGTACTACCGGGACTACACTCTAAGGGAGAGGGTGGTGCGGTGGTCGGGTGTTTGGATGGTGGTGTGGTGGGGTGGTGTCGTTGAGCAATTGCTAATAAAAAGGGTGGAAAATCCACTTTGCCATGGCATTTGATTTTGATTTTTCTCTATGTTTGTCCTTCGACTCTGGGGACGGCAAACGTGGCGAGCGAACGCAAGATATGACAGATAAATTTTCGTTGACTGCTGACTTCAGATGTCATCAGATAAGCATACGTCATACAGGTATAAATTTAGTGCTGAAACCCCTAGAAATATACTACGACATAATTATATGACAAAATTACCAGCCAAAATTGGCAGCATGGATTTTCTGAAAGTATCTCAAGCATAATATTACTTACCATAATCGTAGATTAAAGTTGAAATATATCTTTAAGTATTGAGATATTTGTTTAGAAAAAATAAACATGTAGCATGTTAGCCATATTTAATACCAACAATAGCCAGATAATACGCTATATACGTCTGGATATACCGATTTTTAGTATTCCAGAATCGGTCTTTTCGACCGATTTACTTGAAAATAAATTCGACACATTCGGTTAATCGAAATTTAAACGGCAATTTAAAAAAATTATGCCATTTTGCGTTTTAGGAGTAATAATTCCCTATGATACCACCTAAATTCTTCATTTATATGACATTTATATAAATAAAAAAAAATTCAACATATTTATATGCATTAAATAATAAACTTAAATATTAATTTTCAATCGTAACTCAATAATAAAATATTATTCCAAAAGTTTGTTAAATTTATTTTCTTACAAGTAGTACTATATTTGTACCCGAATTTTTTTATTTCTATTGAACTTCTAATTCTACGAGAGCTCAAGCCAAAAGCTAATTCTTCTGTTGTGCGAATTAACTTGTTCTTTCATGAGAGCGAACAATGGACGGCATCCAGCTGAGCGGGTTTTGCGTAGGATTACACTCGATTACAGGATACATTACAAGTAGCACGGAGGCAGGGCCACCCGTTGGGACTGATCAATCAACTTCAATCAAATTTCATTTGGTACAGCTGACTGGATTCGCAGGGTTGAAATGTGTTCTATTATTGTGATTATGATTGCACTGCCTGTGTATATAGAGTTATAGAAGTCATGTTAATTACGAGATTGCGATTCGAGTGTCCAGTTGGACTGTGATTAAACAGCACAAAATTGTGTGGATCAAACTGCAGTCCAGACAAACAAATCAAAGGCACAAAAAACCGAAAACAAATAAACTCTGGCAATACATGGATGGATATATATATTTTGTGTCTGGACTGGACTTAATGAAAAACGGAAATGCCACTTGTTTTATGCTGCCATTTCGCAAACATCCTCATCAACGTACGCCCAAAAGTTGCAGCGTCTTATTACAACCGAAGGGGGAAGAATTACTTATGGGGTATTTGTACTTGGGTTTTAGCGATTAATTAATGCAATTAATCTGCAGCTGGATTCGTGGCTATGATGGAATTGTTTGTGCGCATTTGTATTCCCCCAGCCAGGGGCAGTGAGTGTAAATAAATGGTAAAGATTAAGTTGAGATTATCACTAATAAAGAAATTAATTAGCTCTATCGAGAGGAGCAGCGAACTTTGTCCATCACGGATTGATTCATCTCTCACTGAGAAGTTTTTACTGTGCCTTTGCCTAGCAGCTATTAGCACTTGAACAAATTACCATAATAATTGCTACTAATTAAAAATTCATTAAAACACGCAGAGTGCACAGCGCAGGGGAAAGAGAGAGCGTCGAAGCAGGGTCTCTGGCCATTTATTATGCTTTGTCATCTCGATGTCGCCAGGACCAAATGTGCAAAATGATAATAATAAACATTTCCATTTTCCATTTTCATTTTCATAATGCGGCGATATCAATGAGTTCATAACACCGCACACTCTGTGTCTGTGTGTGTCTGTGTGTGTGTACTTTCAATTAAAAGCCAACTTTCAGCCATAATTCAAAAACTAAAATATGCATAACGAGTTTGCTGCTGAAAGTTTCAATCGCATCGATTTGCATAGACCAGAGGGCGGAAGCCACGCCCAACCCTGCCATACAGACAGACAGTATCTGTATCCATATCTATATAGAAAGCCGTAACTGTATGGCCCGTAATTATGCTCCAAAGTAGAGGTATTCCATCCCATTCCGCCCATCCAATCCAGCTGCACCTGCAACATCTGCCCCACTTCGCTATTCATGCCATAAATTCCGGCTGTGTGGCACATTAATTAATTTGCTTTGCGGCATTTCAAAAGGATTATTTACTGCTCATTTCACATATGAGCAAAAGCTGCAGGGCAGAAGGGCAGGGCGAGATGAGGAGAGAAGAGAAGCGAGGAATGCTGGGCTAGAGAGCAGGGTCGAAGGTATTGCATAACATCTGAGAGACGTCTTGAGATCTTCTCTAACTAAACATTTTTCTTACTTCCATT
Organism: Hypselothyrea guttata; assembly: GCA_035045125.1. Classification (NCBI taxonomy): domain Eukaryota; kingdom Metazoa; phylum Arthropoda; class Insecta; order Diptera; family Drosophilidae; genus Hypselothyrea; species Hypselothyrea guttata. Next base: position 104,550 of record JAWNNJ010000392.1, on the reverse strand, counting down.
TCTTTGCCTCAAAATACACCCTTGCTCAAGCTCATACTACCAAGTTTCTACACTCAGAGGCAAGCAAATGGAATATTTACAAAATATTAATAGATTTAAATCAATAAAACAATTTTTAGTTATTTATCAGTAAGTTTCTAACTTAATAATGCTTGATTAATGCTAAAAACTATATTAAAATTCGAAAAAAAAATATTCATAAATATTCGTAAGCCAAGTAACAAACTAAAAAATTATCAAATGCATATTTTGTATAAAAGGAAAAAGTACAGGATCTAAAAAATAAACTTTAAACAGGATAATATATAATATAATATATAATAATATATAAATATATTAAGACAAATAACATTGAAAATAATTCTGAGAATAAAAGAAAGAATGGAACGATAATTGATTGAAAAAATACTTTATTTATCAAATGTGGTAAATTTCATTCAAGACGAATTCACTAAGAATGCTTGCATCTTTTTCTCCGAGTGTATTTATTTTAACCCTACACTCGCTCAGTCTCAGCTGCGTGTCGAAAACTTTCTGACATTATAGAGTCTAATGAACAAAAATTAATTTACAATAATAACTCAACTAACACGAAACGACGCTCCAAGCTGTGCCCACTTCTCCTGCTCCTGCTCCTGCTCCTGCTCCTGCTGCTGTTGCTGCTCCTGTTTCTGTTCCTGTTCCTGCTCCCAAGAGTTGTAGCATATCGTGGGGCGCAGTCATCGAAAGTGTCGCGATTTTAAAGTGTTTCCGTTTTCAATTTGCATAAAATACGTTCAAATGTCTAACGGCATTAATGAGCAGCGGGGCAGCTTTACCTGTTGCCTGGAAAACTGTAAATGGATCGCCTTGTGCTATCCGGTAATTGTGTGTAATTAAATCCTGCCCCAAAAACAACAAATGACAAACACTTTTGAGTGGTTTGTGGTCTGTGGTTTGTGGTCTGTGGTTTGTGGTCTGTGGTTTGTGGTTTGTGGTCTGTGGTTTGCCTCTGGTTATTTGAGGCTGATGCCAAGAGTGAAACGCAACTCAACCCTTTTTGGATTTTTGGATTTTAATTATGTTAGCGTGAATAATTTTTGCTCTTTGTCTCTGCTGTTTATGAGTCATTGATATCCTTTGAATTTTCCTTCCACTTTGTCACTGCGCCTGGCTTTAATTAGTGCAAAGCCGTCTGTAATTAAATACAGCTGCATCTTATTAGCGACACTGCCAGAGGTAGGAGCTTAAAAGAAGATATTAGAAGTTACAGATACTTTTGTATCTCATTTGTTTGTACTAAGCTCAAAGTGATGGCAGCTTAAAAAATGGCCTTAAAATTTGTTATTTTTATAATTTATTTAAATAATTTATAGCATTTATTTATAAAGATTACTTATTAAATTTAATTATTAAATTTATTTATTTCTTTTACATGCATAATTTATTTCAAGGAGAGCAGCTAAGCGCTGCCTCGGAGCTTATGCATAGAGAGCGGTCAATGTGTTCTTTATAAGAGAGCCGGATACCCGCTACATTACTTGTAATGCAGGAGGTATGCTTGGAGAGCCAGCAAGGAGAGCAGCTAAGCGCTGCCTAGTAACTTATGCATAGAGAGCGATCGATGTTTTCTTTGTAGGCGAGCCGGATACCCGCTGCATTACTTGTAATGCAGGAGGTATGCTTGGAGAGCCAGCAAGGAGAGCAGCTAAGCGCTGCCTCGGAGCTTATGCATAGAGAGCGGTCGATGTGTTCTTTGTAGGCGAGCCGGATACCCGCTGCCGTGATGGAATTATACAAGGTGGAGAGCCAGCAACAGCGAACGAGCAGAGAGGAGCGCGGCTAAGCGCTGCCAAGCAGGCGAGCCGGCTACCCGCTGCATTACTTGTAATGCAGGAGGTATGCTTGGACAGCCAGCAAGAGCGAGCGAGCAGAGAGGAGCGCGGCTAAGCGCTGCCTATGAAGCGAGCCGGCTACCCGCTGCATTACTTGTAATGCAGGAGGTATGCTTGGAGAGCCAGCAACAGCGAACGAGCAGAGAGGAGCGCGGCTAAGCGCTGCCCATGAGGCGAGCCGGCTACCCGCTGCATTACTTGTAATGCAGGAGGTATGCTTAGAGAGCGGTCGATCTCCCCACAGCTGCAGATTGGTGGGTGGGTTTTCTTGGCTCTCTCTCTTTCTCGGGAACTGATAAGAGACAGAGACTGCGCAGCCTGCAAGCACTATAAATACGGCAGCTGCAGAGCTGCTGATCACAGTGCAGTGAAGTCAAGTGGTTAGGACGTGTCAAGGGCGCTCAGTGGCGAGTGTGCTTATTATAATAAAAATTTATTTATTATATTTTCAATGGCCATAGTTTGTGGATCTAGAGTGTGACAATGGCATGAGTTTGATATGAGCGGTATTAAGCTGCCGTTAAATCTGGCACACATAAAAAATTAAGAAGGATAAGCATTGCTGCTACGCTTCGTGTGACAGTTTCATTAAATTATATTTTGAATATAGGGTACAGGTGCAGTCGGGCAAATTTGTTGTTAATAAAGCTCATGAATATTCAGAAATAATTAATGTAGTTTATTTATTTATTAAATTTAATTATTTAATTTATTTATTTAAATTACTTATATAATATTTTTTGTATTTAGTTGATTTTTAACGGATAATAAAATCGCCACAAATTGACTCCATGATATACTTTTCACCTCAACAGATTTTATTCTTTATTATTAAAGCTGATTACTGATTATTCAATATTTAATATTTGTTTAACAACTTTTCAGTTCAACAGATTTCATTTGCATTATTTAAGTTCAATACTGATTTGGTCAAAACTTTCTAAGCCAGTTTATTTGCTAAAGCAATTGCCTTAAACCACAAGGAAAACAGTTTTAGCTTTTGTCGTTTTAACAATTTTCTTTGGTTTGGCTTAGAACGAGCTACCAACTTTAGTTTTATTTTGTTTGCATTTTATTAGCTGACAGTTGACAATGCGTAGTTGCCTTGCCACAAACTGCGGTGCAACAGAATGTGGCATAGACAGAGAGAGAGAGAGAGAGCTAGAAGCAGAGACAGAGAGAGCAATACTGGGATCATTCAGCTTTTCTCTGCAGAATGCATGCGGTTGATTGTTGGCTGATTGAAACCAGCGAGAAAATTGCAATTGTTGTCTTTGTGGCTTCTCTCTGTGTGGGTTTTTCTCTGTTTGCCTGATTGCCTGGCAATTAATGTTTTGTAGTGTTGATGAAAACAATTTACATTTAATTTGACCAAGCTAAGAGCGTGCCTAATGTGGGCGTTGCCAACAAAGTCAAAAGATCGCAAGTAATTCAACTAACGAGCTGCAGAAAACACAAATTAAGGCTTAAATAAATTTAAAGTATTTTAGATAAATTGATAATACTTTAATTAATAGAAATAACGATTGTCTATTTGCTATTTTTTAAAAATTAACTGTCAACTAATAATTAGTGACTAACTAACTAGGAAGTAATGTATTTTGTTTATTTATAATTTTGACTTACATTTTATTCTGTTCTGATTGACCTTCTAACATTGAGTTAACATAATTCTGTTAAAAAACTAATTTTAAACTAACAGAGCTAGCTCAATGCTGTAATTGCTAATTAATATTTGACTTTCCATGTTCTTCAAATGGGTTATAACTACCACAGATTTTAATGGCAATAAAGATAATAGGAGTACCTTCTGAAAGGAAAATATTGTTTCAGAAAGCGATTACGTTATCTGGAGCTCAACGGGCGAGCATTCGGCGGCAATTCTGTAACGACCTGACCAAATGTCGTAATTAACCTCGAAGTGTTGTAGGTGAGGGGCACGAACAAGTTGCCACTAATCCTGAATTATGATTTGCCACAAAAAGCAGAAAACGAAAAATGGTTTACTTTCAATTTATGACAACCCCAAAAGGGGTACCTCCTTTTTACTGCCTAACCCTGAGTTTAAGCAATGTTTCCAAATGATTTGCATATGAGTTTTCGGGCAACCTTTACGCCTCTCTAGTTGAGCATTCAAATTACTGTTATTATTATTATTATTTTCACTCATATGCAAACTGTTCAGGGGGTGGGGTGTTAAGGGCAGGAGTAGAACCATTAAAATCCGGCACGACCTTTGCGCCACGCTCGCTTGGAGCACTTCCGTTGTTGGGGTTTTAATTCTATTAGAGCACAAGGTTCGACGCTTATCGCTGCCAACAGGCACACATGTCGCCCTTTGGCTGCCCCTTGCCTCCCTTTCCCCGCTTTCCTCCTGCGGCAGCTGGCCAGAGAGCGCCCTCTGGCGTCGAGGCGCGCAAAAGGTTAAAATTATAATTTGCGGCTTCTAGACTGCGGCACTTTATTACGCCTTTTCATACGCAACTTTTGGCATTTGCAGTCACGCTTAATTTCCTTGGCCGCCTCTCATAACATTTGTTTTACATCGTGTATTATGCCATGGTACACAAAGCAGGGGAGAGGAGAAGGAGAGGAGGAGAGCAGAGGGGGAAGTGTTTTGTTTGCCCGCAGTTTCGGTGTGTTCTAAAACAAAGGGGATTTTTAATGGCAGCCGCTTATCAGCTGCGGATATCCTGGCCACAAAACAAATAAAGGTTAGTTTACGAGATTGCGGCTTACAGTTTATTTGTTTGTCTTTACCTCGACTTCCAGTTCGGAGCAAAGTTTCGCACTTGTCTCGTCCATAAATCAGCGATAAGCTGCCTCTGAATTATTCCGCTTAATGCAAAAGTAACTGCCGAAAGTACAGTCAAGTGCTGCCATATCTATTACAATTACAGCATGTTGCAAGGAAGAACTTGAACTGATCGGTAAAATTTCAATTTTTAATTCAATATTTATTTTTATTTTTTTTTTTAATTTTTTTAGACCAATTGTCTGTTGCATATCTTCACTGAACTGATTGATAATATTAAAATTGTTGTCCGTTTTTTGCGTTTTAAATGATATGTATATTTCAAATTAATAATTATTTGAACCAATCAACAGAGGAAAGCTATGCCCTATACTTTAAACACCTCTACCCCTCTCTTACATTACGAGCAAATTGCCTGTTGAATATCTTTATCTGTTTCTTATGGGATCCTAATGCAATTTAAGTGTAACGTAAGTGCTAAATTCCATGACTGTAAATTTACAATCAGACAAATTTCTCATTATGACTAACTAAGTAGACCCTTTTCTTCTTTTTTAAGGTCTACAATCTAAGAAGCGAAAGCATAAGGATCTATACTTAAATTTAAAACGAATATGAAGTGATTTTAGTCAGATATCTGACCCTAATAAATCGTTCAAATTTATTCTTCTCGTTCAATATTGTATATTATTTTAAGATAGACGATCTAGACGATATTTAAAACGATGCGAAGTGATTGTTTTTGGAAGATATCTAACACCACTAAATTATTCAAAATTATTCTTGTCCTACAATATGTGTAACCTTCAGAAACAAAGCAATACAACATCGATATCGCTGTTAGGTATTTAAATGTGCCTGAAACTGGCTGGCATTTGTTGGGTAATCGGCTGGAAACAAGCTCAAGCCTCGGCCACACCCATTTGCTAAAAATAACAAATTGTCAACACATAAGATGGCATTTAATCTTCAACAAATTGCGAGCCACTTGTACAGACGGCTTAAATAAATACAAGACAAGCCGAGACAAGACAAGACAGACAATCTCGAATCCCACTCCATAGATTTCCACTGCTGCTCCAATCTATCAAGCGGGGAGAAAACTGTTCGTGTTATGCGAAAATTTGTGGAAATCTCTTTGCGTCTTTTTTGCGTCTTGTTCGTCTTGTAGTCATGTGGAATTTGCATTTTAACTCAATAAATTCACTTTGCATACGCACACACGCTGACTGGAAGCCGAAACATGCGCCGTGTTGCTCTATAAATCTGTTCCGAGTCTTAAGTCGGAACAGGATGAAGGGATGAGTGAGGAAGGGGCAGGAGGTAGTGTGGCGGGTTGTTAGCGGCTTAGCCTTCAGCCTCAGGCTGAAACCTCAGTCTGGCTACTGGCTTGCATCCATCTCTTGCCTCATTCCCCTTCCCCTCTGACTGGTGTGAGTAAGCAAATAAGTGAGACTTGAGAATTGAGAATCGAGAAAGCAGAAGTGAGAAGTAAGAAGTGAGTAAGTGAGCAGAATCCCCTCCCCTCGCCTCTTGTCGCCTTGGCAGTGCTTAAGGCGATATTTGCGTTATTTACGATTATTTACAATTTAAAATTTACATGTGGCAAGTAGCATTCAAACCCCCCTCGCCATGCCCACCCAACACCTCCTGGTTGTAGAACATTCTCTGCTCGTATCTTGATATGTTGATTTTTATTTATATCACAATTACTCTGACTGTAACTGCGGATTTGTTTGGGCTTAGCGGTAGCTAAACGTTCGACTTTAGATATGGAATTCATAAAGATTCAGCAGAGAACTATAGACATTCTATTGATTAATGTCTTAAAGCAAGAAACAACCGAGTTTCGATTTTATTCTTATGCACATAGTATGAGTAATAATTAAAGAACCTTGAAAACAACACCAAATAGATTAATAATTGAATTTATTTAAATACAAAAACATTCTCCCAAAATTATTAACCCTGTTCTTACCCATTTTATAAAGGGTACACTATAAAAATAAATAAATTTTATTCTTAACCCCAAATCAAGGGCAATTTTATCAACACAATAAAATGTTTTCATTAATTTGTAGATTGCAATTAAATACTTTAAATATTAATTATTTAATATCCATTTAATGGAAGTATTTACTATATGAATACAACTTTGTAAATTCTCTGTATAATTCGCATATGTTAAAATTGTGTATGCATTTTAAAATACAGCAGCTGGCGGATAAAAACCCAAAAAAAAAGCCACACTTTTTCAATTGCAGGCGAATGAAATTTATGCAGTGGTGCGATATGTGGCCAGAGGCAATTTGATAATCGAAGCCAACTGCACCGCAGAAACTGCCGAGTGGAAGGAGCAGAAAGCGAACGATGCCCCGTTGGCTGGCAGCACCACAATCATCAGCCAACAACACCAACACCACCAACACCACCAAGAAGCCGGCAGAGGACCAGTTGGCATCACAGTTTGGCATCTCTCTGAGGCAACTAATTGAATTATTAGAGCCTGGCTTTTATTCCGCCTGAGCAGGGGGGGGGAAAGCGAAGGCTGAGGCTATGTGGTTATGGTTATGGTTAAGGCACACTGTGCACACTGAAATTATTGTTGGTGGTTGACAAGGATCAGTGCCGACGCCTTATTTGTGTTCATGCTCATTGCAGCGTCCTTTGCCCCCCGCCCTTGACTGCCTGCCCCTGGGCGATGGGTGGTCACGCAGCCAGACCTCTAACAAGCGCCTGTTGGCCAGTCCAACTCCGATGGGGAGAGAGGAGGGAAGAGAGAGGAATGCAAGCAGAGAATGAAACAGCAGACAGCAAACAGGGCCGGATTTCCACTGCAACGGTTCAGGGCCCCTCGAAGGAGCGGGCTCTTAAATTAACCACAAGTTTTTTGCTTAAAAAAAGTTTGAAATACTATCAAATTATGTAACAAATTGAGAATTTCATTACAAATTCTAAAACTTACTGAGTTTGAAAATCAACAATATCTATTTGGCACGGACAGAGGAGAAGTCTCGCATCCAAGTCAATTTAACGGTTTTTATCAAAATTAGAACGATTTCAAAACGAATTTAGAATATAGTTTTATATTACTGAAAGACTGAAAGACTGTCTAAATTATTGCTACTGTTTTATAAAAGAAGATGTAACGTTAAGGATATAAGTGTTTATTTTACGCATACCAAATCCTAATATGTTTTTTAAATTTTCTACTAATTTGGAGTATAAAATGTAATCTAAATTCAATTCTTTCTATATCCCAAAGGAACAAGATAAAGCGCCAGAAGTTAGATAGATATATTTCTGATATACGCTGTATAGAATTATTTCTGATATTAATTCTAAAACACGCACGACAGAAGCTTGAAAAGGACCTCTCAAAATGCTAAATCCGTCCCTGATCACGAGGCACATGATGCTGCCCGACGGCACACGTATTGTTCTTGTAAATCATTGATTAATTTTTTACTTTTGCATATGATTAGAGAAAGTTTGCCGAGACTGTGATTCTGGGATTCGTAAGCGTATAATTCAATTAGGACAGCCGCAACCCCTTGGCACATACCGAACCACACATGACATAATACCAACCTTTGCAACCCTTTTGTTATCGGGAGATCCAAGTGTGAACTCATAACTCCCACACCGGACTGCCAAATGGCAAATGTCAGGCATGTCAGTGAGCGAACAATGCTCCGATATGGTCAGACAACTATGACATATGAACACACATATCTCTGGCAGTTTGTTTAAGAATTCCAAATACCATGAAAGCGAGAAGTTTTGCGTGCCCAACTTTGCTATCTGTGAGTCTTTGGGCCAAGTTTGGGCCTTGGGCTTTTGTGCATTGTGTAAACTTTTGGCCGGCGCATAAACTTTGACACCCACAAGATTTCATCGACCAGTTGACACCACATACAATATTTCCCATAATTCTTGCGGTGTCTATAAGACATGCAGCACTCAGAACTGGAGCACTCAAACCAGGCAAATGGCCTGCGCTTCCGCACAACTAGTTCGTTGCAATGGAGGGTCTACACTGAGAGAAAAAACAAGAGTTTACCAACTTTAACCGACAATGGCCGATATCAAAGGTGCACTTCATAATCCAATAACCGTTTAGTTTCAGTCCGAGTATATTTTGCTTTTCGTTAACTAAGATACAAATCGTATTTATTTTAATCATTTCCGAGATCAACTTAATCAATCTGAATTTATAAGCCTCTATTCGGATTTGTATATTCGATCCAGAACAAAGAGGGTTCAATTTAAGAACTTTGATTTCTAGAAGGAATCATTGTGCGTTTCTCCGAGTGTAGGGTGTGCTCAGTAAAAGTAACTGCTCTACACCTTACCACAGTCTGCTCACAGTAAGCTGGCAATTTGCAAGGTGTTAGCTGTTGGTGGGAGCGAAGAGGGGAGGCAGGAGAGAGAGGGAGAAAGGGGAACTGCGCCTCGTCAGACAAAAACAAATCACTTAGCCTTAATGGCTTATGGAGGCAGCGCATTTAACCAAAAAACCTCAAGCAGTTAAACGGTGACAGTGGGCGGATGATGATGTTGCCACAGAGGCAATACACTGAGCGAAAAGCGAAAAGACAGCGGTTGGAGGGAGGCAAGTGGCAAGTGGCAAGCTGTCAAATGCTTGTCTTACTTGCAGCTCACACATAAAACTGGAACGTTGCACGCTGCCTGTGCTTTGTCTGCAGCTGAAACTGAGACTCGAACTGAGACTGAGACTGAAACCGAGTCAGAGACTGTGAGGGAGATGAAGAGGAAGACTCTACATCTTGGATAATGGGGCGACCCAATTAGGCAAAGTGAGTGTCGGTAAAATGCATATGAACCATAAAACAATTGAACAATGAGCTGCCAGCAGTTAACCAACATTTCACACAGGCAATCAGCGAGGATAAAGCCAGGCCAGGAGTACGGGTTGAAAAAAGTGCAGAATATGCAGGGAAACCTACAATACATACAGAAAAACCCTCGAAGTACGCTTGCAGTTATCGTTGATACTAGATAAGGTTATCATTATCAGAAGTGCCTACAAATCATGGCAAAATCATCCGAGTCTTTAGTTCTGATTGAAACTGTAAAGTAACATTTCATACGCTGTTAATTAACATTTAAAACAAGCCGAAAACAAACAATCAATCAAGCAAAGAGCTCTATGACCCATCCTGAAAGCATATATACAGTTTCTCTCAGCTCAAAATGATTCTGTAAAGTAACATTCACTCGCTGTTAACTAACATAGCAACCGATGAGCAACAATCAAGGGTTTTTCCTGTGCGCGATGTATAAAAAGTCATAGAACGATTTCCACACTTAATAAGAGTAATAAAATTAAAGTCATTAATATATTTTCTTTAAAGCTAGCTATCATGACTGCCGTTTTTCTCAGCTGCAACCTCTAACACCTCGTTAGCTTTCATTAACTAAAAGCCTTGGGTGAAGTCCCTCGGTATGGTTCTTCAGCTACCTTCTATAAATTGCCAACAGCTGTCAGTCATTTGTTTATTAGATTTGTCAATGCAACAGTTCTTTTTTATTTTTGTATATCTTTTTTGCTCAAGTGAGCTTTCAGCTGACCATAAAAAGTGTCATCGGAATTGCAAATGAATTGGGAAAAAGTTCTCGCTCGGGACAAATGCCCAACTTGTTGGGTGTCACATGCAGGCGATGCGTATAAATTAGAGTGTCCATGGTACGACCATCGAGTGGGCATTGTGTGGCATCTTAAATGTCAAAAGTGACACCCTTACCACACGGCCTCGGCACCCTCGAGCGCAACCCTCACCCCTTATCCCTCACCCAGTGCACCTGAAACACAATAAATTTCCTCTGCTTTTTTTGGCAGGCAAAGGCAGAGCACACATGGGTGTGCAAGGCAAGAAAAATGATGACCACAACGCCCAGAAGCTGGACGCACGACTGAACACGATGGCCCATAAAAAAAGCAGTTATGTTAAAGAACAACTTGCCCGGCTAATAAAAAAACAAAGAGCGAATCAAAAAACCTGGCCAAAAGCTCCGTGTTTGAAATGCATTTGGCAATAGCTGCCATTGCCATTATGTGCTAGTTGAGGGTGTCTAAGCGGAAAAGGTAAGTGCCAGTGTCTCGCTGGGTCTGGCCTTTTAGTCAATATCTCAGGCGAGCTGCAATTTTTCTTCATTTTTTCCCTTTTTGTGGCTCTCCGATCTGTGGAACTCAAGCGGAAGTTAAGCTCTTGTTTATGTGTCATAATAAATCATGTTCAATGTACACGAAACAATTCCATGTAAGTGGATAATGGAAGCACTCGTAGAGTGTATGAAGTAGTAGCTGGGAGTAGAACTAGCTAGGAACTAACTTACAATGACGGACAATATGCTTAAAACTAGGGAAGGGTATTTCAGCACGCCCAACTCAACTGATAAATCTTATGATGGTCGAAAATTGACACAACCTAAAAGGTATATGGGAGAGAGCAATAAGTAATGGTGTAAAGTATTATCTGGAATTAGTTTGGAGCTAACTAACAATGACGGACATTACGCTTATAATTAAAAAAAAAACCCTTTCTGAAGTTAATTTAGCTTGTAATTAACTATGAAAATTTCAATTAATATGCATGATTTGTTATGCATAATCCGATAATATTAATAACCGAAATTTGTACAATTATTTTCTACCACTTTCAAAATAGTTTTTGTTATGCTATGAGTTGTCGAAGCGCTTTTGCTATATTTATTTACCTTCTTCTGTGCCTGGGAGCACAAACAGTAGAGGGTATTTTAAAAGAAACCAATCCAATATACGGAATATAATATAATATAATATAATTCTAGATAGCAACTTGATAGATGCTGAATCTGAAGGCCCAACTGCTCACAAATATGCTTTTGTGGTCTCCATTCAAATGCTTATCAAAGGCAAGTACGCACATCTCTGTGGTGGTTCCATAATCCACAAACAATTTGTGTTGACTGCTGCACATTGTACTCTGAAATACAAGGGTTTAACTGCCAAGGATCTGCTTGTGGCTGGCGGATCCACGGAGCTTTTTGACAAGAATACCACACGATTTCGCGTCAAGGGATACAGGAAACATCCAAAGTTTACACCACTGCGAGGCAATGATATAATGCTACTAAAACTGGAACAATCAATACCTATAGACAATATTCGATTCGGAACAATCGAGTTTCGTAATGACACCCGTAAGGAGGCGAAGCTTAACACCTGGTTATTGGGTTGGGGACGCACACAACCGGAGAAATCCAAAGAGCTGGAGGTAATACCTTTCACAATTATAGCTGATGAGATGTGTTTTGTGAACTTCAACTTTAAATACCTAACGGGCTCGGAGGTTTGCGCCATGAACCAAAAGGGTCCCCGTGGAGCCTGCGATGTGGGTATATTTTAAAATATAATTTTGATATGCTGAAATATTTGAACACTTTCAGGGAGATTCGGGTGGTCCTCTTGTGGATGAGGAGCAGAGTTCGCTGTATGGTCTGGTCTCATATGGCAGAAAGCCCTGTCTGATTGGAAAACCCTATGCCTTCACGCGCATTAGCCCCTATGTGGGTTGGCTGGTACAACAAATGGAAAATATGCTGAGACAAAAGTGGTTAAAAAAGTAAAAAATAATGCTGGTAACTTCCGTGGTTAAATTTATGCAGCATAATTCCCACTTGTGCTCTTCTCGCAATTCTTGTAACTCTCCAAAATGCAAATAAAAGAAGTCACTTAAAAAATTATAACGCCCACATTTGTCACTGCCTCGGTGGGCATATCTGGAAAAAATTGTGTTAATGTGTGCCATTTCGCAACGCTTTTAGAATTCATGTCAGTTACATAAGCCAACAATTCACGCGCGATTGTCACTTACAGTGATATCCGGAACAGGCCCCCAGAGAGACCCCATCCCGAAAGACTCCCGAGGTGGGAACTGTGGCCATAGGCTGTGGGTACCCCAGGCAGGGACACAAATGACAGTTACGTGTTCTGGTTTTGCGGTTATTATGCCACCTTTTATTTAGCATACCCTGTACGAATAGTGTAGCTAAGGCTATATCCTATCCTATAGTATTATCATTTATAGCTATATATCATTGTCGACACCCCACTTTTTGACCATAGCAAAAGGTCGAAAAATTCGATAACTTTGACTTGCTAGATTTAGATGCTGAACGATTCGAATAGCAAAATAAAACATAAGAAACATGAGATGGGTAGCTTTGCACAAAAAATGTGGATTTTAGGGTCAAAAATTGTTTATTTTTAGGTAAATAGTACTACAGGGTATACCACAGTTCACATCTGCGCAAGATTGTATCTCTCGTGACTCACACCCACAGGATCTACCTTATAAATACTTTTGTACGGGCTACTGTTTAAACATATACGAAAGCCCATCCAAAATTGCATAAACATTTCTCAAAATATTTGTTCAAGTTCAAGCTAAAGCAGCTGTATTTAGAGTAAACTCGTCACCGGGTTCAAGGTTTATATAAATGATATAAATATTCTTGAGTGAGTTGAAGTTGAAACAGTTCAACCAGAACCTCAGTGCAATGTGGGCGCAATTCTTGTGGGGATTCTTGGCGATTATCTTTGCCTGCGACTGCAGTAGAGTGCAGGCTCATGCCCTGCTGGACTCCATGGATACCCAGGACTCGTGTCCGGCTTTTGTGAAGAGAGGGGAGATACTGAAGCTGCCTCGAAGCAGAGTTGTGGAGCCCCAGCTGGATGCTTCCAATAAGCCCGATAGTCAACGCCAGCCGATGCAGTGGCTTATGCGCATAATTAATATCAGAAGATTATTGAGAAGTGAGGTCGCAGAGGAAATACCTTCAAAAAGAACGGAACGGGTTGAGCAGAAGTCCGGAGAAACTCCCAAATTAATACTTATTCTGCAACACGAACCGCAACGTGAGCAGGCAGCCAAAAATTTCTACTTGTCAAATTGAAAGCATTTATTAGTTTCAAGATTCATGCGCCATAATTAGTTGAAGTTTTTACCGCATATGTGACCAGCGAAGTAGGCCATAAATTAGCATGTAAAGGATTAAAAACTCAAGATTTCCTTGCCAATAAATCACAAGCCCAAACTCACATATGCAGCCTCGTCATGTAACTTTGTCCTGACTCTCTTGCCATATCTGAAAAACTGTTGCTACCCACTTGATTGCGGTGGAAACCCAACCTAGCATTACCATCCACCCACATAAAAAATGATGTTATATGCATGACCCTAAATTAATCTAGCGAAACCTTTTCCTTTACGCTCACATTTCAAATGTTCATCCTGCGACATCAAAGCCACCGAAGTATGACGGAAAAGCAAAGTCCACAATATTTGAATATGCTCTGAAGTAAATGTCATATGCGCACAAATTAAATTTGGCTTATGACCGGGCTCAAGCAGGCCTGCAAAAAATGCACATAAAAATAAATAAAAGTATATGCTTCACATAAAAAATGTATCTACAGCATTTTACGACGTAATGTTTGCTGGGTTTAAGATGAGTCATAACTGCAAAAACAGATATTAACTTGCGTATGAACTCGAAATGATTTCAGAAGAGATAAAAAGATAAAGAAAGATCCGAAAATGTAATTTAATTAAATTGTTGTAAATAATATTAAAAGAGCATAGATAAATATTATTAAATGACAATTATATTTTTTTTATTTTATGGACGGATTAAATTTAAATTATTTCCTTTTTGAGATACTCTTGACAATATTTATTAAAATTCTTATATTTTAAGTTGTGTTTATAAAATATATTTCAAATTTAAGCTCAACTGAAAAACTTACACCTAATATATTACAACTTTTTAGTATTTAAGATATTTAAAGTAGGATATCTGCTATCCGTCGAAAACTGTAAGTTAAACAATTTCTTAATAAATATTCCGTTTGCCAAGAAGTGGCGAAAATTAACATAAACTATCAAAAGGCTTCCCTGCGATGCGCGGAAAATGCCGCAAAGTTTTTGCTGCGTTCCGGAAAACTTAGACGCAATATGTCGCTGGCAGCGAAAATGAAAATTGAAATTATGCAAAACAAAATAAGAAATAGAATTTTCATTCGAAATGCAGCTCATTCGCATGCAGTTGGCGTGCCGCAAAGTGGATATTGATATTTTGTGCTTAAATTTTGTTATTTATGTGGACACGCTTCCCCCTTCCCACGACCCCCTTCCACACCTACCAATCCAGCTGAAAGAGGAAGCAGGAACTCAGCCCGAACCAAATCGAAACAGAAGTTTACATTTCTGCCAACTTGTGCAAATTTAACGCGACATTGTCAGTGGTCTGTAGTAGGACTCGCCTCCTGAACTTGCTGCTTCCAAGGCTTGGATTTCAGGAGCAGGGGAAGGAGCATTAGGAGAGGAGGAGGGGCAGAGTCCGCCCATTGACATGCAAGTCATGTGCCAGTGCAGAGGCCGTCGCTTAACTTTGACAGACCAAACCAAATAACCCGCACTCCAACCACAGAAATACTCCCCCAATTTTTGCCATAAATTTTGCAACATTTTCAACACATTCGAGGGATTGTTTTTTTTCGTTTTTCGCTTTTTAGGGCTAGCACCCACTTGAATTTTTCAATTGTCACAAACTTATTTTAATACAGCGTGAAATTTATGAGTGACAAATTGAATTTGCAAATTGAGTAATATTTTCAAGGCTCAAGGGGTTTTCAAAATATTTACTATATATATTGAAACACTTTAGTATGTCTTAAAGCTTATATAAAATATCTGAATATATCTAAAATATCTAAATATTTGGCAAACTTCAAAAGTAGCAAATCACAACGGCGTCCATTTCTAACTTTGTCAAGTGTGACCAGCTAGCGGCTAGCCTAATAATGCCTCAACAAGTGTGCACACACCGAATAAATGCAAATTAAGTTTTGGAGTGATTTTGTTCACTTTATCAAAATACAAGTTTTGTTCGGTTAAATTTATGTCCATTAAAATAAGAGCAGCGATATCGGAACTAGTAAAAGCTTCGACGCCATATTATAGATACCATTTTTGAGAGTACAGTAACATTGTAGTTTAAAGCTAATTAATCAAAGCTAATTAAATTGTTTATAGTTAATTTAAATGTAAAAAAAAATTATTTTCTATTACCCCCAATTTATTTAAGTGAAGCACACTGATTCCCCCGACTTTGGAACTAGTCGCTGTCTCGCTGCTATTCAGTTGTTATCGATATAATTATCGGCAGTACGTTCACACTAAAGTTGAATTGCCAAAATTGCCGGCATTAATTTGTCAAAGTTCGTCAGATTCGTTCGTAATTTTGTAATGGAGGCGATGGAGGTTGACGAGGATGAGATTGAGATGACTGTGGACGCAACTTCCCAAGATCAGCCGGAGGAGAATTTGCCGATACAGAGCGTCGAGGACAACAATATGCCGCGGCACGCCGCGCTCATTGCGGCCGAGTACTGCACCATTTGTGGCATTCTCATTTATGACTTCTGCATCGAATGTCAGGCGGATCCAGCATCGGCAACGAGTTTCTGCACGATTGTCTCGGACGACGAGAATGACAACCAATCCTTCCATGCCCACTGCATATCCCGCAGGCAGAACCGTGCGTCGAACTACCGGAATTACGGACACTAAGGCGCGATCTCACCAATAAAAAACGAAGAAGAAACTTCCAATATCTTTGCCATTTTTCAAGGCCTCCAAAACAAGCAGAAACCATTGTTACCACTATCGAACATAACCTCAAACAATAGAAAAATGCCAACACATACACTGCCCAGCAATAGAATAGGGACAAATATTTTTAAATGTTTCGTTTAATTTTTCTCTTGATCTACTGCAGCAATTGCTACCAAATTTTTTTTTTTATGATAAAGAGAGAATAGACAAACTGTGGAGATAAAAGAGAGACCTTGAAAATGTACCGTTATTTTTTGTTTTTAATTTTGCTCTGAAGAGGCTAAAAATGGTGTACTTTTTTGCATGCAATAGAATAGGGACATGTTGGATTTCTCTGTTCTAAGTTAAGTTTCACGGGAATAAAAAAATATTCTAGCAACATTTAAATGTTTAAACTATAAAAAAAATACAATGGGGCGCGGTAAACCAAAAATTTCCGTTAAAAAATTCAAAATAGCGCCGTATAAGGCGTGTAACTTAGTATACAGGAAAAATGTTGAAAAAAGTTTTAAAAAGCAAAAGTGTTATATACCATTTTCTTAAAAATCTATCATATTGTAGAAATAATGTCAAAGGACGCCCAAAAAAAGGACTTTCAGATACACCCGAGCGACATATTTTTCGAAAAACGTCAAATTTACACTGTCTAGCTGCGCTAATTAATTAAAAAATACCATTAAAAAATTTTTTTGATACCGTAAAGATAGATATTCGTAAAGCCGAATATCTAAAGAAGTGCAAAATAAAAAAAAACCAACACTTAATAGGCAACGTAAACATTCTCGGCAAGTTTTTGCACGACATCACATGGTTGGCTGCAGGAAACCAACACGGTGCACTGCAGTGGACCAATCCTGCAGCCAACCATGCGATGTCGTGCAAAAACTTGCCGAGAATGTTTACGTTGCCTATTAAGTGTTGGTTTTTTTTTATTTTGCACTTCTTTAGATATTCGGCTTTACGAATATCTATCTTTACGGTATCAAAAAAATTTTTTAATGGTATTTTTTAATTAATTAGCGCAGCTAGACAGTGTAAATTTGACGTTTTTCGAAAAATATGTCGCTCGGGTGTATCTGAAAGTCCTTTTTTTGGGCGTCCTTTGACATTATTTCTACAATATGATAGATTTTTAAGAAAATGGTATATAACACTTTTGCTTTTTAAAACTTTTTTCAACATTTTTCCTGTATACTAAGTTACACGCCTTATACGGCGCTATTTTGAATTTTTTAACGGAAATTTTTGGTTTACCGCGCCCCATTGTATTTTTTTTATAGTTTAAACATTTAAATGTTGCTAGAATATTTTTTTATTCCCGTGAAACTTAACTTAGAACAGAGAAATCCAACATGTCCCTATTCTATTGCATGCAAAAAAGTACACCATTTTTAGCCTCTTCAGAGCAAAATTAAAAACAAAAAATAACGGTACATTTTCAAGGTCTCTCTTTTATCTCCACAGTTTGTCTATTCTCTCTTTATCATAAAATAAAAAATTTGGTAGCAATTGCTGCAGTAGATCAAGAGAAAAATTAAACGAAACATTTAAAAATATTTGTCCCTATTCTATTGCTGGGCAGTGTACATACATACAAGCAACCTGCAGCAGTAGACAAGTACCGATACACTGAAAAAAAATATGGCAAATAAAAACAATTGGAATAAATAAACAAATATGTATCGTGGGTATTCCTTGTAAATATTAAGTATAAAAGCATCCAGCTAAGTTATTAATGGTTCGTATTTACGGTAGGTTACTTTTATTATTTAGTATATTGTACTTTTCCATCAAGTGTAACCAGATTCTCACATTTATATTTTGCTGTTTTTCGCGTACTTTTTTTGAAGCTCTCTTTGTGTTTATCAAAATTCCTCATTGTTTAAGATTGATAATATTTATTAAGCACAGGCCGATAACCCAAAGGCATGCTCATCTTAATGTCCTGCTTCATGAGGTTGATTGATGATACTTCGCCCGACATAAAAAAGCCTAGTATGACCAATGGAAGTCAGTAGGATTCGATATGGATTGGTTTAGCCGCAGGATACACACATGAGGACAAGGGAAAGCCCCCTATATCATAATGTCTGAGGATGTGCGCGTGTTTTATATTGTTTCAAATGGGGCAACACTAAACACTCCATAAATAAAACCATTAGAAATGCCATTAAATCTGATGGGCCAACAAAACCGAACAAAAAATATAGTTTTTTGTTTATCATTTTTATGGGCACACTGAGTATGTGGGCGTGTGCTTGGGGGGAGTGTGTTTGACATACGCAATCATATAAATCTTAATGTTTATAAATCAGCTTGTATTGCAATGCCCCAGGGTCAGCTACAGGGTATCAGCATGGGCCGAAATACTTGTATAACCAGAGTGCAATGGAACGGGTAAATAGGCGCTGTTAGCTAACATTTAAACATTTGTTTAATATCGACAGAGAAAATTAAAATTACAATCCAACAAAAAGATAATCTGAGGACTTAAAGTAAAATTAGAAATATCTACAGAGAGTAAATTAAGCAGAACGTTGTTACCCTGTTTTTATCCATTTCAGGGTATACAACTTATACTGATATGAAAGTTAAATTTCTTTATGTAAATAACTTTTGAATGCATATCAACTAAAAACGTGACAAGCGTTATAGAAAGGTAAACAATATTATCTAATGCAAAGGTTTGTATTAACAGCATTTTACAGCTCATCTATACAAATAAGATAAACTCCCGAGCTCATTTCTCTTATCAACTTTCCAACTTTTCTTATAGAAGAAATTCGAAAGCATCCAACCATTCAGCAAGAGGAAAGCAATGACAACGGACTAGTAAGTAAATGTCGCATTTCAAGAAATCGGATGTTAATTTCAAATCATATGCAGCAGTGAGACATCGCAGGTAGTGCGAACGACCCAGGGACTTGTGAGGGGCACCCTGTTAACCACACTCTATGATGAGCAGTTCTATGGGTTTGATGGCATACCCTATGCCCAGCCACCACTGGGAGGTCTGCGCTTTAAGGCACCGCAGGAGGCGAGACCCTGGAACGGCATTCTCGACTGCACACAACCGAAGAACATGTGCTTGCAGTTCAGCACCCGTACGAAAGAGGTCGCCGGTTCCGAAGATTGCTTGTATCTGGATATATCCGTAAAAACAGTAAGTTGGAGAGTTCTTTATAGAATGTATTGTTAGCATGCGATTTCTGTAGCTTTGCAGTGACAAACCTCTGCCGGTGGTGGTGTATCTGCATGGAGGGGCCTACAAAAGCGGAGATCCGACCAGACGTGCCTGGTCTCCGGATTATTTGATGCGTGAGCAGGTGGTTTACGTCAGCATTGGCTATCGACTGGGATGCTTTGGTGAGTACTCGTAAATATGCATTGTAACTACTGATTATTTAGGAATACGATCTTTCAGGGTTTCTGAGTTTCGCGGATTCTGCACTGGACATCCCTGGCAATGCGGGCCTTAAGGATGTCGTGCTTGCTCTCAAGTGGATACGGTCAAATGTGAGAAGCTTCAACGGGGATCCAAATAATGTAACGCTTCTCGGTCACAGCTCTGGCAGCATGATGGCGCATCTGCTAATGTTGAGTCCCCGGGCTGAAGGATTGTTTCACAAGGCGATATTGCTGTCGGGTTTTGTGCAGGAATTGACCCATAAAGCTGATATCGAATATCGACTGGCCAAGCATCTGGGCTATGAGGGAGAAAATATTGATGCTAAGGTATTTGACGTTATCAACAAGGCAGATCCCAGCTTGTTGGCTTCGTCAAAGCTAGACACCAATGCAAAAACCCTGCACTTTGCGAGACTTTCGGCATTCACACCATGCGTGGAACCCTATAACACTACCGACACAATTCTCCGAGCCGAACCGATTGAACTTAAGCGTTATGCATGGGGTAATCGCATACCCCTGATATTGGGCACCGCTACAAATGAGGGAAATGGCTCCTATGCGGTCGCGAAATACGATTCAACGATATTGGAAGGCTATGAGGACCACCCCGAGTACATGCTCCCAAACATTCTACACCTAAAATGCGATACGGACACACTGGTCAATATGGGTCAAGCTCTGATTAAACACTTCGTTCGGACACCCGGAGAGAAACTGACCGATGCTCAATATGAAATCATCTTGGATCACAGCGAAACATACAGCTACCTACATTCCCAGGCGTGTTTGATGAAAGATCGCTTGTCCTATAGCCAAGCTGAAACCTATGTCCACCGTTTCGACTTCGATTCGGAAGATTTCAATTTGTATCGCAAGCGATTCAGCCCTAACTCCCGAGGGGTCTCACATGCAGATCAGTTGTGCTACCTATTCAAAATACCCGCTACATTCAAGCTAGATAAGAACAGGGCGGAGTATAAGACGATATGCCGTATGGTAGCCATGTTTGTTGAGTTTGCTCTGAGATCCAATCCAAATGCACCTTCTATACAGCCCTTGGTTAGGTGGATACCTATATCTGAAAAATATCCGAGCATATACCTAAATATAAATGAGAAACTTATGCAATTACCACAGCTTCATGAAATCAAATTCGAGTTCTTTGATAGATTGTTCCAGCAAGCAGGTATAGCGCCAGCTCAGAGCTCGTATTATGATCAAAAGTAAGAAAAATCATATTGTTTTAATTTATATTAAACATATAGGGTGCAGGGTATGCTAAAGTCGATCTTACTAGTTCTCATTATGATATGACAGTTATTTAAGTTTATTGTTGCTTTTTGAGAATGTTGTTTTATTATACGATTAAACTGGAATGGATCTTCTAAAGTGAACTTTATGGCCTTCTGACTATTATAGATGAAAACAAGCGGATGAATTAAATAAATAAAAAAATCATCTCAAGCTGTGTACAGAGTATAATTAGAATAAAGATAACATGGGGAAAAAAGGGAAATTACGGATTGAAAAGCTAACAAAATGGCATATATATATATAATATATATATATTTGATTATATAACAAGTATTTTTAAAATTTATATACAAAATACAATTCAAATATAATTACAAAAAAAGATTAGGTTTATAAACAAATTGAAAATAAATTACAAAAAAAAACCTTTGTATTTAAAATTAAGCCAAAAATAAAATAAAAGATTTAGATAATCCGTCGATAAAAAATTGAGCTGAAAATGTCAATATGGGAAAATAAAATACAGGGTATAGACATAAATGAAAAGCAGCATAAACTTAAATTGGAAATAATTATAAAGATAATCTCTGGATAAAATTATAGCTAAAGAAAACCTATTTTTTTAAAATTGAAAATTTAGTCGGGCTAATCAATAATAATAATATAGTAAACTAAGATGCAGAGGTGGTTTGTGAAAGATATTTTGGAGTAGAAACTAGAATCGGAACCAAATAGTAAGGGCAGAGTATACGAAAACGCCACAAGACATTCTGCTTAAAGTCGCTTTAGTTTTCTTGCCACATTTTTAATATGCAAATAATTTGCTGGCCAAATGGCAGCCAACTGTGACCCAGCAGCCGACAATGGGCCACGCCCCCTGCGAGTCATCCAAAATGCCCGGAGAAGTCAAGTTGACAACAATGCCGGGACTCGAGGCCTACTTGCACTTGCACAAAAAGCATAAACACCCCGACCCAGGGCCGGACCGAGGCACATTTGTATATGACACAAGAGGCTGACAGCTGCTACGTCTCCGTATCCGGAATCCGGGAGTTCTGGATGGGGTCTAATTCTGGTTCTGGGGTTGCCTTGTGGCCTGATGCGTGCCCATTGTGCGCATTTGACGTTTGGTTTATTAATCAGTTTGGCCTGCGGCCGAGGACACAATTTTCTACAAATGAATAATTTTTGTTAACAAAAAAGAGCGCCCGTAGTCCGGGTGGGGGAAAAAGGGCAAAGTCAAAGAGGACTTCAGTTTATAAATATATATATATATGTATATATTTGGTGGTCCGCAGTTTGCATTTTAATTTCACACAAAGGCACACCGAAGCCAAAAAAAGTCAAACAAATGTCAGTCGCGTGTTAATCAAGTGTAAATAAATGGCGCAAAGATTAGAGAGTCTGCAAATACAGAAAAAATGTGGAAAACGCAGAGCAAATAAAACAAAAAACTTTGGGGTGTGATGCCGCACCAAAAAAATATATATAGAGAAAAACATTTAATGGTTTTTTAAATGTTTTTTAAATGCGCGTGAAATGTCGCTTGGCCTTTAAGTTGCCGCCATGCAAATTAGCCGCAAAGTATTTTTCCTCACTTGGACACATGCTAAACTCAAGTGCAACTCTCGGCTGATTCGGAAGGGCCCCGCCCACCCAAGACGCTGGCCGACTTGGCTGTTGATGATACCATTATCTTATATCGCGGCTAAAAACCCCGCCAGCTGTCAGCACTGCGAGCACTTCAATTGTCCTTTTATTCATAGATAGCAACGGAGTCGAGAGCGACAAGAAAAAATCGTTTTATTGGCTTTCGAGAACCTTTTTGTCGCCTCAGCCGCCCATCGACCAAAAATAATACCCCAACCTCCCAATCTCCAGTCCCATAAACAGCAAATAAGTTTAGCATTGTACAACATTTACGTGGTTTCTGCCCCTGAGTCCTCAGAGTCCAGACTCCCTTTGTTATGCTATTTGCCGTGATTTGTGTGCTTCGGTTTTAAAATGCGCACCGTGGGGCAAACGCTGCAAAAAGTAGCACATAGTCTACAACGTACTTTCCCCCAAATAAATATAATATTGTTTCTTAAATAACTTCTGTGATTCTAAACTAATTTTAATTATCTTTAAACGTTAGATAAATATAGTAGTTAAGTGTATATATTTCACATAAGAATCGTCTATGTTCAATATTTTGTTTGCTATTAGGTTTTTATCATTGAGGTCCTAAATGGGGCGTGACATCCAACGTTTGATAAAAGCTTTATCTGCACATGGTATTTATCTATCTATATTCCAACTGGGTTACATCGACTCCGGTCATCGTCTTGATGGTATAAACTTTGTAGACCCTACCAGATTTAATTCTGTCTCATACCTCATAGCCATGTTTTTCTCCTTTTTACAAATACCGGGTATGTAGGAATATACAAAATATTTACAAGAAATACGTGTTTATTTATTCATTTCAATTGGTTTTATTTGCCATATTTTTTTTTCAGTGTATTGGTACTTGTCTATTGCTGAAGGTTGCTTGTATGTATGTGTTGGTATTTTTCTATTGTTTGAGGTTATGTTCGATAGGGGTAGCAATGGTTTCTGTTTGATTTTTAAGTCGAAACATGGCAAAGATATTGGAACAGTGTTCTTTATTTCTTATTTATTGTCCGTACTTTTGGTAGTCCCAGTTAAGGTTGTCCAGCGGGCACACCTGACGCGTCTTCAGCCAACGGGAAATGCAGTGGAAATGGAAGGCGTGGTTGCAAACGCCCCAGGCAACGATGCAGGGGTCCGAACCCGATGCCTGATCCGCCTGGCATTCAAAGCAGCGATCCATAATGTGGTTGCGACAGATGGCACAGTTGTCGGTCTCAATGTCCCAGGCCCAGAGCGCAACGGAATGGCACTTCTTGAGCTCGAAGCGCTTTCCAGAAGGATTGTCCGCCAGCTGATCCTGGGAAGTCCCCTCAACATTCGTCTCATCCTCGTCAACCTCCATCGGGTGCGACATTCTGTTGCTGTACAAAATTACGAACGAATCAGACGAACCAAGTTAATGCCAGTAATTTTGGCAATTCAACTTCAGTGTGAACGTACTGCCGATAATTATATCGATAACAACAGTGTGAAAGCGAACCAGATACTAGTTCCAATTTAGACCCTGTAATTTAAAAAAGTAGTAAGGTATATTAATTTGTTGCAAATCCCAAAAGTACTATATATTTTACCTTGAATCAAACAATCTGGTTCCACTGTGCCTTTCGAGCGAAAGGGGTGCAAATGCTGCAATTTGTAAAATTGCTTGTTTTCTTTTTTAGGCCTGGAAGGCACAATGTTATCTAATCTCATTTAATATTATTTCTGCGTTAAACTTGCATTTCAACACACTTCTTGAGCCGCAATTGTTCGGCTTTACGGCCCAACGGAGTGCTTATAAAATTGTCTTTAAGAACAGGAGCTGGGGACTCGACTTTAAACAAGGCATTTTAATGATATTTACAGGAAATGCCAGCAAACGCATCAATCATTTGTCAGCCATAAAAATTCGTCACACATGAGCATTAAATTATAAAAAATGTTAGGGGAATACGGGACGAAAGGCAAAAGTTTAATGGTGCTTTGTATAAATGACCTTGTAAGTTATGAAGCGTTCAGGACGAGGTCCCCACTGGGGTGTCCTTCTTCAGCGGTTGGTCACTCCACTCTCCACTTTGCAGCGGGTTCAATTGGATTCAGATTGGGGGGTTACGGGGATATCCGACCATCCAACCATCCGACCATCCGACCATCCAGAAAGTGCATGTGTGCGCGCTCATATGTGAACATTTATTGGAAAACATTATTATTTATGACTTTTTGAATGACATCGCTTGAACTTTTCAAGCAATAAAGTAAGCCACAATAACATTGCGGATATTGTGACGGTAACTTCAGGATCTCCTTCCCTAATCTTTTTTTTCGCATTTTATTTAAAATTGCAATCTCTGTGGAGAGCTGTAGGTTTTGATTTATGTTGATGTTCATTAGAAATTAAGCATGTGCCTCCTCAACCAAAAATCTCACCAATTTCTAAAGATTTATTATTAAAGTAGAGATAAGGAGTAAAATATATAATATATATAACATTCCTAATGATTTCCAATATTTAGCTATAAAGAAGTTCAAGAACGTCAAACATTATATCAAAACAAGCTTTCAAAAACTCATTTATTCTTTAAATTTTGGAGTAGGATGAATTAAATTTGCCTAGAAGATGTTTGGCCAGCACTTTGCAATCTCTTAACTCGCATTCATTGTCAAAATAAACGGTTCAATTTCGAAGTTAAACAAATTGGTATCCAAAACAAAGCATAAGCCGAGCGCAAATCTAAAATGAGAATCTTGTGTGGCTCAACGAGAAACGACCTTACAAGTACTATATATATATAAATCAGTTGGAAACCTAGAAAGGGTTGTGTGGACTCGAGTGGGCGACGGCAGAAGATCTTATCAAATAACCATGAGAGAATGGATTATTTTAAGTAATTGCCGGCGCTTTGTTGAGCTGAGGAATTTCTAATAAGACAGCAGAGAGAGAATCTTTAATTTTAGCTAAAACTGCGACTTATTTACCGAAAGCAAGAGAACTCTCCCATATATATATAGTATATATATAACTTATACATAAGAGAAGCAGAAAATATATGGAATATATATATGGTTTATGTGGAATACACAGTTGCCTCAGGCGCATGACCCATTCCTGAACTCCCGATGCGAAGGAAAACCGAACCGACTTCGTCTCTGTCTGTGTGTGTATGGGAGGGGATGGGGGTTGGGGTAGGGGCGTGGGGCGTGGGGCAAAGTGTAGATAGCAGCCTGCCATAGGACGACAACAACGTCAACGATGTCTAAGGTGGAGCAGAAGCCATGACTGCGGCCATGACAGCGATAATGTATACGGTATTCTGCTCCTCACACACACACACACACCGACACAGAGAGCTTGTAGGGTTGCCAACCCAACCCAATCAAGCGACTGTACTCTGCTTTCGCTCTCTCTTTCACTCTATTTTCTCTTGCTCTTTCACTCGTTTGCCTTTGCTTTTTGCCACACAAAATGAACGCTTTGTGGGTATTAAGTTCGCTTCTGACTTAATGCTAAAGATAAACGTCTGTGAGTTTTGAGTTGCTCGGCAATCCTCAGGTAAAACCTTTAAGCTTATTTGTCCGGCTCAGTCTAATTTAGCTGGGGATATCAGATTTACCCAAAGCCAAAGTATAGCTAAATTTTTAGATTTAAGCAACTTTTAAAGGTTTCCGTATTAAGACAACCGAAATTCTATCTATAACAAATCCATAAATCTCTACAAAATTTTTTTTATTTCAAAAATTATTGAAAAACAGAATTTTAAGACTTTAAAACTATTTAAAAAGTTATTAGAAGTTTTCACTTTAAGCATTTTTAATACGTTATTACTTAAAATCATTAATATGTAATAATAATTTAATTGTTTTTATCTGTATATAAATTATATTATTATTATCTAGAACATGAAACCGATTCGATTTACGACAATGAATTTATTAACTATTTGGAAGGAACATTTTTGTTAAGTGCCTAAGGAATATTTATTGTTGCATACCCTAGGGCTGAAAATTTGCATTCAATTCCAAAGTTGAACATCATTTGGATTTTGCTCGAAAACGAAAACTAAGATCAGATTAAAAAGAAAAATTTTGATTTGACTCTTAAAAATATAATAAAATTTAATCATGTATGTAGATTAAGACCTCAGCATCAAGCTTTTCTACTAAATTTTACTATCAACTTAATTTTGCTCTCTGTAGTGATAAGAGCATTTTAACTGATAAGAGTGAAAGCTGAGGTTCTAATTGCCCTGTTCTCTATAAAGTTTATTCAATGATTACAACTTATAAGTAGTCATAGAACTGTAAAAAAAGCAAGCCAATAAAATAAAATTACGGAATTTATAATTCTAGAAAAAAGTTATCACAGCGAAAAGCACAAAATAATCATATGCATGTTAGCTCAACTTGATTACGGTCGGAATATAAAAATATATATATAAATATATCAAAATCATATAGTTATGTTGGCCGGCAATCTTGAAGCCACTTGGGACGTTTTTTATGGCGCATTACGTTAAACGCTGCGGTCACAAATGCGACTTACCCTGCCGGGCATAACCCAAGTGCTAAGCAACCCCATAAGGTTCTGACTTTGCTGCACTCAGAAAAAAAAAAATAAATAAATATTCTTACTTAATTTAGGCATAATTATACTTGATATGAGTAAAAAGGCACTTGATTCTATGTGATTCAGAATTTCTAGATTTTAAGTACGCTTCGGATATTTTAAATAAAGTTAAGAATATTTGAAATCTTTTCTGTATAAAATTAAATTATTTATATTAAATATTTTTTAAATTGTTCCTGAATCAATCCAGTTTATTCTGAAATTAATTTTAAGGTATCAAGTAAGAAACTTACTAGAATTTATATTTTGGAAATTCATGAAAGATTCTACTCGAGTTTCTTCGAGTGTACTTATCAAGAAATATGCCAGCGTTGAGCATGGGGCATTGGGGAGTTGAAATGTTCGGTTTTTTGTGTGTGTTTCTCGAGTTTTGTTTTATCGAGGACGATACATCAGCCATCAAGTTGATTAACTCGCACGGAATGTGCCAAAGTGCCGAAAATCAAATTAAATTGGCCCTGATGTGAGTGTTAGTGACATTTCTGAGTGCTCCGCGTGGACAGTTTGATGTATGCCCGGAAGATCGATAGTTGGAAGAGAAAGGCACAAGTCTCGGCTGATAGAAAAGTATTATATTATTGTGCATATTAACAGATTGCCTAACAAGTGGCTGCCACACGCTGCTCGTATTTCCGCTCCATGTAATCGAACACGGACTCCATGGCTGAGTAGGAGCTCCATTCGTGCTCCCTGTGCCCGGCCGACACGCACTTGATGTTCTGCTCCACGTCGCCGTCCGTCAGGTCCGTGTCCAGCGGCGTGTCGCTGGAGACCCAGTTGCAGGTCACATCCTGGAAATACTTCTTGCAGCCGGAGGGGGCGTGGCCGACAGTGCCGTCCGTGAAGGCTATGGCGTAGACTCGCTCCTTGAAGAACTTGTCAAACTTTTCCGCCTGCAAGCAAGATAAGAATATATAATAGATCTATATAAATGCCAGATATTTGTCGGAATGTAAACATTAAATAACTTGAAAAACAAACTTATGATTTTTAAATATTAAGAATTTGTTTTAAGTTCAATGCAGTAAAATTTTGTTTGGACTAATTTTATGGAGAATATCAGTGGAGAAACTTTAAAAACTTTAAACTGATCAAAATTGTCTTTAAAACTAGTCTAAACAAATTATCCCATTTTTGAAAATCGCTTAATTATTTTTAATGTTATTCAATGTTTATATACCATAAGGTGTATTTCTAGGCTCTTACCAGAGATTTGGCTATAACGGCGCCAAAGCTGTGGGCCACGATGGCGACGCTCTCCGGCTTGGCGGGCATTACGACGTGCTCCCAGACGTAGTTGGCATGGGTGAGGGCGTCGTCCATGCCCTTGATGAACACGTACTTCCCGTTGATGCGCCGTCCGTTGTCGTTGGTGTTGGTCACCAGCAGATCGTAGCCCAGCTTCTGGGCACGCTGGATGTAGGGCAGCTGGGTGCCATGGTCCAGGGAGTTGTTTATGATTAGGCTGCGAAATGTTCAGATCAATTATATATATATATATATATATATAAATCAGAAGAAATCGGCCAGAAATTAGCTTGAATTTTCAAGATTAAATTTATACAAAGATAGTCGAAATTCTACCACGTTTGTTATACGTAAATAAGTATTTTTGAGTAAAATTAACAATAATTTAATTAATGAATAATAATTTAAAATTAAGTAAATTCTGGATAAAGGATAAATGCACTACTGACACGCTTTTACTCCAAGTGTACGGCTTATGGGTGGAACCTACCGTCTGGATTACATGAGGATTACTTTAATGTGCATGAGTATGAACTCAGGTCAAGTAAATACCGGAAAACTTGACTACTGACACGCTTTTTCTCTGAGTGTACAGCTATAATAGCTAAAATCAAGAAATTATGGATGTTATGAGGATTACTTCAAGTACGATAATATTCAGTACATTTACTCAAGTATATTCTGGATAAATGCACAACTGACACGCTTTTTCTCTGAGTGTATAGCTTATGGGTGGAACCTACCGTCTGGCCCATTGTCCGGCCAGGACGTAGCCGCTGCCGTTGATGAGCACGAGGAGCTTCTTGGAGGCGGTGAGGGGCTGGGGCTGGCTGAAGACGAAAGTGGAGCGCTCGAGGGGCGCGCCGAAAGGCAGGTAGGTTCTGCTCAGCCCGTTCCGCTCCAGCAGCTCGTAGACGATTTCAGGAATCTGTTCGGCGAGCTTTTCGTAGTGCTCCTGATTCTCGCTGTGGTTCTCGCTGATCTTGAACACGTAGGGCTCCACGCCCGCCTCCCCAGTCTCCTTGTCGATCTTGCGCAGTTCGCCAGCTGCAAATATCGCACTTTACTTATCGGCTTATCGGGAATTCCCCGGGAATTCGATAACTCACCTGCGTTGAAGGCGTATCCAAACTCCTTTAAGCGCGCGGTTGCCTCAGCGCTGTTGGCGGACTTGGGCTCTGACATGGTGCTGGGAAGGTAATAGCGCTCACCTGGCTGCAGAGAATGAACAAATTGTTTGACGCGCGCCCACATTGTGTGTTTTTTTGAGGCATGCATGGTCTACTTACTGAGTAAAAACAATTAAGTCCGCTTGTTTTTATTGCCAAAGAGCCGCTCGATTGCAGTCGATTGCAGCCGATAGCATCGGCGTGTGCAGTGAGTACAAATCGATGCTGCAGCTTGATGTGGCGGTCGGTCGATAACTGTATGTACTCGTTTTGCAAATTAGATAAGGCGCCAGATTTGAAAAAATATGGTCAATTAAACAGCAACACATAGTATTTAATAAGCAAACTAATTAATCACTCAAATTATGCAAACTCTGCATATAAAATAATTATTTAAATAATATATGTTATGTAATAACATAATTAGCATGAGAAGCCGGAAGATTTTAGGATTAATTTATATGAGTCTTTCGTTAAACTATTTAAATATGAATGTAGAATCGTGCAAGACAGAAAAAATATCA
This sequence comes from Hypselothyrea guttata, assembly GCA_035045125.1. Lineage (NCBI taxonomy): Eukaryota > Metazoa > Arthropoda > Insecta > Diptera > Drosophilidae > Hypselothyrea > Hypselothyrea guttata. The sequence goes on along the minus strand of JAWNNJ010000392.1, from coordinate 74,372 downwards.
TTAAATACTGTAGAAATATACTGTTTCTAATCGATGTACAAGTGAACTACTCATAATGAACCATTTGTGAAATCAGCTGATTATCGATAGCAGCGTGGAAAACCTATCGCTGGGAAATCTAAACAACAAGCAGACAAACCGACACATTATTATATCTTGTTTGCTGGCACAGTTCTTCCAGATATCCTTAATTAAATATAAATGCAGATATTGCAATGAATAGAACTATGCAACTTACATATACCACTAAAAATTTGTTAACACCAAGTTTTGTGTATCGAACTACTTCAATTGAAGCTTGGCGCCATCAGCTGATTATCGATAGAGAAAACCGATGGCAAAAGCTATCGCTAGGAAATCTAAACAACAGCAGAAAAACCGACACATCATATCTTGTTCGCTGGCACATTCCTCCCCGATATCGCAGACTGCCACGCCGCCAAAACCCCCGCAGTATCCGGATTTATCAGATATAAATGCAAACGCCGCCGTTCTCATACAGGGAAGGGGAAAACACGCCACGCGCCATGTACCTGCGGGATTGGCGCTCGGCGCTCCGTACGCCGACCTATCGGTTTGGGAACCGCACAGTTCGCTTCAATTATCACTTCGCCCTGCTGGTGTTCTGTGCGGTGGCGCTGATTCTGCTCTTCCTGTACGCCCGCACCGACTCCAGGTCCTCCTCGGAGGGGTACTGGCTGCGGAGGAGGCTCGACAAGGTCGCCTACAATGCGACCTATCCGCTGACCCCGCCCATGACGACCAAGGGCGCCGTCGTCACCTACCGCATTGCCATGATCGCGGATCTGGACACCAGCTCCAAGGTGGTCAAGGGGGACGGCAGCACGGTGTGGCGGAGTTACCTGAAGAAGGGCTATCTGAGCTATCTCGCCTCCAAGCAGGAGATACAGATCAGCTGGGACCAGGGGGCGCCCGTGATGCTGGAGTCGGGCTTTGCGCTCAAGGGACGCGGCATGGAGCTCTCCGAGCTGGTGACCTTCAATGGCAGGCTCCTCAGCTTCGACGACCGCACCGGGCTGGTCTACGAGATCAGCGAGGACAAGGCCGTGCCCTGGGTCATCCTGCTCGACGGCGACGGTCGCAGCGGGAAGGGCTTCAAGTCCGAGTGGGCGACCGTCAAGCAGCAGACGCTCTACGTCGGCTCCATGGGCAAGGAGTGGACCTCCGGCCTGGGTGTCTTCGAGAACAACAACCCCATGTTCGTCAAGGCCATCAGCCCCTCCGGGGAGGTCACCTCCCTTAGCTGGGAGCAGTACTACAAGCGGCTCCGCCTCCAGTCCCAGCAGATCAGCTGGCCCGGCTACATGATCCACGAGAGCGGCGTCTGGTCGGAGCTGCACAAGCGCTGGTTCTTCCTGCCCCGCCGCTGCTCCAAGGAGAGGTGAGTAGGGGTCGGAGGGAGGGTTGCCAGATGGGTATAGTATAGTATAGTCTAGGAACTGGAGAAAGCGAAACATCCGGGTTTTTTAGCTTTTATTGATATTAATCGATCAATAAACTGACGACACTGACGGAGATAATCAATCGGATGCGGATATTAAACGCAAACGCCTTGCTTTCGGTTTCAGATACAACGAAACACTGGACGAGCACATGGGTTGCAACATACTAATCTCGGCCAGCGAGGACTTCGAGCTGATAGACACCGTGAAGCTGGAGGAGGGGAACACGCAGCCCACGCACGGGTTCTCCAGCTTCAAGTTCCTGCCCAATGCGGAGGACGACGTGATCATCGCGCTCAAGTCGGAGGAGCTCAACGGGAAGACCTCCACGTACCTCACGGCCTTCGGGGTGGACGGGAAAACCCTACTGCCGGAGGTGCGAATCAACACGGACTACAAGTACGAGGGATTCGAGTTCATTTAGCGAACTCCATCCCATCCAAAACCATATCCGGTGCTGCAATATCGATAGTAGTGTGTATATATATTGAATCTGTGTGTTATACTCGGTATTTAAATTGTTTTAGGTCGTAAGTTAGAAGCTCATAGACCAATGCCATTAGACAAGCTAAACAATCTCTCTACGTAACTTGTATTATATCTGACCGAAATAATTTTGAAAAGCGCGAGTTTTTCGAAAACCCTAGAGTATTTCTAAGTATATATATTTGTAAAAGTTTTCCGAAACTTGCTTAGTTTGAAATAATTGTTGGTACAAAGCTGAAATTTCTGAAAATCGTTATATAAGATCAGATAATTGGATAATGTTACTAAAAACTTCCTGGATTGGAAAAACATCAATTGTTTGAAGTAAAAACGATTTAAATCGAAAAGGGATTTATCGAAATCAACGCAAGTTATTGAGTTAAAAATTGATATTCTTAAGCATAGAGTTTAATATACCCCCCGAACTTGTTCAAATCAAAAAACTCAATTATGTTCCTGTCTCTGTACCAATAATTATTTGCAAATAATTAAAATTGAAATGTAATATTTAATTAATATTATAAATATTTTAGCTTTGTTTTATATAGACTTTTATATAGCTTACTCCTTATGTTACTAGTACAAATAAAATTAAAAGCAAGAAAAAATAAAAATTTTGGAGCTGTTGACGCTCAGAAATCGATTGATTTATGTTTCAATTTTAATCGCTCTCATTTCGATCGAACGATTAATTTAAATCCAGTTTTCAACAAAACCATTCCGATTGATTTTTTGCAAAATCGAAACCCAGAACACGCTTGTTTTAAGAGAAATCGTTTTGAGGATCAGAATTATATTGATATTTGTGTTCGAATTGAAATCGATTTTATTTCGATTAAATCGAAACGATTGAAAATCAGTTATTCCGCATACGTAGAAATTTATTTTTAAATATAAACAACGTACAAAACGAACTCGGAACCAATCGGATTAACTTCTGCTACGCCTCCCTGCTGTCCAGCACCCTCTCCAGACCCGCAACAATCAAGTCCACATTGTCCACACGCCCCTCGTTCGCCCGCACCTCCAGCCGATCCGCATTGTGGTTCACGTTCCACAGCTCGGGCAGAAACTTGGGCTGCATCGTCTGCAGGAAATGCTCCCTCCACAGCCGCTCCAACTCGATCAGACCCCCGAATTTGCTGCAGTACATCTCCACGACCTTCTTGCCGTGCTGGCAGTAATCCTCGTTCTCCACCCGATACTCCAAATCCGCCGCCCGCTGCAGCAGCTGCGGACTCAGGTCCGTCTCCTTGAAGTAGTCCAGAATAACACACCTCAGCCCCTCCGCCTTCTCGCTGGGAATGCGATCCTTCTGCTGAAGTAGGGCTCTGCCCGCGGACTTTACGTTTCTGGGAAGAGAAATCTGGTTTAGTCGGGGAATACTTAACATACAGGGTGCGCCATCGGTAAGAAAACATTGAATAACTTCGAAAACAGACAACTGATCTTCAAATATTAGGTAAAAACCAAATATGGGTGTATTTCGACGAGAAATGTGGATTTTATCCTAAAAAATTAATGTTCCTTGGGTACATTTCAGGCCTGATACCACATTGTTGGACCTTAGTGGGGGTCAAAAAAATCGATCTCTTGTATTTCCCAGATTTTAATTCTAAACAAGTTTTATTGAAATATAACTGATAAAAAAAATCAAATATGGGTGTATTTGGGTGAGAAATATGGATGTTATGATCAAAAATCATGTTTTTTAGGTTCTTTTCAGACCTGATACCACATTGTTGGACCTTAGTAGAAGGTCAAAAAAATCGATTTTTTCTATTTTCCAGATTTTGGTTCTAAACGATTAATATTGAAAAATTACTGATAAAAAACCAAATATGGGTGTATTTGCACGAGAAATGTGGATTTTATGAGCAAAAATCATGTTTTTTAGGTACTAAAGATCGAGAAAATATTCAATAAATATGTTAATGCCAGTTTTTGAAAATTTTGACTAACTGGCAATTCCGAAATACCAAAACGTTATCTCAATTTATTTAAAAAAAAAATATCTAAACTTTAACACATGTTAGATATAAATTTTTAAATATTAATGTTTAATAATTTTGTTTATAAATTTCAAGTTCTAGATATTCTATTTTCCTATTTAAATTTTAAACTAATAATAAGATAAAAGCAGTAAGGACGGTGCAGATCAGAGACTGATCAGGAGACAGCGCAGCCTGCTAATCACAGTGCAGTGGCTGCAGCCGTGTGGTGTAGACGTGTGGTGGGTGCTTAAGAGGCAAATTGTCTATTCAATATGGTTACTGGATCTATCTACACCTAATTTAGCTCGCTTTCGAAAGGGGGTTGATCAGAAAGTTATTCGACCTACATACCGAAAGCTAGCGCACCCATTATTGATCGCTATACGTACTTGAGCTGCTGATCGTCGAGGTACTTGAAGTTCATGTCCTTGTGCTTGAGGGGGGCGTCGCAGGCTTGGCCCAGCCTGCTCCTGATCTTGTTGTCGGAGATGTTGCTCAGCTGGTGGCAGCTGGGGCAGAGCAGCAGGATGTCGTGGGAGGTGTGCGACTTCATGACGACGGGGAAGTGCTTGCGGTACTCGCGGGGCACGACGTTCTTGCGGATGTAGGCGTCGCGGCGTCCGCAGACCACGCACTGGTTCTCCTTGGGCGTCTGGTAGTAGCGACCCACGTCCCCGACCGCCCGGCCCGCGGGCTCGAAGTTGAGGCGCACCGTGAAGGGCTGCTCGCTGATCTGGGCGCCCAGGTTCTGCTTGAGGTACCAGGTGGCCTTGCGCCTGTCGATGGAGCAGAGCAGCTCCCCGTCGGGCGCCTCCAGCAGGCAGTTGTCGTAGAAGACCTTCGACTGGGTGCTGAGATGACGCAGCTGCTCCTTGGCGGGCTTGGGCTTGGCGGTGTTGCGGGGGGAGCAGCTGGCGGGGGCCTTGGGGGTGCTGTAGCTGCGGTTGAAGTCCACCTCCAGAAAGGGCTCCAGCTGTGGACGCAGCTGCTCCAGGCAGACGCCCCGTCTATCCAAGAAGCTGCGCGGCTGCAGCTCCGAGGCGAGCTTCTGGAAGATTGCGACGGCTGCCAGCGCATCGTTGGCTGCGTAGCTCAGCTGCGCGGGCTCCAGCTGCGGCGCCTCCCAGTTGGAGCAGGCCAGGCGCCAGCTCTTGTCCAGCAGCAGGCCGAGATGCGTCTTGGCCAGCTTGCCCAGCCCCTCGGCCGGATGGCCGGCGAGCACGGCCATGAAGCGCAGATCCAGGGTGTTGGCCACGCCCACGCCAAAGTCATGCGCCAGCTTCTTGGCGTCCTCCTGCGGCGCCACGCCCACCTTGATCACGCGCTCGTCCTCCAGCAGCTGGCGCAGCTCCCCGGGTATCTGCCGCATGTGGCACAGCCGGAACAGCGCGCAGAGTCCCCGATGGGAGCTCAGCTGGAGCAGGGCGACTGGACGTCGGGTGCCTCCGACTGTGATCCACTCGCAGTCGAAGCCCAGCACCTGCAGCGACTGCACGTCCCTGAAAGGCGAGGAGAGTTGGAAAAGCTGCTCCAAACCAATAGAAAACTCACTTTTTCAGCTGCTCCAGCACTTTTCTCGACTCCTGCAGGCTGCTCACCACCTCGATCCTGCGATGCCGCATCGCCAAGCTGCCTCCGAGCCGCAGCTTGGACAGTATGCCCTGCCTGTGACGCACCAGCACGTAGACGAGGCCCAGCCCAGCCGCCAGCATCGCCCAGCGCCTGGGGTTCAAGGATTCCCCCGGATTTCCCATCGCATCCGACTTGTGTGTGCAGGGAAATCTGTCTGGAAACCACAATATCAGTGTGAAAATCCCGTCTATTTGGTGCTTGTCGTAGTGTGTGTGATGTGTGCGTGTCGTGCGTTTGTTGATTTATGCCTCAGGCGTGCTGTGTTTGCTCGAAAGTCGACTTTTCTCCAGCTCAACAGGTTTATTTCATCATTTTCCTCAATATTGTTGTTATGTTGTTGATGGCACGATAGCCAAACCTATCGATATACGGTTGGTGGGCTTATCGCAACACAACAGTTGAGCGCGCGATTTAAATTACACTTGTAAAACAATTAAATATTTGACTTAAAAATAAATTGAATTATATATTTTTACGCTGAAGTGTTGAAATAATTGAATTATTTTTTATTTACATTTATAGGGACTTGTATATATTTATATAATAAATACAAAATACTTTGTATTTGCACATCTTTTATACACTGCAAAATTATAAAGTTGATCTATAAACGTTTTTGTTAGTGTCTTGTGAGGTTTCACACAGAGTAAAAGTTGCCTAAAAAATTGGTTTCAAGCCAATTAGAAGCAAATTCAAGCTGCTGCCGATAAATTGTGCGCGCCAAACAAGCCGGTTCTGCCTCGATAGCACACCGATAACAATATTGTGCTGCGCCAGATTTCTATGTTCGAGCGTGTTTGAGCCAAGCAGTGCGATAACGATTTGCTGCAGTGCCGATTACTTTGTTCGAGCGTGTTTGAGTTCGCTGAGGTTCGATGGTAGCTGCTGCTTGCGCTGACTGGCAGTTGAATTTATTTTAATCGTAATTTGTAATTTTAAATGTTTTCGCGAGTGCAGATAAATTAAACCAAGCTGAAATATTGATAAATAATATATTTCGAACATGTTCAGTTAGGAATGCCAGTTGGTTGCGGCCGCAGCTGCCTGCAATTAGCGAATGTCAGTTCGAAGCGTTGGAAAATCGATTTTTCAAATCAGGTGAAATAATTAACGGGGAAAGTACACTGAAAAAAAGGTTTAATACAATTTAGTTGCAGTATGTGCCATTAATTACTGGACTAGCGTGAACAGCAGTTAAACAGCGAGATGCCAGAGATATTGATTTTTCAAATCAGGTGAAATAATAAATATAGAAAATACACTGAAAAAACAAGAACTACTGTTTAATAAAATTAATTTACAGAATGTGCCATTAAATTAGAAAGCAGACTAGCGTAAAAAAAGCGAGATGCCGGAGACTTTGGAGCTGCAGCAGTTTGTGGGCGTGGCGGATGGGGGGGCGGCGCCCAATCGTTGGCTGGAGGGGCTGCGGGTGCGGGCGAACTGCCCATACCTGGGCATCCTGCTGGCCACCCTCTCCTCGCTCTTCTTCTCGCTCTGCTCGGTGATCGTCAAGGCCCTGGTGGACGTAAACCCCATGGAGCTCGCCTCCTTCCGCTTTGTGGGCGTGCTACTTCCGGCCATCCCCATCTTGATCTACACGCGTCAGGAGGTGTTCCCGGAGGGAAAGAGGGTAATACTGTTGCTCAGGTGCTTCATGGGCACTACGGGTCTGATGCTCAGCTTCTACGCCTTCCGCCACATGCCCCTGGCGGACGCAAGCGTCATCATCTTCTCCACCCCCGTCTTCGTCGCGATCTTCGCGCGCCTCTTCCTGAAGGAGCCCTGCACCCTCTTCAACGTGCTCACCATCAGCATGACGCTGCTGGGCGTGGTCCTCATCACCCGCCCGCCCCTCATCTTCGGCGACGCCTCCGGATCCTACGATGGATCCTACGACGGCACCTACGACATCTGGGGACCCGTGGCCGCCATCTCCTCCACCCTCTTCGGGGCCAACGTCTACATCCTGCTGCGCGCCCTCAAGAGCCTACACTTCTCGGTGATCATGACCAACTTTGGGGGCGTGGCACTGCTGTACACGCTGCTCGTCTGCGCCTCCATCGGCGCCCTCTGCTGGCCGAGCTGTGGTAGGGACCGTTGGCTGGTCGTCGTCCTGGGGATCTTCAGTTTTCTGGGTCAGATCCTACTGACCCTCTCCCTGCAGGTGGAGCAGGCGGGGCCGGTGGCGATTGCGAGGTGCGCGGACATCGTGTTCGCCTTCATCTGGCAGACGATGTTCTTCGGGGAGGTGCCCACCCCCTACTCCCTCTTCGGGGCGCTCATGGTCGTCGGCTCCGTCGTCCTGACCGCGGTCAAGAAGTGGGCCATGACCCTGCCTAGGGAGTCCTCGCTGCGCAAGCGCCTCAGGCTTCTGCTCCTCGAGTAGTAGCCCCTTACACTGCCCCTTACCAGTCGCTTACCAGTAATCAAGCAAGTGGACGTTGTGGTTTCTCCTGTGCTCATCTAAATAACTCTAGTCACATCTTATCAGTAGGCATTAAGCAGTTTTAAAGTTCGAGCGTGATACTCATACCATAAAAAAAAAAAAAAACAAAGCGGAAAAAAGAAAAGCGAAAAAACGTAAACGAAATATTCATACATATGACTAAAACTATCTTATAATAACTGTAACTACGATTTAGTTTAGCCAAATTCATTGAGTTGTTGTTTTGTACATTGTTATACATGCTTACACTAATAATTCCATGAAAACCAAACATAAATCCTAATAAATACGAATTGTGGAAAATCAACTGCCAGTTGGCGCCTAAATTCAAATTTGAAACGGAGCAGGTTCGAACAGTGCTGCAAGTCGCCGGCCGGCGGTCGAACTCATACAGCTGTTATCGATAGCGAGTATGTTGGCTGCTCACAAGTTATAGACGGCGGAATGCCAACATAACATTTAAATTCTTGCATATGATTACAATAAGTATATCCCTAAAACACAAATTAGGCGTCAATTGTCACCCTTCATTTGATAAAAGCGCTTATTAAAAGTAATTGAACTTGCAGTTGTTTGGCAGGCCGGCACTCGAACTCATACAGCTGTTATCGATACTGAGTACTGCAGTTGCTACTTCAGTGCTGCAAACCGCAAGCGTGCTAACAGCTGTTATGCTTAACATGGCATAAACAGCTGTTTGGATTGCGCTGTTGTATTGTGACGTCACAAGCGCTGCTAACAGCCGGCTAACAGTAGCAACCTTCTCGCGCTGCGCACCCTGTAGTCAACGCGTCGGCGCCGCCGTTGCCACAACAAAAGCAAAAAACGCAAAATTCTAAAAAACAAACAAACCGAAAACCGGCAATTGGAGTGAAAAAGAATAAAATAAAATAATAGTGAATAGTGTGCCTTGCGGACTTACAGTTCGGATATAGTTATATTTAAATACACTGAAAAAAGGAACACTAAACAAACACGTTGTACATTCGATTCGGTTCTCCCCAATAATAAATATTGCCTCCGATATATTTATATATATATATATCTAGAAGCCCAAGTCGGCTATAACCGCGTCCAGTTCGTCCTGCAGATTCGTGGCCCTGGAGCGCACCTGGGAAATTTGATCCTGCAAATTGTCCACGTTGGCCTGGAGCAACACGTTGCACTTCTTCATCGCCGCAAAGCGGCTCTCGTGCTTCTTCACCCGCGGCTCCAGGTTGCCCCTCTTCGCCGAGTTGGCCGCCTCCTGAAAAAACACCAGGTAAGTCGGATAATACATAGTCGGATAATACATATAGTATAGTGCGTGTCATGTGCGTAGTGGAGTTAATCGAAGCCAGTGCTGCGATCAATTCGATGAATTTTCGATCAGAAGTTGTTATCGAAAGTGTGGACAAGGGTTTCGATATCGATGATCGATAAAAAGTTTGTATGGTATTCCATATATCGATAAGACTTGCGGTAAACCGTACCGTACACAAGTGGGATCACATCGATGAAATATCGATATTATCGATAAGAATTTGATATCGAATCGAGCTAATATCGATGGAATATGCCTACCGGTTTTCGATAAAAATTTTATAGCAAATATATCGATAGGAGCTTTGCGGTGAACCGAGGATAAAATAAAATCTATATATATTTTGAGCAGTACGTACCTCCGCTTCCGATTCGCTGGCCGATTCTTCGCCGCTCTCTTCAGACTCTGACTCCTCAGACTCGTCGTCGGACTCGGGCTCTGCCTCCTGCTCCTCTTCTGCCTCTTCTTCCTCATCCTCGTCCTTCTCCTCGTGCTCTTCGTCTTCGTCCAGTTTCATTGAGGCCGCCATCTTCTGCACCTCCTTCTCCAGCTTCTTGAACTTTTTGTTCTCTTCTCTGCAGGAAATAAGAAAACATGTAATCGGATATCGATAACTTTCGATATTCCACTCACTTGAGTATGACATGATTCTTCTTCATGGCCTGCTTCAGTGCGTCCTTCTCCTTCTTGGCAGCCTCCTCCTTCACCTTGAGCTTGGTCAGTTTGCTGCGTAGGACCTTCACCTCCTTTCCCATGCGTCGTTCGCGTCTCTCCGTCTTCTTCTCCTCCGGTTCGTCTGGATCGCTCTCGCTCAGCTCCAGTTCCAGCTCCGGCGAACTGTCGCGTCCAAAGTGCGCATCGCTCTGTCGCCTCGAACCGTCGAATGGAACACCCTGTATCGGTAGTATAGCCCATAATTAGCGAGTTATCTCCCCGGTAGGGTCAGCGATAGCACCTGACCTTTTGTGAGGCTTATAGCTTTACCTTATGCAGTCCGTGGTTACCGTGATAGTTCTGGTGATCGTAGTCGTCATCGTAGTCATCGTCGTAAGCAAAGCAGTTACTAATATGCATTCGGTTAGTGCTGGCAGTCGTGTGGCCCTTATGACAATTTCGATAGCGGTTGTTAAATCGGTTAATCGGGTTAATCGGTTAATCTCTGGCAAAGTCGAAGCGATATACAAATAGTTCGTGTTCTGGTGTCTTAGTTATAGTTCTTTAACTGTGTGTACAACCTCTTAAGGAGCTGCATTTTGTTTATAATAACTTATTTATCGATAAATTGAAATAAAAGCCTATTGCGATAATAGCAAAATAGCGATAATTTAGTTAATTGTTTAGAATGAACTTATATTTCGGGTAAAATTCTTCTTTATTAGTCAATTACTTTTTTTTTTGTCAATTGAAATTCTAAATAATTTAAATTTCATTTAAATGTTTTAACGATTTGTTTTTTCGATGTTTTAAAACTTTTTGAAAAGAAGTTATCAAAATTACAAAACTTTGAGAAAAATTGAACTAAAACATTTTAAAATCAAATGTTTCATACCACAAAAATGTTTATTAAAATTTAAGACAAACTAAAAAATATTACGAGGAAAAAGTTTTAAAAAGATACCAGCAAATTGTAGTTTGAAATATTCCGAATTTACACGTTGAAGTTGTTTCAAGAATTACTTTTTTTTTAACTTCTATATAAAACTTCTCCTTAAATAAATATAAGATATTTTTAAATAGTCACGAAACATCGATAACAGATACAAATCAAAGTTGCAGACCATCTTCTTGAAGTAACTTTAACGTGCAAACTTTCTAGGGTTAAACAATAATCAAGTCGCGAAGCTGGCAATTTATTTATTTAGCTAAGTCTGTCTACTGTGCAATGATATTATTTAATTGCTAAGGAGAATTGAAAATCTCACTAATTGGGTGTTCATCGCGTCTATGGCAGCCCCCTAAGTTGGCTGTGTAGTGTTGCCAGCTGATTTCTAATCATTTACGAGCTACTCCTACGACTACGGACGGGGGGGAAGAGTAGGAGTAGGAACAATAGCTACAGCTACAACTTGTAATCAATGCGAAGCGACTAATTGCGATTGCGATTGCTGGCATTTTTTATTTGGATGTTTTTTTTAGAGTTCAGGCTGAGCTGTCGCAGCGAGGCGTCGCTGACGGCGCTGAAAATGTGCGGAGAACCCCGACTTTAACTTCAAAATACCCTATTTCCACGAGCGCTAAGAATGTTAACATTCGCTCACATATCAACTTGTCAAAACCGATAGAAAGAGAGCTGTAAAGCTATCGATGTTTTCAGAACGACTCTTCTAACTTAGAGTTAGGGTTAGGTTATAATCCCCCCATAATACCAATATTGGTCCTAAAATCTACATTTTTTTACCAAATGCTGCCATGTTTGGTTTTTTTTTGCATAATTTCTCAATATCATTTGTTTACGATTAAATTCTGACGAATTAAAAAAAAAAATATTTTTTTCTTAAAAATTGTTTTTTTTTTAGGGGCACCCTTACAAATTTTTGCAAAAATTTCAATTTTTTTTTTCTTTGATTAAATGTTTAAATTTAAATTTTAAACTCAAATGATTAAGAAAAAACCACACCGCTTGAACATCGGTTGAGTTTTGGTAAAGTTATGCGCATTCAAAGTTCACGAAAATGGCTTTTTTCGGGTAAGGAGGAGGATTATCTCCAATAATATTATTTGGAGGTAATTTTCGCACATTTGTTTCAAATGTGAGCTTTTGTGCTGGTGGAAATGGGCTGAAACTTGCAACTTGCAACCTGCAACATGCAACATTGAGCTGACAGCTGACAACACCCACACGCCCCCTGCCCTACCACGCTCTCCCTCCCTCTCCACCCCTCTTACCTGCAGTGCCGCCGCCAACTTTCGCTCCAGCAGTTGAATCTGTCGCTTCTGCTCCTCGATTTCGGTCTTGGCCTCGACGAGCAGTTCGCTGGTGTCGTGGTAGTTCTGTTCGACCTCCTTGGAGACCTTGCGGGCGTCCTCGACCTCCCGCTTCAGGGAGTTGACGTAGGCCTGCTCGGAGGTGGGCGTGGGGTCCATGGTGGCGACAATCACATTGGAGCCGTACTCGAGGTTCTTCTCCCTCGACTTCTCCCGCTCCAGCTCCGTCTCCAGTGTGCGTATTTTGGCCAGGAGCTTCTTGTTCTCCCGCTCCTGCGCCTCCCGGTTGCGCAGCTCCAGCGCCAGCATCTGCTTCGTGCTCTGCAGATCGTCGCGTATCTTGTCGATGTCGTCCAGCTCATCCGGACTCTCCTCGTCTATCGACATGGTCGACACAATGCTCGGCCTGGAGCTTCCCGCCCCCATCGCAGCAGCGCTGTTCGGGCCTATGGCATGGCTGCTGGGCGCCTCGCTCAGCATGTTGACCTTCGACTGCGACTTGTGCAGCTGCTCCTCGATGGTCATCTGGCGGCGGAACTTCCGCAGACCCTCCAGTATCGGTTTGCTGCGGTCGTTCGTCTGTGTGGGCTTCAGCCGGATGCCGCCCTGGATCTGCTTCAGCAGCTTGTTGTGCGAGTTGTCCTTCTCCGTCTCGTAGATGAACTTGTCGTCCACTTTGGTCATCGACTTGCACGTCAATATGGGCTGAGATCTGCGAGGGGCAAGGGTAATTGTTATAGGTATAAAGTGTGACATGGAATTCAGTTCTTAAATAGATGAATTTTGTGAACTACAGAGGGAACTCCGTTACGAATTGAAAAGAGACCTATTTTTTGTCGAATTTTCTCCGAAAAATTAGAGTAATATTTTTGAATCATTTTGAAGAATTTTTAATAAGTTATGACTAATAGTTGACCGTAGGCGATGAAAAAAGGCCTATTTTTGTCGAATTTTATTAGAAAGATTAGAGTAATATTTATAATAATTAGGAAAAATTCTAACTTCTCAAAATTTAGATTAATTTTGTAAGCCTTAAGGCTTACCAGCTATTTTCTAAAAATTTATAAGATCTAATATAAGCATAAAGAACAATTAAAAATGTATAGAGATTAGAAAATATATAGATGGGAACTCAGGACCCGATTACTTTCTTCAATTTGGATATAATTTTGTTCGTGTATCCTTGTTAAAGATCTAAAATTCGTACACAAGCTAGATATTATATCGATGAATTGCAGTAAAAAATGATTTTCAAAAATTCGAACTGAAACTGATTCGAATCGAGTTTTAATTCTAGAGCTTTGCGTAGCGAAAGCCTATCCCACTGAAGCTCTATTTTTGTTAAAGACAAAGTATAAATCTTGCAGTGTATTTTTTAATTGTTACGTCCTATCCATACACTACAAATTAGAGATATGAAATTTTTACACAAGCTGTATAATATATCTATGAATTGCAGTTAAAAATCATTTTCGAAAACTCGAACTAAAAGTGATTCGAATCAATCTCTGATTGACTTTGTCTCCAGTGGAAATTAATTTCTATTCTACATAGCAAATATATTTTTTTTCGCAGTGTATTGCTTGCAAATTGCATTTAATTTATATACATTTTTATTTTTTCGCTGCATTGCGATAGTTTGTCACTGGTTTTTAGTTTTTTAGTCGCAGCCTCGGAAGTTCATTAACGGAGCAGCGTTTTTCCCGCCGATAACTAATTGTTAATCTACCGCAGAGTTTTTCTGGCATTGCCTGATAAATGGCTATATGGGTGCGCGATAGTCTGTCCCTTTCTGGCCGAGTGCGGCCGTCTCGCTCTCACCTATCGTTGCAGGCGACATGGCGCAGCTTCTTGCCGCTCTCCACCTCCTTCATCATCTCGGACCAGTCTGGACGCCTGCGAGGTCTTGTTCTACAAAAATGAAATAAATTTGCAGTTAACTTGCTAAGTGAGAGGGAGGGAGAAAAGGGAGAAAGGGAGGGAGAGAGGGAGAGAGCAGCACTTACTTGAGCTTCTCGATGGTTTTCTTCTGCGAATCGGATAGCACACGCTTCTCGCCGGGGGCCAGCGGGGGCGGCGGTGGCGGAGGGGCCTTGGGCACCAGGGACGGCAGCGGAGGAGGCGCCGGAACTGTAAAATCGGCAGAGGAGAGCAAAGGTTAGCAGCTGCCAGACTGAGGATGTGAGCGAGGATAAATGTTCTGGCTGGGAACTTTTCTTTTTCTCTCTCTCTCTCCCTCTCTCTCTCTCTCTCTCTCTCTCTATCGCTTGTTTTTGCTGCTTTCACTTTCTTGTTTTTGCGCTGGTTTAGATTTTGATTTTATTTCATTTCATTTGATTCTTTTAGTGTGGAGTAAATCGCTTAGCGCTGCGTCGAGTCTCGCGGTTATTAAATATAATTTTAATTTAATGAGTTTGCAATTTGTGTCAGTTGTTTGCGCAAAAGTTCCTCTCGCCTCAGGCCATACATATCAATTGAGTTCGCTTGTAGGCAGGGGGAAGGGAAGTGGGAAGAGCAGGAATAGCAGGAAGAAAGGGAGAGTGGAAAGTGTTTGGAGTTGGGAGTTGCAAGATGAGGTTGCATGTTGCTCAACAATTCACTGGCAGAGATTGAAAAGTTACTGCCGTGCGTTTGCTTTTACGTACTTCCCTTCCCTTCTCCCTACCTCCCTATCTCCTCCCTCCTCCCCCACACTCTGCTCGGATTTGTTTTATTGCCCTAACAGGCTGAACTTGCCAAGGAACAACTTTGATTGCATTTTATACACTTGCGTAGTGCAGTAGAAATTTGTTGCCGGCTCCGTTATTCATTGCATGACGCCTGATTAGCAGCTGCAATCGAGTCTATCGGGGACTCTTGCAATATATATAGGGTATACAGCATAGTTTGTCAATACCAAGAATTTTACCCAGGATAAAAAAAATTGAATTTAAGACAGCAGAACTTTAACTTATAGACGGCTGAAGTATTCTATTCTAAAACTCTTTAAAATTGACTATAAATAACAAAACGTCTACTTCCTTTATCCTTAAAAATTAAAATTTGTGCGTCCCGGGTATTGAAATAAATTTCCTTAAATATTCTAATATTAACTAATATTACTAACCAATATTACCCATAAATTCGATTCGCTAATCATCAAATAATTGCTATTTAAATGGCTTTTTAAACTATTTATAACATAAACAAACCTCTAAACATGAATGAATGCAAGAAATTATAAATAGTGCATTCTATAAATAGATATCTAAATAAAAATTTCCAAAAATATATTTTTCAAAATACCTAAATATAGTTTTCTTAATATGAAATCAAATGCGTTTTCAAAAAATACATTTTTAAAAACATTTCTACAATTGAATTCGGATTGATTCCAAATAAGCTTCTTTAAATATTGCGAAACGAGATTTACAATAAAATCAGATTTGTAATGATAATAAATTTTTAAATTAGTTAGATTAATTAGATTAGAATTCAAAATTTTATAAATTTGAAAAATGAACAAGAAGCATAAGATATTTCCTTACTATTTTCATTACAAGAAACGTTTAGAAAATAGATTTTATAGTATTATTTCTTCCAATTTCAAGACTGTTTAAAATAATTTTCAGTACAAGAATCGTTAATTAAACAGATTTGTAGTATTATTTTTGCAATTTAAAAATGTTTAAGTTTCAATGATAAGATAGATAAGATAAAATAGATTTTAATTATATTTTATTTTTTTCAATTTTGAAAATATTTAAAATAATTTTAAAAATTTGTAAAATATATTGGTCGAGTCTTGTTGGGTATTTGCAGGGTATCTGCGTTTCGATACGCCCGAATTGTGTGATTTGCTTGGTATTTCTTGTTGCTTTGAGCCGTTGCGCTCGAACTCCGCTTGGCAGAAGTTTTAGTTTCAGTTTTAGTTGCAGTTAGTTTAGAGTCTGTGATGCGCTCTGGCACTTCTTTTGGCCAAAGTCGAAGCCGAGGCTGAGGCCGAGGCCTTTTGTTAACGTGGCCAATTAATTGGGAAATTTTTTGCGCACACACAAGCTGTTTCTAATAAATTTCCGCTTAAATTGCTTGGCCTAACAAGCTGAAAGTTGCGATTCTGAAGCTCGGGGTTTTCCCTTTATTTGGCCACCAGAAATTTCGCTTGTAATTAGCAATTGAAAAACTTTTTAAATTTACTCAAACAATTTTCTGATACGCCTGTAAGCAAAGAGTAACCCCAATGTTGTGCCTCCCCCCTTCCCTCTGACAACTTTCCCCCTTTCCTTTACAATTCGCACTTTTTGGTGTGCAGTGTACGCTTTTCACTTTTCACTTTGCACTTTTCGCCTACACACGTTGAACTTTTATGCAAAATACTTTGCGTTTCTTTTTGGCCGGGCTTTGTGTTCTGTGTTCTGTGCTCTGATTTTTATTCTCTGCTGTTGCTTAAAAAGTGCAAAAGTCAAACAACTGCTCAAGACAATGCCGGCGCCAAGTGATGAAAAGCTGACAAATCTGTTAATTAGCTTTGTT
The DNA here is from genome assembly GCA_035045125.1 of Hypselothyrea guttata. NCBI lineage: Eukaryota > Metazoa > Arthropoda > Insecta > Diptera > Drosophilidae > Hypselothyrea > Hypselothyrea guttata. Next base: position 57,608 of record JAWNNJ010000392.1, on the reverse strand, counting down.
TGAATGAACCCCGCCTGAACCCAGCTCACAAATCCCCTCTTCCCTCTCCCCTTTCCCCTTTCCCCCATGCCCAACCATGCAGTCAACAGAAGCATAACCTCAATCCCAATCTTATCCTTTTGTCTGCTCTGGCCGTGCGCCCTCCCCGCCCCGCCACGCCCCCCTGGCTCCACTCTCCAACTGCCATCCTCCGTCTTCTGGTTTTAGCAGTCGCGCCTGGCTGAATCTGCACTTAATCTTTAAGTGGTTGGCTGCCTTTGAGTTCTCGCTGCATTAGTAGTCGAAGGTGTGTGTAGTTGTGCCTACACTGCGAGAAAATGCGCTTCAGTTTGAAATCATTAGGAATAGTTCTAGAGATAAGCCAAAATATCTTAAAATAAACATAACAATTATTCTTAAGTATAAATTGAATTTATATAAATATTAAATTATATGGAACCAAAATATTTAGTCTCATTTTAAGAATTGAAAACAAGTTTAAAATATTTTGAAATGAGATAAACCAGAATTTTCTTAAAATTAGACATTACTCTAGTTCCATATATTTCAATATTTATATAAACTCAATTTATAAAATTATTATCCTAAAAATACAAATTCTTAAAAACTGTATTTTTAGACCTATTTCGATTAAAGTCTTAAAACACAAAGTCCTGTACTGTCGGTTACGTCCGACTGTAGCTCCGTTCTACCGATTTTCGTTTATTTTCGGTGGCATATTTAGCTATAAATGACGACTAATATTCGGCATTACCCGTTCCTATCAGAGGTTACTATTTTATTTTTGTACTAGTTTTGCCCTTATAATTCCCAAATGGTTTTTGTACAAGCCGAATGGTATGCCAGTTCAGCTGGCGATTGAAATCACAGCTGAACCCTATCGTTATCGGTGTATCCACAATGTTTACCGGAATCGAGGTCTTTCATAGCTTTGAAGATGGCTTCACAGCGAGGACAGACCTCGGTTACGGTAAACATAGTGGATACAACTAGCTGGGTTCGATTTTTGATATTCCAGAATCGGTCTTTTCGACCGATTCACTTGAAAATAAATTTGACATATTTGGTTAATCGAGATTTATACGACAGTTTTAATTTGCAGGAAGTCTGAGAGAAAAACTTTGTAATAGATGCACGGGTGTTATGTCATTCGCACTAAACTAATAGACCCTTTTACTTCTTTGAAGTACAGGGTCTAATAAAGAAACGCGTGAGAAAATTCATATTTTCCCAAAATAATAATAATTTGTATGATGTTATTTAACTTGAATTTAGGGACTAAAATAAATAATATATATTGAACAAAATATCTTTTTACTTTATTTAATGCCGAATCTATAGATTAAAGCTTGTTAAAAAATAAAATTAAAAATTGAAATTATTCAAAATAATAATAATAATAAGATTACACTGTTTTATATATTATTTGTTTCTGACGTTTGCATAAACTTGAGTATGGAGTTAAGCTTGCCGTTCTCAGTAAGATATTTCGATCGAATTGCTTGGTTTTTTCGCGCAGTGCACACCTGCAGCTGAGCTGGAAACTAATCCCGAACTCGTGTAACTTGGCTCGAATGAAATCAGCGCCAAACTTGATTATTGTCTGAGCTTGTCTTGCCCTGCATGTTAATGCCGCTGTCCCGCTACCTTGGTTCAGCTGCTTTCTTCTGCCCCTCTCCGCTCCCTTGCCCCTCTCGGTCTGTCTGCCATTTGTAGTCACTGATTAAAATACGTGGTCAACTTTTTGGGCAGCCAATTGAGCGGTCGTTTAGTAAGTTTCGCTTAATTCGTTTTAGTAATTTATGGCAAAGCTCTGGCGAAAGCGGCATCCTAAATCAGGGCTCCTCAGCTCCCCCTTCGCACTGAATGAAAATGAAAATGAAAACAGAAACAGATACGAGCGCCAAGAAAAGAAAGAAGCAGAGATGCTGAGGTTCAACTTGGGGTTGGGGTTGGGGTTGGGGCTGAGAAAAAACCGAGAACAGTAAACAGAAAAACAAAAAACTTACCCAAGGCACTTTGTGCGTGTGGCAAGGGTGGCAGATAAAACTCTTCATTCATTCATTCATGTCGACAAAATTATTTCTTATTTAAATAAAATGCTGAGAGTTCAGGGACAGCCGAGGGACGGCGGAGGGACGGGGGACGGGGGACGGTCTCTGAGATGATGCTACCCACTTAATATACCGCAAAGCCCGCACTTACAAGCACGCAAAATGAATAGCGGGGTATGTAAACATAAATTTTGCGAGCTCACTCAGTGCCCTTCCCCTGCCCCTGCCCTCCCCCTTCCCGTGCTCCTGCTCTCCAGTTGTAAACCCCTGCAAGTACCCAGGGTACGTATTTCCCATTTCCCATCTCCCTGCTCTCCATTTTGTTACAGCTTCTGCTCATTGTGTTATCATCAACAGAATATTCTATGCATGCACAAATGTTGCCGTTGTCATTGAATCACGCTGGGCCGAGCAAACCACGCCAAGAGTGCCTACACTGAGAGAAAAGCAGTCGGCAATTTCTCACGATTTAAGCAAACCAAAATAATTGCTTACTTCATATATCAGAATTTATTTAACAACGATTTAAGAACAAATAGGGAAAGATTTTAGTAAGAGCTTAATTCAGTTTAAGAGAGATAATTTTAAAATAATATTGAACATTCTCGAAATATTAAAAAAATTAAGAAATTCTGGATTACATTATATGCTATTTCAAGATTTAAGAAAAAACAAGGATAGATTTTAGTAAAAGTATAATTTAGTTTAAGAAAGATAAAATTATAATAATATTTCAATTCCAAAAAATAATAACAAATCATAAAATTCTTTACAGAACATTTCTTACTGGATATTACAAAATCAAGTTCAAAATCATCAGCATTGATATAAGAATAAATAAGAATAGTTTGAGTTTAAAATATAATATAATTTAAAACCAAAAAAATATAACAAGATATAAATATCGGAAGAATACTATAAACCAAAAAATTCTGAATTATATTATAATTTGTATTATTATTTTATATATATTATTTGGAAAATCAAAAAATTTTAGATCTGATGAATTTTCCTTGCTTACTCAGCTTAAGTAATAAAGAGATAGTTTTTGCTTTGTTTCTCCGAGTGTAGTGGGTGGAGGGAATAGGGGTACAGGGGTACAGGGGTATCTGGTGGAGTGAGTGCGGTAGCATTAGCATGGACTCCACTTTGATTACTGACTTTGTTCCATTGTCTGAGCTTTACATGATGAAGCGCTGAGAAGCTCTGCCATATTTTACAGTCTCTTCTCAGCTCGCCTCCCTCCCTCTCTCCCTCCTTACTCCTCCCCTGTTCTCACCCATCCAGATTCCCTCACACTGACAGCTTTAATCCCGCCTGGGTTAAGGTTTCTCATCTTGTTTATAACTATTGTCGGCACCACTAATTTAATCATTCTGCCACGCTCAATTTTTGCAGCTTCTAGAATTTAAATTACAAAAAATGATGCCGCATTTTAAAATCGTTTTCTAGCTTTTTTCCCGTCATGCTCTTCATAACCATTATGAAATATAAATTTATATTTGATGCACAAACATATCAGACGCCAGCAAACAGTTTTCGGTGCGCGTAAATATTTAAACACCAAATTTTAATTCATTTTAATTTGGCTAATTGAAATGTAGTGGAATTGAAAAGTATTTAAATTGAACGGGGTTTTGTGTGAAATTTATGCATAATATTAAAGCGATTTGCATTCATTTCAAATATTGAATTGCATTAAATTTTGGTAATATACTATATTGAAATTAGCTTTTAAAAATTTGAGTTATTTAAAACCAACGGTTAGGCAGTAGAAAAATACTTCAATGGCATATATAAACATTATTTTATTTTAGAATATAATAATATATATAAGTAAATCTTAAGTTTTCAAATATATTCTCATTAATTTGTTTTCTATTTCTTTAAATTACTTTTTTATGTCGTATTTTTATATATATATTTTTTTAGACTCATTATTGTAGTATATATTTTACATGCTGAATTTTTTATTTATATTGATTCTTAATTATTTCAATTTTTAATTTTTCAACGTAAGTTTTGTTTTTGTTTCACTTTACTTTTATTTAATTTTTTTTGCCTATTTGAAATTTAAGCTCAATTGATGTTTTATAAAATTTCAATTCACAAATTTAACTTTGTATTTTCCAAGTTCAACTTTATTATTATGGTATTGCTTTTAAATTGCTCTATGGAATAAATGGATTTTATTTCGGAATATTCGCCTGAATCATACCTCAAACCCTAGCTTGAATATCGGCAGTTTCCAGTTCATAAAGCAAGTATCGGGCCAAATCAATGCGAATTCATCAGACTAGAAGTATTTAGAGCCCACATACTATGCATATCACTGTGCAATTATTTGTCCACTGGGGCATTTTATTGTCGCCCACTGTAATTATGAGACTGTACTCTGCGTCATGTCCAAATTTGAAATGTCCTAATCAGCTTTTATGCTCCTCCCCCCCCTGTCCCCGCCCCTGCAGAGTGCACCTATTGAGAGCCGAGGCCTCTAATGGGCCAAGAAATGTGCCCGAATAGAGGACAGCGGTTACATGTCGCTGCCCCACACATAGTATATGAATATATATACATTATAGCATCGTATATATATGTATATATATACAGACATGTAGATATGTATGTGTAGCATAAGCTGGCTCATTTAAATAAAAGAAAATATATTTTGCGTCCAGGCGCTCCTTTTTTGTGGGCAACGATGTCGTCGTTGGTCTTCGTTTTATTTTATTTTTTTATTTTTTATTTCGCTTTTCGTTTTTTTAGTGCGGATATTTGAATATAAATGACGCATTTAGTTCGACTATATCAAGCACATTGCCATATATCTTTGGCAGCAGCTTTTGTCCTTAACTGTTCTATCTACATTCGGTTCGACTTTCTCCTTTCTCTAGTATCCAATTGATAGTTGTCAAGTTTTGGTTTTGCTTTCCTTTCGCTTCCTTTTGCTCTTTATTTGGGGATTGCGCTTTAAGAAAAGTGCCCGCTTCACACTCATCATGCTCATCTGGTTTTAAACATTCCACTTTATGTTGTAGTTTTGACACAATGAGCAATAATCATGAATTTTACTTAGACCATAAAAACCCCGAGACCAGAAACAAACCGACAAAAAAAATAAAAAAAAAACAAAAGGAAAAGGGCACAGGGAAGAGGGAAAAGGGAAATGCCAGGAAAACTCAGGCCTAGGCACGGTCCAAGACGTTGTCCGAGCACATTAAATAAATGTTTTTCTTTTCGGTCTTCATTGTTGCCTTTCGTTACTTTCTTTACTTTGTTGCTTCATTGTTTTTGTTTTTTGTATTCCTTGTATTTTTATATATTTTTATTTTTTATTATGCGACAGCTTTAAAGGACAAGCGTTGGGACAGCTCCCACACCTCAAAACCTATACCCTGCACACATTGGAGGTGTTCAAAAGGGCATATCGAATTGCAAAGCCAGCATAACTTGCTAAACAATCTGGCGAAAATAATTAAATCCTTGAGCTTTATAGTTATGCCTGTTATATTAAGCACAGTTCTGGATTAGAACTCTAGAATTTCTTGGTCAAAATTTTAGTAAAATGTGAAAGATAATAACAAAGTTAGGCTAGGGATAAAAACAGAGAAAATAACTAAATAAATTTTAATGCTAGAAATATTTTATATAAATTCTTTGGAATTAATGTGAATAAAATTATATTATTTTAAACAGAAATTTAATTATTTAGGCCACAATATTTTTTTAAAAAGCCTGTAAACACCAGAAACTTTTTATATAATTTTTAAAAATTGTAAGTCGATTAAAATATATTTGCAAAAAAAATTATTTTTTATTTAAACCGCTTTTAGATAATATTTCTCTGATTGCCAAGAATGTTTTATATAAATGTATCATTTTGATTTGATTGAAATATATTTCATAAACTAAATTTATTTATGAATAAATTATAAAATAATTAAACCATTTTCTACTTTTTTATGGCATATTAAAAGCGCCAGATTGCTAGGAATATTTTATATAAATTTTAAAAAATTATTATCCAATAATAAATAAGTTGTAATATTTAAGCCATCTTTTTGTCAGCTTCGACTTTTGTGTTAAGTTTTTAATGGGTAACAGCTAGTCGAGTCTGCTGCTCTTTCTGCAAACGTGCTAGATACATTCGTGCTGTTTGATTTCTAGACTCGAGTCCGTCCTCAACTGTTTGCCTTTTGTTTGTTCGAGCCAAGATTAGGACGCATTTGCGGTCACGTTATTGCCCACTGATTAGGCCAGGGCGCAAGTTGCGAGTTAACTGCCTCACACGTAACCTTTTCCTCCCCCTGTTTTCCCCCTGTTTGCCCCTGTTTCCCCCTATCTGTGCCTAGGCTTTTGTGGCGCTTAACGAGGCTTTCACTTCATTTTTGTGGCACTCCTGGGGGCCGCTCACTTCGGGCCCCGGGGGCAGATGCAATTCAATTTGATGACTTATGCAACTTACTGTTATTGTTATTGTTTTTGAATTGAGGCTGCGCTGGCAGGCGGAAAATGCATTTGAATTATTGCAATTTGAAGTAGAATAAATGTTGTTATAATGCTATTATGACTATTTTGAATATTTGCGTTTTGTTTGCGCTCAGTCTCTTTCGATTCAATGCACAGCACTCACTAAAAATTTAATAAATAAAATATGTTTTATATTTATATTGCTCTACGGCTTTAGCATTTTGTTGGTATCCATCTCAGTCTGTCTATATGTCTGTTTGTATGTCTGTCTGTTTGTCTGTCTGTCTGTATGTCTCTCTGCCTTTATGCGCTTTGTTTGCTCTTGATGAAATGTTTTGTGCACATTTCATTTGCGCATTCACATTTATTCACATAGTCACATACACTCAGAGCACGAGCAGCTCTTGTTGCGTTTTATAAAAATGAGCAGTCGACGCCCAGGTGGACATGAATGGACATGATACACACACGTTTATGCAACATATCTAGAGATGTGCACACGACTCAAATATTCCTTCATGCATACTAAAAATGCGCCTGGAATTGCATTTTACCTTTTGCCACAGCCTTTGTTACCTCCGTTGCAAATCCCTGCTGAATTCGGCTTAAATTAGCAGGGAAACGACTGCAAAATAGTATTCCAAATAACCTAACTGCAGCTATGCATGTCCCATTAGCAATTCATAAGCTCAACATCACAAAGATGCCCTGGCCTGCACCTAGTTTTTGTTCTCTGCACAAGGTTTGGAATTCTTTTGACGCATGTGATTTCAGCATTTCAATATTTGCAGATATACAAAAAATGCTCGGCTTTAATTGCATTAATTTTTTACACAGAAGTCACTTTTCCAGACTGATGAAAATGTCAAGAGAACGACTGGACTGTATTGAATTGTTTTCGTAGTATATCAAAATATTTTATAGAATTTTTTGGCAATTAAAATTGTAAATACTTTAATAATGTCTTAAAATATTCTATAGAACATTAAATATCAATTAAATTTGTAATTAAATTTATATTCCATTTTTTAATGCTGTTTAAATTCTGATTCTTTGATTACTAAGAGTCAAATTTGAAAAAATATAAAATTATGGAAAATGTAAAAAATTCAACATCTCTTATATAAATCTTTCTTAAATTAAATGTTAATTCAACTTGCTTTTAATTCGACATCTGTACTTTAACACTTCCGTTCTTCTTTTAATTAAATAAGTGTTTACTTTTAAATATCTTTCTATTTTTAATAAATTTTAATTTTATTCTCATAAAAAAATATTGATTTAAAAGGTCCGTCGACTTTTTCTATAGTTTATAAATTAATTATGTATTCCATAAACTTTATCCGAAAGCTTTCACAAGCTCTGCTCTTATATACTAATTTTAAACTAAAAACCCCAATTAAATTTGATTTTTATCAGTGTATTTTCGATCTGTTATTTACACCATTAATGCCAGTCACGAGCTGGACACTCACGCGGGCATCTCTAGGCAGCAAAGTACACTCATTCAATGAGTAATATCACTCATACGCCATGTATGTCGCGCTGTCTTTTGGTGTTTGTTTTTTGTGGGCATATGACGTCTGCTAGCCTTGCCTTTCGCCTGAGAGAGAGAGAGAGCTAATGAGGGAGAGACTCATGCGAAAAATGCACAAGGCCAATCTATCGATAGAACGAGATGATATCTATAGCTATATATATCCAAATAGTTGCCCGAAATATATGCAGAATTACACTCTCCAAAATAATTGTGCGCATTTGGCGGTTAGATATTTGGTTGTTTAGACATTAGAGAAGCGTCAATAATTTACAGCGTCCATTAGTATTAGTTGCAGGTAGTAGTAATAGCTTCCATCCGATGCGTTGGGAGAGTTGGGTCATCGGAAGGCCAAACTTACCGTTCTTGATGCTCAGTTCGCGCTTTATGGAGGGCGTTTTCTTCAGGGTCTTGGTCTTGAACTCTGGCTTGGGTTCTTCCTTGGGTTCTTTGAGTATCTCATCAACCTTGGGTACCTTTTTCAGCACCGGCCGTATCTTGAGCAGATTGTCGGTGCTCTTGCTCGGCAACGGTTTCTCCTCCCGCTTCACGTGCCGCAGCTTCGGCTTCTCCAGCTTGAAGCGCAGACGCCGCTCCCGCTCCTCCTCCGTCTCCCCCTCGACCGCCTCCTCGTCGTCCTCCGGCGCCACCTTCTTCATCGACTTATCCCGTTTTACGACCACGCTGCGCAGTTTGGGTTTCTCTAGGGTGAAACGCTGTGTCAACTCACTTTCCTTCTGCTCCGGCTTCTTGTTGGTCTGCGTGGGACGCAGCTGGGCGGCCTTCTTGACGTGCTCCGGCACCTTGGCCTCCACCGTGGTGTCCTCGTCGTCGTCCTCCTCCTCGTCTTCGTCGTCGTCCTCCTCCTCCTCGCTTTCCTCTTCGGTCTCCTCCTCCTCCTCCTCGGTTTCCTCCTCGGTCTCCTCCTCCTCCTCCTCGCTCTCCTCCTCCTCGGAGGAGGAGGAAGGCGGCGGTGTCGGCTCCTTCTTCTTGGCCAGCGGCTTCTTTACGGCCGTTACGTTGTTAACGGTTTTCTTCACCGGCGTAATTGGCGCTTTCTTCACAGGCTCCGGCGGAGTTTTCTTGGCCGGCTCCGCTGCCTTTTTGCTCAGCGGCTCCGGAGTTTTCTTTGCTGCTGCAGCTGTAGATGTTGTGGGTTTCTTAACTGGCTCCGCAGCTGTCTTCTTGGCCGGCTCGGTCGCCTTGGCAGCTGTGGTGGGCGTGGCCTTAGCCTTGACTGCAGTCTTCTCGCCATTCTCCTTCGCCGGCGTCGTCTTCTTGCCCCACGGCGTTGTGGTTGTGGTTGTTGCTGTGGTTGCAGGCTTCGGGCTGTCCTCGCCCTTCACCCACGGCGGACGGAATGTGGTGCGTCCGCCTGCACCACCGGCACCACCGCCACTTGTTGTTGCTGTGCTGCTGCGTGGCGTTACGAAGGGCATTTTCAGCAAGAGTTCTGTTGCAAACTGTTTTCCGTTCCGTTAATTCTTCAGTGGCTGTTGTTGTTGTTTTTCTCTTTTTATGCGCACACTTTTTAAATAATTTTCTGTGATTTTTCCAGTTGTTGAAAACACAAAACTTTGCACATTAGCACCAAGCGAAATGGGGTCTACACCTCCACTTGTCCAAAAGTTGTTTCAAAATTGCCGTATTTTTTTTGTAACTTTTTAATTTTTCTGCTTTTTTTCGTCGCTTTGTTGCTTTTTATTTTTGTTCGTTTGTTGAACTGTTTGTTCGCGTTGTTGTTGTTGTTGTGCTATTTATTTAAAATCTGCCGCCGACGACGATGAGCCACAGCTGTTTAAAATATATATTTTGTTCAATGCCCACTGCTCGATGCTCAGAAACAACAAATTCGTGTATATTTGGGAATGTTTATTTTTAAATGCATGCGCTCATTAGCCTGCCCCCCTCTATTCCCCCCCATTCCTCTCCTCCCCTCTCTTTGCGTCGCTTCTTCTTATAGATGCTTATTAGCCAAACAGAATGTAGGCCTTTGTGTCACAGTAAATTCATTCACTTCATTCATTCAGCAACTGCAACTCCAACAAGTTTCAATTCCAGTTAAAAGCGCCGTTTGTGGCCAGCGTTATAGCTAGTTTTCCGCATTTTCCAGCCAGCTCTCTGCACTCGCATAAACAACAACAAAGCGCACAATAACAATAACAACACAAACAATTTGCCTCGATATGTAAACGGCGAAAATATTTAATTTTAGTTTCTTTGTGCTCGAGCGCCAAAGCGTCGGAGAAACGCTCGAAAAAGGAAAACAAGTGGGCAAAACCACAACAAGCCGAATCGGGGATGCTCTGGAAAATCCTATGTATATAGAAACTACAACTTTGATTTCAAATAAATGAGCTCATATTGTGCGTAGTGTTGAAATTTGCATTTCGACTGAGTATCTTTGTAAATCAAATAGCTATTCTACTTAAAGCTCTATTTTCTGCTGAACAACCTGTAGGAACTCAGGATATATCCGCTCGATTTTGATAAAACTAACTCACATTGCTTATAAAGTGATCTACATCTTTGGTTTAAAATTTCGTGCAAATATCTCTCTATACATGAAAGTTATTCAACATTTAAGTTAATTGTTTCACACTAACTTTGGTAACTGAACATATTGTATTTTGATCTGTAATACTTGATTGATTTTATAATACCTTTCTATATAAAATAGCTTCAGATATTTTTAGAACTATCTACCTGTAACTAAAGTTATGCTACATAAATTTAAATCAAATTACTTTTGTTTGCAAACTATGCACATGTAAAGAATTTCAGCTAAAAATCTTTATGGATTAGATGCTATCCAGTAAATAGTTCGTTGTTAATATAATATCTAGATATATAAATAATATAAAGTCTTTCAAGTGCTTTGCGACAATTATAATTATATTTGTCTCTGTATTTTCTAATTTTTAATCACATTTTCGAAACTAGAATGAAAAACTTTAAATATTAATTCAATTATAAATATTGTAGTATATAAAGTAGCAGCTATTTGCTGAGAAGAAATTAATAAATAAATACTATAACTGCAGAGTTATACGGGATAATTACTCTCTGAACATCTATCTATACTAACTTTAAACTACATCCTAAACTTGAGGCAAATTTGTTGATACTGATTGGAGTCGTGCCTCTGATAGTTGATGACTCCCATTACAATAAATCCTCTTCACAATGCATCTGTCACTTGGTTGAGAACATGGTAATACCCTCTGAAAGAGTATAATAAAAGAGACTCTGGCGCTTTCGCCTTTTCACAAAGTGTACAATGAAAAGCGAACACAGACACTCTCACTCTCACAATTGCTCTCTATTTCAGAGAGACGGAGAGACAGAGAGAGAATGCGTGAAAATAGCAGAAAAAAAGTGGAAAGAATGAAATCCAAATTTGTTTCATTCCATTGCCAGTTTCCATGGCTATTGCGGCTCTTGTCTGCTCTTCTCTCCTCTCTTCTCTTCTCCTTTCCTCCTTTCTTCCTCATGCGTTTCCATTTCTACATTTCTCCATTTCGTCGGACGGCCTTTTTGCACAGAATTTCTCACAAATAAAATCAGCGAATGAGATACTTTTTTGGCTTTTCGCTCGAAGGCGTTAATTAAACATGACATGCAAATTGAAATTATACATATAAATGTGCCGTCATTAGGAGAACGATATAGATACAGCCATAGATATAGACGATATGGACTGGGCCATAAAGTGCAATTGAGACGATTAAACTGCACAATTTTCCCTTATTTAACTAGACAATTTGGGGCTTGAGCTGAGCAAATTTGTTGTGTGAGCAGCGAATTCTGCGCATTTTGCAAAATATTTATTTTTATAGAGAATTTATGTGGTTTTTTTTGGTGGGATTTTGATGCAGCTGCGACGCACGTTCCGTCGTTTATAGGCCATATATAATTTATATATATGTGATATATTTGTGTCTATAATTCGTGCACACCCACACTGACACAGAGGCTATGGCACAGTGGGACAAATCAACACTATTTGCGAACGAACACGCTCTCGGCACGCAGCGCCTATGACGGCGTTTCAAAAACTAAATTCATGTATTTTTAACAGCAACGCCGAACGCTGCGAGATTTTTCAAATATAAAACAAACACAAAATTATATTTTTGCGCTCATTAATGAGCTGCTCTCCCGCTCTCCCGCTCTCTCTCTCTCGCTCTCTCTGTTTTTCTCTCGGGAAAAATGAATTTGAATTTTTGAAAATATTTTTAGCATACTTCGTCGACAATTTGGCGCTGACCTTATGGCAGGTGCAGCATAGTTCAATGAAACTGGAATTTTGAGTACACAAACAGTAAACATATATATCCAGCGATATCTGTAGAATAAGGAGACTATATCCCACATCAAGTGCCTTTTGTATTTGCCGGCAAAGGCTGCAGCTCTTATCGTAATGTGTCTCAATTACGCAAGTTTCGTTTTTTGATTTCTGCTTTTTGTGTGTGGCACGGAATAGACAAGGGAATCGGGGGGATAACGGGATATCGGGATGTCGCTTTAGATGGGGTTTAGGACAGCGCGTCTTACCCTGTGATAAAAACCACTCGTCTAGAAAATCCAAACCCATTATGGCCTCTGTTTGCTGCTGTGCTGATAAATATTTGATGATACTTTACGTATTTTCTTTGCAATATTTACATTGTCGCCAGTTGTCTCCTCTGCCCTCTGCCCTCTGCCCACTCTCTACTTTATTCGGTTCTCGCTCTACTTTATCTTGTATCAATTGTCTTCACTTCTGTTTGACATTTGCCGTCGACCGTTGGCCATTTACTTGCGGCTATCGCCAGTGCGTGCTATTATTTTTAGTCGCCCAATTAATTGCTTATCGATTAGCCAAAGCGAGAGCTGCATCGAGTGCGAAAACATTGCAATTTGGCAGCCCTGAAACCAGGCAAGAAGAGAAGTTATAGCTAAATAAAATTAATGAAAAAAAAACTGCATTTTATTTATTTATTGATAATTGAGCTTAAAAGCTAGAAATAAAGTAAAAACTAAATACATAAAATATTTAATAAAAAGGCATCTGATTAAATGATGACATTTTCTAAATCAATTAATTTGCAGAATTATTGGCATTATTATAATAATTTAAACTCTATATGTGACTGAAAAAAATATTTACAAAAACATTGTGAACAGTTAAAATTGAATTAATTGAACTAATTAGCCAAGGGTTAATTCAAGCACGTATTTTAGTTAAAAGAAGGATTAAAATGGCTTTAATTAGCTGAAAAACGTAACCATAATAACTGACAAAAGAAATGAAATAATTTGCCTTTAACAAGAAACAAATTTAAGATAAATGGAAAACATACAAAATGTGAATTTAAAGCTATTTATTAAAAATGTTAGCATAACATTAAATGGTAATTTTATAAAAATATTGATGTGAGAATTAGATAGATATAATTATGAAAAAAGTTGAATTGAATAAAATTAAATATCAATCTTATAAGAAAGTTTTTTAAATAATTCTCTGCCATATTAATACAAATTGTCACTGAATAAAATCAAATTTTAAATCGAATTGAATTAAATATAAATTTCGCAAGCATAATTTAAAATGTCTCTGTATGTAATAAAATTTTTCATTGAAAAAGTTGAATTCAATCAAATTTTAAATCGAATAGAATTAAATATAAATTTTACAAGAATGATTTCGAATCTCTCTCTAATTATCATTTGAAAAAGTTGAATTGAATCAAGATATTAGACTCAAGCACGTAGTTTTACAAGTGGGGCGAGAATGGCAATAATTAGCTTGAAAACAGAATCTCGAGGGCTGAAAAGGCCGAAAGAAAAATGTAATAATTGATGCTATTCAAAGCTCTTCAAACAATTGCATTAATCAATGGCAATTGCTGGGCTGCAGTTAAAGCGAGGCTGTGTGGGAAACTTCAGAAGTTGGCTTTGATTAAATTAAAAGTGCAAAGAATTGAATGGCGAAATCAAGAGCTCGAAAATGCCAATGGGAAAAGGCAAACGTTGGCAACTATGTGTAAAAGTGAAAACTGACCTACGCAGGGCAGAAAAAGCTGCAGAAGGCAGCGTATAATAGATGAAAAGCGGCAGGAAAAATGCAGAAAGGATTTAAGCATTGAGTTAAAGGCAGGTGGGGTTACTGGGGTTACGAGAGGTAGAAAGTAAAAAGCAAAAACGTCAACAAGGAATCGATTTGCCGATACGGCCACATAAAGAACACAAATGACAAGGTCGTAATATAAAGCCAACTGTGAAATCGGAGAGAAATTTGCTTGGACAAGCCAAGCGAAAAGGAAATGGCAAAAGAAGGCGGCCAAAAGCAGAATACAAAATAGGAACTGCCTTGAATCAAAAATAAAAATAAAATAAACAAAAAGGAAATGTCCTGGCTTGAGCTCGGGTATTATTATTATTATTATTATATCGCAAGTGCACTTCTCATAATTGAAATTAATATAGGAGACAGAAAGAGCAGACAGAGTGGAGAGCAGGAGGGGAAAACAAGAGACGCCCGAGTGGACTATAAATTTACCGAAATTAAACAAACTCATCAAAGTCAAAGTACACAAATATACATAAATGCACGGCAAATTTGAAAGTTTGTATGGCGGCCCGAGGTTATAAATACCAAATTTAGCGTCTCTTTTCTAATTTAATGGAAATTTAATTCGGGCAAAGCGAAAACATCCAACCTAATGAATTAAATGTAGAATTTGGCTTTTGCTTTGTGCTGCACATGAAATTAATTTCCATTTCCAGCAGATATATTGCACAAATAATAACAAATTTTCCACACTGTCAACGGCATTAAAAGCAATTCCAATTCCCATTCCCATTCCCATTCCAATGCCAACTAGGCGTATGAGCAACAAATGCCACACCAAAGCAACCAATAAAGCGAGCTGAAGAGTGCAAAAGTATATTTTCAAACAACTGCAGGTGAAAAAAGTAGTTTGTAGTTTTATTCTCAGTTGTTGTGGTTGTTTTTTTTTCTTTCTCTTTTTCTCTTTTCTCCTTTGCACATTCTCTGTTTGCCGTTTCGCTTTTGATGAACACAAACTCCAAACGTAAATATTTAAATGGGCGCATAGTTTTCGGGCTAAATGCAGCTACAAATTGACGCTGCATACTTTTTGGCGCTGCCAAAAAATCATCTGTTTGTTGTCGGAGCATACCCTGTAGTTGGAGCGACAGTTTTATCAGGTAGTTTGGGCTAGATAGATATGAAAGAATTATAAATGATTGCTGCCATGTTTAAAATATAATTATAGCGTAGATCTTACCGAAACTAATGGTAAATAAATATTACTTTTATTGATATTTGAAAACCAATCAAATTTTATTAATGTAATATATTTATATTTATTTTTAATTATTCAGTTTAATTTATGAAAATGTTGATTATTTTTATCAAATTTTATTTTCTTAAAAAAAGTAAATAATTTCACATCGAATTGTTTATACTTTATACAATTTGTATAATACATATTTACTATTTTACAGCGTATCTAATCGTTGTTCAGCTCAGTATTCTACCGAATTCCGCACACTCGTTAGGCTTGATGATGCATAGTTATAAATTTGTTTGCAAATCAAAGCAAATCCAAACGCCGCATCCGAATCCAAATCAATAATATTAAAAGTCGCTTTGCAACTGATTACATTTGTTTTTTCGCTTCCTTCCTTTTTTCACTCAATGCAGAAAATCAATTTGATGACGAGTAGACTGCGGTCGAAATAAAAAAGCGAATTTATAAAAAGCAACGCATTAATTAAAAATATTTGGCAACCAAATTGAACAGCAGTCAAACGGAAATTTTGTAATTAAATGAAGCACGAATGTTCTTTCATTTTTTTTATATATTTTTTATTTTTGCTATGTTTGTTGCTATGTAGTTGTTGTTTTTTTTGTGTTATTTGTGTGTCAGTTTTTACAGCGAACCTTATTAAATACTGTCTCTCAGCTGCATCGTAGCTTCTGTATACTGTAGACTCTCTCCTAGACCTTCTTCACCTCCAATGGCGTCTCGGTGGAGGTGAGCTGCGTAAAGTGCGGCCAGGTGGATATCTCCTGGAAGAGTCTTCCCCCGGGACACTCGGTGTCGCGCACCTGCTTGTGCCCCAGCAGCTTGTAGGCGGGGTCAATGTAGCCCTGGGACACGCCGAAAGCTATCAGGTCCTTGGCGGCCTGCAGCATGCGCGGTGGGGGGAGTTCCGCTGGAGAGGGGGAGAAGAAAAAAAGAAAAACAATTACAATAATTCTCACAAAATAAAAAAAAAATAAAAAGAAGAAGTATAATTTAATGTCGATGACCTTAAATAATTCCAATTTGGCTCTAAAATCTACATTTTTCGACCAAATGCTGTCATGTTTGGTTTCTTCTGCTTAATTTTGCAACTCAATTCGTTTACGCATCAATTCTCGCAATTTAAAAACAAAAAATTTTTTCCCAAAAATTTTATAATTTTTAAGGGTAACCCCTTAAAATTTACGGAAAAATTTCAAATTTTTTGTCCTTCAATTTTTTGATTAAATATGGATTGTCAACTCAAATAATTAAAAAAAAACCACACCGTTTGCTTTTCGGTTGAGTTTTGATGAAGTTATGAGGATTAGAAGTTCAACTAAAATGGCTTTTTTCGGTTAAGGAGTGATAATTTCCTCATGATATCGGTATTGGCCCTAAAATCTAAGTTTTTCGATCAAATGCTGTTATGTTTGGTTTTTTCTGAATGATTTTGGAATACAATTCGTTTATGCATAAATTCTTACTATTCTAAAAGAACAAAATTTTTCCCCGAAAATGGCATATTTTTTAAGGCTAACCCCTTAACATTTTCGCAAAAATTTTAATTTTTTTTTCTTCGATTTAATGCTCTAATTTTAATTTCGAACTCAAATGATTAAGAAAAAAGCATAACGTTTGAGTATCGGTTGAGTTTTGGTAAAGTTATGAGCATTCAAAGTTAAAAAATAGCTTTTTTTGACAAAAGAATGATTATTCCCTATGAGTCCAATATTGGTCTTAAAATCTTCATTTTTCATAAAGAATCTCTCCGAGTGTACTTACTTCGCCAGTCTCCGATGAGCACGATGCCCACGCTCTTGTCGTTGTACTTGGGGGCGTGGGCGCCGACCACGTTGAAGCCCCGCCCGGTGTAGATCATGCCGTCGCCCCCGATGCCGAAGCTATATCCGATATCGTTCCAGTTGCGCGTCATCTGATGGAAGTCCTGCATCTCCCGCATGCTGCGCATGCAATCCGGCGTAGTGGAGCAGGCGGCGGGGATGTACGAGTGGTGGATGATGACGTAGGGGGCGGGGCCGGTGAAGTAATCCACCTGCTTGGGCATCCGGGCGCCCCAATCCGTGCGTGATAGCAGCTGACTGCCCGAGGTGGCGCCACCTTCCGTTGCGGCGTGTTGCATTTGATGGGTATAACCTGTAAAACACGTTAACAGCGGAAGTTTCAGTTTCGGTTTCAGTTTGAGTTTTATTTACAGCCAAAGTGCTCGGAAGGGGGAATTACTATTTGCTTGTTCGTCTGACGTTTGCGTACTACACACAGTGCGAAATTGTGA
The DNA here is from genome assembly GCA_035045125.1 of Hypselothyrea guttata. Taxonomy (NCBI): domain Eukaryota; kingdom Metazoa; phylum Arthropoda; class Insecta; order Diptera; family Drosophilidae; genus Hypselothyrea; species Hypselothyrea guttata. The sequence continues at coordinate 39,953 of JAWNNJ010000392.1, read as the reverse complement.
TCTAAAACTAAATTTTAAAAACAATTTATCTAGAAATATGAATAAATGGCTTTAATTACGAATATAAATTGGTATTCAAGTCTTAAAATGGTAATAAAACAAATTATTCTTAGAATGAGATTCACTTGATTGATTTTAGTTCAATTTTTCAGTGGCGCCATCTGCATATGTCTACAAAATGAATACCCATGACATATTGTCTGTGACATATCTTCGCTATTTTGTATCCGATCGTATTGCAATTCACACCGTCGATAGAGAATGCCATAAGCTACAAGCGTGACAAATGCCAAGTCGATAGCTTTTAAGCTGTGGCTTTTTGTGATTAGTGGGGAAAGGGAGGGAGGGAGGTATCCAAAATAAAAAAAAAACTAGTAAATTATATATTTTCGATTTTATTTATTTTAGAGTACGTATTAACTTGAATCTAAAAATATTCTAGCACTTCTGTCTAGATAACCAGACTTTACAATTTTTCTTTAAAGTTCACAGTTTTAGGAATGTAATTCTTGATTTTTTCTCACTGTGCACGACGTGCGGGCGTGTGTGTGCGAGTGTGTGTGTGTGTATTTGTGGCGTGGTTTGTTAGCATTAATTGCATACGGTTGCTGTTTGTCTTTAACTTTATCGGGCGCGTGTTGTTCGCACAAATTCCATTGATAAATTATTGGTTCGCATTCCCCGAGGCTTGCGGCTTGGCTTACGGTTTACGTTCTACGGTTTTGTTGTGGTTGTGTCCCAGCCCGGATGAGACAGCTCAATGAAACTCAACTCAAAACCCAAAACGCCAACGAGCTGAGCGTAAAAAGTTCCCCCTCAAAGTGGAGAGAGAGAAACAGCAAATAAGAGGGAGAGGGAGAAGAGGGAGAGAGGGGGAAGAGGAAGCTCTCTGCCTGCTAAACAAGTTGATCGTTTAAGCTGTACACTATACAGTTTGTTTATTTGCATATTGCTCTCCTCTCCCTCCCCTCTCCCCGTCTGCCTCACCGCCGTTCTCCGTGTTTGCTGTGGCCGTAACTGCCGTTTTCTTTGCCAAACGTGTCAATTAATGAACCGGCCCCAAATCATATAAAATATGCATAAAGTTTGCTCGGCGATTTGTTTTGTTTACTGAAGCGTTTAATACGCTTAAATGCGCCGAGATTGTTGGCGATTTTGCAACTATTTTGCTCAGAATCGGAATTACTTTTGCACATGATAACTGTTTGCCATTGGAATGACAGTTAGGTGAAAGTACTTTGCACTCTCCACTGAAGAGGCAGGAAGTTCAGACTTAAAATATAGTTTTTTGTTTAGTTTCTGCTTTCTAATTGCATCTTTATTTAATTAATCATCTGAGTAAATCGAAAATATAAATAAATTTATTATATACCAAGTGGAATAGTAAATTAAACTCAAATAAATAAAATAAAATAATTTATGTATATTAATTTTTACACAATTTTAAAAATGCTGCTGAAAACTATTGATTGTGCTTCAAAATAATTAAAAATTGTAAAACAATCACATGTAATTATAAATGGAATGTCAGTTGAAATGCCTGGAATATTTCCAGATGATTTAATAATATAGCTATCATATCTGGAAGGAGTCTATTGTTCAATCCAACCCTGTATTAACTTCCATCATTAATCGCATTCGGGGATTTCCCTATTCTATGTCAATTTCAAGTAATATCAATATCAAATAGTATCAATATCAAATAACATTCATATAAAATAATATCCGTAAATTATGGATGCTTTTTATTTCATTCTCTTTAATTTCGATTCAAATTTAGCTATTTAGTTAAACATAATTTTAAGATATTATCAATTTATTCGTATAATTTTGAATTAACCATACAATATCAACATCAAATATTATCAATATTTAATACTATCCATATCGAAAATTATCCGTGAATTAAAGATAATTTTTCATCTCGTATTATTGGAATTTATTTTTAAGTTAAGTTATTTAAAGTTAGAGTATTCGAAGTGTGAGCGGCGTTTCAAAACCCCATCTCGGTTAATTTCCACAAATAATGCTGAGTCAGCTTTGGAAGATTTTTTAAACGGTTCCGAATATTAAACTACGAACAGCAACAGGTGCTATCAGTTTGTCGTTCCGCAGTTAAGCCTCTTTGGGCCCATAGAGAAATAACTATAGTCATAGGGAGTGACAGCTGTAGGCCAGAGCGGCCTTCAATGGGGCCAACTTTGAGTCATAAATGCAAATGCTTTGCCCCAAAACTATTTCATTCAAAATTCGTTTAAAGTATGCGTGTGTTTTTGTGGTGCACACAAGGGGAAGTACCGGGGGGCGGCAGTGCGAAACTTTAGAAACATCCATTGCGGAATGTTTGTCGAGGCGTCGACGTCAGTGTCTGCCCCGTAACCCCCCACACCCTCTCCCTCTGCCCCTCTCTCTGCCTCTGCCTCAGCCTCCGCTGTCTGACTGTCGACATTTATATGCATATGCAAAAGTTAGCACGGAATGAAAAGGAAAGCGCGAGTTTGGAAATGGAAATGCCGGGCGGGAAAAGCGAAAGAGCAGCGGATGGGGAGGGGAAAGCGGTGGTGGAGGGGAAGGGGAAGTTGAAGTTGAGGATGCAGAGCAGCACTTGGCTAAGTTAATAGCAGCAGTTTCTAATTAAAATTTAGAGAGCAAAACATTTTTGTTGGCGTCTGCAACATTTTGCACCTAGCATCGGCTGCAGATAGGGAAAGTGGGCAGAAGGAGAGTGAAAGAGAGTGCCTACACAGTGCGAAAAAATTAAGTGCGAATTAACAGAAATAAAAAGAAATATCGGTATAGAATAAAAACGGTTTTAAAACAGATATATTATTTTGGGCTCATTTTAAAATCAGAAAAATTGCATTTATTATTTAAAATAATATTGAAAATGCAAGTTACAAGAATGCATTTTTATGTGGCGCCATCTAGGTGAAACAATCAAAACTTGTTTATTTTTAGAATAGTTTTAAATCAATAATTTTAAATTAATAAATAAATTACAAGTAGCAAATATTGGCAAAAATATAGCAAAATTCATAAGACAGAAAACAAAATTAAAATCTGTTTAAATTTATATAATTAAAGAAATGTGGCGCCATCTATATGAAAAAAATTAAAACTTGTTTAAACATAGAATAGTTTGAAATAATTTATTTTATTAATGAATTACAAGTAGCAAGTATAGGCAAATTTTAGCAAAATTCATAAAACAGAAAAAAAAATCTGATTAAATTTATATAATTAAAAGAAATATTCATAAGAAAATTAAGCTAAAAAAATTAATTTATTTATTGCCCTATTTTTCTTACTTTATAAAAGTTCTCTATTCTCAACTTTAGCACGTAATTATGAATTTTTTTCTCGCTGTGTAGCCAATGAGAGGGAGAGTGGTGAGAACTTAGAACTTAGACAGGAGCTGAAGATGAAGCTGGAGAAGCTGGTGGCAAATGGGATATTCTATTGGTAGTGCACGTGCTTGAATAATAAACAGAGCATGGATTGTGGGGGGGAGGGCGGTGTGAGGGGGCGTGTTGAAAGGGGGCGTGGCGCGCCTGTCAAATGCTGTATAATTTATGCCGCTTGCTTTTTAGTTGCTGTTACATGTTAATTGCGTTTGTATACGTTTATTTGCCGTTAAGCTCAGCTAAGCTCACAGCCAACACACCTGACGCTCATACAAAACACACGAAAAACTGTAACAAAATTTCCCTCCCCCCCCTGGGTTTTCCCCCCTTCAACCCCTTGCCACTTGCCACGCGCCTCTAATCGCTTGGCCCTAATTACGCGGCCTAATAAAGCAAACATTAAACTCATTGTGCTAATCAATGTTTGCAAACTCTTGCCAAACACATTCCCCCCTACCCTCTACCCCCTTCCCCTCTCTCTACACACACACACACACACACTCATAAATAGTTGAGTTTTTGGCGCTGTTTTAATTTTGGTAGAGGAAAGAGGCGCATATTTCATTAACTTGCCGCGAAAACTGTAATTTGACAACCTGAAATTGCCCTAGATGAGCAGGGGAAGAGGGGCATTAACCGATAATATGATAAGACTCCAGTCAACCCCCCCCTTCCCCCCTCTCTCTCTCTCCCTATCGCCATCAAACATAATTGAAATATTCAATTTATGCAGTTTGCCATTTGCGCTAATTGTTTGTTTTTAATCAGGCAAAGCATATAAAATATGCTTTTATTCACACTCGCAGATATCATTTGGAATATATAGTACTATATAGCATAACAAAGATATTACCTGCAACAGCTTATTATACTATACCATGCCCATTAAACAAATATTGCGTTTTTTTCAACTGTAAAATATGGAATATTCCAAATTAAGTCACGCTCACTTTAAATTATAAATAATAATAATAATAAAAAAAAGCTGCGCGACAAATATAGTACGAATTATAATTACAAAAAATGAGGTATAAAAGCGCTGCTCACATTAAATACCCTGAGTGTTATATAAAAATTATACTTATTGTATACACTGCAAGAAACTTGAATTTGGCATATAAAAAGGCTAATAAACTTCCATTACAAAATTTAATTTTATTTCCAATTTATTATTTTTAAAACGTGATATAACAAATATTAAGCAAATATTTTAAATTCTAATCTTTATATTTTGCAAACTATTATTCGTTTTTGAAGTTTCTAAAAAATATCTTAAAAATACCTATAGTGTTTTTTGAAAATTCTAGTATTCCATTACAAGATAATTTAAAAACGTTACCTAATTTATTATTTTTGAAGGGCTTGATACAAAGGCCTTGAAAATTATTTAAAAATATCAATTTTTATTATTTAGAAAATATTGTATTTTGCATTTTTTTTAAGTGCCATTCTTTATAAGTACATATATTGGAGAGTAATATTTTATTTTGAAATTTCTAGCATTTTATTAAAAGATAATACAAATATTTTTTTTTTTTTTAAATAATTTTCTTTATTTTATTTTAATTTTAAATTTGTTTTAAATTTTTAATTTTGTTTTTCATATTTTGTTATTTGGCATTGACTAAGCTAACAACTCTTTGGGGTAGGGTATCGAATGTATATATTAATGTGTGTGCCATAAAAAGTCCCTGTCGTTCGCAATGTCAATTGAATGTGTACGCTTAAACGGCATTAATATTAAATGCGAATAATTAAATTTGTGCGCGAAATCTGAAACATAAATGCCAATCATAGTAATGTGTGTGTGCGAGTGTGTGTGTGTGAGTTATATACATAATTATCTGTGCAGATCTGGCAGTATTTTGGACTACAGGGTGTGGGCGACAAATGTATGCGATGAGGCGGCAGCAGGTGCCAGGCGCTCAGAATTTATCGATAAGAAAAGCACGTAAAGCTCAGGTGTGTGGCCTCTCTGTATGTGTGTGTGTGTGTGAGTATTTTATCAGTGTGTGCGTGTGTGTGTGTGTGTGTTTGTATAAGTACTTTCAGGGGCACACTGATAAGACTGGTTGGGTTGTTAGGCAGCCCACTTACCCATCACAGATAGCCAAAGTAATCCCAGTGCTGTCATGCTGTTGCAGCTTTTCTCTCAGTGTATTTCTGTTTTTTTGGCAAGTTATTTAGGAACTTTTTGCACAATTTCTTTGCGTTGCTTTATATTTATATTTTCTTTTCTATTTTATTTTTACTTTTATTTATTTATGCTTGTACTTTAGTCTCAGAATTATGCTTTAGGAACTTTCTGTTTGTTTCAGGCAAGAATTGTGCAAAATTTGGTTTTTTTCTTTTTTCCTCTTGCAATTTTCACATGCTGATCGCGAGTGGAAGTTGGGTTTTCCTGCCAGAATTTTCGCTAGATTTCTTTGGGCGGTTTGCAGTCAATGAGCTCTGGAGCGCGAATGATTAGATAGCATAAGGGCGCAACGTTGTTTATAAGACTTTTGCACAAATGTTTTGCTTAGTTTAAAAATGTTTATTTTCTCTCTACAATTCTGCGTTTTTTTTCGCACCAGCTCTGTCGACGTCAACGCCGCTGCTGTTGTCTGCGCGCAATGCCAAACAAATTTAATATCGCATGAAATTTATTACCAAAGCAGCCAGCGTCAGCAGCGACGCCGACGCCGACGCTGACGCTGACGTTGACGTTGACGCAGATGTCGATAGCGACGTCGACGTCTAGTGTTAGCGCCTTACGCTCTTTGGCGCTCTTTGCCGCTCACTTCCGCTCTTGGTTTGTTTGGGACAAGTTTTGATACCCGTACCCATAAAATACCTAAAGACAGGGTTGATAAGTTTGTGGGAATGTATGTAACAGACCGAAGGAGGCGTGGCAGAACCCACAGAGCATATATATTTTTGAGCTGAGTCGATATAGCCACGTCTGTAACATACGTCTGACCGTCCGTCCGTCCGTCTGGATGAACGCTGAGATCTCGGAAACTATAAGAGCTAGTGCATGCATTTTTGAAATATAGCTAGGTGTAGGCCATAGGCAGATCCAGTTTATTTCAAATGCTGTGTGCCACGCCTACTTTACGCCTTGGTCGATATATACCGAATAACAAGCAAAAAAGTCAATATAGAGGGACGTAATTCAGAATATCTACTCTCTACCATTATATTTATCTATACTAAAAATCGAATTTAAATCGCTTAATAGACACAGAAGATATTAAAGAAACAATATTAGCATGTAACAAACAAAAAGTGAGAATAAGCATTACTGCTGTGCTTGGCACATTTTATAAATATTTTTATTAAGTTACACTCAAAAGAGAGGGAGCAGGGTACTCTGCAGTCGAGCCCGTCCGACTGATCAGCTCGGTTCCTACCGGTTGTTATTGTTATTATTTTCGTTGTTGTTTTTGCTGCTTGGATCGGCTCTCTCAATGCCTAATGCTGATAATGATACTGCTATCAGCTGATAAGCAGATTTGTATCTTTTGCCTAATTAGGCGCAGACTTCTGCTGGCAAAAGTTTAATTTGTTGTCAATTAAACACAGCAACATTAAACAATTTGCAAATTTATCGACCTCTTTTGAACCGACGGTACTTTTTTATTTGCACAGTGGGGCTTTTTTATTTCGGCCCTTTCTGATCGCACAGTGCTGATTGTCCCCATTACAACCGTGACTTGACACCAACAAAACAAAAACAAAAACAGAAACTGAATTTATTTTTATTTTATTTGAACTTTGATGCGCGTGAAATCGCATCTCGTGACTCACGATCGTGACAGTTATTACCTAACTCCAGCCGATAGATAAAACTCATCATCTCACATTGGAATTTTTGCTAATTCATGGTGTTCTAGGTCGTTCGGCGTGATAATAATAAGTGTGAGCAGTTATATCGGTCAGTTGGCGCTCTGATAAGATACATCGGTTCAGGGTTAGTTACCAAATTTTAATTTTAATTACGCGATATGTTATCGTGACTAATCTATGCTTTAGAATCAGAAATTGCTCTAATTTAAATTGCTTGAAATGTTGGCAAATATTTATCGGGCACTTGAAATGACCTAATTTCTTAAATATTTGACTATACTACGTGAATTCTGAATTTGTTAGTTATAAAATCTAGAATATTTTTGTATTTAATTTTTATATATTTTACAAATTATTTGATATATATAATATTTTATTTTAAGTTTACGTACTATATAAAGGTTATTGTTGATTATAAATTCAAATTTTTAAATTTTTCTATTTCTTTTCATTTTAATTGAATTTTTATTTGCAAAATATTTATGTATTTTTTTAATTTTATTTTAAATACATCTTTTAGATTATTTTATATATACACTTTAGCCTACAATTCTTAAGTTATATATTTAATTTAAGCTCAGCTAACAATTTGCATTTGATTTGCTCTAAATATGCGTTTTAAAACTAACTAAATTATGGCAATTATATGTATATATTTAGTCCAAGTATAGCAATCCAAATTACAGAGGCATTTAAAATGTTTATAATTACATGTATATTTTTTATGATTTCTCTATAATTTGCAACTATTTCCTTCTGGGTTTTCCCCCCAAGACAGACATTATCACTGAATGACCTTTTTTCAATCATCGAACAAAACAAGGTGCCTCATCTCAGCTCTCTCTCTCTCTCTCTTTCTAGTTGTTGCTCTCTTTCATGTCTTTTGTTTACAGTTTATTTTGTATATTTCTTGAACCATCCGGACTTTGCAGGGGATGTCCCTGGTCAGTTTGAAGGGGAAGCCCAGGGCAGAAAAAAGTATTTGTATTAAATTGCTGTAGATGATGCGTTGCGATGAGATTTGATAGATAAATTAGCGGCATTAATTTAATATATCATATTTCTAAACTCGAGTATGCTCTATAGAGTACTTTGCTTCTGTCAAGCAGTTTGTCGTTGCTTAAAATTGTGGCGTTATCAATTGAGATGAGATTTAGATAGTTTTAATTTGATATATCATATTGCTAAACGCGATTATACTCTATAAATTATAGCTGTTAGCTCATGCAGTTTGTCACCGCTTGAATTTAATCTAATAAAATCGCCGCGTTATCAATTCGCATGACGCATGCGGTTATAAATGTTTTGCTTTGTGACAATTCTAAAAAATTAATATACCAGCAAATTAACATAATTTCGTATGACATGTATATTATACTGAAATTGAAATTGAAAAATCTCTATCGCTATCTCTATCTCTCTCTCAGAACTTGTTAGACTGGCTCGAGTATCGGAAGTATTAAATCATCAACTAACTGATAGCCATAAGAACTAAATTGTTAGTTTTTAGTCGTATATCAAATAGCTGTATGATTTACAGCCTGTTTGTCTATCAAGCACTTAGTGCATACATTAGTTTGTAAGTTTGTAAGTTTATAAGTTTGTGGCTGGCGCGTGTTTCGTTCTGCATAAATTCTCAGGTAAATTACATAAATATTTGCAGCGGCTGTTGGCCGGGGGATTACCGCAGCCTCCAGCTGGGCGCAACATCATCAAAAGGAAACTCGACTCATTTGCCAGCCAATATTTTGGCTGGCTTTATAGGTAAACATGCCAGCCTCCCCCTGCCTCCCACACATGGCATTTATTTATTTATTCAATTTGAAAAAGGGGAAATTTTTCGACACATGGAATAGTTGGAATATTCGAATCTCTTGGCACTCCACTCACCACAAATTATTCTCGGCTGCCTCCCGCATTCGCTTTGTTTTTGCTCTCTTTCAACTTCGGCTACGTCATCCGCTTTTGGCATTACTTTTGACTTCTGTAGGGTGCCAGACCCCGACCCACATCCAGACCGCTCGTCGCCCATGTCGTGCCAATGTCGCTAACAACCAAAACAATTCTGGCCCGAAGTATCGACTCGACATTCAGCCAGTGCCAATCCAATAACAACAACACCAACAAGGCCGAAACCGATGTACGCAGCCCGAAGTTGTTTTAGTGGCTCTGATTAATTCTTCTGCGCTTCCGATTCCCTGCAATTGTTCATATTAAACAGTTTTATTGCGTTTGTTCAAGACAAAAATAGTTGGTAGAATTTTATGCATAATTAGCTAAATCTTTCAAATAAACTAAATTAAAAATTTGGAATTTTTTGCCACATTTTATGAGGGTAAATTTTAATATTAAAAATTTTTTGATTTATTTAAATTTCTATAGATTTTATAACTTCTATCGTAATATGCAATTTTTTATTTGTTGGTTTTATAATATTTTATTATACATATATTTTTTTTAACTTTTATTTTAAAATAAATTTTTATACATTTTGTGATTTTGCTTAAATTTTTTTCGTTTCGTTAATTTTGAAAATAAGATACAACGGAATTTTTTTACCAAAATTTTTTTTTAAATTAATTTACTTTGGACTTTTATATTTATTATAAATTTTTTAAATTAACATTTTAATTTTTTTAATTTGTTTTGCATTTTGCAAATAAAATACAATTGGTATACTTAACCAATAAAGAATTTAAATCAATTGATTTTGAATTATTAAATGTATTACTATTTTACTTTAATATTTTTTTTGTTTTTAATAATTCTATAATTTCAAATATAATAATTTTTAGCAATAACATTTAAAATCAATATATCTAAAATTTTAATATATATTGTATTCCTTATAACAATTTTATTATATTTATTAAATAAATATTTTGTATTTCTTTATAAGTTTATTTATTTATTTTTTTTATTATATTTATTTATTATTGTGTTTATAGTAAGAGTATTTGTAATTCGATCTAATGTGTCAAGGCAATTTCAACCTGAAGAGTTTTATTGAAGCTTTTTTATTTTTTAATTTTCCATTCAACTGTCCGCTAATCTCACATCTTATCAGTGTATTAAGTGGCGATGTTTGCTAACTGCTGCTTGGCACGCTCTTTTTTGTTTTTATTTGTGTCAGAATTTGGAACGCATATGCGAATCTACGAATTTATATATACAGCATATAGTATATATATCCGACAATGTGTAGTACAGAAAGACATGTGGAGGAATCACAATTGCTTTTTAGGGTATTCACCAAGGTAAGGCATTATCTGTGCCGGGGCCGTTAGATAATGACAAGCGTGTATCACAATTAGCAAAAGTAATTGCGAATTATTTGTTCAAGCAGGCGCCTCGCTCAACAACCCTCTAGAACCCCCCGTAACCCCCCCAGTCTTCACTAAAGTCGAACAAACTCGGCGGGAAATGCTACTTGCTTTAGTTGTAGGTTGTAGTATACGATGCTAAAAGTCCAGACTTCGCAGTTGCTTAATTAATGGACAACAGTCTGTTGCGTTTGCTCCTAATATATGTTCATACACTCGGAAAAATAATACACCTTAAAGCTCTTGTATGAATCTTGACTAGTTCTAGAATCCATGTACAAATCAGAAGGAATCGTGACTGAACTCGGATTAAATAAGGGTAAAAATGGGATGATAAAGTGCAAATGATGATTATATTAAGTAGGAATCAAATTTTATTTTAACTAAAAGAGTTCTCGAAAATATAAATAAAAGAATAGAATTAATGAAGAATTTCGTTTTTGGATGAAAGAATTTTGTTGACCCTTTTCTTTAAAAGAAACAGCGAAGATATGCCATCAACAGAATTTTAGACCATTTTCTTTAAAAGAAACAGCGAAGATATGCCTCAGACAATTTGGTCTCCTACAGTCCGTTCCATCCGTAGCCTTCTGTCCGACTGATCTGCGCCTTCCATATAGTGTTTTTAATTCTTGTACAAAAACTTTTCTCGCATTGAACGTCTGTCCGCATGTCAGTGGATTGTTTAGATCCCTCTTTGAAAGAGACAGCGAAGATATGCCACGGACAATTTGGTCGCCTACTGTCGGCTACGTATGTTGCCTTCCGTCCGACTGATGTGATGTATTATTTTTGATTCACATACGAAAACTCTTGATTTTTCTCGCAGTGCACGTCTGTCCGCATGTCTGTGGGCACATACACTATATCATTCCGACAGGCAGCAGGAAAAGTTTTGTCAGGAACAACTCATCAGTTGGCGCTTTGCTGTCGCTTATATCATTGCCTGGGCGGATTAGTTACGGTTGCTGGTTCGCCGCTTGGCTGGAGGGATTCTGGATTCTGCGGGATTCCGTGGTATCTGATGATGGGGGGCTGGGATTCTCGGGGCTAGACTGGGGGCTAAGGTCGGAGCTGGGGCTTGGGGTTTGGTTTCACGACACGCACATGCCATATATTAAGTCATATACATAAAATGACAAACGATTTGCGTTGCGCGTAAATTGAAAAGCGCTGAGCCTGTGAGATTGTGGGGCGTACGGGGAGAGAGGGGCAGGGGGCACAGCGACTACCAGCAGCTACACAGCAAAAATATTTAATCTGCTTCTCAGCAAATAAAATTAATTTTACGCAAACATTTGTGTTTAAAGTAATTGTTGTTTATTTGCCGAAATTGCCGAAAATTTGTTGCGAATTTGTTTAAAAAAAACTGCTTCTATTAAATTCTCAGAAAATTAGTGTAAACTTAATAGAATTTTCTTGATTCTAGTGTGGCACAATTCACGATTTTATATATATATAAAATGTAGAATACACAAATTGTAGTTCTATAGACAAATCTCCGAACTGAAAATTGAAGGCGATTTTGATTAAATTTTGATTATTAAATTTAATTGTATGCTTCACTTGAATATTTAAAATAAATTTAATATTTCGACATTTAAATAAATGAAAACAAAGTTTAAATATTTAAATTTTAAAGTTTTTCTTAAATATATTTTTGTGGTATAGGAATTAAATTTTCATTTATAAAATATTCTTTTGAAGATGGTCTTTAGATTTATACCAATATTTCCTATAAATACTAATTTAAACTTTACAGATTTTTAAAATATTTTTTTGTGGTATAGGAATTAAATTTTCAATCATATATTATTCTGTTAAGGATGATCTTTAGATTTATCCCAATATTCTCTATAAATATTAATTTAAACTTTAAAGTTTTTCTTGAAATATAAGAATTAAGTTTTCATTTATAAAATATTCTGTTAAGGATGATCTTTAGATTTATCTCAATATTCTCTATAAATATTAAATCGGATGCCTTGAAGGCAATTCTCTTGGCTGAAAATTCAAGGCGCTTATGCTGATATTAGGCTGATTTTTGGCTCTATTTAGGCTGAGCTGTTTTTTGAGTGTAGGCCGTGCTGTTGAGGGGGGGGGGGCTGAATGCTGAGGGGTGCATGGGGAGGGGGGGGGGAGGTGAGCAAATGCTGGCGCAGCTCTGGCGACAGCCAGGAGCGACTTTTGCTTGTTTGTTTGGCTTTGGCGTTCTGTTATTGCGCGCCGCCCCGAATGTGTCTCTGCATGTCATGCTGTCTCTCTCTCCCCCCCCCCCTTTCTCTCTCGCCCTCTCTCGCCGTCCCGCTCTGGCTGTACTTAGCATGGCTGAATGCCAAAACTTTGGCAAAGTATTCAAATTAAAATTTCAATTAAGGAAGTGAATTTGTGTGTGCCGAAAGTGTATTAAGTCTATTAGGGGCGGCATCTTGGCATTTGCCACTCCCCCTCTCCCTCTCCCTAGCTCCTTGAATTGTGGGCGCACACGTGTAGCTGTGTGTGTGTGTGTTTGTATCGGTGTGTGTGTGGCACGCCCCCTGTTCGCACCGTTGCTTGATTTATTGCCAAAAGTTTTGTCAGTCACATGACATAAGAAGTACTTTGTGGAATATATTTTGCACCCACATTGTGAATTTTGAATGAGCTTCAATGGCGGAGCATATTGCGGTCCCCTCAGTGGTTGTGAGCCCCCCCCCCCCTCCCCCCTCCCCCTATGGGCATTATTAATAATGTAATCAATTTGTAAACAATTTGGCATATATCAATGCGCTTCGTGCTGCCCATAAATCTACAGCAAAATTAGCCCTGCCGCCGTCCACGCAACGCCAACGTCAATTTGCATCTCGATGCCATACGCAGAGAGAGAGAGGGGGGAGAGAGGGGGAGAGAGAGGAGGAAAGAGGGAGGGGAAGACAGACAGTGGCAGCGAAAGAGAATTGTTGGGCTACGCACAACAGGCTCTGACATATTGCAATGGGGCCACGTTGATGGATGTACGGTTTGCCATGGACAGTTGCCCGTTGGCTGCTACACAGCGAGAAAATTCGGGTTGCAAACTAAATAAAAATTCTATTAATAAGTAGAAATATACTTAAATTAAAAACAAACATAAGAACTCCATAAAACTTGTATTTTAAACGAGTTCAAAAAGTCTACAATTGAAAACCAAATAGATTGTTCTTAAAATGTGAATGAAAATCATAATTTTAAGATCAAATTTTCTCCAAAAGTATGTATTTTAAACGAACTTAAGAAATTTTAAATGAAAAACCAAATAGATTGTTCTTAAAACTCGAATAAAAATCATAGTTTTAAGATGAAATTTTTATCTGATGTCATCTATCTGCCATAGTGTTAGAAATAGTCCGAAAATAGTTAAGTTGAGGGATACAAGAAATGAGTAAAACTAGATTTATAAAGCAACATTTAAATGAAAATTCTAGTTATATAAACAAATTTTTATGTGGCGCCATCTAGCTGTCATTTCAACAGGGCATAATAAAGATCAAATTGAATTAAGTCCTTGGAAAATGGCAAATAAAACGGTGTTGAAATTTAAAATAAAGTTGAATAATTTAAAATAGTAATAAATACACTGAAGAAAATGCTATATTTTATTTTATTTCAATTATAAGTTTGCATAAATTCAATATATTCATCCAACTTGTCTTCTCAAATGTACCATTATCGTTCTTGGTTCACAATGCATCATTTTGAGAACGATATTCTCTGTGTTTTCTCTCTGTGTACGATTGATCAGCGCAGGGTGTTGGAGGCGTGGAGCGGGGAGCGGGGCAGAGCTTTGCCTGGTGCCACATTTCGCCAGCACAACAACAGATTTTGCACATGTTTCAGCCAGTTTGGCGTTGGAGTTTGAGTTTTCCTTTCTGTTGCTGTTTCTGTTGCTGTTTCAGTTACAGTTTAGTTGGGGCTGGCGGTTATTTTAGTTGGGTTGCCTTCCTTACTGCCTTCTTTTTTCTGGCCAGTCTGTGTCTCTTGCCTGCCTCGCCTGGCAGTTAGTGACAGCTGCTGCAATACACACACACACACACACTCACACAACACAGCAGAATGTTCCACGAAAAGCGCAGAATATCTAATTTCCAAACGCCTGGAATTTTTGCCGAGATTTAGAAGTTTTTTTCCCTCCCTCCCGGCTCCTGTTGCCCTCTAGGCATATTTATGATGAGGCTCCGGGTGTGTAAACAAAAACATATTTGATTTTTTATCAAGTCACGCTTGATGTAAAAAATATTAATAAAATTACAATATAATATATGAAGTGGAACAAGAAAAAATCTGCAGTTTTTGTAACGGTCTATTTGAAATTTCGTCTATTTGAACCTTGCAAGGGCAACAAATTGAATTTATATTATTTGTGAGAATTTATTCTTGTATTCTAAGTGAATGCTAAAAAACTGTTTCAAAATTCTGTTGTAATTCTGTTGAAATTTTAAATAATAATGGACTTTAAATCAAAGATTTTTTGTCTATGATTTGTACATTAGATTCCCCCGAACTCAATTTTATAATCAAGTTATTTATATCTCTTTATCCATCAGATATATTCTCTCAGATTTCATTTGCAAGATTTGAAATAATTGGGTTTATAGTAATTTTTAACGAAAATATAATATTTTAATTAATTAATTACTTTCTTTGTGAAACTTACTTGATTTACTAAATCTTGAAACTTAATATTATCTTTACTTAAAAAATTTTAATATTATGCAGACTTTTCTTTGACTATTGAATTTATAGAATTTATTACTTTAATTTACTTTTTCCATTTGTTATTTTAATTTATTTGTTGAATTTTAAACCTATTGTTAAATTTAACTTGTTTGTCAGCACTTGTAACTAAATTTGTATTCTGAAATCCCAGCTTTATAAATGGCATTGCTTTGCTTATTGACTGCAGTGAATTTATCCTCTGAGCATGTGCTTAAATAAATAAATATTTAGCAGGAACTGTACGTGTGCGTGTGTGTGATGATGGTGTGTGTGTGTGTGTGTGTGATAAGTGTGTGTGATGGGTGTGTCTGTAGCATAAACATTCTTATGCAGTGCATTCAGATGGCAAATTGAAGTCTGTTTTACGCTCTTACTCACAGTTAGCCATCGCCATTGCCGTCGCCATCTTCTCTACCATCGACATCTTCCCTGCCATCGCCGTCGCCATCTTCTCTGTCCCACCCCTGGAAAACGTTTCTTTTGTGGCAGGCACGAGTGACCACGACCACGACAGAGGGCAGGGGTTGTTAGTTTATGAACTTGTCAGTCAGCAGCTGGGCAATTTCTACGGTTTTTACACCCTGTACTTTAAAAAAGTAAATGGGTCTATTAGGTTAGTGCAAATGACACACAAAAGGAAACGTGGAAGACCCCACAAAGTATATATATTTTGACTCAGCACGACGAGCTGAGTCGTTATAGCCATGTTCGTCTGTCCGTCCGTATGAAAATCTAGATTTTAGCAACTATGAAAGCTAGAGACACCATTTTCGGTTAGGTTTTCCTATGCTGCAAGTAGATTATTGTTTTAGATTTTTGATATCTCTCCCACTAACAGCAAAAGAATAAGACCACCTAGATTTTAGAAACCAGTATTAGTGTTTCGGCTTTCAATCTCCATCGATGCTGGGAATTACATTACGATTGGATAAGAAAATGCGAAGATATGCAACAGACAATATGTATAAAGTACAAGGTCTTCTACTGTCGGTTACGTCCGACTCCAGCTCCGTCCTTACTGGTTTTTCGTGCATTTTTTAACGGCGTTTCCGCTCTTTGCAGGATGTCTTCGGGTCGTTTGACTCATCAGCATGCGGCGTACGCCTGGCGTCGGGAGCAGGAGCACAATCGGGTGCAGGCGGTGCAGGAGGTGAACCGGTACTACAACCACTGGGACAAGGTGACGTCCCGCTTCGATAACTGGACCAATCAGGCGTACTACGACAAGGCGGGGCAGCGGCTGGAGAGCCAGAAGAGTCGGCAGCAGAAGCAGCTGCAGCTGGAGGAGCGGCGTCAGAGGATGAGGCAGCTGCTGAGCGCCGAGGGCGACGGCTTCGATCGCGAGCTGGACTCGAAGAGGCGTGGCAAGCAGCATGCGGCCGTCGATCTGCAGTCTCTGGAGCGCCTCAATCAGAGCGTGAAGGAGCAGGAGCAGCAGAAGCGCAAGCTGCAGATGGAGGCGAAGCTCTACGGCCGCTGGCGCCATGGCGTCGACGATGAGAAGCTGCTCTACAAGTCCAAATCCGACAACGAGGTGCTGGCCAAGCTCAACTGGCTGGACAGGCAGATCGAGCAGCAGCAGCAGCGGGAGCAGCAGCAGGCGCTGAATGCGGAGCGGCAGCTGCAGCTGCAGCAGGAGATCCGACGCACCGAGGAGGAGCAGAAGCAGCGACAGCTGATCCGGGAGCAGGAGATCAAGGACATCAGGGCGCTGCAGGAGACGCACGTCTCGGAGCTGAAGGCAGCGCCAGGAGCAGGCGGAGAAGCTCAAGGAGGAGGAGCAGCACTTCCGTCTCTTCCTCAGCGAGCTGCTCAAGGAGAAGCAGCTGCTGGACGAGAGCACAGCCCTCATGCTGCAGCCCAGCGATCTCTCCCAGGTAAGCGACAAAGTATCGAAAGGATAATACTATTAGAAATGAGGAAAAAGAGGGATAATAACTTAGGGAGAATGTACGTAATAGGCAGAAGGTGGCATGGTAGATTCCACGTATTATATCCGTCTGTCCGTCTGTTTGTATAAACGCGTTGATCTCGAGAACTATCAAAGCTGGAACAGTAATTTTTTGTATGTAGATAGGTAACAGCAATACGCAGCTCAAGTTTATTTAAAATACTGGACGCTACGCCGTTTTTTATACCCTGTGCCCATTTGAAAAATGGGAAAAACAGGGTTAATAACTTTGTCAGAATGTATGTAACAGGCAGAAGGAGGCGTGGCAGACCCCACAAAGTATATATATTCTTGATCAGGGAGACGAGCTGAGTCGATTTAGCCCTGTCTGTCTGTCTGTCCGTCTGTTTGGATGAACGCGTTCGATCTCAGCAACTACAAAAGCTAGAGATGTTTTGGTTGCTATAGATAGGTAGTTATCTTACGCAAATCAAGTTTTTTTCGAAAATTGGATGCCACGCCCCTTTGACGCCCAAAAATCAAAAAACACAAACAACCTCGAATTTTTAACACAAAAAGTTGAATAACAAGCGTAATATTGAATATAGAAGGTTGTTATTCGGAACTTAAGCTCTGTTGTATTATATTTAAATATCCTGAAAAGCGCATTGAAATCGGTTAAGAAACACAGGAGATATAAGCTTCACAATAGTTGAATTTAAAAGTTCAAAAACAAGCGTAATATTAATCATAGAATGTTGTTATTTGGAATAAACGCTCTTATTTATTATATTTAACTATTCTGAAAAGCGCATTAAAATCAGTTAATAAACAAAGTAGATATAAGCTACGCAATTGCCAGCGCAGCCCAGCAGCGCAGCAGCAGCAGCAGCACCGCAGCGCAGCTGGCGTAATAAGCGTAATAAGGGAAGAAGAAGTACTGCTGATACGCTTAGTGTGACAGTTTTATAAAATTGTATATAAAATAAAAGGCACAGGGTATTCTACAGTCGGGCCCGACCGACTGATCTGTCCCGTCCGACTGATCTGCCCTGTCCAAATTTTTTTTCAATATAATTATAAATTAA
Organism: Hypselothyrea guttata; assembly: GCA_035045125.1. NCBI lineage: Eukaryota > Metazoa > Arthropoda > Insecta > Diptera > Drosophilidae > Hypselothyrea > Hypselothyrea guttata. The sequence continues at coordinate 21,682 of JAWNNJ010000392.1, read as the reverse complement.
ATACATTAGCATATTTAAGAAATGCAAATTCATTTACACCAATTCTGTCTTCAGTAGTTGAAATAGATCATTAATATCTATCAATTCTACAAATTTCATAAAAATCGGTTCATAATTGGGAAAGATATGATCCATCAAAATTTAGCCTACGCCAATCAGGAGCTCATTTTGCCAATCACAACAGTACCATAATGGGATGGGCGTTGCCAGATAGTTATTATTTTTATAATATTCTGCCTTTTTGTTAAATTTTGTAAGTTTGAATAATTACATCCCTTCTCCGCAGGCCTACAACCTGAAGAAGATCAAGATCTTCATTCGCAGCCGCAGCGAGGCCTTCCGTAAACAGCTCGCGCTCTGCGTCAACCTGCTGGAGCGCGTCTCCAAGTACGCGGTGAAGCGCGAGCAGCTGCAGCAGCTGAGGAAGGAGTACCAGAAGCAGCTGGAGGTGGAGGCGCTGGCCTACACCCAGGATCGAGACGATGTACGAGTCGGAGGCGAAGTACAGTCTGCAGCGCTGCGAGGACAACTGGCGGGAGCAGCATCTGCAGCGCTACAAGGACATCGGGGCGTTCATCGAGCAGGAGCAGCAGCTGCTGGGCAACATGTTGCAGGAGAATGTTGCCGAGCAGCAGTCGCTGCTCGAACTGCGCTCCACGCACCTGGCCGGCATCGAGCAGACCACCAAGCAGCTGGAGCAGCTCAACCAGGAGCAACAGCTCTGCTCCCCCCGCGAGGCTCCAGCCGAGCTTCCGCCTCCCTCCCCCGCTCTCCCAGCCTGCGAATCCCCCGTTGATCTCGTGCCCAAGGTGTCCGACTCCTTCACCAATCTTAATCTCGATGTCTGGCAGCAGATGCCGGATGCCACGCCCACTCTGGAGAGCTCTCGCTCCCTGAACGTCGTCAACGCCCAGACCGCGGTGCCTCCGAAGTTCGCACGCAAACGGGTCGCCTGGACCTGAGGTTCCCTTCCTATAGCAATTACTATCATGATTATTTTGTCCCTCCCCGATGGCAATACTTCTTGTAAATTTGAAATGTATTTAGTGTTTTATGTTCGTAGTCTTAAGCCAGATTTAAACCTAGTTGTAAACCCCTCCACTCTCTGTGCCTCGCTCGCTCGCTCTTAATCGCCATCTGCGCATAAAGGAACGATAAGCTTCCCCAATTTGTTGCAAAAGGAAAGATTAAATTTAAATAAAGACTTAAATGTGCGCAAAAAAAGCAAAGCAAACAATGTGTGTATAATGCAGCTGTGTGCATAAATTATGCAGTTTTAAGCTTTAAATTAGGTTTTTGTGCGGGTTTACACACTGAAGTTGATTCATGAAGTTTTTATACTCTTCTACTAAGGTCGAAAAATAGGTTGATTTTTATGAACAATTTTATTATAGTAATCGGTATAGATCAAAATCTGACAAATCAAAATTTTAAATTTTTAATTTTTTTTCTAAGGTTGAAATACAGAATATTGTGTATAAGAAATATCCCAAAAACATGATTTTTGACCCTTAAATACAGAATTTTAGTACAAATACACCCATGTTTGGTTTTTTTATGCAAAATTTTACTATATTTATCGTTTCAAATCAAAATCTGGCAAATAAAAAATATCAAAATCTTTGACGTTTTACAAAGCTCAAAACATAGGATGTTGGATATAAAAAACACCCCAAAAACATGATTTTTGCGCTTAAAATTCACTTTTTTTTTTGTTTTTTATGAATAATTTGAATACGTTTAGAATCAAAATCTGGCAAACAGGAATTGTAAATTTTTTGTTTGATTTTACTAAGGTTTAAAATTTGGATGTGTTTGAAAAGTAAATTGAGTTTAAAAAATTCATAATACTAATAAGGAATACTGTTATCTGAAAATCTAATTAGAATTTGGCCTGATTTACACATTACGAATGAAAACATCAGACTGAACATTATTGATATTTATAACCCACTCGTAAGTAAGTTGCATTATGTTCTAATTGTGCCAACTGATACGATTAACCGGAATTTAAATTGATTTGCAGATGGATGCAGAGTGAAGGCTTCCCTTCTTCCCAGTTCGTATTCAATTCAGTTTTGCCCAATTACTCGGATATTAATATGTCCAGCACCTGAACAGAGAGGCTCCAGCCTCCATATCATATGCATTTAGAATATTGAATTTATGGATTATATGTGTGGCAGATATAGCCTGCTTGCTACTTGCTACAAGTCATCAAAATGCGCATAAATTTGCATTAGATGCAATTTAATAGAGCCGAGTTCAACGTCAGCTGCAACTGCAGAAGTCCGGCTGCATATAAAAACTCAGCTTCAGATTGTTGCACTCGATTAAATCATAATTATAGTAATATTATATGCATATGAAAAGAGCGAGAAGTGCGCACATTTTGTTAGGCGAGCGCCTTTGATTAAATTTCTTTGAGTGTTTGGCCCACCAAATGCAATTTCATTTGCACTAATGGCCGTTGCTGCTGCTGCTGCTGCTGCTGCTGTGCAACTTCCGGTTCGCTTCGCTGGCAGCAACAATGCAAAACACACAGCGCAGCAGAAGCGAAGGCGAAGGCGAAAAAACAGAGCGAAAAGTGCAGAAAAAAGCGATTGTTAAATTGAATTAAAACCAACACGAAATAAACAAAAATGCACAAAAAAAAAACAGAAAAAAAACAAAAAAATTGCATCGCTAACGCAACGCAAACATTGCTGCGAAGCATCCAACTGGCGGCCAAGCGGAAGGTATGTATATCATCATGAGAAACCATGCCACGCCCCCTCCCCCTCCCCATCCACCTCCCCGAGGTCCGCACTGTCCCTAGCAACCTCTTAGTCGGACATGATGTTAGTGTTACAATTACACTTGGGCCCCTCCGCTTCATCGCTGCATAGAAACGAGGTTTGCGCAGAGAGAAGCCAAGATTGAAATGCCTCAATGTTGGGGAAATATCAGATGAATGATAGATAGAGAGATTGATAGATATAGAGCTGGATTATCGGAGAAATGGATGAAACAGAGAGACACAGATGAAGAGATATGGCACTAGAATAGATGGTTAATATGTCGATGAATAGAGATGAAAGGAAATATTCAAAAATCTCGAGGGATAGACGGACAGTTCGCTTCATAGAGAGACAAAAGATGGGTAGTTCTATAGAGAGATGGATAGAGAAATATGAAAATTAGAGGGATAGAAATATAGATAGATGGATAAATTGTTAAATGGTGATAATAAGTGATAATAATAGAGACAGGTGGTTGAGAGATAGATAGATAGATAGATAGGCAGAAAGTCTTCGACTAGTAAATTGAAAAATAATAAGATAAGTAGTCAGATGGACAAAAAATAAAATCTTAAAGAAAATCCAAGAAAAGTATGAACAGATGGTTAGAAATAATATAATAATAATTTATTAAAATTAAGAAAATAATAATTAAATCGATAGAAAATTTAAATTAAAATTGGGTATTTCAGGATAATATAGCATAATGTTTCAATAATTGATTTGTAGATTTAATAATTGATTTGTATTTTTCTTCAACATTAACAAATATTATAAACAAATAATAAATTTATTAAAATTTTTTTTTTTGGCTTTAATTTTTTTGACTTCTACTTTAACCCAGCTGGTTTCCCCTTTTTCAGGCTCTCCTATTTCGAAATGCAAAAACGAATGGGAATGCAACTATTTTTAGCATGTGAATGAGATTGGGTTATGTAATTTTCATATTACGGCTGCCTAACGGAAAACTTAATTACATCGCAGTTTTTCAATCTGAATGTTGAAAATGTTACCAAAAACATTTCGGCCTTTATTAAACTGCATTATTGGAATTTAAGCTGCTGCCGGACATGTATAGTCTGTAGTCCGTAGTCAGCAGGCAGCTGTGTTTGTGTACGGAAGTGCAGAAAATATTGAATAAAATGCAGTAAATATGCCCCAGCTGCAGGTAGGACAGATTGCCCTGTTTGCTGAAATGAGTAAAATTTGAATGCAGTTGGCAAATAGCGAAAGAATCAGCGGACGAAGGATGCGTAAACTCAACTGATGTTTATATTAAATACTTGTCAGCTTTTTGCCCGACACGGCTATGAATATATAGCTAAATAAATATTAAGTTATGTGAAGATATGAATAAGAGATACGGATGGATGAAGCGGAAGGCAAAGACCCAAAAATATATAGAGTGAGAAAATAAACCATCAACTTAATAGACAAAGTATAGAAGGATAGCAATAAATAAATATTGTACAAAAATAAAGTTAAAAAATTGCATTCAAGTAGAGATACTAAGATGATTAAAATAAAATATAAATTAAATATAAATTATGACTCTGTCGCTTAGGAACAGCTTGAGCTGCCCTCGCAGCTCTAACCCATTAAATTTGTGCTTGAGCGCCTTTGCGCCTTTGCGTGAACATTTTCGCATCCGCATTGCAAAATTTCTTATTCAAACAGGTGAATGTTAGCTCTGCCATAAGCTCTACTTCCGTCCGTCCATCCGTCCGTCCTTCCCTCCGTCCATCCCTCTGTCCGTAGTATACGTAGTAGCTGTCCGCTTAAATAAGATTAACGATTTGCAACGGATGCCGCAACATCAGCAACGGCAAAAGGAGCAGCAACCATAAGGCCAAAATGTGATTGAGCCGTCTGGAAGGCAGTCGCTTGTCAGCGGATCTGCCACGCCCACAATTCACAGCGAAACAAGGCGGTTGAGTTGGCTTTCATTCTCCGCCGACATGCATGTCAACAATTCGCAAACAATTGGCAAATGTGGCCATAAAAGCATGACAGTTGCTGCCTGCCGCTTGCAACCGGCTTCCCCTCTCACCAACCCCTCACTTCAGACAACCCAAGAGCCAAGAGCTGAAAAACCGCATTACAACTGCTGAAATTGTAATGTAAAATCGGAAACAATGCATTTCGAACTTTTCATCTGACTAAGAGCGAAAAGAGTTGAGAAGAAAATTGTCATATCAATACTCGTAGCTGATTTCGATTACAATGCTACTTACAAAGTAATGCTGATTGTGGGCTATGCTTTCGAAAAGTAATGCAGAAAGTAATTGACTCTTTTCAATGTAATCCTTTGCTTAAATGCAATTTGCGCCGCTGGGTGTCGCTCTCTTTGTCGCCCACTCTCTGCCGCTCTCTCTCTCCTCTCTCTTTCTGCCAGCTGTTGTTATTTTCAGTTGCTTACGAATGCACAAAGCGGAAACGGATGCGGATGCGGATGCGGAAATACATGTATGCGTGCTGTTGCAACTGTGTCTGTTGCAGTTGCTGTTGCTGTTGCTCCTGTTGCTGCCACCGACGACAGACGACGCCGTCAACGTCATCAACGCCATCCTCATTCTCCTCTCCCATCCCCTCCCCAACACCGTCGCCATCGCCATCGCCAACGCCATTTTCGTCAGCCATAAGCCAACATGTCGCCAACAGACTAAGCCCCATGTGTGCAGCCACAGACACATTTTGATGTTGTGATGTTGTGATGTTTAAGCCTTCAGTCAATTGCATTCAAATATAAACGCGCTCTATCCAAACTTCCACTCTGCTCAAACAGACTAGAAAATTACTCGAATCAAGAGCGAAAGTGCCACACGGCGTACACTTGGAGGCATCCCAATGCGCACAATTTTCATAAATGTCAAATTTATTTGCAGCATTTATCAAGAATTTAGTGTTCATAAAAAATTATTTATTTCTATTTGCACACATGAAAAGTGTGTAGAAAACATGCCTCCCAAATGTTGTGACAAATTGCTGTAGACTTTTGCCAAAGTTATTGCCGCAAATATTTAAAATTTTATAAACTATAGTTGGCCCTAAATTGAAGGCAAAAACTTTGTTGTAGCAGATAAGCTCAATTTTTAAAGAAAATTTATAAAATGTACAATACACTTCTATATTCTACCGATACCAAAATGGAACAGATTTCTGAGGAAACCTTCTGAGATTACAGATATTCTTCTAAAAGAGAACAATTTTTAAACCGATCTGTGAGTCTGAAAAGCGTCGATATCTAAGAGATATCGTAGACGCATCTAAAACGAAATGTTTATTCAGAGTGTATATCTCTGCATTACAAAGTACGCATTTGTAATAGGCAACGATTACAATTGCTTCTAAATATAATAAAGTTTCAAACGAGTAAACCAGTTAGTAAGTAATCCTATGGTAATGCATTTGTAATGCAGTTCGTATTGACTTTTAGTGCTGCTGGGTGCACTTACGTTCTGTATATCATGCTTTTTGTAATTTATTTATTATTTATTTATTTCTTATTTGTTGTTATTTCCATTTGTTATTTAATATTTATAGTTTTTATTTGTTTTTTATTACCATTTATTTGAATCTTGCTAAATTTGGCTTTACATTCTACATGAATTTTAAACGAATCTATAAACCGAGCAACGTCTGCGGTTATTACCACAAAAACCATATGAACTCTGACTATTTGCAAAGTTTTTCTGCACTTCTTTTATTCAAATGTAAACGATTTTTGTTTGTTTTCCAAGTGTAGGAGTAAGTCAGTGGCTTAGTTGAGCAACTTATGCTAAGAGAGCTACTAGCACTTTGAGTGAAAGAGAGACATAGAGAGAGAGAGAGAGAGAGAGAGAGAGAGAGGGAGCAATTGTTACTCACTTTACGTTGAAATTCTGCTACATAAGCTCAGCAGCCTCAGCGTTGGAATGTTCAATTTCAGTCACGAGACGTGGGCAGGGGCATTGAGAGGGGGGATTGTTTGAGGCGGGAGGGGAAGCCCACTTTATGGATGGATGGAAAGCTAACTGCGTTTAAAGTTTAAACAACGTTTATATTATCTGAGTGCGCGTTGCTGGCAATCGTTGCCATGGCGCCTGCTCTAGCCTTCAGTGCGAGTCGCCTACACCGAGACAAATATTTTACAATAATAAAATTTACATATATTCTTAAAATGAGAATATCAACTGTAACTCTTTATAAGATCTTTAAATGGGAAATATCAGATTGTCGAATGAAGAATGAGAATAGAAACTCCAACTCTCTTTAAGATCATGAAATGGATAACATCAGATTTTGGAAGAAATAATTTTAGTTTTATAATAATAAAATAAAAGATACACTGCAAAAAATTATAGCTTTCAATGTATATTACTTTATTCTTAAATTCGAATAAACTTAAATCTGTAGTAGGTACAAAAAAAATTTAAAATAAATGTATGTAGCAAATAAAATTAATAACAAAATACACTGAAGAAAATTATGTTTTTCATTTTATTTTGATTTATACTAAAGTTAGCTTGTAACTCAATCTAGAAAAGATAAATTAACACTTTTTTATATATAAAATAATTTTGAATAATGAAAAAAATAATTTACAAAATATACTGTGAAAAATTATAATTTTCATTTTATTATGATTTATTTCAAGAAATAAAAATATCCTAAACATTCACATTTTTTTTTCTTAATTCATATATTGATTTAAATTTTTTGCCATTAAAAATAAGTAAATATTAATTTTCAACAGAGAATTCTTCACTTTTTTCTCTGTGTAGCCACAGGCGCCCCTCTCGCCCGATTTGTGCTTCTCTTTTTTTGGAGTCGTATAAAAAGTTGCGTAAATATGCCAGCCAACAATACAAGCAACAAGAATAACAACAACAAGCGCAACATTGGCGCCGCTTTAAACTCTTGTGTGTGTGTGTGTGTGTCTCTGTGTGTGTGTCTCTGTTTGTATGTGTGTGTGTGTTTTAGCGTGTATGTAATACAGTTTCAGTTTCATAACTAAAAAACCATAAAACAAAATTGTGTACACCCAGCAGTCAGCTCAATGCCACGCCCCTCCGACCATGCGCCCCCTCTCTATCGCTCCATCCCTCACGCACCCCTCGGATATGAGAATAATAAGCATGCCTCATATCATCTACTCTATATGTGCATACTTCTATGTGTGTGTGTGTCTGTGTGTGTGTCTGTGTGTGTGTGTTGCAGTACAGTGAAGATTAGCTTAATGGAAGCCAGAGCTGCATAAGTACTTGCAACAAACAAACCATTCATACATACATACATACATACATACATACATAAATACATACATATGTGTATGTATGTATATAGCTCTTTTTGCTCATCCATTTTGTTTATGCACAGATTTTTTATGCTTGGAAAAATATTAGAAAATATTCTGCGAAACATTCTATTAGCCAGATCAAACTTAATTATTTAAGTATTTTACATTAATCAGCTTATAGAAGAAAAAAGAGAATTAAATTTAAATTTATGCAGCTTTTCTGAGCTTAAAAGTAGATGTAACATACATATACATAAGTGCAAAATTAATAATAATTTAAGCTTATTTACTTTATTTATGTTTAATAAATTTTTTTAAACAGCACAGATGTTCAAAAGAAGTAGAAAATCATTAAATACTTAAATAATTTTATTTGTATTTTTTTATTAATTATTATTATTATTATTATTATTTTTTTTTTTGGAAATTTACATATTATTAGTTTTAGCTTAAATTAAGCAAACACAAAAATATATAAAAATAAATTTATAACTTTTAATGCATTAAATATACTAATTTATTGTATAACTAACAGTTTATATGTAGATATTTTAGCAGCAGTTTTTCTAAGCAGCTTTCAGCTTTATTTTGTTTTTAATTTTTTGCTAGTTAAATAGCTTAAATTGAGTGAATGCTTAATAACTTAAATAAATTCTAATTAATATATAAATGTTAATTGATACACTATAGCTTTAAGCTCACTTGGCAGCATTTTTAAGCAGCTTTCAGCTCATTTTGCTAGTTAAATAGCTTAAATTGAATAAATAAATAATAAAATAAATACCAATTAATATAGTTTTTAATTTAATAAATATATTATGCCTCATTAGGATTATAGCTTTAAGCTCAGTTAGCTAGGTAAACAGCTTTTTGCTTGTATTAATGCTTTCGTTCGTGTGAAACTGATTACATTTTGATGCAAATGTTCTACGTAATTACATTAAACACTTGAAGCCTGCGCCTTAATTGAAGAACAATAAAAAGCGCCATTAAATTGCATATTATTGGCTTAATATTATTTTAATCAGCTTAAGAGCCGTATAATTTAATTGAATTGTAAACACTTTCGAGCAGGCATAATGGCAACATTGTGTGATTTTAATTATATGATTTGCACATACTTTTTGCGTGGCAGGGCGTGGCAGCGTTACAAATACCGTTACACACAGGCAAGGGTTTTAATGGTCTGTGGTGGGGAGGGGAGGGGGAAGGGTCAATGGATCCGTGCTATATACACCTTGTTCAGGTACGGCTCTGGGCTGATTGTTGAGGTGTAACCGCAATCCAATTGACGGTGCATAATTGTCGAGGTGTTAGCCTCACTCGCACACAGACACAAGCATGAACACACAGATACACAATCACACACATACACTCGCAGATAGCATTTGTTTGAGTTTCAAATTGTGAGTTTTGGAGTTTGAGCTACGGCAATGCGGTTTTCCACTTGCAACACCTCGCAGGGCCCTTCAGCTCAAATTGAATGTTTTACAAGCCCAAACTTGCCAAAGTTGGCCTTTAAATTCAATAGCCCCTGCCTCTGTCCCCCCTCTCTCTCACTCTATCCCTCTCCCCCTCTCACTCTCTTTCGGTTCTGACATAATTCGGCTTAAAAGCCATACGGTTTTAGCCGTTCCGCCTAGGCTATTCACACTGTTTGGCTTGCTTTATTGTTGTTGTTGTTCAGGTTGCTGTCGCTGTTGTTGTTGTTGTTCATGTTGCTGTTGCTGTTGCTGCTGTTGTTGCTGTTGTTGTCGGGGGTTTCTGCGGCTTTGTCGAAAAGTTTTTGCTAAAAATTAGAATTCATTTGCAGTGGCTCAAAACGCTTGAAATGCATGAGTAGCCGAGCTACGAGTACTTTCACATACATATATAAATATAACTACAGTGCGAATACACAGCGAGAAATTTAATGCAAGCTAATTAATCACATACAATTAGAATTTAAAGAAAATCCCTTTTGGATATTTAATATGTCGCTTCATAAAACAACAAATTCGATAAACAAGATTTAAGCCTGCTTAGTCTGAATTACTTCTTAAAGTTTTCTATATAGCAACTTAAATCGGTTATAAAGAAACCTATTTATTTGTATATTTTTTACAACTTAAATCGGTTATAAAGAAATATATTTATTTATATATATTTCACACTTTAATAAAAAACGAAAGTTTTAAAAGTGAAAATTAAATTTGAAAGAGTTATTTAAACAAGCACCGACTATTTGCCCACAATTGAAGGTTGAAAGGCAATTACTGGCAGCCTGCGTCTATTTGTTTTTCGCAGTGTACATATAGAACTGGCCAACAATTATGCAGAACCGCAACCACAGCAACAACAATGGCCAGGGCAACAGCAATTGCAATGGCCACACACACACACACACATAAAGCTCTTCATTTGGTTATTCAGCTTTCATAAAATGGCACTAATTATACAGTTATACGGTTTTATACAGTCACAGTTATACAGTTCCATAGCTGTACCATGCCACAGTTGTAGGCAAAAGTATGTGCACAGTGGCGGCTGCCCCATAAAATATTTGGCCACATTTCCTGCCTAACTGTTATCTGCCAAACGGGCTTGACACGCCCGGCCTTGCCTCCCCCTTCTCTGTATACCCTGTAAACATGAAATGGCTGAAAACGGGGTTGATAAATTTCGACAAATGTATGTTACAGGCAGAAGTAGACGTGGTAGACCATAAATTTTATAAATATCTCTGTCTATATAAAAGCGTAGATCTCTGAATCTATAAGAACTAGGACAGTCAAATTTGGAATGTAGTTAGATCTATATCCTAAGCAGATCATGTTTATTTTCAACCTAACCTAACCTAACCTCATTACGTAAAAGTGTAGATCTCTAAAACTATAGGAACTAGAGCAGTCAAAGTTTGAATGTAAATAGATGTGTATCATACACAGACCGAGTTAATTTTTTATTTTGGATACCACTCCCACTTTAGCCCTTCAACGCTATAAACCACACAAAGAGCGTAGCATTAAATCTAGAAGGTTTTTTTTTTAGTATTATTTTGATCTATGTTGAAAAGCGCATTGAAATCGGTTAACAAACATAGAAGTTATTAAGCAAACAATATTGCATGCTTTGTCTCGCTTGTTCTCTGGCATCCACAAAAGCGTGCTTCAGAAAAAGAGAAAAAGTAAGAAGCAGCATTACTGAATCAGTGAAAAGTGGGGCACAGCGCTGTCGGTTGCGTCCTACCGTTGCTCTTCTGACTGTTTCGCTGGAGCTGTGGCTCTTTCTATTGCTCTATGGCCGTCTCTCTCTTTATGGGTCTTTAGCTTGTGCCCCGAAACGGTAATTAACGAGCTCGAACGGAACCGGCGACTTGAAGCGACGTTTGCAGGCGTCAGCTGGCAGCAGCAGCAGCAGCAGCAGCAGCAGCAGCAGCAGTTGAATTCTCAGCGTCTCTGTTTGCCGGAGACGCAGCTGCAACACCTGCAGGTCGTATACGTAACTTTTGTAATTAAAAGCTGCGCACTGCAGCAGCAGCAGCAGCAGCAACGACAACAAAAGCAGCCATGCAAAAAGCTGCAGCTGCAGCTGTTGCTGCTTCTTCCCTTGCTCCTTCGTCTGTTGCAACCACAGCAATGGGCGTTAGCCGCTGGGCGTGGCATTCGAACAAAAGCTGCGAAATGCGCACAATAGTTTTGTGTGCTCAGCAGGCCATGACGAGAGGGGCGAGGAGTCGCAGCAACTCAGAGAGGGTCACCCTCTGCCAGGACCGCATTTTTAGCTCTTAAAGGAGTCCATTGCACTTTTAAAATTAAGAATTTTGTTCTTAATTTAAGTTATATATAAGAAAACGTTCTTTAAAATTAGGTCATACTCAAATTTGTAATAATTTAAATACCTTCCGGTTTTAAAAGCTTAAAGGAAAAAGACATCATAGTCTAAAAAAAATTGATTTGAAAAATAGGCTTAGATATAAGGTAAGATAAGATTAATAGGATTAAAAAATGTACAGTCAAAGAAATTTTTAAAAATAAAATACAGTGGGACGCAGTGACAGTAGATGAACCTCTACATTGTCTCATGGATATCTTAGCTGTTTCTTAGCCAATCTTAAAGCAATTTACATAATCGATAAAGAATGCGATAGGCTACGTAAAAGCCAAATAATAAAACTGTAACTTTCAAATTGTGACTTCTAAGTTTTTTTTGGGTTTGTTGGGAAAGTGGAGCAAATTTACCAGAGTGTTTAGTGAGAACTCCGGCCCTGATCTCTGCGAGTGTGGGGGCTAAACGCAATTTCTCTGCGGCTGCGGCTGATGCGACGGACTTAGCAGCATCTTAACGCTGTTTTGTCTCCGCAAAAGCTCCCAACAGCAGCAAGAGCAACTGCTGCAGCAGCAACAGTAACAACAACAACAACAGCAGCAACTGCAACAACTGAGACTCCATATTTAGTCCGTGCACAATTTGTTTAAGTGCTGGCAAAGGAGCAGAGCAAATGGAGCGGAGGGAGGGAGGTGGGTGAATGCGGCAGTTATCATTGTTGCCACTGCTGTCGCAAACAGATTATGAGCAACGGAAATCTGTTTGCCCCGACTGACTGACTGACTGACTGATTGAATGACTGACTTGACTGCCTGACTGCTCTACTGACTGATTGTTATTGATTTTAAGCGCATTACAATTGCACCTGCCAAATGGCAAATCAAATGCCAGCTGCAATGCAACTAAGCCGCCAGCAATAAGCAGTTCTGGCATGAAATATTAAGCCGAGATATTGTGAGATATATTATGGGAAATTAATAATATTATATCTCATTTGTCAACCATAAACCATAAAGCTGCAGCTACGTTTTGTACAGCTCAATTGATTACATAAACAGAGTTAAATTATGCTCTTTCAATTATGCATTTCGAAACAGATATCTGTTTAAGAACGAATATGGTAATGCTGAGAAAACAGAACTTATATCGGGTACATAAAAAATTCTATATTACAATTTAGTTAATTCTAAAACTAATTTAAATGAAATTTAAAATATAATTTGCTTCAGCATAAACATTTTTAAATTATTTCAAATGGTTCTATAACTCTTTTTTCCATGGTTTTTTTTTTTCGATTTTCCATTCGAATTTCGGTATGTTTTTTTAATTTTATTCCTTTGTTCAAATATTATTTAAGTACTTATTTGTTTATTGAGTTTATAGAAAATGATTTTTAAAAAAGCTAGCTACATTACCAACTGCGATTTATATTTAAAAAGTTGTTAATATTTTTGTTTTATTATTATTTCAATATGTTCAATTTCAGCTTACACTTCATGCTTCTAAAATTCGAAAAAAAATTAACTGAACTCGCAAAATGCAACTGGTTTATGTAGTTGAACACAAGCAGAGCAGCAAAAGTTAAAATTCATTAATCTAGCAGCATAAACAGCAAAGTTATAATATTTTACAGCTGTGGGTTTATTTTGCGCACACAATATTGCGCATACGCACCGTGGGCTGGTGGCAGAAACTTATCAGAAAGTGCGTAGTTTTGTTGTAGTTGGCAAATGGTATGCCAGTAAAAACTTAATGAGATCAAGAACTTGCTCTAATAATAACTTTATTACGGCGCTGAGCAGACGAAAGGCGAAAGTAATCCCAATATTTGTTGGCCAACTACGTGATGTTATTATTCATGCAGCAGTTAGTACGCAATTATATTTTATTTATTTCATATTTCAGATTTATGTGCGGAAAATTGTGGAAATTTAAAACAAGCTGAGAGCAGGCGATGTTTACACGCTCGAGTTAAGATTTGTATGTTTTTATTAGCAGACTTTTTTATGATGTAGCATAAATTGTAAAGTTGTCATTAGAGCAGAGCTAGACGGATGGTAGAGAGAGAAGAGTGGGAGAGAGAAGGGGGAGAGAGCAACAGGATATGCCATGCCTGTGTCCATTACGGCCTTTGTAGCGGATAATGGCTTGATGATGGTGGGGGCGGGGGGCATTTGGGCCTGGTTTCAGGCTGGTCATTGTTTTTGCATTGCCTCAGATGACCCGCAGGCCAGCGGCATTTGCGAGGCCATGTCCAGAACCTCGCTCCTGAGGTCAGTCGGTGTCACCAGCCAGGGGTTGGTGGAGGGAGAGGGGGAGGGGGCGCTCTGCTCTTGCATAAAAAATGGCCAAGTTTAATTGATAAAGTTTCTGATGATGATGCCATGACGCCGCATTAAGCCCGCAACCGGGCAAGGCAACGAGGGACCAACTTCCACACCCACCACAGCACGTCAACGCTACACTCAGAAAAACAGAATAAACTCATTAGAATTTGTACCATTTCGTACTTCAATAATTGAATTATGTTTTGTTATAAAATTCCTTTATTTAAGACTACTTGCCTTCAAAACTCTCTGTTGGGAATATGAAAAGAAAAGCAATTCTTTAAATTAAATACAAAATATCCAGAGAACAAATTAATAATAAGCTTACATAACTACAATATATTAAATCAAATGAAAGTTCTTTAAATGAAATACAAAACGTTCTTATTATTCAATAGTTTTTTCATATCTGAATTTTTACCACTTCGTTCATAAGTAGTTTAAAAATATGTTGCTTTTAAATTCATAAATTTATTTTGAAACTTTAAATTAAATTACTAATCATAAATTGAAAGTAAAGCTTTCTTAATATAGGTTATAGCATTATTCAACTTGTCGTAAAATATGTTTTAAATTTCGAAAACAATTTTTTTTAATAAAATATATATTCATTTTAGGTTGTATGTCGGATTAATTCTTATCAAATTTAGAAAATTTGAAATTAGTTTTTCATTTTTTTTTAGTTATTCTTTTTTTTCTGAGTGTACCCATACCCTCTGTGTTTTCTTCTGCTCCTCTGCCACCTTCTAGCTGTTTATGCTCTGTGGAGGGCAACAAAAAATAACTGTTTGTTCAGCTTTAAGTTGTGTGCGTGGCTTTTCCTTCCCCCCCTCCTGTCCTTCCCCCCGTCCATTGCAACTGTCCGCATGTTTTGCTCTGCACTGATTCCCACAGCGCTCGTTAAATCAATCGCATTCAAAGAGGCAACTACGGCCACATCCCGCCGTAACCAGGCCCGTACTCTTAGCCCCCCTCTCCCGTCCCCACCGCACCCTTGGCCCTAACTGGCAACCAATCCCCAACCGGACGACACAATCAATGCAAAAACAAAAAGCAACAAAATAAGCGAGCTGGAGCATTTTTATTCCGTCACTTCATTGAGGACATCAAAATGTATGAGCCTGTCCTATATCCTGTAATGCCCATCAGGCACACACGTGGTGCCCATCGTCATCAGGTCGATGGCGTACAGTGGGGTGGGTGAAGCTGCACTGTGGAAAGCAAATGTGTTCTAAGAAAAAGCTTTATTGAATAGAAAGGAAAAAAAATTTCTAAAAAATAATTGGTAATTGAAATATTTTATAATGATAGCAAATATTTAAAAAAAATACTGAAATAAATTATGCATCTTTTTTTTTTTCCTTTAAAAATTTTTTATACCCTGTACCCATTTGAAAAATGGGAAAAACAGGGTAATTAACTTTTTTTTGCTTGATATGAGCTTAATTTTCCCAGCTCTATTTTACCATAGCATAGTTCGTAGATCGGATTTCTTGATTATTTCTCTCTGTGTACTGCTGCTGATGCTGTTGCTCTTGCTGCTGGTCACGTTGTGCTTTGCTTTGCTCTGCTTTTATTAAAAACGCTATGCAGAGCACATTACAAGTTAATAATTCCCGTGCCGAGCAGCACACACACACTCTCACACACACACACACACTCACACACATACACAGAGTCTCAGGCACACACACTAGCTCAGGCTGATTGGAATATCGTTACATATGGAGCACGAACACGGTCACGGCCATGCTGCTGCCATATGCTACACTACAAACACACACACTCCCACACAAATACACACACACTCCCACACACACACACACACACACACACTTGTGAAATCCTCGCGGTGAAATATTTTGCCCCTTGTCCCAAGCGCAACATGAAACGAATAATTTTTATTATGCTCTCGCCCATTGCACGAACAAACGAACGAATGAATGGCGTTTGTATTCGAAAATACATTTATTTGAAGGCGTTAGCATCTACACTGGCAGAAATGAATTTAAAATGCGAAATTTCAAATAAAAAAAATTACTTCAATGAATGCATATATTAAATATAAATTTTAGTTTTTATAGTATAAATATATTTATATTTATTTAATATTATAACATTTATAAATTTTAGCACAATATTTCTAAATCAATATCAAACATTTTAAGAAATATTTTGTTAATAATTTCCAAATATCCACAAATTTCTAAGATTATGCTATTGCTTAATTTATATTGAATATTTGTTTGTGGTATTTACAATACACTTTTATTGTCAGACAGAACGACAGATAGAGTAGAATACGTTAAAAAATATTTATTAGATCAATTAAATCTTAAAATATAGAAAAGTATTGCCTATAAAAATGTGAAAAGCTTAGAATTTGTTTTGGCATTATGCTCAGAATAAAATAAAATATAGAAATTGAGTTGTCAATCGTTAATCCTTCTTAAATTAGTTTGTTGATAAATAGAAAGATAAGTTTGTAATATTTGGTAATTATACAAATGAGGCTTATTTTTATAAAATAAATATATAGTATTACCCTATTTCTTGATTAGAATATGTAAACACAATTCAAATTTTAATAAAGCAATTTTATTTATTTTGAGAATGTTGAGAAGCAATGTCAAATAATTGGCTCAATTCGCCATTTAACAATTTTCTTTATATAAAAAGTTTGTGTTTGGGAGGAAATTGCTAAAATGCAGAACGCTTAGCTAATTAAATATTTTCTCAGTGTATATATTTAGTTGTAGAATCTGCTGCCCTTTGCTCTGTTGCGGCTGCGGCTGCTGGCAGTTGACACAAATTGTCAGTTCATCAACGCCTACGGGGCGTATGTGTGATGTGGCAGGCATGGCATTTGCTGCCTGTTAGTTGGCAGTTGCTTCGTTAGCCAGCTCAGACCGGGATAAAGCGAGAAAGAAAGAGGGAGAGAGGGAGGAGAGACTGACACATGTGGCCATCAGTGGTAGAGGCTGATATAAATCCTGCACGTTGTCCATAACCATATTGGGAAAGGACTTTTTTGGGGGTTCATTGTTGTCAGTTTTGGTTGTTGCTGCTGGCCCAAATGTCATTGTTATTAACTTTTTATGGCTTATTACATAAGCATCGGCAGCAAATCCTTAGCAATTCCCGCTGTGACGTGACAAATGTCACACTAATTAAATCCAACACAGAATCCCCGGCGACAACAAGAAGCGAAAGCAAAGGGCAGATAAATGAAAAGGTCTTCCGCATAGATTTGAATTAAATTTAAGGGGCTTTAAGCCGGTAATCGATTACATTTCGGCTGCTTTGTAATCAATTGACAAAAGTTATTAAAAGTTTAAGCGAATCCCATATAAAAGTTTGCGTTGTTCCACAGCCAAAGCCAGAAATCACAGCCCAAAACTCGCACATGTTCGGTATCTGCTATCTGGTATTGGGTCCCATTAAATGCCAAAACCAATGCAAATCAATAAAGGGCGTGATGGCAAGGGGGAAAGGGGGGCGGGGAGGAGTTGGAATACGAGTTTCGAGACAAGTTTATATCGTAAATTGTGCGCAACGAAAATGAGATACGTAGAGCGCATACCAAAGGATTTCCAAGTAAAACATTTCTGATTAGCCCCGGCCAGTGTTGTCTAGCTGCCTTATGAGTTGCCCAAGTGTTGCCACTGTCAAAGCGAGATGCCAGATAAACAGACAGAGATAGGAACAGAGAGAGGGAGCGGGGAGTGTGTGTGTTTTGGGGCAGGAGTCCATTTGATGTTTTGTGCTGACCTCGCTGCGGTTTTGCTTCGAGAAGTGCGCAAGCATAATAAAATCAAGATACGAGAGCAAACCAAAGACAGAAGACAGAGAAGAGAGAGAGGGAGAGAGCAAAGAGAGAGAGAGGGAGAGAGTCTTAGCTGTTACTGTACTAAGCCAGTAGTCGCTGTCCACAGTGTGAGCCTCTAATTGAACTTGTATGCAAACGTATTAAAGCCTTATGTGTGAATATTGTGCCGATTTTTACACTCAGAAAAAAACAAGCTAGAACTAGATTTGGTTTAGAACCTACAAGAATTTTGTGCATATATGTATTTGAAAATAATTTTAAATAATTCTTAAATTTGATCTATTACAAGACGTATGCCATTTAATATTGTGAAAGTAAAAACAGAAGAAATGCAAGCCTGACTGTACATATGAACCTGTACCACAGCTAGCGCTGCGCGCTCTTCCGTACAGTAAAAATAAAAACAAAAGAAATGTAAAAAAAAGAAAAAAATTTAAATATAATAATACAATATTTAAAATATAAAATAAATACATTTTGATAAATTCAGTTAAGTACGAAATTCTCTTCATTTGTTTTTTTTTTGTTTTTTTTTTCCGTACAGTAAAAATAAAAACAAAAGAAATGTAAAAAAAAGAAAAACAATTTAAATATAATAATACAATATTTAAAATATAAAATAAATATATTTTGATAAATTAATTTATGTAGGAAATTCTCTTCCTTTCCTTCTTTTTTTTTTTGAGTGTAAGTATGTTTGTGATTCTGTCTCTCTGCTTGTCTGTCTGTCTGTCTGTTCGTCTGAACTTTTGCGAGTGTATATAAAAATATTGTGTGTGTAGAGCCTACAGTTGAACTAAGTGTATTTGTTTCATTGCTCTGAATGCTAATGATGGGAAAATTTGCGAATTTGCTTAAGACGGGGGCAGGGAGGCATGGACGAAAACCCAACAGAAATGCTAATGATGTAAAAAGCTACTGAAACAAACGACAACAATTTTGCGGCGTAGGGGTAGGAAGGGCCCCCCCCTGCCCCCTGTCCATAGCCTCTCTGCGCAATGTTGTGCCCGAAATGAGAAAACTGACTTAACTTAATTGAAGTTGCCTTTGCCTTTGCCATTCGCTTCTAACTTGGCAATTGGCTGATGGACTCGTTGCCTCTCCCTCTCTCCCTCTTCCTCTCTCTCTCTAACTCTATCTCTATCTCTATCTCTATCGCTAGTTGACGCTGAGCGTTTAGCCGTATGCGTTTGTGTCTTCTGCATTTAAAAGCTATCACCTCTCGTTCCATTTGGCACCATCAACAGCCATTGCCAATGGTCTTCCCTCTGCGCTTCCTCTTCCCCTTCGCTCCGCCATTCATTTTCGCTTTCGCTGTCGCCATTTTGGTTGATGTGATCGGATGCTGGCTCGAAGTGATTTCGTAATTAATGAATCCCGGTCGGGGGCGTAAATGGAGCTTAGCGGTTTACTCGCCCAAACGAAAAGCGTTTGCGTTTTCCGAACCTGTCAGGCAAATGCTTTGGCATCGGCTTCAGCTTTGGCTTTAACTTCAACCATTCGACAAGTTCTTTATTATTCAATCAACTTGGCGCTTGGAGCTGAAGTTGGCTTGAACTTGGCGCTTTGTTCTATAATTAAGCTGACCTCAAGTCGACTAACAATATTTGCTTTTGGAATTAAAAAGTTCACTAAGTAGCAACAATTACGCCTTCCTTCTTCCCCGAAAATTGCTTTCAATTAAAGCCGGCATTTATTATGCATTTCGACTAGTCTATTGAATATTTTATGCCGCCTAATTATACTTCACCCTCCCCTCTTTAATCAAATATTTAAGAGAACATTTTGTATAATTATAAATAATGCAAATTACTTCGCTGGCATTCACTTGCTCTACACATGTGGCAATAACATTCTATACTACATGCTCTGACGTGCCACAGCAGGGTGACTCAAGAACTTTTTATTTTTATTTACTATTACACACCGGGTTCTTTGGAAATCGTTGAGTCCTACATATAATTGTAAATAATTGCGGGTACTCACCGTGTGCTTTACACTGGCCCATGAGTTGTCTGCGCTACACTGCAAAAAGACAAGAATATGCATTAAAAAAATTGAAATTTTAAAACAAAATTTTTTAATATTTTCAATGTTTCCAAAAGATTGTACAAATATTATGTAGGTCAGTTTGACTTTCTAGCTAAACTATCAATTATTGTACGGAGTCAGTCTTGTCAGAAAATATTTAAAATAAAATATTTAAGAGTCTTAACTTTCTTAGTAAAAGCAGATAAAATTATAATAAAGTAAAGGGTCTAAAAACAGTTTAAAATAGTAAATCTTCAAATATCAATAGGTATTTTAATAAATTTTATTTTTTATTAATTGTTAAGCATTCAAGCTATTAATTTAATTAATTACTGTATAAAAGTTTAATATGGTATGTTGTTGAATTTAATATAAGATTAATAGTTATTTTAATATATTTTATTTCTCATAAATTTTTTAGCATTTAAGCTATTAATATTTAATTAATTGCTATAATAAAGTTTAATATGGTATGTTGATGAATTCAAATTAATTACTTTTAATGAGTTTAAAGTTGAAGAGTTTTGCATTTGACAAGAGACTTAAATATGTTTTCACTTCAATTATCTATATTTAAATTTCTACAATTACTTACATTAATTAATGTTGCGCTCAGTGTAGTTTATGAACAGTATTCTAATCTGCTTTGCTCTGGCCAGTCGACCACATTCCGGATGTAGGGTTCGCACTTAACTGCCCACAAAGGCCGGAGCCGAGAGCCGAGCGGATGAAAGTGCTTGTGGCTTATCGAAGTACAGAAAATTCCCCTTTTATTCAGATTCAATTTTATCTTTCAATTATGTGCAATAATTATTTGCATTTGCACTGTTTGTATTGCTTGAACAGTGGCTGGAATTTAAGGCATGCTTGGGTTTACTTTCAGCAACTTTATCTGAGATATATTACGGTTGTTGGATCACATATAAACTAAATTTGAATTTTGAATTAAAACGTTTGTTTAAACTGATCGTATGTTAAGCTGTAATGTTAAACTCAATAAGCAATGTTAAACTCAATAAGGCAATGTTAAGTTATAATCGATTTTCTATCGATATTTTGTTCATGTATGTATGATGAAATACACTCGAGTTCGATTTGGATATTGTGAAAGACGGTTGTTCGCATTTTTATATAAGAAAAAGAATTAATTGCGTGTAGCTTCACCCCCTACTCTCTCATGCAGTGAGGAAAACGCTCTTCACCCTACATTTTGGCGCCCAACGTGGGGCAAGTGAAGTTTAAGCACAATTAATTGTAAAAAAAATTAACATTGTATCGCTTGGCGTCCCCCGATGACGCTTCGCCGAACTACAGTTTTGGAGGCATTGACATCGCGTTGCGTCCCCCCGCTGACGCTTCGCCGATCTACAGTTTTGGTTGCTGTATCGACATCGCTTGGCGTCCCCTCGCTGACGCCTCGCTAATCTACAGTTTTGGAGGCATTGACATCGCGTTGCGTTCCCCCGCTGACGCTTCGCCGATCTACAGTTTTGGTTGCTGTATCGACATCGCTTGGCGTCCCCTCGCTGACGCCTCGCTAATCTACAGTTTTGGAAGCATTGCGTTGCGTCCCCCCGCTGACGCTTCGCTGATCTACAGTTTGGTAGCTGTATCGACATCGCTTGGCGTC